>OW240914.1:90894076-90968525 GCA_933207985.1 Pelobates cultripes | reverse complement strand
GGTGACTTGTGGTAGCATGCAGGATGACCCCTGGTTTTATCGCTCCATTCTCTAATATTATTTGTATTCTATTTTCGGTTTGAGATCATTATGGCAGCATTTCCCAATTTGTGTTCCGCGGAACAAAATTGGGGTTCCGAGGCAATTCACCACAACTAAGGTTGCAGCCGCTACCTGCTGTTCCCGGAAGGTCAGAAACAGCAGAGATAGTGCAACCTCGATCTCTTAAGAGATCACGTGAGCGTGATCTTAAGCCCACCCTGCCGTCAGAGCCCACCTTGCCATCAGAGCCCGCTCTGCCATCAGAGCCTACCCTGCCATCAGAGCCTACCCTGCCATCAGCCATTCCAGCCATCAGAGAGCCCACTCTGCCGTCAGAGAGCCCGCCCAGCCTGCAAGCCCTACCGTAGACGTGAAAATGCAAGCTCTTTTATGGGTATTGAAATTGTTTGTTTGGGACATTGAAAGGCTCTGTTAGGTAGGGTCATAGAAAGCTCTGTTAGGTAGGACATAGAAAGCTCTGTTAGGTAAGGACATAGGAATTCTCTGTTAGGGACATTGAAAGGCTCTGTTAGGTAGGGACATTGTAAGTTTCTGTTAAGGGCATTGAAAGACTCTGTTAGGGGCATCAAAAGGCTCTGTTAGGTAGGGACATTGAAATTCTCTGTTAGGGGTGTCACAAACTAACCCTAATCCAAGAGTATGCGTGGCATAGTTGTGGTGGTGAAAGGGTTAAAGTTCACTAATTGTCACCCTAGATTAGTGGAATTCATATACTAAAGGCTGATTTGCATACAATTTATCTATGTGGTTACTTAATATATAAGCGTTTAGTCACACTAATATCGCAAAAAGATACTCTTTACTGTTTAAATGTATTGATTAAATATTCAGAGTTTAGCTATACAGGGATGTTTTTTTTTTTGTTTTTTTTTTGTTTTTAATTATGCTTTACAGCACTAATCATTATTTATCTCTAATAGCCATCCTTGTAATAGGGAAGTATTAGTACTCTGATACAGCCTAACATTTTGCTCGAAATGAATTTATTTTTTTCTAAGTAATTTATATACTTTCTACCTCACTATCAAGTGATGCAAGTTATTAAAAAAATTACATTACTTTGAGCATTTTTTGAAACCCACTGGGTATAAGTATATTCCTATAGTCTCCTTGTATTTTCAAGTGTAGCTGATATTAATTGCAGACATTGACCACTATGGATTATATTAAAGTCTAAGTCTGTGAATTTCAGCGACTATTTTAGAGACTCTAGGATAGGAGTCAAGCCACTTGGAACCTATTCTTCCTCTTTTTCTCCTCTGTCTATTGTCTTATACTCTAGATTACTGGAGTTCATATACTAAAGGCTGATTTGGATACAATTTTTATAATGTGGTTACTTAATATATAAGCGTTTAGTCACACTGTAGCGGAGAGGCAGTATGATCCACGATATCTCCGCTGGGTAACAGGAACAACAAAGGATAATCCAGGGAATCAGCATATAATAATCCAAACAGCACTGCAGTAACCCTTCCTTCCCAAGAACTAGACGACACATAGGCTGGGAGTCAACTGAGGTTTTAATCACAGGTCACAGTATTTATGCAATTCCCCATGCAAGGGGTTTCCAAACAGACATTACAGGGGTTGTACAGGAGGGGACTACATGGGGACTTACTGTACTACATATTTCTCCCATCAGGCACCGCTGCACGAGAGGGATCATCCTCCCAGAATGCACCGTTAAGGGGATTATCCCCTCGTGCAGCAGAACCGGCAATTCACACAAAAATCTACAACTGTTACAATATACGGTGGATTTACACGAATAGACGTTCGGTAGATAGCTGGGGTCTGGGCGCATCATTCGTGAGATTGCCGCTCAGATCCCAGCTAAAATAACCGAACGCCGCACAGAAAACACATTTCTTTCAAAACACACGAAAAGAACCGATTACTTTTAATGAACCTGGTACTGAAACTCCCGAACGTCCTGGAGGCTCAGCGGTGTTCGTGCCGTCGAATAACTATTGGTAATGCTATGCGTTCGACGACACGGACCCGCTGAAGAACAAGGGATCCAAGATGGCCGACCGCTCCATGGTCGGTAGTCGAACGACGGCCACCCAGGAGAGCCTCTAATAACCGATTGCAACAATGTTGCAATCGGTTAACTAGCGCCACACGCCTCTAAGTGTGTGGGCTATTAGGGGATATCGCATTCGTTTCACGAACGGCCCTCCAAAGTGCCGTTCGCGAAACGAACGGGAATCCCCATACAAACCGCCATTTGCATTCGGCGGAACAGATAGTACAGGCAATGCAGGGAATACATGAAACAAGCACATACAGGTATAATGCATCTCTCTCCAGACCTATAGGCAACCCTTAAAGGCATAGTGTCCAGTTATAGTCCGAGTGGCTGGGTTTGCCACAATGCTCCCCCAGAACCAAGCCGGCATACACAGTCTGATCCCAACGGATCGGCTTGGGGATGTCCGGAGGAGTACTCACGAATCACGGCTCCAAGTCTGTTTGTCTAGACAACCCGTCGGCGTTGCCATTCTGCTTCCCAGGGCGGTAGTGGATAGTAAAGTCAAAAGGCCGCAGCGCCAAACTCCAGCGCAGCAGCCTGGCATTGTCTCCGGACACCCTGTTCAGCCACACCAACGGGTTGTGATCCGTGAGTAAAGTGAAGGGTTGCCCGTATAAGTAGGGTTGCAACTTCTTGAGGGCCCACACCACAGCCAGGCACTCCTTTTCAATGGCGGCGTAGCTTACTTCCCTGGGTAAAAGTTTTTGGCTTAGGTAAGCTACGGGGTGCTCGCCGCCATCGGGTCCAACTTGGCTCAGTACTGCTCCCAATCCAAACATAGAAGCGTCTGTGTGGACGAGAAAGCATTTAGTTGGATCAGGAGCAGAAAGTACAGGAGAATTAACCAGCGCCGTCTTGAGCTGTTGGAACGCCTGCTCACACTCTGGGGCCCAGACTACTAACTTAGGGAGGTTCTTGCGGGTCAGGTCTGTGAGGGGTTTGGCAAGGGCGCTATAGTTGGCCACAAACTTCCGGTAGTACCCGGCGGTCCCTAAAAAGGCGAGCACTTGGGTCTTGGTGCGAGGGGTAGGCCATTGGGCGACTGCCTCTATTTTAGCAGGTTCGGGTTTCTGTTGCCCACTCCCTACCCGGTGTCCCAGATACTGGACTTCTGCCATACCGATATGGCATTTGCTGGGTTTTAGGGTCAGTCCGGCCTCTCGGATTCGGTCTAGAATGGCTCCTATGTGAACCAGATGTTCGTGCCAGGAGCGGCTGAATATGGCGATATCATCTAGATACGCGCAGGCATACTCCTGGAACCCATCTAACAGTCTGTCCACCATTCTCTGGAAGGTAGCTGGAGCGTTTTTCATCCCGAATGGCATGACCTTAAGCTGATACAGGCCAAACGGGGTGACAAAAGCCGACTTAGGGATGGCGTCGTCCGCTAAGGGAATCTGCCAGTACCCTTTGCACAAGTCTATAGTGGTTAGGTATTGACCCCTGGCCATTTTGTCGAGGAGTTCGTCTATTCGGGGAATGGGATATGCGTCAGAGGTCGTTTTATCGTTGAGCCGTCGGTAGTCTACGCAGAAACGGGTCGTCCCGTCCCGTTTCGGCACCAGTACTACCGGGGAGGCCCAGGGGCTGTCAGAGTGCTCTATTACTCCTAGCTGAATCATCTCCTCAATTTCCTTGCGCATATTCTCCTTGACTGCTTCTGGAGTGCGGTAGGGGGGTTGGCGCAAGGGGGTCGAATCTAACGTTTCTACCTTATGGGTAGCCAACGGGGTATAGCCGGGTAAATTGGAAAACGTGGCCTTCTTTTCCCGAAGCAACTTTTGTACCTGGGCCCGTTCTTGGGTACTTAATCTTTCTCCTAACTGTACCTCTCCCAGATCTCCGCTCTTGCCCTCTTGGTCTAGGAGATCGGGTAGGGGTAGGTTATCAAAATCTTCCGTGGCAGGGGCACAGATTGCGGTGACTTCCTCCGTCCGTTCGTGGTATGGCTTGAGCATGTTCACATGGAGCATGCGTTTGCCTCCCACGCCGGTAACCGGGCCGATCACATAGGTGGTGTCACAGATCTGTTCCACCACCTTGTATGGGCCCTGCCAGGAAGCCTGCAGCTTATCTTTGTGGGCGGGTCGCAGGATTAGGACTTTCTGCCCCACCTGAAAGCTGCGGTCCCTGGCTCCCTTATCATACCATCGGCGCTGTCGTTGTTGCGCTACCTGGAGATTGTCTCGGACGGTCTGGGTTAGCCTCTCCAGGCGTTCCCGGAACTCGAGCACATATGGTAAGATAGGGGTGCCATTAATGGTTTCGTCTCCCTCCCAGTGTTCCCGTATCAAGTCAAGAGGTCCCCTCACTCTCCTCCCGAATAATAATTCGAACGGAGAGAATCCGGTGGATTCTTGTGGCACTTCTCGAAACGCGAACAGTAGGTGGGGTAAGAACCGCTCCCAGTCCTTTTGGGTGTCCATGAACGTGCGGATCATTTGTTTCAGGGTTCCGTTAAATCGTTCACAGAGCCCATTGGACTGGGGGTGATATGGGGAGTTGAGGATTTGTTGTATCCCACATATTTTCCAGAGCTGATGGGTCACTTCCGCAGTAAACTGGGTGCCTCTATCGGAAATCCTACCCGGGTGAATATCCTCATCAGGGCCTCGGCTACCGTTTCTGCGTGTACGTTCGTTAGGGCCACTGCCTCGGGGTACCGGGTGGCGTAGTCCACCACAGTTAGGACATACTTCTTGCCGGAGGGGCTGGGTTTTGCGAGGGGACCTATAATGTCTACTGCCACCCTACTGAATGGTTCTTCAATGATGGGCGGAGACCGTAGTCGGGCTTTGTATCTGTCCCCCCTCTTGCCTACCCTTTGGCAGGTATCGCAGGTCTGACAATACCGCTTAATATCCTGGGAAATACCTGGCCAAAAGAAATTTTGGGTCAGCCTGTGCTTGGTCCGACTGATGCCTAGGTGTCCAGACAGGGGGATATCATGGGCTATGCGTTACAGCTCTAACCTATACTTTCGAGGCACTATTAGCTGTTTAATGGGCAACGGTATTGACCCGGACACTACCTTCTCTGCGTGCCGATATAGTAGCCCCTTGTCCCAGATATATCTTTCCCCCTCTAACCCAGCTTGATTTTTATCCATGCGGTCTTTGTACACCTGTAACGAAGGGTCTAGGGCTACTTCGGCCCCGAACTCTAGGGAATTGGCCCAGGGCAGGATAGGGGGTAGGGGAGGGTCATTGCTTACCTGAGCCTCAGAGTGTTCGAATGGGGCAGTGGTGCGGGCCTGTTGCCGGGTCACAACCGGGTATGCTTCTTGTACGGTGGGCTGGGGAACAAAAGCCGAAGTCAGCTCCCCCAAATCGTTGCCCAAAATCACATCCGCTGGCAAGTCTTGCATCATCCCCACATATACATTCCCGTGCCCCGCTCCCCAATTCAAGTGCACCTTGGCCGTGGGTACTTTGTAAATGGCTCCCCCAGCCACCCGCAAAGCCACACAGTCCCCCGTGAGCTTGGGCTTTGGTACCAGATGACTGCGTACTAGAGTTAGGGTGGCTCCCGATTCACGAAGTCCTTGTACTTTCCTCCCTTCCATGTGTACTTCCTGGCGGTGCCCTTGGCGGTTATCGGAGGCGGCCTGGATAGGGTTCACCTCGTGTAGAGTACCGAGAGGTTCCTCCCGGGTCGTCCCCAACTCCAGATTTTGGTCGGATTCGGCCTGTAGGCAGTGGACTGCGGCACGGTTGCTCGGGGCGGCGTTATTCCAGCTGGGTCGAGGCCGGTTCCGTGGGCAGTCTCTCTGGATGTGCCCCTGTTGGTTGCAGGTATGGCACCGGATTGGTGGACGTGCTGAATATCTGGGGGGGTAGGAATTCTGATTTACCCCTGGTCGCTGGTACGTTGCGGGGCCCCCTGGAGGGCTGGCCGTTGTAGGGGGGATGGTGGCTCGGGGTGGTATGGGTTGATCTCTCCGATTGTCCTGGAAATCGTCTGCCATATTAGCCGCTTCCTGCAGGGTGTGTGGCTTTCTGTCCCGGATCCAGTTTTGTAGGTAGGTCGGGACGCCATTGAAGAATTGTTCCAGTACCATTAGCTGGAACAGACCTTCTAATGTATCAACTTGGGCGGCCTCCAGCCACCCTTTGGCAGCTCGTTGTAGCTGGTGCGCCCACTCCACATGGGTGTCCTTACTGGGTTTTTTAATGTCCCGAAACTTCTTTCGGTATGCCTCTGAGGTGATGGCATACCGGGCTAGGATGGCCCGTTTTACTTTAGCGTAGTCTCTACTATCCTCGTCTGGTACTGCCCGGTATGCTTCGGCGGCTCGCCCAGATAATCTTCCTGCTAGTAGGGGTACTCTGTCTGCATCATTAATCTCGTGCAGCAAACACAGTCTCTCGAAATCCTGTAGATAGTCGTCAACGCCACCCTCTGTCTCCACATAGCTTTTGAAGGCTTGATATGGGATTTTGGTTTTCCCTGGGAAACTATGGACTGGCGTTGCGGCTCTTTCTCTGGCTTGCTGGTTTCCTGGCGGTCCCCTAGCCATAATGTACTCCTGTACATCGGCGAACAGCCGGTTAAACATTTCTGTAGATGGTGGTTCAGGAAATAAAGCCATTCGTGCTTGGAATTCCGCTGTAAATTCGTTGTTTTGTCCCTCCATTTGAGGTGCTGCAGCAGCTGCGGCTCTGTCTCCTTCCATGAGCTCCGTAATTAGGACAGCCTTTGCCTTGTTACTGGCGATTGCTCCTCTTGCTTCCAGCAGCTCCTTTAATGTGCTCCGTTTTAGCAGGGTGTAGTCTGTTCCCATTCACCTGCTGTTCGTGAGGTTTATTCGAATGCGCTAATTCCCGAATGCTTGTTCCTTGATTCGTTTAAAAATCTGCCGAACGTTGCTTTGCTGTGTAAATTCAATCCCGTCGCTTGCCACCAATTGTAGCGGAGAGGCAGTATAATCCGCGATATCTCCGCTGGGTAACAGGAACAACAAAGGATAATCCAGGGAATCAGCATATAATAATCCAAACAGCACTGCAGTAACCCTTCCTTCCCAAGAACTAGACGACACATAGGCTGGGAGTCAACTGAGGTTTTAATCACAGGTCACAGTATTTATGCAATTCCCCATGCAAGGGGTTTTCAAACAGACATTACAGGGGTTGTACAGGAGGGGACTACATGGGGGACTTACTGTACTACATATTTCTCCCATCAGGCACCGCTGCACGAGAGGGATCATCCTCCCAGAATGCACCGTTAAGGGGATTATCCCCTCGTGCAGCAGAACCGGCAATTTACACAAAAATCCACAGTTGGTACAATATACGGTGGATTTACACGAATGGACGTTCGGTAGATAGCTGGGGTCTGGGCGCATCATTCGTGAGATTGCCGCTCAGATCCTAGCTAAAATAACCGAACGCCGCACAGAAAACACCTTTCTTTCAAAACACATGAAAAGAACCGATTGTCTTTAGTGAACCTGGTCCTGAAACTCCCGAACGTCCTGGAGGCTTAACGGTGTTCGTGCCGTCAAATAACTGTTGGGAATGCTATGCGTTCGACGACACGGACCCGCTGACGAACCAGGGATCCAAGATGGCCGCCCGCCGCATGGTCGGTAGTCGAACGACGGCCACCCAGGAGAGCCTCTAATAACCGATTGCAACAATGTTGCAATCGGTTAACTAGCGCCACACGCCTCTAACTGTGTGGGCTATTAGGGGGTATCGCATTCGTTTCACGAACGGCCCTCCAAAGTGCCGTTCGCGAAACGAACGGGAATCCCCATACAAACCGCCATTTGCATTCGGCGGAACAGATAGGTACAGGCAATGCAGGGAATACATGAAGCAGGCACATACAGGTACAATGCATCTCTCTCCAGACCTATAGGCAACCCTTAAAGGCATAGTGTCCAGTTATAGTCCGAGTGGCTAGGTTTGCCACACACACTAATATCGCTATATTGATACTCTTTACTGTTTAAATGTATCGATTAAATATTCAGAGTTTAGCTATACAGGGATGATGTTTTTTGTAATAATGCTTTACAGCACTGATCATTATTTATCTCTAATAGCCATCCTTGTAATAGGGAAGTATTAGTACTCTGATACAGCCTGGCATTTTGCTCGAAATGAATTATTTTTTTCTAAGTAATTTATATACTTTCTACCTCACTATCAAGTGATGCAAGTTATTATAAATTTCACATTACTTTGAGCATTTTTTGAACCCCACCGGGTATATTCCTATAGTCTCCTTGTATTTTCAAGTGTAGCTGATATTAATTGCAGACATTAACCACTATGGATTATATTAAAGTCTAAGTCTGCAAATTTCAGCGACTATTTTAGAGACTCTAGGATAGGTGGCAAGCCACTTGGCACCTATTCTTCCATTTGATCGCTCTATAGTATTTCTATCGTGTCTATTTCTATCTATTATTATTTTGTATAGCATTTATTTACATTCATTATTGTTTGGTCATTAGTTTTCCAGAGGATACTCATTATTTGAGTGTCTTATAGTTCACTAATTGTCTGCACTAGACCAGAAATAATGATAAAATCCCCCTTAACACCACCCACACGTAATTCTAATAAAATTAATATAACTATTTTAATGCTGCCACCAACAAGACAATTTATAAATGGGGTGCCTTGGTTCCCCAGGAATCTTAATAATAAAAACCCACCAAATACAACTTGGCACAATATTTGAGCAATAGCATAATACTAACTAGTCTCTTCAGAAACATAGAAACATAGAATGCAGATAAGAACCATTCGGCCCATCTAGTCTGCCCAATTTTCTAAATACTTTCATTAATCCCTGGCCTTATCTTATAGTTAGGATAGCCTTATGCCTATCCCACGCATGCTTAAACCCCTTTACTGTGTTAACCTCTACCACTTCAGCTGGAAGGCTATTCCATGCATCCACTGCCCTCTCAGTAAAGTGATACTTCCTGATATTATTTTTTAACCTTTGCCCCTCTAATGTAAGACTATGTCCTCTTGTTGTGGTAGTTTTTCTTCTTCTAAATATAGTCTCCTCCTTTACTGTGTTGATTCCCTTTATGTATTTAAATGTTTCTATCATATAACCCCCGTCTCGTCTTTCCTCCAAGCTATACATGTTACGTTCCTTTAGCATTTCCTTGTAAGTTTTATCCTGGAATCCATGAACATGTTTAGTAGCCCTTCTCTGAACTCTCTCTAAAGTATCAATATCCTTCTGAAGATACGGTCTCCGGTACTGCATACAATACTCCAAGTGAGGTCTCACCAGTGTTCTGTACAATGGCATGAGCACTTCCATCTTTCTACTGCTAATACCTTTCCCTATACAACAAAGCATTCTGTTAGCATTTCCTGCTGCTCTATTACATTGTCTGCCTACCTTTAAGTCATCAGATGAGACTAAAATTGAACTTTTAGACCATTAAAGAAAACGCTATGTCTGCTGCAAACCCAACATATCACATCACTCAAAGAACACCATCCCCACAGTGAAACATGGTGGTGGCAGCATCATGCTGTGGGGATGTTGTTCAGCAGCCAGGACTGGGAAACTGGTCAGAGTTGAGGGAAATATGGATGGTGCTAAATACTAGGAGGTGGGGTGTAAAACACAATAGGACAGGAATTCGCAATCAAATAAGGTGGGAGTGAGGCAGAGCTGGAGGAGAGAGTGCCCTTTAGGATGGAGCAAGATACAGGTATGTAAGGTAGAGGTTACTCTGGGAGGCCATAAGCTTTCCTAAAGAGATGGGTTTTAGGGCACTTCTTAAAAGATGCAAGACTAGGGGAGAGTCTGATGGCGGTAGGCAGGCTATTCCATAGGAAGGGAGCTGCACGCAAGAAGTCCTGCAAAACCTGTACCACTCTGTGCATGATTTGAGGCTAGGACGGAGGGTCACCTTCCAGCATGACAATGACCCCAAACACACTGCTAAAGGAACACTTGAGTGGTTTAAGGGGAAACATGTAAATGTGTTGGAATGGCCTAGTCAAAGCCCAGACCTCAATCCAATAGAAAATCTGTGGTCAGACTTAAAGATTGCTGTTCACAAGCGCAAACCATCCAACTTGAAGGAGCTGGAGCAGTTTTGCAAGGAGAAATGGGCAAAAATCCCAGTGGTAAGATGTGACAAGCTCATAGAGACTTATCCAAAGCAACTTGGAGCTGTGATTTCCGCAAAAGGTTGCTCTACAAAGTATTGGCTTTAGGGGGTTGAATAGTTATGTACATTGACTTTTTCTGTTATTTTATCCTATTTGTTGTTTGCTTCACAATAAAAATAAAAAAACATCTTTGTGGGCATGTTCTGTAAATTAAATGATGCAAATCCTCAAACAATCCATGTTAATTCCAGGTTGTGAGGCAACAAAACACGAAAAATGCCAAGGGGGTGAATACTTTTGCAAGGCACTGTAACTAATCCTTGTTTTACTTTCCTTTTCTCATTTATGTACCTAAAAATGTTTTGTTCCCTTTTTTTACTGACTGTGCTATTTTCTCTTCTGTGTGTGATTTGGAAGCTCTTATAACTTGCTTAGCCTCTTTCTGCCTAATCTTATAGATCTGTCTATCTTCCTTACTCTAGTTGTTTTATAATTACTGAATGCTAATTTTTTGTTTTTACTATTTTGGCCACATCTGCAGAGTACCACAGTGGTTTCTTGATTTTTTTGCTTTTACTGACAAGCCTAATGCAACTTTTAAATAATCCCATTTCTCTAGGACTCCATTTAAATTGCTCCAGTCTGATAATGACTCCTTAACACATATTCTAATTTTAGAAAAGTCTGTTTTTCTAAAGTCTAAAACTTTTGTTTTTGTGTGGTGTGACTCAGTCACTGTTCTTACATTAAACCACACTGACTGATGATCCCTGGATCCTAAACTTTCACCTACAGTAATATCTGATACCAAATCTACATTTGTTAAAACTAAATCTAGTCTGGCCTCTTTACAAGTTGGCTCCTCAACTAATTGTTTTAGAGACAATCCCAGTAGGGAGTTTAGAATATGTGTGCTCCTGGCACAAGCAGCTATTTTGGTTTTCCAGTTCACATCAGGAAGATTAAAGTCACCCATGATGATAACTTCCCCCCTTAACAAGAATGAGGGATCAGCAGGAGGGAAGCGCACAGTGCTCCCTCTTGTCAGTCCCTCAGTGTAGCGTGGCTGAGCTCCTCTCTGGTCTGTGGTACAGGAACATCTGTTTCCTGTACCCGGCCGGACTGACAGGAAGTGCTCACTCAGTGTGCACTTCCTGTCAGTCCAGCCGTGTACAGGAAACAGAAGCTTCTGTACCGCGGACCGGAGAGGAGCTCAGCCACGCTTCACAGGGTAGGGGGGTCCACTAAGGGAGGGTACAGGGGTCAGGAGAACATGGGAGGGAGGGTGAAGAGAATGTAGGGGGGAGAGTCCACTAAGTTAGGGAGAGGGTAAGGAGAAACCACTAAGGGAGGGTGGGGGTAGAGTAGAAAGTGGGAGGTGAGAATGTGGGGGAGGAAAATGTGGGGAGGAAAATGTGGGGAGGGAGAGTAGAACATGGGGAGACCACTGAAGAAGGGAGGGAGGGGGACAAGGAGGAATGTGGGGGTTTGGGAAGAGTCCATGAAGTTAGAGGTGGGGGTGAGAGGGAGAGAGAGCGTGGGGGGGTGATCACTAAGGGGCCGAGGGGACTGGAGGAGAGACCACTAAGAGGATGGGCGAGGACAGACCACTGGGGTGGTGGTGAGGAGAGAGACCACAGAGGGAAGGGGTGGAGGAGAGATACTCTGGGGAGGGTGGGGGAGAGTAGAGACCACTAAGGGAGGTGGGAGAGAACCACTAAGAGGTGGAGGCCACTAATGGAAAGGGGGGAAGAGGGGAGAGTCCACTAATGGAAAGGGGTGGAAGAGGGGAGAGACCACTAATGGAAAGGGGGGGGGAGATACAGCTAATGAAAAAGGGGGATGAGAGACCACTAGGGGGGTGCAGTGGAGATCAGAGACCAATAAGGGGGAGATGAGAGACCACTCATGGAACGGGATGGAAAAGAGTAGAGACCACTAAGGGAGGGGGAAGGAGAGTAGAGACCACTAAGGGACAGAGGAGGAGAGGAGAGACCACTAAGGAGCAGGAGAGAGCTCTAAGGGCTGGAAGGAAGAGGTCTAAGGGACATGAGGGGTGAGCACTATGGGAAAGGGGACAGGGAGATCACTTTGGGACAGGGGAGATCAATAAGTGACAGTGGAGCAGGGGAGAGCACTAAGGAACAGGAGGAGACAGAGGCTGGGGGAGGGGGGAAAAAGAAGCACAAAGGGGCTGGTAGGACTCAGCCCCTATCCTACTCCAAAGACTCTCTCTTTCACACTACGCACACACACATAAGGCATCCGTATACATACAGAGAAACACACAATGCATCCTTACATACAAAGAAACACAACATGCTTCCCTTACACACAAAGAAACACACAATGCATCCATTACACACACAAAGATAATGCATCCTTTGCCCACATACACAGAAACACACAATGCATCCCTTACACATACACACAAACACACATTGCTTCTCTTACACACACTCAATGCACCTCTTACAGACACACACACTGCATCCCTTACATACACAGAAACACACCTTGCATCCCTTACACATACAAACACAGATTTACACAATGCATCCCTTACACACAACCAGAAACACACAATACACCCCTTACACACAAACACGCACTGCTTTCTATCCCTTACACAAAAACATTCTGCATCCACTACACAAACACATACTGCATCACCTACACAAACTGGTATCCCTATACACTACATTCCATAAGCACACACTTTAGATCCTCTACACTAACATGTAACACATCCCCTACACACTCCACTCTCTGTGAGCGAACTCATGGGTGGAACATGTAGGTGGACTTATGGGTGGGCCTATGGTCATACTCACCATCAGGCCCTGGGGGCCAGACCTTGAGCTATGTAAGGGGCCCCCTGTTCTCCCAGAACATTGAATTTTGTAACCACAGTTACAAACAGCCTCCAGAGAGCCTATTCTACACCAGACCAGTGGAGCCAGATTGCAGCCTGAGCCCATCATCATCCTCATCTGGTTGTAAGTAGGCAATCTAGTACATTTTTCGTGGCACTAATCTCTAATTAACCTCACATTAAAGGGACACTATAGTCCCCAGAACCACTGCAGCTTAATGTAGTGGTTCTGGTGTCTATAGTCTGTCCCTGCAGGCTTTTTAATGTAAACACACACTCTGTGCAGCACTGGCGTTAGTTTATATGGCAGATCATATGGGTGGGGCATTGTGATGTCACATGGGGGGGGTGGCAAATCTTTCTTTTGCCTAAGGCGGCAAAAATCCTTGCACTGGCCCTGCCCACAGGTGGAAATAAGGCATACCTATAGAGACAATAAGTGACCACCCCCTTGTGTACCAGACCAGCATCAATCCAAATGGAAACATTTGGTTCTATGTCCTCTTGTGTACTTGCCACAGAAATAATAATTGCATCTATGAATTTGTTAGCATTTTTCCATTCCATAGATATGTCACACTTGTTACTTGTGACCCAATATAGTGGACATCACAATCCCTTCCTATATGGTTAAGCTATGACAATCATGTTTAGGCTTGATTAGAAGATTATGCTGGTGCCATTCTAAATGTAATAAAATGAGGCTTAATTATTAATCTGTGGGTAAGTATTTACATTTTCTTTTGGATATGATACTGGAGCACAAGGTTTTGTTTTTTTTCTTGAAAGCTAATGGCCATTCATATCAAAGGACTCCCTGTCTAATAGGAGTCTTTACATATGGCAAATTAGAGTTGGTTTATATTTAAACCAGACTTCCAGGCCACTTTTGTGGGACTTCTCACACCTTACAGAGTAGCTCTGTTGGGGTCCCAGCTTTAAATAGGAATTTAGGTTGTAAGCTCTGACCTCCAATACAACCAAATTAATCCCTTTTGGAATTGACAATACCACCTCTACCAAGCAGCCAGTTTATCTATGCACTACACAAATTACTTTAACTTACAATATTCAATAGTGCAACAATGAATTATGCACCTTTGCCATGACAAGGGGCATTGAAAGACTCTGTTAGGGGCATTAAAAGGCTCTATCAGGGGCATTGAAAGACTCTGTTAGGGGCAAGCTGTTAACTGAAAAAGGTTACTTGGGTTGGACATATATATATATATATATATATATATATATTATCCTTACTATCTATTAATCAGTTCTATACACACAAAAAAACATTGCTTTTGCTACAAAAATCTGAGCTGTTAGCAAAACAGTGCAGCCAGGTAGTGAGAGCTTTATTAAAGTGCTTGTTTTACTCCAAGACTGAGGCATTTACGTTAAATTATTTCAAAATGCTTTGTACAAATCAGCATCATTATCAGTCAGGAAGTGAGATCTGTTTCAAAGTGTTCAAATATTTTTGCTCCAAGTCTGACTCAAAAACCCTGCTTAAGTTAAGTTCTTTCTAAGAGCTTTATAAAAAATCAGCATCCTTTGTAACCAAAGGCAAGAACTGTATTTGTCAAAGTGTTTTGTTGTTTTACCAATAAACTTTACGAAAAGAGGAAACTCTTCAGAGAAAAATTATTACTACTTCTAGCTGTTTGGCACTTATAGAAACTGAGAAAGCAGATACAACTAAAAATACAGAAAACATGCCCTAAATAGTAGAGTCTACTGTTATTCAAATAGCAGAGACAAGTGACATTCAAAGAAAAAAAGAAAAGCACACAATGCTAGTCAATCTTGTTCTCAAACAAAGAAAAGAAAATCTGATGATAGCTACTTGTCATTTGGATTCACAAGTGCCAGAAATGAAGATTGTCCTGAAGCACAATGCTTACTTTGAAATAAAATATTGCCAAACAGTTCATTAGCAACTGCTAAATTACGTCGTCATTTTAAACAAAACCACACAGAGTACAAAGATAAAGACATTTAAATTTTTAAGCGAAAGCTAGAGGGGTATCAAACGAGTAGACAGTTTATGAGCAAAAAATTCAAAAATGATAATGAAAAAGCCACAGAGGCTTCTTACAGAGTCAGTTACTGCATAGCACTTGCTTCTGTGTGAAACTTTGAAAACTCATACCACCGGTGAGAACATCTTTAACTGTATCCAGAAGTTCATGAACTCACATAGTATAAATTGGGACAAATGTGTAGATGTGTGCAGTGATGGTGCCAAAGCAATGGTTGGAAAAGTGGTAGGTACTGTGACATGAAAAAGAAATGTAGCAAATAAAGCACCAGTTCTCACTGTGTTCTTCACAGACATGAGCTAGTAGCTAAAACTATGTCAATTTCACTTAAAACTGTGCTAGTCGAATTGGTCCAGATTATTAATTTTATACAAAGTCGACCATTACAGTTACGACTATTTAAAATGATATATGAAGATATGGGTAGTCACCACTCTGCTATGCTTTTGCATTCAGAAGTCCATTGTAGACATGTGCAATTCGTTTCAGTCCGAATTAAAATTCGGCTGAATTTTGGGTACTTCAGACATTCGGGTGCTTCCGAATGTACGAATAGCTGAATTGCCGAAGTGCCAAAATTACTGAATTTCCAATGTGTAGTAGTGCCAAAGTGCCAAAGTGCCGAAGTGCCGAATTGCTGAAGTGCCGAAGTTCCGAAGTTGACGAAGTTCCGAGGTGTCAAAGTGCCGAAGTTCCGAAGCACAGTATTGCCTAAGTACTAATATACTTACCCAGTGAAAGAAGAACAATGTTACACTGTATACAATTTCAAATAAAAAGTATACAAACATTGACAGGATTCAACTGTAAGCGTTTGCAACACTTACAACAATCAAGTAACATACATTCATATAAAATGTAAGTTACTTAGCCAGTCATGTAATAACAGGAATGAATAAGAAGATAACTCCCTAATTCCCACGGTATTAGGGAGCTATCTACTAAAAGGCTGAAAAACCTAACTTGGTCTTTCAGCAAAATTTAATAATACTAAAGTAAAGATTACTTAGTATTAGTAAATTATGCCCCTACTCGCTATACCGCGAGTAGGGGCATGTCTATTAAACAGTGAGCAGCCACCGCTCAGGGGTGGGGGCCAGGGGGAAGGACAATAGGTCCCCCCCTAATTTGTATTTAGGGCCCCCACCCGCTGCTCAGGGGTGGGTGTCAGGGTGGAGGACATTAGGTCCCCCTTATTCTTGTTTAGGGGCCCCACCCACTGCTCATGGGTGGGGGCCAGGGGGAGGACATTAGGTCCCTCCCTTATTCTTGTTTAGGGCCCCCACCCACTGCTCAGGGGTGGGGGCCAGAGGGGAGGACATTAGGTCCCCCCAATTTGCATTTAGGGCCCCCACCCGCCGCTCAGGGGTGGGGGCCGATGGGGAGGACAATAGGTCCTCCCCCTTTTTTTTACTTTAGGGCCCCCACCCGCCGCTCAGGGCTGCTCACTGTTTACTAGACATGCCCATGCTCGCGGTATAGGGAGTAGGGGCACAATTTACTAATACTAAGTAATTTTTTCCAAGGTTCCGAAGTGCCGAAGTTGCCAAAGTGCCGAAGTTCTGAAGTGCTGAAGTTGCCGAAGTTCCGAAGTGTCTAAGATCCGAAGTGCCGAAGTTGCCGAAGTGTACAAGTGCCGAAGTGCCGAAGTTGCTGAAGTTCCGAAAACGCCGAATTGCAGAAGTCCCGAATTGACGAAGTCCCGAATTTCGGAATATTTTCCCCATGCACATGCCTAGTCCATTGGCTATCACAAGGTAAAGTCCTTGTTAGAATGTTTGAATTGCATCAAGAGTTGTTTGAATATTTCCAGGATCATAAATTTGGATTATCTGATCGATTAACAAACATTTTGTGGTTATCCAAAGTAGCATATCTTGCAGACGTATTCACAAAATTAAATAACGTATGTTTATCACTCCAAGGAAAACACACAAATATTTCTAATGCAAGAGATAAAATATTTTCACTGTCTCTTTTGGACCTCATCTGTTGAGCAAAATAATTTGAACTCTTTGCCAACACTTAAGTATTTTCCTGAAGAATCAGAAATTGAACTTGAAGATGAAATTTGCAATGAAATGTTAGATCATCTTCGCAATTTAGTCACATCTATTAATCAGTATTTTCAATTCATGCATAAAAAAAAAAAAAATCACCGGGTTCGAAATCCATTCATACAAGACAAGACAAATTTTCTGATGCAGATTTTGAGAATCTGATTGATATAACTTCTGAAAGTCAACTAACCGAAACATTACTATAAGTTTGAATAAGTTTATCTAGTTGCTTTTTGGGGTGATTTACGCAAAAATACCTAAAATTGTCCAAGCGGGCAATCAAAGTTCTGTTGCCATTCGCCAGCACATACTTATGTGAAACTGGATTCTCGCTTTACTCTGCAACAAAAGCAAAGTATCGAAATTGACTTGATGCAACTGCAGACATGCAAATACAATTGTCAACAATTAAATCAGTTTTGAAAAGAATTTGCCAGCAAAAGAGAACATTATACTCTGCTCACTGAAAGGTTCGCGCTATGCTGCGCTACTCTACAGCACAAATGTTTTTTTGGGGGGGTTCCACATTGTTGCTGTACCATGTCAAAGGGTTCCACTGGAAAAAATGATTGTGAAACCATGCATTATGGTGAACAAACGGAGGTGAACCCTCCTACTACCCCACAGACTTTCTTTCCCCTGCCTAGATGCATGGAGTCAGACTCAGGGCGGTCTCTGCACTCCTTTTCGCAAGCACCTGTGAAAGGGCCTTGGTGCCTCTGCCAACAAAGACAAGATACCAGCAAAGCTGATGAGACAAGGACATATAGGAATTATACTATAAGTTGGTTAAAGTACAACAACCTCCTGCGCAATATTCTGGTAAAGAGCCTGGTGGTTTTGCATTTTAAAAACAATGAATATATTTCAAAGCATTTAGTATTAGCATTGTAACCATCCCCATCTTTAGAATATTGAATATCCTACGATGTAAGATCTCCTTAGCCATCCAAACTTATGTTAATAGAATGTGTAGACATACAGAACAGAACAAAGAACGTGCTGCTCGACAAGATCTCCTACTTTAAAAGTGAGCAGTAAATGGCTCAACTGTATTTCTTTGACCAGAGCCACAGCAAAAGCTTTGTGGACACATGCTTTAGTTTGTGGGAATCTCAAAGAGTTATCAAGTTAGATAATGGTCCTCATTTTGTGTGAGAAACCATGTAAGACTTTTGCAATGTGTTTGGAATACAACATAACTCTATGACAGGAAGAGGGTTACTTTTGAAATTTCAAATGAGTCATATGTATTTTATTATATCAAACTTGCTGTAGAATACAAAGAATGGCTAAGAGAATGTATGAAAGCCAAGTAAATATGCACAAAACAAGTTTGTGGTGGAAACTGAACCCACTGCAAATCTTGCAGGCAAACTTTTATTTAATGATTTTACAAGTCTATTGGAAATTAAATGGAAAGGGTTTTTTGTCATTCTTATCAAATCAGGGCATATATCATTGATACATTGTACACCCATTGTACAGCGCTACGGAATTTGTTGGCGCTATATAAATAATAAAATAATAATAATAATAATAAAGGGACAGGGTCCTGAAATGTCTGTACTTTGAATGTTCTTTGAATAAATTTGGGCTGCACTAGTGGGCCCCTATAACTAAGTTGTGCTTTGTGGATAAATACTTTGGATTTCAAATCAGGAAACTCTGTTACAGGGTGTAAAAAGGTAAGATGCATAAAAATGTTTGCTGTATATTGACTAAAGTACATTTTTCAAAATTAAAAATAACTGAACATGTTTACTTGCACTTTTTCGTAGTAGACAAAGGTAAAAATATTTTTGCCCCCAGCCAGAGGAATGGCCAGTGGCTGAAGGGCAACTGCACAAAGGTCACCTGTGAGTGTACTCCCTAAGCAGGGGTTAACACTATTAAGACAATCTAATAAGGGACAAAACAGGAACCCCTGATAAACAGGGAGACTTGTTATAGGAAGAACATTCATTAAAATAAGGGAAACCCTAATCTGTATTGGTAAATAATGAAATAATGTATAACAGTGACTTGCATAGGCTGCTTTAGCTCATTATTTCTGGTTAAGTAAACCACAAACAAGTGACTGGCAAATTTGATAACGCAATAAAAAATAAATAGTAAATCTACCTTTTCTGCCATTACACTGTATCTTCTATAAGACTTGAATGGAATGTAAACCTGGAACCCAAATATTAAGCATAACTTGTAAATCTATTTTGAAAATTTTTCCCATTTCTTATGAAATTAGACATTCATTTATTTATAAAAAATGTATAGGAAATGTTTTTTTGCAACAAATGTTTAGTTCCATAACTATCTGTTATTAGATTGTGAGCTAGTTTGGGAAGAGCCCTCTTTACCTACTGTTCCTGTATGTCATGCATGTTTTGTTAGAATGACATGCTTGTCTCGTTTCCCATTTTATGTCATAATTTTTTTGAGTTTGGATCACTTATTGGGTTTGGACATTCTGCTTGTTATTTATTTTTTATTTGTTATAAGTAATAAAGTATTTGTAACCCCTACATCCTGCGTCCTGGATGAATTTGGAGGTACCAGATTTAGCAGAGTGGAGTTCCTGCCAGAAGCCCTGCTTTCTTATTTGTTCAAGGCATCAAGTTTGAGCCAACTTCTAAGTGGCTCCACTTATGTGAGTGAGACCAGTATTTGGTGGTTATTTATTACACTGTGACGTTATTACCCTATGTCTTTTTTCTGATTTTTTTTCAGATTATTTGACTGCCATTTGGGTATTGTTTTATATTTATGTAGTGTGCTCTTACCAATTTGTTTGTTATTATTAATTACTGATTGTATTTGTGGTTTGTGGCCCATGGAGGTGATTGTAGCACCACTTTCCAGTAAACTTAATTTATCTGTATTCATACTACATACTTTTTTTATGTATGCATTTTCCCTCTTTTTTGTTCATCCGATTAATTTTCCTGAATATTTATTTGTTAATTCAGCCAAACTGACACACCATATTGCTGACATTTAGGCATCCCAATTTCTTTGTGTGTAGTCAAAATGAATCTATCTAAAAGTCTTTTATATATAAGTACAAGATAATGCATCTTGGATGTAAAAGTCCTAACCTCAACATCTGAGGAAAATAATTTGGGGGTGATTATTTCTGAGGACTTAAAGGTAGGCAGACAATGTAATAGAGCAGCAGGAAATGCTAGCAGAATGCTTGGTTGCATAGGGAGAGGTATTAGCAGTAAAAAGAGGGAAGTGCATATGCCATTATACAGAACACTGGTGAGACTTCACTTGGAGTATTGTATGCAGTGCTGGAGAACATATCTCCAGAAGGATATTGATACTTTAGAGAGAGTTCAGAGAAGGGCTACTAAACTGGTTCATGGATTGCAGGATACAACTTACCAGGAAGGGTTAAAGGATCTTAACATGTATAGCTTGGAGGAAAGACGAGACAGGGGGGATATGATAGAAACATTTAAATACATAAAGGGAATCAACACAGTAAAGGAGGAGACTATATTTAAAAGAAGAAAAACTACCACAACAAGAGGACATGGTCTTAAATTAGAGGGGAAAAGGTTTAAAAATAATATCAGGAAGTATTACTTTACTGAGAGAGTAGTGGATGCATGGAATAGCCTTCCAGCTGAAGTGGTAGAGGTTAACACAGTACAGAAGTTTAAGCATGCGTGAGATAGGCATAAGGCTATCCTAACTATAAGATAAGGCCAGGGACTAATAAAGGTATTTAGAAAATTGGGCAGACTAGATGGGCCGCATGGTTCTTATCTGCCGTCATATTCTTTGTTTCTATGTTTCTATATGGCCTGTTTCTTTTTGCATACATCTGTTCTTTATGTGGAAGATTTTCCTACTTGCAATGTATTCTACTGAACAATCTTAGATGCCTTGTTGCTGACTATGCTATGTATTTTTGCACTGTTTTATGGTTATTATACTTGTTTAGGAACTTGTCACATATTTAACATAAGGCACAGAGATGTGTTAATATGAGAAAAAATAATCAGGGGACAATTCGCTGGCCTTTCATTTTGTTTGCTCATTCTGCAAAGCATCAGAAATAACTTGGATATATATTCCATTTTCTGGAGTTGAATTTTGCCCTATATTTGCAGAACATACATTATTTGTTTCTCATTTTAGAGACTAAAATTAATTAACTTGTATTGTTGGGTCATAAAATGATTAGGTTTATATAAAAATAACATGATAATATAGATTTTTTTTAATTAATGTTTAGATTATGAAAAAGTGATCTGCCCACCACCTTTATAAATAGTTATTTTTAATAAGATTTATTTCATCAGTTCCTTTATTAAAGATATAACCCTAAGGTTGTTGGAAAGGCTAAAGGGAGCATTAGAAATCAATGGAGATGGTCTTATCTCATTGGAAAACTGACAACAAAAATAACAAAATAAAGAAGGAAGAAAATCTTTAGATGTCAATCTTCTTTTTGTCATCAGATTTAAGTCATTAGTCAGTAACCATGGCAAAAAACAAGATGAGACTTCACATGTAAGGATTCTATTTTAATGTTAAATATGAAACGAAACTGAGGAATTACTTTTAACAGATTAAAAAAAATATATCTCCTAGTAGATATAAATAGGCAAACTAAAATAAACTAGGCAATTGTCCAACTTCTACTATGTGTTTGTTCCACTGTAATTTAAGGGATTTCCTTCAGATCCACCTATACATATTACATATTGCTTTTTTTTTTTAAAGCATATACATTGCTTACTTTTAATATCCTAAAATAAACCAAGTTATTAAAAAAAAAAAAACTGGATGTGGCAGCCTGGAAATCTCAATTTCAGCTGATCACCCAATTGGCCTGAAATAATTTTGAAGTCTAATTTTAACCCTGTTTTTAGATTTATTAAGTCAGTAGATACTGCAATATTTATACTTTATTACAGAATGCAATTTCATAAAGCCAACAACTGAATTGTTTAGGTAATCCAAAATAGATCAATCTTAAATTGATACCAACTCAATATTTGCAGATCCCTTACGTGTGGCTATCATTTACTGATCTTTAATTGGTCACACTGTTTAAAGGGACACTATAGGCACAAAACCAACTTTACCTTAATAGAGCTGTTTTGTTGTATAGATCATGCCTCTGCAGTCTCATTGCTGAATTCTCTGCCACTTAGGAATTAAATTACTTTGTTCATGCAGCTCTAGTCACACCTCCCTGCATGTGACTTACACATCCTTCCTTAATACTTACTGTAAATATACATCTAATGTTACATAGTTACATAGCTGAAAAGAGACTTGCTTCCATCAAGTTCAGCCTTCCTCACATATGTTTTTGCTGTTGATCCAAAAGAAGGCAAAAAAATTGTCATAAGCACTTTCAATTTTTCAACAAACTAGGAAAAAATTCCTTTTTGACCTCAAAATAGCAGTCAGATGTCTCCCTTGGATCAAGCAGCTATTACCCCACTAATTAGAAATGATATCCCTGTATGTTATGTTTTTGCAAGTATTTATCCAATTGCAGTCTTAACATCTGTATGGACTCTGATAAACCCACCTCTTACATAGTTACATAGTTACATAGCTGAAAAGACACTTGCGTCCATCAAGTTCAGCCTTCCTCACATTTGTTTTTTTTTGCTGTTGATCCAAAAGAAGGCAAAAAAACAGTTTGAAGCACTTCCAATTTTGCAACAAGCTAGGAAAAATAACAGCGATTTATAAAGAGGCAAAATTATATTTTCATCCCGAGAATGTATGCCCCTATTTATACATGACAAAACCTTACTGGCCTCAGCAACTTCAGGTTGACATTGCATATTGCTGCCTAATTTATTGTCTATAACAATTCCCAAATCCTTCTCGTGTGTGGTTATCCCTAATTCACTACCATTTAGGGTGTAAGTTGTTTGTGCATAAGTTGTTTGTGCATTCATGACCCCGAAATGCATAACTTTGCATTTCTCTACGTTAAATTTCATCTGCCATTTTAGTGCCCAGTCCCCCAATCTATCCAAATCCCTCTGCAGCAAAGCAATATTCTGCTCACATTTTATTACTTTACAAACTTTGTGTCATCTACAAACATTGATACATGGCTTTCAATGCCTATTTCAAGATCATTTATAAATATGTTGAATAGAAGCGGTCTCAAAACAGAACCCTGAGGGTCACCACTTACCACTTTTGTCCAGCCTGAAAATGTAACATTAATGACAACTCATTGTACTCTATCCTTAAGCCAATGCTCTACCCAAGAACAAGAATATTCATCTAGACCAATTTATTTTAGTTTGAAGACTAAGCTATTGTGAGGAACCGTATTAAATGCCTTGGCAAAATCCAAGTAGATCACATCCACTGCAAAACCCTGATCTATACTCCTACTTACTTCTTCTTAGAATGCAATTAGGTTAGTTTGACATGACCTATGTTTCATAAAACCATGTTGATTATTGCTAATTACAAAGTTCTTCCCAATGAATTCCTGAATATCATCCCTTAATAGACTTTCAAATATTTCCCCAGTCACAGAAGTTGAGCTCACTGGTCTATAATTTACAGGCAAGGCTTTTGAACCCTTTTTAAATATAGGAACAACATCTGCCTTCCTCCAATCCTCCGGTACAATACCTGAAAAAAAAATAGAAAAATTAAATACAGAGGTTCACTTATTATTATAATTACTCGTGGGTGAATACGGTCAGGCCCTGGAGCTTTATTTACATTACTTTTCTGTAACTGCTGTAGCACCTTGTCTCGAGTCATCCAAACACAAGTTATCTGCAAGTTTTTTGCAGCAATCATTTGCATATCTTTTGCAATAGGATCCTCATTAATATATACTGAAGAAAAATAGTTATTTAAAATTTCTGCCTTTTCCTGGTCTTCATTAGCTAACAGACCCATCTCTGTAGAATTGATGTACTTTAAAATTTATGTTAAAATTTATGTTTAAACTTCCTTTATTGCACATTCTGTTTAATTTAGAAATTCCTATCTCCTGATGTTCATTGACTTGTAGAGCCCACAGGAGCATTCTGTGTGTGATTAAAGTTCAATTTACAGAGCATTTGATAAAATCTTCCAAAGCAAACTAGCATCTGATTGAAAATGAAACATATTTTTTTTCAGTCAGGCTTTATGTGTCACAGCCAGGGAAGGTGTGGCTACTGCTGTAATTACAAAAAACTAAATCCATTTCACTGCTTAATGGCAGAGAATTGAGCAGTGAGACTGCAGGGCATGAGCTATGCACCATTAAGCTAAAGTTGATTTAATGCCTTTTTCATTCCTTTAAGTATTTTGGACAAGGGGATGTGTAAGAATATAAATCTTAGAGGTTATTTTAGCTTTGGTATGACTGATAATTCAGGACTAAATGATAGATTTACTTTAACTCCATGTAATTTAATTAGCAGTTGCATTTAAATGTTAGGAAATTGGTACAAAAAACTCTGAATACTGTATTTTTACAGAGAAAATGTATCAAGAACTTTTTGGACACTTTGATAACTTTAGGCAGTGTGGGAACTTTTCCTTATTGATGAGAGTTTAAAATAATTTCCCTCATGATAAATATGGGCATATTTTACCTGTGTTAAATTTATCAACGGTTTTATCTCTGCATTCCTCCATGGACAACAATAAAACATTTTGATCCAAAAATCAATTATAAATTTTTCAAAGTTAGTGGCAGTAAACCCATTGCATTTCTACAATGAGAACTTGTAAAACTTTTGAAGCAGCTTAATAAAGAAGAAATATATTTCATGGTCACATCAAGGTTTCTTCCTACCTGAATTTTTTTTGTTATACTTTATTTCTTCTACCTAAAAATTATTTATTATAATGAAAATGATTATAATTTTATCAAAATTATTTCTGCTGTATTTTGATATTACTAAAAAAGAACTTTGTAGGTCAAAAAACCCAACGCGATATCCCCATTGCATTTTGTTATTCAGTGTTTAAAGAAGAAAAGTAGGACAGAGAAGGATCCACGTCGCTTCAATAAAAAACAGAATGAAACATAAATGAAGTCTTCAACAGTTTAACAACGCAGATCACTCAGACTCAACTGTTGAACACGTACATCTCTTATAAAAATCAAACTGTTGCTTGAAATACAAGTCATTTCAGGTCACCATGGTGCTGATCAGTATTCTTGTCATTACACAGGGACATAAAAAGTAAAATGTACTTTGATTTATATACTTTAATAACATTTTATTAGCAGCCTTGCAGTGTATTCTCAGTCTATGTGGATGCTTTGTGCAAAATACACAAGCAATACTAATAAACACCTTAATAGTTTAATAGTTAGAAAAATAAATTCAAGTAAATTGTTTAAAATATCAATACCTACCAGACTTTTGGGATTACTGTCATTTTCATATAAAACCAAATGTTCTGGAAACCTGAACAATATTACATTGTATCAAAGCATACTGCATTAATAATGATTATTCATCTTGAGATATTATTCACTGGGAGGTTTTGTGGACATTGTCACTTTTTTTTTCTGATAATATATAGCGTTACCTATGTTTTTTCCTGCATTTTAATGTTAATGGTGTTTAAGACTTTTGCATTAAGTTTTAAAGACATTGCAATTCATACAAATTTTCAGGTTGCCTGAATTCTGTAACTTTGAAGTGCCATATGGATGTATCATGCATTGACAATGACCAAATATGTTTGTTCGCTTTGTGAGTTGGTGTTCCATCCATCATACCAAATAAAAATAGATGATTAATGGTTATGGGGCAGTCACTACATAAAAAAAAGCAAAACTGAACACTCAAAATATGCACCCAAATGCTCAAAAGTAACTGAGCGCTCTCAAAATCATTACTATTTATATATCATATGTTTCTTAAATATATATAAATAAATATTTTTTTTCTTTACTGCTCCTCCTCTTTTATCCTCTACTGGTCACTTCTCACTTGATCTATGAATAAAATAAACATTTATTGGCTGTCCCCTAACCATCAACATCTTCTTTTGTCAATCATCTTTTTTTGTGTCATGGATGGAACTCTGAATAATAAAGCAAACAAAATTGCTTGTTGATTGCCAATTTAATTGGTTTCATGATTTATTTCAGAGTTGTGGAATTTGGACAAATCACCAATCACTCAAAATTTTTCTCCATCTACATTTTCCAGCATCTTTCTCCCTATGTCAGTTCCAAATTAGCATTTAACAAACACTCCCTACATCATCCATATTTTTCTCCTTATAATGCTGCCATCTTTCTTCAACTAGCTCCTTTCCACCATATGGGGACTAGCTGCATTCCTAGGTCACTGTCTCCCTTCACTAATTAATGAATAATTTTTACCAACTTAATTATATTCTAAAAAGCAACCATTAAAGGACCACTATAGTGCCAGGAAAACGTACTTGTTTTCCTGGCACTATAGTGCCCTGAGGGTGCCCCCACTTTCAGGGTCTCCCTCCCGCCAGGCTCTGGGGAGAGGAAAAGGTTATATCTTACCTTTTTTCCAGCGCCGGGCGGGGAGCTCTCCTCCTCCTCTCCACCTCCGATCCTCCTCTTTGGCTGAATGCGCATGTGCGGCTGGAGCAGCGTGCGCATTCAGCCAATCTCATAGGAAAGCATTCATAATGTTTTCCTATGGATGCTGGCGTCTTCTCACTGTGATTTTCACATTTTCAATGAGACAGCCACTAGAGGCTTTAGAGGCTAGATTAACCCATTTATAAACATAGCAGTTTGTCAGAAACTGCTATGTTTATAAAAAAAAGGGTTAATCCTAGAGGGACCTGGCACCCAGACCACTTCATTAAGCTGAAGTGGTCTGGGTGCCTAGAGTGGTCCTTTAAGTTAAGATATATTGTCTTTATATGTCTTCTTATACATAAAATAAATAATCATAATTTGTAACTAAATACCATTATTTTATCTAAGACATTTTTCTTAAATTAACCTTAAAAGCTTTAAAGGAATATGATGTAATAGTTATTCTATTGGTCCTGCATGTAAGGAGTTAAATTGTTTTTGAATGGTTTGACTCCTTACCTCAGTTCTGCTGGAATGCCGCACCCCACCTACCCTACCAATGCCAGAAAAATATAGCTTCCTAAGTAGGAACAGACATCTTTAGCCATTGAGCTAATTGTTTAGCTCAGGAGAACTAATGGAAGTTCCTGCTGTAAGTTCCTCTTGGTAATGAAAGAGGGAATCAAAGCCTTGCTGACCCAAGGCAAGCAGTCAAAGCATTCAAAAAATGGTTTGACATCTCAAAGTGGGGGTTATTTAGGGCACTGCATGCAAAATAGACACTATAGTGAATTGTAGTGGTTGTTGTGCTTGGAGTTTTCTTTTAAAGCCAGATTGGAGTAGAGTATATTGAATTTTGTATAGTAAATATTAAATAATCATGCTTATGTACAGCCAAATTGCTTTAACTTGGATTATAAAAATAACCATTGATCCAATAATTTTCATACACTACCTTTTTCTTGCCTTAAGACCTTAATCTCTTTTGTTTGCAGTATCATAAAGTATCAATGACTTTTTCCTTAAAACACAAAGACTATATTTTTGTGGAGTAAAAAATACAGTATGTTGCCTTTCCTTCTCTAAGCTTATTCAAGCTCTTCCATGCTCTCTCTAGGTTTGTCTTGTTACCTGCCAGTAAATTATCTCTTGGGCAGAAGATTTTACAAAATATGCTGTCACTACCTGAAACAATATTAAATGTGAGTTACTTTTTTTTTACTGCCCTGTACTTCCTCCTGTCACTTTGAATATAGTCTTTTCAAAGTGAAGGCAAGGTAATCTTAAACATCTCTAGATATTTTTTTTTGCTGCACTGTTTTATCTTTAGAGGGGTATTATAGAAAAAGTATTAGACCATTGCATTCATTCACTTGTGTTTAAATGCAATATGACATAAAGTATGAGAAAATATATTATATTATTCATCATTAAGATAATGGTTTATGAAAAAATACCAAATAAGCAGAAATATATATTGTCCACCACCACACAAAACACTTAACTAGTATGTGTAGCTTGTTATCAGCTTTTCTAAAAGGTAAGCACCAGCA
Organism: Pelobates cultripes; assembly: GCA_933207985.1. Taxonomy (NCBI): domain Eukaryota; kingdom Metazoa; phylum Chordata; class Amphibia; order Anura; family Pelobatidae; genus Pelobates; species Pelobates cultripes. The sequence continues at coordinate 90,940,260 of OW240914.1, read as the reverse complement.
GGATTTCCTTATATACACTGGTATACCAGAAAAAATGTAAACAGGGAAATATATTGTTTCCAAAAGGCAAGTAGACATAACATAATGCAATTTACATAAACTAATTTTCACCAAACATATTGAACTCACAGCATTGAAGTGCAAATCATCATAGAGGATGTCCCCTCCTGATTTTGGTGGGCAAGTTGCCTTTCTGGTGTTTTCAACCCACCTCCTGTGCAAATTGCAGCCAAAGGGATAAAACATGGAACTCGGGCCGGGTCTCAGTAGAAAAAGGCTTTTACTAACACAAATTAAATATACAAATATACAGTCCTACATGGTTCTTCCTCTCATGATACATATGTTTAATACAAGTAAAAACATATACAAACTGTCTATCACGTTCGGCTTATCCATACATCCACATTTAATCCAGAAGAAAGTAAACCCTTTCCCCCAAAAAATCACATTCTTTCCAATATGGTAAAATTTAATAAAATAATTCCTTCTTAAAATTGTATTCTTCCTAGCTCAACATCATCTAAGTTAAATTGTATTGTTTGTTTGTGGCTATCTGCAATAAATAAGAAGAAATAGGTTACTAAGTGATTAATGGATGTATATTATATTTACAATGCGATGAAGATAATACAGCCAATTTTAAATATAGATAAATACAATCATAATATGTTGAATACCACCCATTATGATAAACATGTTAACACAGGATGATACTTTTTAATCCATTTGAGTAATAGCAGAGGACAGTCTATAAAATATTGCTTGATTATTATTTGTTCATTTATTTACCTTTTTGAGAAAACTTGCATATAACTAAATTGATTACAAATTGAATCATCTTGCGCTTAAGGAGAAAATTACAAGACCAGAGTTTTCAGAAACTATACCTTCGTTACATTAATACAATAATGATAATAATGGGAAACTTCAAAAATAAATACATACGCGGAAATGAACAAAACCAACAAGATGATCACCTAATTTATATAAATTGCAAAAAGAGGAAAGACTGGAACTTTTAAGGATAAAATGTGCTCATTGGGCATTGGATACAAAGAAAACATCAATATATTTTATGTTTGTTCTTTGTTTTTAATGTCAGACAGTAGCTAATGGTAGAACATTCAAAGCAATCAAAACATCAATTTTATATTTGGCAGGTTCTTGGCAAACAGAAGATTAAATCATAGGGAAACTAGACATAATTAAGATAAATAAGGATCCTGGTCCAAAGGTTTTTTGATCTTCTAGTGCAGTAATTACCACAAAAGCTGTTTCTCTGGCTTAATACCAAGAAGCTCAAGAAAAACAATGGGATTCCAAGTGTGATCCATATGGCAGGAATACATTGGATGTAACAAAATTGATTTAATGCTGAAACATATTTAGGAAAGTCAAGTATTATAGAGCTTCAGTATTTTAAGAAACCTCTTATCTTATCTTTGATGCATGGTTTTTTTTGATGTTATAACTGCTTCCTGTGATATTCAAGCGTAATCCAATTTAGAAATGAGTAAAATAAATGTTACTTTAGCAAATAATTTCAGTAAGGTGTAGTTTTCTGATGCAGGTCAACAAGTGTTAACAAATGAAGAGATTGTTAAAATTAAATGGTATAGTGAAAATAACCTGAATATGATGGTTTGTCTAATAGCCATTGTGTTTTACAAATTAACATATTAACATTAACTAGGTATTTTAAGAGGAAATGTAAAACACAAGGAGAGGAGGTTATCATTCAAGATTAACTGTAGCAAGAGGCTGAACTACTAATCTCATAAAATCTTACTGGATAAGGTTTTTGGATAAGTTAAAATTCCACAGATCAGAAGCAGAGGATCCTGAAAGAAATTACCTCTCCTTTGTTTAGAGAGGTTGTTTTGCTCAATAGCATATTTCTGATTGGACATGCTCCAATGTAAGCTACAATACCCTTTGTACAGCAGTACCTCTATTTATCCATGCACATTATGTCCTCATCTTAAAAGGACTTGGATCGTCTTGGCTATGGTTCAAAAAGTGTAGGACTAAAATTCAACGATACATAGGTGATGTTGTATTAGAGAAACATTTTTATGAGAAATATGTTTTACCACAATTCTAAAATGTTCTTAATGGTTTTGTTTGCAAAACTGCAGGGGCAACATTCTCGATAAATATTTAACATTTCCTGGGATAAGAATATTGGTAGTGTACACCCATGCAAAACCGTAAGATAATTTCAAAACATTCATTGTGGAAAGAAGAGACCATAACTTTTACTAGAAATGGTTATTCTGCTTCATTTTATTTTCACAACAGAAAATTATTTGACATAAGATTCCAGCTTACGACTTTATAGAAGGTTGAGGATAGCTGGCAAAGATATGTCAAAGCAGCATGTAACAGATGCCTCCAGCTATTATAAGAGTTGTACAATATTGTATTTCTTACACTGTAGTTATTTAATTTCCAAACAAAACAATAGCAAAGGTTACCAAAAATATTAAATCCAATAGATTATGTGTTCAGAAGAGTTTGCCTCTGAAATATTATTTTGGCAGAAAGTCTTATCCAGCTGTCAACTCCATACTACAAGACAGATGAATCATTAGGAATACACACCATGGATGATAAAAGGTAACAGGTTGGTTGGCATTCTTACCCTGTTAATCATTTTAATAGACCACCATCATTAGTGCTCATTTGTTCCTAATGCCATCTTTTGTCAATTGAACATTTGACTCTTTGGCATTTCAACCAGTAGACTACTAATCTTACTAAATACCCAGTTTTATACAAATAATCAGATACCCTTGATGACCAGTTAAGTAATGTGTTCTTTTAAATGCAATAGTATGTGTCACATGATTATTTAAAAATAAATTAGTACTTCCAAAAAAGAGACAGTTCCTTGTTCCTTCACTGCAGAAAATGTGATTGCAGAATTTACATGGGTTAAGAAAGCAACATAGGTAAACTAAAAGCTTACATACATCAGTCACACTTCAGTGTTCTGGGCAACTTTACCAATATGCCTCAACTTGGAGAAGTAGTTTTTTCCTGTCACCAGCTCTACAGAGGGGAGGGGTATGGTCGATGGCCATAAAGTTGTTAAGGCATGGCTATGTGTGTATACTTTTACTACTGCCTACTCTAAGCATGCTTGCCTACATGTCACGGATAAATCATCCTTTAACTATGTTCAGGAGAACCCAAATTGTATCAAGCGCTTGGAGAAGCAATAAGACACACGACACAGGATAGTAATGAATCAGTAGATTGCTTCTAGTTTTAATTGGGGGAGATTATCTTTATACAGTAAAGGATATGTGCTTGGATTCAAGGAAAAGCATGTAAGAAGAGACATATTTCTAAATGTCAAAAGGTAAGCAGTTTACAGAAGTACTCCGGTGGGGGGTAGTTTTTGTAAGAAAGAGAACTTAATGTAGGACAAAGTTTATTTACACATAAAGCATATTATGATCCAAGTTAGCCAATTTGAATGGACCAAATGGCATCTGTAGCTTGAGACCTGGAATCAAGTTGCATTCCTTCACACTACACCTGTATTCATTGTCCTCGTTATAGAGCACACTCGATTTGTCCTCATACCTTTGCTACAATAATACTTTATTTCAGGTTTTCAAGTCTGTGTATTTGTTGCTGTATATTTATATTCCGATTTGTGTTTAGAGCAGGTTACCGCATGGTCTGGAAGGGGGAGATATGTGAGGTTACTGTTTTTTAATAATTTCCTCTGATGTTTGCTAGTTCTATTTGCATTTTGAGAAATGAAGGTCACTATATCCTTACTAATAATATTTTATTGTTACTCAGGTGATTTATAAGATTGGACATTAGGCTGTGAGAGTAGGACCTGCCAAAGATGGGGTACATTGACGTTGTGGCAGGCTTATGCAATGTATGATCATATATTTTAACTAAACCCCCAATTGTTTTTGCCTAGATTAGGTGTTTTTAAAAAATAAAAAACTAATGAAATGTGTGAGCTTTGAAGTTGCTGTTTAGTGGATGAGTGAGTGTGCTCGATCTTGTGTATTGTATGAATTGGCCACAGCCACCTATTTATGCATGTTCAGGTGCATGCAGCCACCTGGTTTCATTTATTTATTTTCTATAAATAAATGTATCAAAGGAAAAAAGGATAGCACTAAAATCCAATGAAGTCTAGAAAAGTACAGCCCAGTGCAGCTACAAATCACCCAAGTGTTTAGTCACTTGAAACACTTACGTACAGACAATTGGGTACAAAGGTAGGATGATTGTGCACACTATGGTAGATGGTTCTTTTAGTATTGTTGTAAAAATACCTAGATAAAATAAACATTAAATGCCATCATAGGACAGCATGTACAAAAATATTCATTTTTATAACTTTGAACAATCACAATATTTAGAGCCCTTATGAGTCGGCTCTAAACTGTAATCGCAGTTACATCAATCAGATGCAGATGGGTCAGGTAAGTACAGGTCCCCCAGAAGGTATTGGAATTCCTCTGTTGTGATAATTCAGGAACCAAATCAAAATTACGTGTTGTATAATTTTTATTAGAACAAAAAAGTTTTAAAAAGCACAACGCTTTTCGACCCTATAAAATAGGTCTTCCTCAGGTGCACATAACATAAAATATGAGCTAAAAAGTTTTATATTCCACACACAATCAATTAAACATGATATAATAACTTGTATTAGAACAAAAAAGTTAAAATAAGCACAACATGTTTCGACCCTATAAAATAGGTCTTCCTCAGGTGCACATAACGTAAGGTATGAGCTAAAAAGTTTTATGAATACAGAAAGAAGGGTGGTTGCGCACTTAATTGAATTTTTGTAGTTATAGAATATTATATCTGTAAAGTACAATCAAATAAAAACCATCATAGGGTAGTATGAAAATGCAAAGTATAAAATGAGAAGTAAATTGGAGCACTCACAATATTTAGAGCCATGTAAGTCGGCTCTAAACTATGATGACATGTAGAAACATCCAATGTTGGTGCTGGAAATAATGCAGGTCCACCAGAAAAGCAGCAGTATTCTTCTGGATGAAAGTTACAGGAACCAGGTATGAAGTATCAAATAGCTCTTTATTACATAAAAATCAAGCACAACGCCTTTTGACCAATCAAACTTGGTCTTCCTCAGGTGCACTATCTAACAGGTACATACCATAGGAATATATATCATAACTAATTAATACAAGATAAAACACACATGTCACAACTTCACAATAGTCCCACCCATCTTGTCCTTATATGGGAGTTATGTTTTTCCTTTGCCTCCTCTAATATGGATGGCGACCGCTGGTTTCAATGTGTGGATATGTGTAATGCAGAAGAATACTGCTGCTTTTCTGGAGGACCTGCATTATTTCCAGCACCAATATTGGATGTTTCTACATGTCATCATAGTTTAGAGCCGACTTACATGGCTCTAAATATTGTGAGTGCTCCAATTTACTTCTCATTTTATACTTTGCATTTTCATACTACCCTATGATGGTTTTTACTTGATTGTACTTTACAGATATAATCTTGTATAACTATAAAAATTCTATTGTGTGCGCAAACGCCCTCCTTTCTGTATTCATTAATGTATGTAAGTGTTTTTTGGTGACTAAACACTGGGGTGTGTTCAGACGCACTGGGATATATTATTCACTTGTATATATCTTATTAGAATTTAAGCCCCACTTATCCTTTTTGTGTATTTAAAAAGTTTTATATACCATACACAATCAATTAAACATAATATAAACAAACCCAGCACCTTGTCCATATAAGGAGATCCTGGAACGATTTCACCACACTAAATATTGAGGGTATCCTTGTTTATTCAGTGGCCATGCATTTGACCTTCTCAAGATGGCCACGTGTCTATCCAGAGTCTCTTCTCAAGATGGCCGCTGTTTTTTCTTCCAGCGGGCGTCGGATCATGCGGCTTGCAAGTTCATCATTGCGTCCATATCATCCAATAAGAGCTGTCTATGCAGTCTCACACACATATACCACTCAAATAGAGGGTTTCACAGAATAGCCATTTTAGGTGATGGAAAAAATGAGGGCAGCAAAATGAAGAGAATGGAATGGATTAGTTTTTTTTTAAAACAGTAAATCTGGAGGATATAATACATTCATTTAAAAAACAACATATACATATAAGTTATATTAAGAAGAAAATACATTATACAATAATTCTAAAAACAACATATAATAAAATTGGTTATAAGATAAATCAATGGAAAATAAATTAGAGGATTGGTCCAATTTCAAAATTGATATTAAGTCCTTTAGGGCATAAAGTTTGTAATTTGAAAATCAAATAATTTTTATTTTTTACTTAAGTTAAAAGCATAATTTCTACCCCTCCAATTCTTTTGGATTGGAGTTATGGGTTTCTAAAAAGTGCTTTGACAAACTATGGTTTAAGAATCCAATTTTAATATTTCTGACATGGTCGTTTATTCTAGTTTTAAGGGATCTCGATGTCTTCCCTATATATTGTAATCCCCACGTGCATTTTAATAAATAATTTTGAGTCACATGTAAAAAAAGGAAAGGACATTAAAATCCTTTTTTGTTACAGAAGATGTGATTTTTTGGGGGGGGGAAATAAAGTACTTTTGCAGGCATTACAATTGCCACATTGATAAAAACCTTTTTGTTTCTTTGAACAATCCTTCATAAAATTACCTTCTGTTTCTTTCTTAACGTAACTGGAAGTTAAAATTTGTTTAAAATTTTTTGCCCCTCTAAAAAAAATTTGGGCTTTTCACCTATAAAATCATAAATATAATGTTCTTGTTTAAGAATATGCCAGTTTTTTATTTATAATTCTTTTTAAAACACCGATATTACTAGAATAATCAAAAATAAGTGGGAATGTTCTAACTATATAGAAATATAAAGGAAGAATATTTACTGTATTAAAACCTTTTGCTGCACATAGATCACTTGCTTTTAGAAATTACATATATTTCTTGCTTTCATGGATCAGCAATAGTGTTGCTTTTTGCCCGAAAAGGAAACCAACCATAACGTGACTCAATTGGACACAATACATATTGAAACTATATTCATAATGGATATTTAGCGTGTAACCCTTATCCCATGAGGGATTGATCACACTGGGGATATACACAATAAGGTTTGTCATCCGGTTATTCAGATATGACATCCTTAATTGTTTTTTGTCCACCAAATAGTGTGCCAATATTGAGCAGTACTTTACGTATATGACAGATGTTTATACCTATAAGAATAGGTGGAGGAATGTGAGATGTTTATATAATTCTTCCATCATTTGTGTAAATATTCTGATGTAGAATTTAAAATCCATATGTATAATTGACATCTATTTAATGTTCGTGACTAATTGTGACCATCTTAAATTAACCTATGTTTTCAGTAGTTATAGTGTTACCTTTAGACTGAATGTTCGATATATAGGCTGTCACAACCTTAGTTTATTAAAATCCCAAACCAGTTCTTTTTTTTTTTTTTTTAAGCATTGAAGGGGTTAAATTTCAGGCTGGAAAGGGATGATTACATCATCCTAACTTAGCATGCCCATCTAACAATGCCATAACAGTTGCTCGCGGCCAGTTGCCACCAGATGTCTGTGGTGTTTAGGCAGGGGTGAGGGAATCTCAGAAAAGATATGTAGTAGGGTTGTGTGTAATTAACGGGATGTCAAGGGCCCTTAGGACCTCCGTTGCTCCCCCCTATAATGATTGTATACCCCTACAGGCCCACCAGATGTGGTACATGGTGTCCTCTTCTGTCCCTCATCGCCAGCAAAAGGCTGGGACATTAGGGTATATTTTATGCAGTTTGCTAATCGTTAGGTACCAGTGATGAATGAGTTTCCTATGGGCCTCTATATGTGAATAGCATTTTGTGATACCTTTTAAGGGTGTTGATCATGGAAATCCATTCTTTAACCTGGTGGGAGTTTGCCCATTGGTTCTCAAAAGGGAGGGTGTCACTTGTGATAGTGTGTATTAGGGACGTATAACAGGTATAGAGTAGATTGGGATACAATAATTGCATTGGTAAATGCTTATTCTCTGCATTTGTTGTGGGCTGTTGAACTCACTTTTTAATTAGAGGTATTGAAATATGAAGGAGTTAGGTACCTTATTTTTTTGTATTTCCGGGAAAGGCAAAATAGCGCCTCGCTCAAATACATCTTGTATTACGGATATACCAAAATTATGCTAGGAGCATAGAGTTAACCATTGAGATATTTTTTTGTAGGGCAGAGAGTGGTGCCTCTGGGGGAAATCTAGGCTGGTCTCCCCTGAGCTTACACAGTTTGTCCCATTGTTCAAACGTTAAGCAAGTAGTAGGGAACCATCTCGGGAGTTATGGCCTAAGTGTTTTTGGTGTCCACATTACATCCAACAGTGGGTGTTGATTATGTTTGCCTTTTTCCATATCAATCCACTGAAGGAGGTTCGGCAGTGCATGTAATCTTATGTCCGATACTAGCAGAGAAGCCCTGCGGTATATGTTGAAGTTTGGTAGACCTCCTCAGGGTGTCTTTAAAGTAGCGTCAGTGACAATTTGGGTCACTTGGAATTCCATATATAAGAGGAGCAGATAGATTGCAGTTGTTTACAAAACAATTGGGGTCTGGATATGGGGAGCATACGAAATATGTACAATATTTTTGGTACAACCATAATTTTTACTGTGTTGAGCCTTACCAACCATGAAGTGTGAGTGTGAACTGATTTCCATTTGAGTAGCTCAGACCTGCATTTGAACATTAGGGGGCTTTGGTTAGCATTAAATATGCCCTGGATATTCGCAGTCAACTTGATTCCTAAATATTGGATATTTGTGGTTTTCCATTTAAAATTGTAAGTGTCTTGTAGGGATGTGGTCAGGTGGGATGGAAGGTTTATGGGTAAGGCCTGGGTTTTGTTTTGGTTTAGTTTGTAGTATGATAGTAATCCATATTCTTGAAGTAGCTGTAATAGTGTCAGTAGGGATGATGAGGGGTCACTGAGGGTTAGGAGGATGTCGTCTGCAAACATAGAAAATTTGTATATATTCTTTCCCATACAAATGCCTTCTATGTGTTCATGTTGCATAATTTTGTATGCTAGGGGCTCTAGCGATAAGATGAAGAGGAGTGGGGATAGTGGGCAGCACTGTGCATTTGATACACATGCCGATGGGGTTGTGTATAGTGCCTGTATTCCGGCTATGAAAGTACTAGGAAAATTGTGTTTAATAAGAACCTGTTCCATATAGGTCTAGTTGAATCTGTCGAAGGCCTTCTCTGCGTCTAGTGCGAGAAGAAGGTCCTCCGTTGCAGAATCTGACATATGAGATAGTATATTCAGGAGTTATCTGATCCTGGCCTGCCTTTTACACAACCAGATTGATCGTTATGAATTAGTTGTGGGACAATGTCTGTCAATCTGTTGGCCAGAAGCTTAGCATATAATTTCACATCACTGTTAAGGAGAGATATGGGCCTGAAGTTAGGGCAGTGCGTTGGTGGGGTGCCTGGTTTTGGCAGTGTGGAGATGTGGGCTCTAAGCATGTCAGTCGGCATCATCCCACTGTCATAGTACATGTTGGACAGTTGTGTGAGGTGGGGTAATAGCTCGTTGGTGAAGGTTTAATAATAGATATTGGTGAAGCCATCAGGACTGGGTACTTTGTGACCTGCAAGGGAGTGTATTGCTTTTTTTATGTCTTGGGGTGTAAACGGGCGTGATACATGCTCTATGTCGTCCGGTGACAATGTGGGGAGTTGAACCTCTGCTAAGAAATTGTTGATGGAATCTAACGGTACCGCAGGAGTAGCAGGATCGTTGACCATGTCTTCTGGGTTGAGGAGTTTGCCTTGAGATGGGGAAATGATAGAAGCAATTTTAGTGTTCCTGGTTCTGGATTTGAGTTGTGACACTAACAGCGCCCCTGCTTTGTTTCCATTAGCGAAAAAGTTATGCTTAAGTCTTCTTAGCATGTAGGTGTTTTTTTCCAGTTCCAGTGTCAAAAGTTTTGTTTGTTCATCAGGGGAAGGAATCTGTTTATTACTGTGCACCAGTAGTGTCAATTCTTTTATCAGTGTTGTATATTTGTGCGTCCTTTGTTTATTGAGATGACTGGCTTCCTTAATTTTGCAGCCTCTCACTACGGCCTTATGTGCCTGCCAAACATTTGTGACATTAGTGTCCTGTCGGTGCTTAATTTCGAAGTAAGAACATATTTCCTTTTTTATATTGTCAACAACTACTGGGTTTCTCAAGAGAGTATCATTACGCTTCCAGCTGCCCCCACCCTTGTTAGGGAATTTCTTCTGTAAAACCATTGTGATGGGTGCATGGTCTGACCATGAGATCAAGCTGATATTGACTTGTTGTATTTTTGGGAACAAGGTTGATGGGATTAAAAACTTGTCAATTCTGGGATATATGTTGTGGACTGGGGAGAACTCGCCATGGATCAAGGTAGTTTTGTTGAAGCATTATATTGCATAGTTTGTCAGCTAGAGTGGATTGTTTTCGTGAAATGGTGTGTGGGATGCATTGCCATGGTATCCAGCTTGGTATCTAGCAGAAAGTTAGTGTCTCCCCCCCAAAATGACTGACCCAAACTGATATAGCGAGATCAGGGAAAATATTTTTTCCAAGTAGGTTGCGTTGTTGTCGTGCGGGACGTATATATTTAGGAGGGTGTAAGGTTCATTGTTGATAAAACATTGGAGTAGTAAATATCTACAGGCCTTGCAATCTGGGCATTGTGTTTTTTGGCTTCAGTCAAGGCAAGTCTCCTTTTATTCAAGAAGAAGAAAGTTATAGCCATGATATGGTAAGGATTAGAGCTCGTTGGTATCCCTGGGAGTAAGGGGTATAGTGATTTATATGTGGCATTAGCGTTGTGTGGAGTATCAGAATTCCTAGCAGGTGTTTGATTATGACTGACAGACCCCATGTGTTGTAGTCAACATCTTCGATAATAGTTAGATGGGCAAGGATTAGTGTGTAGCAGTGGGTCTTCCAGTATAGCCAGAGAGATACAAAGGTATGCATGCTTATTGTTGGATAAAAGATGTACAAAAAACAGTACAAGTAAACAGTAAAAATTTAAGGAAAACAACAAACTATATACAATAATCCATCTAAACGGGCAGAGGGTGGTCTTGACAGAGCATACATGGCTAAGTAGTCTTAGGGGTATGGCCGTCCGTCGACCTTGAGGATTGGATGGATATTAGTATAACCAATAGTGGTAAATATTTGTAATTTTTTTTTTGTTTGTTCAATTTTATTTTGTTTTAACATTTTTTTTTATGTATACACGTATACATACATGTTTGTTCGTTTTTTCGTGCAGAAAGGGGATTCAAAACATGGCTCAGCATCTCCGGCTGTCTAGCCGAAGGGGTTAGTGCTCTGAGCCATTAGGATATGCCTGTCACGGCCACCGGCTCCTCTGCTGGCGTAGCTGCAGTCACGCCAACAGAGATATTTCTGACTTACCTTGTTCCCTGCGGGCAGCTGCCCGGTCTCCCTCCATTCCGGTCCCCAGCGGGTGCAACGCTCTTAGGAACACCAGCTGCTGAGGTTCGGATTTTTATAGGAAACTTACCTTCGTCCTCATCAAAGATGGCGCCAACGAGCGTGCAACGTCAAGCCATAGACACACACACACGTTTTGGGGTCACAGGTCTAAGGAGGGTTATTTAAACCCAAATTACCTTTCGTCATTGGCCTGTCATGGTTTCTACTAGCTGGTTATCCGAGAGGGTATTCCTGATTGCGTTTTTCTGGTATTTGACTTTGGCTTTATTTTGACTTCCCTGATTTCAGATAGTCCTGACAATGCTTTATTGGTATATGAGTAAGCACCTGGGAGTATTGGGAAAATAGAGGAGAGACTGTAGGTTGCTAACTGGACCAGAAATTACCACCATCATAGGGTAGTCACTTAGCTGTGGTGGAGGTCAACCAGTCCTTGGCAATTCTAGTTTGAGACCGGCGTTGTGGTTGTGGGCCCAGTTGTGAAATTGGCAGTGATATGTTCCAATCCATTAGCATGCAGCATCCGTCTTCCATGGAGTGGATGCAGTGGTCGGCTCCGTTGCGTCTGATGTGTAGGTGGGTAGGGAATCCCTATCGGTATGCGATGTTGGCTTGTCTCAGGGCCCTGGTCACCTGTGCCAGCGATTTCCTCTTGGCTAGCGTGTTGGTGGATAAATCCACGTAGATCTATATCTTGGAGAAGGGTTCAGGCAGAGGTTACTGAAGCCTGGAGGCTCTAAGGAATTTTTCCTAGTGCAGCTTTGCAGTGGTATCCCTTGGGACAGAGGTAGGCAGGTTAGGAGGTTTGGGCAAGTGGTGGATTCTGTAAGTAGATCCTGCGGCACCAAGTCTGGCACTAATGACTGAAACATATCCACTGCTTAGGCCTGGAGGTCTTGAGGGCGAAACTCTTATGGTATACTTCTCAGTCTCACATTATTCCTCCTGTCTCGATCTTCTTGGTCAGTCACTTTGTTTGTGATGGCTTCCAGCTTGGCCTGTAGTTCTTTATAGGCATCCGCTAGGTTATGAGCCATCAAATTGGTATTTACACGTTTATCAAATAGTTATCCTGTTATTGAGCGTTCTCCTTTACAGAAGTCATGGACTCATCATATTTAGCATTGGTTACTGATCATCCTCTTTCACAGTGCACATGCATGCATCACATTCATATTTGCTATCGAGCTTCCTCCATGACGACAGTCACGCACTCATCAAATTTGTATTTTGTCCTGAGCTTCCTCTTGCAAAGGTTACATGCTCATCAGATTTGGTATTTGGTTGTTGAGATTCCTTTTTTATAGAGGAGACATGAACATCAAATTTAGTTTTGTTACTTAGCACCCGTACGGCCAACTCGCGCTTGCAGGACCTTTCGCGGGTTGCTTCTTTCCTATGGAATAGCCTGCCTACTGCCATCAGACTCTCCCCTAGTCTTCAATCATTTAAGAAGAACCTTAAAACCCATCTCTTCAGGAAAGCTTATGGCCTCCCAAAGTAACCTCTACCTTACATACCTGTCTCTTGCTCTCTGTCACATATTCATCCGCTTATAGAAATGTGGTTAATGACATTTACTGTCCACACAGGAAAAGTTGTGCCGAGCAGCAACTTAATCCACAGAAGGGTTAATGCTGAGCAGTAATTGTGCAAATGAAACCAGGTGTCATGTATTCATCCGCTTAGAGAAAAGTGGTTAATGACATTTACTGTCCACACAGGAAAAGTTGTGCCGAGCAGCAACCTAATCCACAGAAGGGTTAATGCTGAGCAGCAATTATGCAAATGAAACCTGGTAACTGACTTTGGGGTCAAAGGCCGGTTACAGCCTATCAGAAAGAAAGGAGGGGTATTTAGGCCCAGTTCTCAGCCTGCTCAGTGCCCTGTCGTGGTTTCCCTTGTGGTTGTCCGAGAGCGCGTTCCTGTTTATAGTTTTCTACCTGGTTTTTGACTTTGGCTTTGTTTATTGACTTCTCTATATTCTGGTATCTTGACTCCTGGCTTTCCTCATCGCTGTGTCCCTTTCTGTGTTCCCTGACCTCGGCTAGTATTTTTGACTATTCTTTGTACGTTAAATCCGGCCATTCTAAGGACCGGTAATACGTTACTTATTTGTCATCCGTGCTGTACAGTTCTACGTGCTGGATCAAACAGTAATCCTGACACTCTCTCCTATAGGGCAGTGCTTTACTCTCTCCTCCAGCTCTGCTTCACTCCCACCCTATTTGATTGATATTTCCTGTCCTAACGTGTCTTATACCCCCCCAACAATTCTTCCAATTGTTATCCTGTTATCCAGCTTCCTCCTTCACACAGGACATGTGCTCATCAAGTTTTTCTTTTTTTTTTTTTAAATGTCTCAATTTTTATTGAAGTTTTTCAAAGAATATCTAAAAATGCTAAATACAGGAGCAATGCGTTGTTTGTCACATTTTTAGAGCAAGCATCAATCTGAGTGTACAATGGAATTGCAAAATGGGCATATAGCTGGTTAACAAGAGTTTGGATTTACATATGTACAGAGACTTTTCTGAGTCAATAATCATGACACAGGTCTTGCATCCATATCTTTACATGTTGTGCTCTCATTATTGGATCTGAGAGGTGCACTGTTCCGGTCTTTCAAATTTGGTAATAAACACTGAGTTTCCTCTTTCAAAGAGGACATGCACTGATCAAATTTGTATTTTGTCTTGTGCCACCTCTAACATGTATTTTGTTGCTGAGCTTCCTCTTTAATAAAGGACAAGTGCTCAACAAGTTCATATTTGTTACTGAACTACCCCTTTCACAGTGGTCACACATTCAAATTTGTCCTGTACTTCCTCTAACACACTCATCCCTTTTTGCAGAGGACACACCATCAATATATTCATATTTGTTATCAGACTTCCTGTATTGCAGTGGTCATACAATCATCATCATATTTGTTGTGTTCTGAGATTACTCTAACAGAGGTCACACACTCATCAAACTCCCATTTGGCTACATAGCTTCCTTCTCATGCACATGCTCCCCAATTTCATATTTCTTACTTAGCTTCCTCTGACACAAGTTTAAACAATTATTGAACTGTCTTTAGTCACTGAGTTTACACATTCATTAAGTTCATGTTAGTTATTGAGCTATCTTTCACAACTGGCCAAACGGTCAACAAAGGTCAAATTGTTATCTGGTTACTGAACTTTCTCTTTCATAAAGGGAATGTGCTCATACATATTTGTTACTAAGCTTCCTCTTTCACAGAGGTTACGTATTCACTAAATTTGGTATTCACCATTGAGCATTCTCGTTCATAGAGGACATACTCTACATCAGTCCAAGGTCCTTTCTGTTCTGGACTAAATGTATAATGGTATACTGGAACTCAAAACTACTGGTTCCCCTCTGATGACCCAGATAGGTGAAATGTGCACCAGGAGCACTGACAGGCGTTCACCCAACGTACTTTATCAAGAGTTACTTCTCCAGTATACCATCATATATTTAGTCCAGAACATAAAGGACCTTGGACCAATCTTACAAACTCATTTGGTCCCAATGATAGGCTAGCTACTATTGAGAATCCATTACCTTATAACTTATCATGGTTTTATAAATACCCAACTTTTTGCTGTTTTGCACGTTTATTTATTTACCTGCTTGGGGTGGGAGAGTTTGGTTATTTGTTTAGGGTATTTTGGGTTTAGAGGTACGTGCCATTTGACACCTTTTTAATTAAGATATATTAAAAGTTAAGTCTTATCCAACATAGCTGTTATTATTGTTCTACTCGACATGATCAAATTACTAGATAGTACCCTTAACTTACTTGTGACTCTTGCTCCCCCTCTTTTTGTTTGAGAGTTCGCTAACAAAAGTCATACACTCATCTATTTGTTTTCTCCTTTACTAAGATTCCTCTATTGCAGGGATTTGTTATTAAGTGATCTCCTTCGCAGAGGTCGCACATTCAATTCACATTTGTTAGTAAGCTTCCTCTATTCACAGAGTTCACTCGCTCATCAAATTAGTAATTTGGCTGCCGAGCTTCCTCTCTTCACAGAGGTCAGGCACTAATCGAATTGTTATTTTGTCATTGAGCTTTCTCTTTCACAGTCGTCACATCTGCATCACATTTGTTTTGGTTGCATAATCTTTCCTATCACAGAAGTCATGCACTCACCAATATCTGATACTTGTTTCCTGAGCTCCCACTTAACACATAGTTCGTGTTGTTCAAAGTGGGATTATTTTCATGTTTTTGAAATTATTTCTGAACATACGCTATCACAGAGGTCCTGCCCTCATACATAGCTTTACAAATACCTTTTCAACTGTTATATTCTCTTTCACTTCTTTTGACTACTTTAGTCTACACATTTTTAAGGCTTTATCTATAGTCTATCTCATAACATCTTACCATTGATTTTGCCTTTCATGCATTCTAACACAACATTCCTAAACATGTTGCAGGGTTGCTGGAATGCAACTGTTTATGCCAGATATCTATCACCTATGTACAGATATTTGTGACATTTTTTTTTGTAGTTTGGTAATTGATATGTAGTAAAGTATAATTTGCATATAATACTGCACAGAACCCTCAGATTCCCAGGCCTCTGGTAGATGACCCGAGAATGAGGAATAAAATATACCACCCAGCAGTGGTGAGAAAATCCATTTTATTTATACTATATATTTATATATATATATATATATATATATATATATATAGAGAGAGAGAGAGAGAGAGAGAGAGAGAAATAAAAAAAATACGGGCACTCTAGGTTTTCTTAATCCGATTTAATTAATGAATCCAAAGTTGTCAACGTTTCAGCTCCCAGTCGGAGCTTTCATCAGGACACATGAAATAATATACATCAAAATGACAAACATATAAAGGACACAACATCCAATGCTCACTCACCAAATCAGCTGTATCTCATCACCTCTAACGCCTGGCGTTCCCTTTACTCATCTGCGCATGTCTGTCTTCAATAAGTCGGTCCCACGTCACAGAGTAGCGATAGCCAATCCTTTCTCTGCGACTACATCGCTATCGCTACTCTGTGACGTGGGACTGACTTATTGAAGACAGACATGCGCAGATGAGTTAATGTGTGCTACGACTGTATAATACTTCATATGTTGCTCAGCTATGTTGGCTGAGTACAGCAATACCCCTGTATGTACCTTTGCCAGGTATGTGTGGACATCGGAGGGGCACATTTGGGACACAGCCATTCAATTTTTTTTCAAACTTTGAATTTTTACGCTGTGCCTATGTCCCATTTTAGAGTATTTTACCAGGCTATATAATCCAAATACCCCATAAAGCCATACCATTTCTTAAAGAAGACATCCCAGGGTATTTCAAAATTCATATTTTGAACCTTAGTGTGGGATAATGTTTCCGCTAGCTTGTACCAAGTGTAGTGGTAATAAGCATTTTTTCTGCCTTTTTGACATACAAAGTGAGTTTGTGCAGCATATTTTGCAAACCTTATGTGTGCTATGACTGTATAATACTTCATATGTTGCTCAGCTATGTCGGCTGAGTACAGCAATACCCCTGTATGTACCTTTGCCAGGTATATGTGGATGTTGAAGGGGCGCATTTGAGACGCAGCCATTCAGTTTTTTTCTAACTTTGAAGTTTTACGCTGTGTCCATGTTCCAATTTGGAGTAGTTTAGGCGGTTGGTTATTGAAACTTCCCCACAAACACATACTATTTATTAAAGAATACACCCTGGGGTAATTCAAAAGGCATATTTTGAACCTTGGTGTGGGATAATTTTTTCTCTAGTTTGTTCCAGGTGTAGTGGTAATGAGCGTTTTTAAAATGTATTTTTTTACTTTTTATAACTTTTTACTTTTAAAAACTAGTTTTTAAACTTTTGTTTTGCTTATAAATTTTTTTTAAACTTTCCTAAACTTTCTTAAAACTTTTTTACAGATTTAACATTTTTCTAAGCTTTTTTTTTTACCGTTAACCCCTAACAGTAAATTCCCCATTTTCCCATAACTCCCACCCACCCCAGCTAGCAAAATACATAGTTATAAAATATTTTAATTAATTAATTAAATAAATTGAACCCCTGAAGGTTAAAAAATAAATAAAAAGTTAATCCTCAGGGGTTAAAAAAAATTAGATCACAGTATAATACTGTGATCTCTATTTGATCGCTGTAGGCAGTGACCGACTGGCAGGGAAGGGGTTAATTTTTATTTGGACTAGGTAAAGGGTTTTTTTTTAGTTTTTTTTTACTTAAACGTTATTAAAACATTTTTTAAGCTTAATTTTTTACTTTTTAAAGGTTATTTTAAAACTTTTAACGTTAACCCCTAGTTAGCCTAACGCCAAATCCCCCAATTCCCCACTAACTTCCACCCACCCCAGCTAGCTAAATATATAATTTTAAAATATTTTAATTAATTAATTAAATAAATTTAACCCATGAGGGTTAAAAAAAAAAGAATTAACCCTCAGGGGTTAAAAAAAAAATCAGATCATAGTAAAATGTAATCCCTGCCAATTGATCACTGTAGTCAGTGATCAACTGGCAGGGAAGGGGTTAATTTTTTATTAAAATGGGTAAGGGGGGGGGACTTTAAATAAACTTTATTTTTTTTTCCAGCAGGGGGCAGGATCATCACTGATCCGGCTCCCTGCACTTCACACAGAACCCGGAAGTGCAGGGAGCCGGTAGGTGAGTATACAGAGCACATGTGCTTGCTCTGACTTGCGGTCAGAGCGAGCACATGTGCTGGGCAGCCTGACCGGGTGCTCCAGGTATGCCTCTAATGCAGAGGCATACCGGAGCACCATTAACCCCGCGATCGCAGCGATAGCGGCGATCCGGGGTTAATTTTACCGCGTGACGGACGAGGTCCGTCACTCGTCGTTAAGGGTTTCCCCTCTGTGACGGACCTCGTCCGTCACTCGTCCTTAAGGGGTTAAGAACATTTTGTTAGGTTTTTATATTTTATGTAGAATTTTTTTTTTTTAATACATTTATTTAATGGAAACAATTTACTATTTTCTCCTTCTCATCATCCTAAAGATAAAGGCATTTCTGTTATAAAATGTCAGCAGCATAGTGGTTATCATTGACCCACTGGCCAAGTTAGTTATGCATTTACTTGCATGACTTTCCAGTACTTCACAATGGTTTCTTAGCAACCAAAAGGCCTTTAAATTTCTGGTGAATTCTACATGGGTATTTTAACTATAGCTGAATATAAGAATGGAGTAAAATCCTCTCAAATAATCACATAAATAACAATAGAGTATTAAGGTCATCAGAACCTGATATTATCAGACTGGATGCAGGACAAAACAAAAATCCTGAGTAGGAGAATATAGAGCTTGACATCATTAAGATCTTTTTAAGAGCTAATTTCCAGCTATTCGCTTTAGCTAATTAATCAGTGGGATTTCATAGTTAAAACTGGTTAAAATAGTAAGGAGAAAGGTTACAGTTATAATAATGATGATGATATATTTTCTCATATATTATTATTAATATTATTATTTTATTATTTATATAGCGCCATCAGATTCCGTAGCGCTGTAGAATTGGATATAGAAGAGCTGAATGGACATTTGTACATGTACTCTGCATGAGGTAGATAATAGTTATGGGGGGGAGGGAACAGTAAAATTATCTATACTTCCAAGCAAGATTCTTTCAGACACTTCGACTGCAGTTACTGTGGGAGACAGACCAGGAGGGATATTGTGACCTTTATCCTTGCAAAGATTGTTTGGGAGTGGGAAATAGCCTGGACCATCGAGTCTAATGTGAGACTAGGCTCAGCGTGCAGCTGTATCTAGCTGTTAGCTAATTGCAGGGGTACTTTTATCAACTTTGTTTTGGAATTGGAGGTTAACATTTTTAATTCTTCCTAGCACTGGGTTACCAATGTATGATTGTTTGTTGTTTTTATTTTTTTTTTTATTTTTTTTTTTATAGCTATTTGGTGAAAGACAATCCTTCTCTTTGGGAGTGTAGTGTGTTCAGTAACAAATAAAAAAACAAGTTTCTTTAACCTACCCTGCATCATTACTTCTTCTGTGAAACTAAACATGGTTAGTAGCTACATGTCGCTACTTCCAGTGGTACCTGAAACAACTTTGAGTGAGATATAGGAGATTTTCATTTTTTCCATTGATCTTAGTGTGAGACAAGGTTACCAGGATACAGTTATTTATTTATTTTTTGTTAACTGATGGATAAATACTTTTTTCAAGTGTGTGCAAGCAATGTGCAGTATTTCTTAATAGACAACTCCAAACTAAATGTTTATTTTAAAATAAAATTAACTGTTTGGTAGATATACCCCCAATAAATACATGTATGCATTTTTTCATGCATCTATTTATTGGTGTAGACATTAAAAGAGCTTTCAAAAGCTGCAGTTCTTATGATCTGCAGCCTTTGCAAGTTCTCTTTTTAGTTGGAAGAGATTAACAGTCTCTTCTTGAAGATAAGAGACAATCAGAGACTTCTCATTGAGAAGCCTCTGAATCTGTGAGCATGAGTGCGCGCTTGACTCTCCACATGCACACACCCATGCTAGTGCATGCAAATTGGCTCATGTATGTGCCCATCTGATCTGGTCTGTGAAGGAGCTGATCTGTGGTCTGTGTGGTAGGAGGCATGTGCACTCATGTAGAGCACGTCTGTCACTTCCATTAGTTTAGGGAAGCAAACAGCCGGGGGTGTTTCATAGTTTATTTGTAAAAGCTGGGGTAATAATAGGATACTCCTCACCCATAAAACATTTCAGAAAGCTGAAGTGATTTAAGGTGTAGAGTGGTTCTTTAATGTCAAGCACAATAATATCACAGTAGTATAAAGTAAATCAAGTTCTGTTAATTTACACAATATGCAATCATTCATATACTTATTTTATAGTACTAAGAAAAAGAAAACCACTGTCATTAATGTTATCTCCTAATCAAGCGTAGTCTTTTTTTCCCACCACTCTATTGGTGCTAACTCACCATTGGATGGCAAATTGGACAATAATAGGGCAGCTAGTGTCAGTTCTAATTTTATTTAAGGACATGACAAAAATTTGAGCCACAGTAATGCTAGCTTGTTAGTTTATATTTATTTTTCTTTTTTCTTTTGTTTTAGAAGATAAAGGTTATCCCCTTGT
Organism: Pelobates cultripes; assembly: GCA_933207985.1. Classification (NCBI taxonomy): domain Eukaryota; kingdom Metazoa; phylum Chordata; class Amphibia; order Anura; family Pelobatidae; genus Pelobates; species Pelobates cultripes. The sequence goes on along the minus strand of OW240914.1, from coordinate 90,919,553 downwards.
TCACCCACCTCGTGAACAAGATGAATGCCTTCCTGGCAAAGAGGGAATTAGTTCCTGGCAAAACACTCCATAACAATGTAGCAGCAATGCTCATAAAGCTGAAAGGTTTACTCAATGCTCATCTGCGTGAATTAATTACTAAATGCCCTGAACTGATGCTTGCTTCCCTGTGTGATCCAAGAATAAGGAGAAAATAGTACTCAATTCAGAGCCTAGCATACAGGAGGGACAGACTTAATAATATGGTCTGTGATTTGCAGGAAAATAGAGGCATGCCATTTGCAGAAGATGTACACATTGAACCAACCATGTTGCCATTGTCTAGTACTTCAAGTAGCAGCACTGTCAGCATAAACCCAAGAAAGAGAAATAGAGTAGCTAAAACTTTGGCTAATTCTGTTGGAGGTTTTGGGGGTGGGGGAGTGAATCAGCAAGCTTCTAAAAGGAGAGTAGTGCCTCTGAAATGTTCTAAGCTTACCTGTCAGAGGAGTGTCTAAGCTACTGGGATGAGACGAAGAGTGTTTGGCATACTCTCTGTCTGGCTGCCTAGCAGCTTTTATTATGCCTATCAACCACTGTTCAAAGTGAGCAAGTGTTTTCTGTTACAGGGCACATTCTGAATTCCCAATGCTCACAAATTCCCTGGTAACTGAAGAAGCAAATAATATTTCAATCACCCCAGCTTGGTTTACCCTGCTCTTCACTTGCATACTTGAGGAGTCATCCTTTGCTTGCTGAGATACATTTGGTCACCCACCTCTCCCTTCAAAGTTGTTTTGTAAATTTATAAAAATATTCTAAAATCTAAGGGTGATCAATAAAACATTTTCAAAATGTTTTCCTGCTTCTGCCCCCCTTTTTCAAATCCATTTCATTTTTGTGTTTTCATACTAACTGGATGAGTCTCGTGGTGCCTCCTATTGCCACAGAAAAAGTTGTGAGAACTGATAGGGCACTGTTCTTTGCACACCATGGGATGGTCACTCATGCTACAGACAGAATGTGTAGGAAAACTTACTTCTCAGTGTGGAATTTTTATTTTTTAAATCACCTTTTTTTTTTCCAATCAAACTTTTTACCTGCTGCTGTCTCTACTCCTCCTCTTTTTTTTAATTCCTTTCAGCCTTGCCTGATTTTTTTCCACATGGCTATAACTCCTACCTCCACAGATGCAGTTGGTAGAAGTTGATAGGGCATTGGCTCTTTTTTTCCACACTGAAGGACAGTCACTACTTTTTCTTATAAAAAAGTGAATGAGCATGTGCAACTGACAAACCATTCACCCCACTCAGCCTGACAAGACCAAAGCTTTCCTATGTATCTGGTCAGTAGCATTACCATATTTTCAGTGTTGGGAAAGGACAGCTTCTACCAACTGACCGCAGAGGTAGCAGGCACAGCAAGACTCATTATAAAAAAAGGGGGGAAATGAGTAAATTAATTAGAATTTTTTTTTTTTTAAATGATAGGAAAAGTAAGTAGACTATTAATGACCCACTGTTGAATGGCAACAGTTCAATCCTTCCATTTTTGAAAAATCACCTGTTTTTAAAATATATTATCCTGTTGCTTCTAGGGCACGGGTGTTTGCTATTCGTAGATTTCCTTAGAATCTTTTGAGACTTTAACCATTTACATGTATATGATAAAGAGCATGTGAAGTACAATACAGAAATACAGTTACAAAAAAAATCAAATCTAAAACATAAGTGAATATGAAATAATGAGTTAAAATATTCATTATTTTAACTACTAATACAACAACTTTATGAAAATACTTTTTGACATCAGGCACTGATGTCAAAAAGTATTTTCATAAAGTTGCTGCATTATACCTTAGCTTTAAATGACTGGTAGGACTGATACAATCTATTTCTACTTGACATGCCTATGCCTTTTAGCAATGTTTTTAAAGTAATTTATACTTTTCAACATTCTGTGGCAATCACAATCCAAAATAGACATTCTTGAAAATGCATATATTAGGAATCCAGATTTAGACAAATAGTAATGCCAAAAGAACTGGTTTGGGCATGATGCCAATCAAAAGCATAGGCTTTCTTTGTCAGCTCTAATGGGGTGGTTGTTAGTATTCAGCCCTTGAGCGGAGCTTCCATTTTAGATTTTTTATTTATATACTAACTAGGATCGATTGCCTGGCACAAGTGAAGCTAAATCACAGTACAGCTGTTGAGTATTGTAGTGATACGGTTCACGTTTATGTCTTATATGTCTTTTTTATCTCTGCTGGTTGATATCAGTAAATTATGAAGTCCTATTCTGGACTTTATGTAACATCAGTGAAAACACTAATGGTTGCAAACAAGTCAAGATAACAGATGTATCCAAATAGCTTTATTGGCATTGTCTTTGTCTAAAATTCTTCCACGGATTGTATAACTGGCATGTATTTGCTTTGAACACATTAACCCTCAGCAAGATTTAGATCAGTAGGTTTTACTTAAACCTTTTATTTGCAAGATTTTCTTATGTTATAGTAAAAAACAAAAAAAAAAAAACCATAAACTAGTCCGGTTCACATGTATTGTTCTTTAAATTCACTCAGACTTTTAATATATATTATATATTACTAACCCATATAATTAGTATTTTAAACTAAAAATGTATTTAATCTGATTGAGACTATCTATTAACTATATTGAGTGAACTTCTTCTATTCTAATACTCTTATTTTTAATCTAAGTTAATTATAAACATTGTTCATAATTAACAACTAATTTAAAAGATATAAGCTTCGTGAAGCCTCTGAGTAAATGCTTTATAAAAGTAATTCATTTAGCAGATTTACTTGTTATTTATCGCCTGTCTAATTTTTCAAAGTTTTAAACATTTTAAAATGTAGTATTGACTGGACTCTCGAAGTTGAATATCTGAGAGGGGAAAGGCTGCCCTATTAGATGGCAATTACAGGGACTACAACAGCACAACCCATCGTTTTGTCTTGCCTCTACTTTATTTCTGAAGACTGCTACTTGTACTAATTGCATTCCCCCCAACATATACATTTTTATGAAGTTTTTGCAGTTATTAACTAAATTAAAGCCATACACAATCTTCCATCCATTGCTATATGTCCTCTACAAGAAACATGCGCTTCTTCCATGCCTTCAAGTCTAACGTTTACTTATGTCCATCAGCTGGGTGGTTAGTTGATGTGCTTGATAGTTTCACATGCGATGTCATATGTTTCTACGTCAGATAGGGCATCTTCTCACATATACAGATATTTTAATTTCTTTCTGTGAAAAATATATTGACTAATTTTCTATCAGCTAACATTGGTTTTGATACAATATTTTTGTCTAAGCTTTTCAAACGATTCAAGTCTGTTAGAAAACCTTTTCAAATTTCTTACAGAAGTCACCATTAAAGTTTATGGGTCTTTTTGTAGGTAAATCATATGGAAGATTTTTCCAACAGATTTTGAACCATTTCGAAAGTGTATCCAATAATATTAAAGCTAGGCAATTTTCACATGTGCTCTGAGATCCATTTTCTTTCTTATTAACTCCTTTGTTTAGGATATATTGTACTTCAATTAATCATGTAATCCATTGCTAATGACTTCTCATCTTCATTTTAAATTGCTAAACGGTGGCAATTAACAGTCAGAATCTATGTCTGTGTGCAGTTGATAGAAAACATTTGTGACAGTGCTCCCTGGCTGTAAAAATTGCTTTAAATAACCTCTAAAATTCACATGCAAATATCTTACATGGTGTTACCTAAATGAAAGAGAGAGACTCTTCATTCACACTAAAATAGCCTACATGTGTTCTCTACTAGCTAGAACTCAGTTTTTTTACCAAAAAGGTTTGGAGAGTTCCATGTTGCCTTTCCGTATTTTGGTCCTTGTTCCTGCATTTTGTTCTAGAGACTAAAAAGATTTCTGATAAACTGAAGTGTTGCCGCTTTCAGCTCTGTTTCTCTCTATTCTCTTATTTGAAACAGGATCATCTAAACCAAGTAAAAAAAAAAATACCTCTATTACATTTTTTGGGCAACTAAAGATTGTGTTTGATAAGGAGTGCGTGTCATGTCAAATGCCACTTTGGCGTTTAAACAAATAATGCCTTTTTAAACAACTTCATCTGCAGTGTAAACCAGGTAGTAGATTTTTTCTTTTTTTTAAATTTCTTTTTTTTTTTTTTTTATGTATCAAAACATACACAATTAAAAAAACATATGTGTCTGACTCCAGAACAAAAAATAAAAAAACATCAGAAGAAAAGAAAAACAAAACATATTACAATACGATGGCTGATGCTATGCTGGATTTTAGTTTCTCATTATTTATATTGTGGGAGCTAAGAAATGTTAATATTTGTTTTGTCGGGGGGAGATTAATTTCTATCCATTATTCTTATATTAATATGACATAGAAAAGTAACCTAGACCTTGTATCTCCCAGTATCTAACCACTTCTTCTACTAGCGTATCAGTTTTGAAGTTGAAAATTCTTTTAATAAATGCCATAATGGGAAAATTCTTTTAATAAATGCCATAATGGGACTTCTTGGGTTTTCCATCTCTGGGCAATTAGTATTTTTGCTCCTATTAAAATATGTAGAGCCAAGTATTTTTGCACCTTATTGAAATTTGGCCAGTTTCAGTGTAGAAGATAGGTCTCTTGTTCTCTTCTAATTCCCCTGATCTCTATTAAAAAATCGAGGCAACCAAATCCCAATATTTATATAACTGTGAACAACACCACCAAATATGATCTATTTCTTTATTGTATCTCCATCACTTACTCGAGCAACTCTTGTACACCTTATTTATTTTCTCTGGCACCAAATGACACCTATACATTATTTTATATTGTAACTCTAAAAGATTTAAACAATGTATAGTTTTTTTTTTTTTACAACAACATAAAATTGTACCAATCATCTACATTAATACCATGTCCTATCTCTTTTTCCCATCTTATCAAAGCCTTAGATTTTGTTGTATGGTCGTCTGGTTTTTCAAGAAGATTGCTTTTAATAATCTTTCTAACCATTATTTCCCGTTTCAATAAATTGCTTATCTTTTTTTAAATTTCAGTAGCATTCTTTCTTTCTTTTAGTAAGAAGCCTCTCACTCTTAAATAAGTGAACAGTTTGTTGCTAGGGAGAGAAAACTCTACCATGAGTTGAGGGAAGTATTTAACTTTGTCACCATCCCATAGTTCACAATATCTATATATGCCTTTTTGAATCCATCTTTTAATGCCTAAGTCTGAAATATTTCCATCTAAAAGTTTAAAGAAGTATCAGGGAGAACAAAACAATGAATATCCATTTTTTTTTCAATTCTCTCCAAAATCCTAAAAGACTATTTATTATTATATTATTTTTATAAGCATTTATTTCATTTTTATTAAAGCCTGAATATAATAATAAGCCCAGGTCTTTTAGGCCAGAAAGCTTAACTTCGATTTTATGTCAAGACACGGAGGCTCATATTGCTTAACCCTTTCTTTACTGTCCACCAATAGCAGCAAAGAACACAAGTAGAAAAAAATATAACAAATACAACTAGACACCAGCCAATCCCCATCCAGGTCCCAGTATAACAGCAAGCACCGCCTTTCAAGTCTCCTTTTTTCTTCGTTGCTCCACACAAGATAAGTACTAAAATTTTTACTCTTACCAGTAACTGTTTTTCTCATTACTTGTATCTGTTTTGATTACTTATTATTTAATTATTATTTACTTATTATTATATTATTATTTTATAGTCCGTTTTTTTCCTATTTATTAATTCTGTTTTATATGATATTAAGTTACGTTATATTTACCTTTGAGCCCAGGGTTCCAGACCTTCCTTTGGGGGATTCTTATATGTATTTCACTCCTCTCTTGAGCTTTGCTTTTTTGCTCCTATCTTCATATCCTTTGTTTTCTTCTTATTTCCTTATTTTTCTGCTTTTGGTCTCCCCCCTTCTTCCGCCTTTTTTCACTCTTTTGCACCTGTTTTCCTCACTACTGTTTGGCTATTTTCATGTCTGAGTCAACCCTTTTTGGCTAAACTCACCACGAATCTGTGCCATTCGTTAGTTTGACCTGCAGATGGTACTGTTCGACTATTTTGCCTCGTTTAACTGTTTTGCCGCAAATGTTTTTTTTCCAGCTGTTTTGACGTGTACTGACCACTATCCTGGATCCATCTGGAGAACCCATGTTCGACCCGGATGGCTCCAAGCGAACCATGTGGAACGTTACCAAGGAAACAAGGCAGCCCAGAGTAAGCTCAGGGCTGAATGCCCACGGCCTCTGGTGACTAATAAAGTCTGTGAGACCCCAGTTGTTGACCCCAGAAAACTGGGTACAGCGCCCCCTCAGCAAGACGGCCTGGAGTAAGCTCAGGGCTGAATGCCCACGGCCTTTTGTGACTAATAAAGTCAGGGAGACCCCAGTTGTTGACCCCAAAATTACCCAATTCCTTACTAAATTGGAGTGGAACCCTCATAAGGGTCTGGATTTGGCACTTAAATCATGCCGAGATAAACATTTGGACCTATTTGGTCCCTTGGCAAAATTGTTCGACCTGACAGAAGATGCCAGAGCTGAGAACAGACCCGGAAGAACTCCGTGGCTGGGTAAAGAGAGCAATCTGCACTGCAGGCAGTGTTAACATAGAACGGCGTAAAGCCATTCTCTTTAAAATAGAGCAGAAATTGGCCAATCTCGCCCTCACCAAGGCGGGCAAGGATGCCCAGGGGCTCTTGCTTGGGGACTTCTTTATAAAGGACCTGGGGCATTTTGTTGGGGCTTTTACAGCCCTCGATAAAGCCCAATCCTCCATGAAGAGGGTATTTCAAGAGCGGATCTCTACCAGGGCCGACAGATTCAAGGGTCGTCTGTGCAGCCGTTCCAACTACAACTCCAGTGGCTCGGGACAAGGCTCCTATATGCAGCGACCCCACCTATCAGGAGACTAGAAGCCGGTCCCCCTTCTCCCTTTCATGCGGAAGACCATGACGATCCAGAGGCTTGAGAGGGAACTCCTGCTCCAGATGCCCTTAGGGTAAGCTTACATCTACCATGTTTCTTCCCATGTTTGTGTACGGGGCAGACTCCATCATTTTGTTCCCCATTTGGTCAGCCATCCCCTCCGATGCTTGGGTTCTGGCCACCGTTCTACATTTCCAAATAGAATTGGTTGACACTCCTTGTCACATCCCCCCCTCCTTGCCCAATCTTCATTCTCTGTACACGACCACGTCTTGATTGACATGGAATTGTTGGCCCTTCACGAGAAAGGGGAGATCGAACTAGCTCCCACATCCCCCGCCGGGGTCTTCAGCAACATTTTCCTGGTGAGAAAGAAGGGTGGACAGATGCACCCAGTTATCAATCCCCGTCAATGCCTTGGTGCTCTACCGCCATTTCAAGAACGAGGGCATCCACCTCCCATGGGACCTACTCCTTTGCAATGACTGGATGGTGAAACTGGATCTGAAGGATGCGTACTTGACGGTCTCAGTGGACAAGACATCCAGGGACTTATTACGTTTCCTCTAGAAGGGTCACACCTGGCGCTTTACATGTCTTCCTTTTGGACATGCGGCCATGGCTTGGTTACACTGTCGGAGTTCAACTGATTGTCTACCTGGACGATATCCTGATCATGGCACAGGATTGCTTTGTCGTCCTATGGCACCGGCAATGGACGATAGACCTCCTCTCTCACCTGGGTTTCCTCCTCAACTGAAAGAAGTCCTGCCTGTCTCTTTCGTGATGCATGGAGTTCCTCGGTTTAACAGTAGACTCCAGAGTAGAGTCACTGAGCCTTCCACCATCCAAGATTCAGACCATTCGCAAGGAGTTGCGCTGCACACTGGTGTGCCCCCAGATACCACTACGCCATCTGGAATAGACCAATGGCCTGCTGGCATCCTCAATCCAAGCGGTGTTCCAGGTGCCTCTCCATTACCATGCCCTCCAGCGCCTGAAGATCGCACATATCCACAATGGAGCATCCTATGTGGACATGGTCTCTCTGGAACCAGAGATACGAGATGAATTGACCTGGTGGATCCACAACCTCTCGGCTTGGAATGGCAAGGCCATCTTCGGTTCCCAACCGGAGTTCACAGTGGACTCGGATGCAAGTCTCCACAGCTGGGGTGCCCACTGCAATGGTGTGACTCTGAAGCTTCTGGACAGTTTCTTTGCGATCCAAAGTTTTACTAACTGTACTGCCAGTCCATGCATCCGGCTGTACATGGACAACGTCTCGGCAGTCCATTATGTCAATCACATGGGCGGCACACAGTCGTCAGTTCTGGCCCACCTGGCAAAGGACTTTTGGGCATATTACTTTGCCAGGGATCTGGTGGTCGAGGCGGAATACCTCCCGGGCCTCCACAATATTCATGCGGACTGGAGTTCAAGCTATCTGTCGGACAGCAGCAAATGGAGATTGGACGTAGGGGTGTATTCCACTATCTTGTCTCTCTGGGGTCCCTTTGCCATCAACCTCTTCACTTCCTGGCTCAATGCCCAGTTGCTACGGTTCTACAGCTGGCGCCCGGGCCCGACTGTGGAGTCAGTGGACGCCTTCCTGCAAGACTGGACTGGCTTGTTCCCTTCTTAGTTACAAAGAAAGGTTAAAAAATTTAAATCTCTTCAGTTTGGAAAAACGGCACCTCAGAGGGGATATGATAACATTATACAAATATATTCTGGGCCAGTACAAACCATTATCTGGAAATCTATTCATAAACAGGGCTATACATAGGACATGAGGTCATGCATTTAGGCTGGAAGAAATGATTTAAACTAAGGCAAAGAAAATATTTTTTTACGGTGAGAACTATAAGGATATGGAATTTTCTGCCTGAAGAGGTGGTTTTATAAGAGTCCATACAGATGTTTAAACAGCAATTGGATAAATAATTTTTATCTTTATGAAGATTTCTGACACTTTTTTTCACCAATGCAATGGATTTATGAAGATTTCTGCCACTTTTTTAGACAGAAAAGTTATAGAATTGTTATGCAAATATAAATCTGACGGTCTCTATGACAAAAAAAATATAATTTGTATATCACTTAAATAAATAAACACATAAGACAAAGTTGCCCCTCAACTTTTCAGAACACTTTGATAAATATCCACCTTTTGATTTGTATATCCATTTTTTTTAATTTGGCTATTGCAGCCTAAAATGTACAACTTCCTAAAATGTACAACTTGTGAAAGAATACATCCCATACAGAATTGCATTAAGCACATATTGAATTGTATAATCTTTCCAGCCCAGTGATCTGTCCCTTTTTATGTTTTAATCTATAAACATGCAGTGATTATATTTTAATTAGAATCAGTTATTAGGACACTGCTTTAATAATTAGAGTGATAATGGATATTTTTTTTCTGCCCTTTCCCTACTTTCCAATAGGCCAAAGAAGATTGGAATAACAATTTAATGAAATCTGGCAGATGAAAAAAAAAAAAAAAGCAGATTTAGCATTTTATTTTGTAGCCTGCGGACAATCAATTCTATATTCCCATTTTAGTAAATGGGATAATTCAGTGACGCATTATGCACTTAAGGGTTGAAATTTAAATTCTCTTAAACAAATGGCCTACTATGTATATATTTTCAAATACTCAAGGCTTATCAAGTTCAAATATTTAGTTAAATACATTGATTCATTTTACACCCCAGTAAAAATAACCAAGAAATATATGCATCAATTTTAAAATTGTAATAACAAATCATAACAATCTTATAAGGAAGTTAGCGTTAGTGCTGATCTTCTAATAAAGATAATATGAGAGGCTGGATTAAATGTTACAAAATGGTTATGCATGTTTTACAAATGCTAAATACATTTCTATATATTAATCCCAAACATACAAGCTGGTGCTGAAAAGTAAAATGTATTTTAAAATGATGCTGCAGGTTTTCTGAGTATTCTTCTTCATATTCATTCTCCTGCTCACTGAACAGCAAAAAGTAATAATGATAGACAGAGCTGTATTCTGGTCATTGATTTCAGCATTCAGTTATAAGACATATCATAATCAAAGGCCATAAAAGCACACATTATGTAAAAAAAAATAGTAGCTCCTTAACTGCCTTAAAATATACAGCTGCATAACTATGTACACATTTTTTATTTATTTTACAATTTTCATGGTTTTTCTTCTTGATGTTAGGATCACTGGGCATTGCCACAATAACTCAAGGAAAACAGATAACCCAGGTGGACCAAACCACTATAGGTGTCTCTTAGTGGAGCGCTAAGAAATGCAGACTTACCCCTATATAGAATGGGGAAATATACAGTAATATAATTTCTATATGATAAAAAGATATACACAATGGTGAAGTATATCAAGGTCCAGTAACATAAATGAGAAGATAGTTAAGAGCCACATACGGATAGGCTCAAATCACTTCAGCATAGGTATATTAAGGTAATACCAAAACCTTCTTATGGTGTCCGGTCAGTATCCTCACCAAAAAAAAAGGAAGAGAAACAAGAGAAAACTTCTTTGTGCAGTATTATCAACATATTAAATTGCAAATACCCTTATGATATGAAGTAATTGCTCACCTTGTGAAGAGCCAGTTATACTAGGCTCTTGGTATACAGGTAGGTGTGCTATTAAGGAGAGCACAACCCCTTTTGATTCCAGGAAAAACAGCAGAGGACTAGTGGATAAAGGAAACTAAAAAAGCACTTTATTAAAACAACAGACAATGTAATAATAAGATGTGCAGTAATACCAGTCCACCATATAGTCCACTTCCGAGACGCGTTTCGCTTGTGCAGCTTTATCGATAGTCAGCTGAAGCTGTTCATCGCTTGATTCCGAAACCGGAAGTGACGTGACGGACCTGTACGTGACATCCCTTCCCGTTTCATCGATCTCCATGTACCCAGCTTACAATCACTTAGCAGCCATCTTGTTTGAGGGCAAATGCCAGTCCTCATAGATAGTCACACAGTTCCATATAACTCAAATGAAGCCACAGAAAAAAATGAAGCCATAGAAAAAAAGGGGAAGAAATGTCTTAAGTTAGGGACCATATATAGAAAAAAAATATCACATTAAAAATGAATACACATTATAACACATAATAAAATAACCTCAAAATAAAACAATGGTATAACATTATACTTAAAACTCTATATAATATATATATATATATATATATATATATAAACTTTTTCACAGTGAGAAGCACGCAAACGTCTCTAGCGGCTGTCAATGAGACAGCCACTAGAGGCTTTAGAGGCTGGATTAACCCCTTTTATAAACATAGCAGTTTCTCTGAAACTGCTATGTTTATAAAAAAAAAAGGGTTAATCCTAGAGGGACCTGGCACCCAGACAACTTCATTAAGCTTAAGTGGTCTGGGTGCCTAGAGTGGTCCTTTAATATCTTGATAATACTGCACAAAGAAGTTTTCTCTTGTTTCTCTTCCTTTTTTTCTGGTAAGGATACTGACCGGACACCATAAGAAGGTTTTGGTATTACCTTAATATACCTATGCTGAAGTGATTTGAGCCTATCCGTATGTGGCTCTTAACCATGTGAGTGTGGTCCCTACTATCTTCTCATTTATGTTACTGGACCTTGATATACTTTACCATTGTGTATATCTTTTTATCATATAGGAATTATATTACTGTATATTTCCCCATTGTATATAGGGGTAAGTCTGCCTTTCTTAGCGCTCCACTAAGAGACACCTATAGTGGTTTGGTCCACCTGGGTTATCTGTTTTCCTTGTATTATACTTTGTGTGTAAAATTTGGGGGTATTTACACGAGTGTGAGCTGCTTTTTCACCTGCATCCATTGTCTGGTTTATCTACTAAGCGCCTTTTATACACAGAGCACTCTTTTCTGTATTGCCACAATAACTACCACACATTCTTTGTCCTTTCTTTGTACTTGTTAGATGTTGATCTGGAATTCCCACAGCATCTTAGCCCTGTCATTCTTAACTACAGTTTGTAGCACCTTCCATAGGGACAGGGCAGGTCATCTCAAGGTGCCATTTTGTGATGTGCTCATAAATGCTCTGTGTTTCATCCAGGATTGTGGTTTTAACGCTCATTAGACCCTGACCTATTTCCTTCCAACTGGTGTTTATTCTTTTGGAGCTGGCTTCTAGATGGAGTTCTCCATGCATTGTTATTAATTTCTTGTTCTTAATATCCACTGTACCCTGTTTCTCTCTTTACAAAGCTTTCATCTTAGCTGTGTATCTGATTGCTGTTTAGACATATGTATCGATGGCATAGATCTATTTTTGAGATGGGACTTTGTTGTCCTCCTAACCTCTTCCTCAAGGTTCCCATATGTTTGTGACATCCCTGGGTCTCCTATTTGTCTCACTGTTATTCCAACCCATTCTGTTCTGATCATTTACTCATCCACATTCTTATCTAGCCCAAGCAACAGTTTGCCCCTGCCAGGGGGGATGCTCGGTTCCAGAACTTGTACCCAAAGGAAACATCAACGACTTTAACACTAAAATAGAGTTGGAGTTGCATATTGTTGCCTTCCTCTGTTATGTCCTCTCCTTTATACACTTTAACACAATGGTGATGCTCTCTTAAATTCGATTAAAGCAAATAAATGTCATGTACATCACATAGCTTGGACACGCAGAGGGAGCACAGGATATATCCTTTAACACATTTAGTACTTTAATGGCAAAGACAATAGATCAAGCACACATTGGCATTTATATAGCTTGAAACACAGGTGTAAAAAAAAAAAAAAAGTATTGCTGTTAAACAGTGATCCCTATAAAAAAAACCTCCATCTTTGAATCTGGCTAAATCAATTGAAACACAATTATACTTTCTGTAGTTTCCATATATATCAAAGTAGATACAAACTGTCTAACGCAAAGGTAATGTCACTGTTTTAGAGCTGAGACATCCTGGTCAGACCACCTCATCAGTAGGTGTCCTTGGGCAAATCACTTAATGACATATATCTACTTACATCAAATACTCACAAATAGGAAGTTCATTTTAGCAGGGCCTTCTTCAGGTCTTAATATACCCTTTCTATACTTGCAAAGCTCTGCAGAAAGCAAAGCTTTGCAGAATATGTTGGTTTTATATAAATAATAATAATAATAATAATAATAATAATAATAATAATAATAATAATAATATGTGTATACCCTTACAAATCAAACTGTGAAACTCTACCCAGGTTTTAATACAAAAATCACAAGAAAAAAAATATGTGCTTAAGGCTACTGGAACCATGAAAGAACAATGTATGTCTCTAGTGATTTTCAGTTTATATATATTTATTTATAAAGATGTGACTGCACGTTTAGTTGGAATTTAGTATTGCTGAACTCAAATAAGCTGGGTCAGGTAGACTGCAAGAAGGAGGGGGAGCAAGCAGCAGGGGTTCTTGATAAATATTCCTGACATCTGATAACGAGGGTAAATTTATTTTATTTGTGTCTAATTTTGCTTTATATTGCAACACAGTTTTTTTTTTATTTGTTTTTTTTATACAAAAGTAAAATTAATTATATAGAGAAGTAAAAACATAAGAATGTTATCCTAACATAAAGAGGAATATTTATGCTTAGCAATAGCTGTATTATAAAACAATTAAAGTTTGTAGATAAATTATGTTATACCTTCTCATTACGTTATACCTTCTCATTAGACATTAATTTGTTATAATCTTCATTCTTGTATGCTCCTACAATTATATTGGTCCTATTAGTAATGTATGTATTTATAAAACTAAAAAAAAAAAGAGCAAAGGACCTGTCATTCCAGATGTGCCTCAGGCTTTAGTTCATAGTTGCAATCATATAATATTCAGTGCAAAACAAAATATAATTTAAAAAGAAACTTAGCCAAGATTACTTTCCCTAGTAGTGATCTCGTACAATACAAGGATTAACAAACGAAGAACGGGTGTAGCTGTATACCTAAAACATATATAATTTACAATACATAGAACAGCACTGTATGATAGCAAGGTTAGCTAACTCTACAAAGTAGGTACATTTGTATGTATAGAGAGCTGCTGATTGGCTTAGAGCACCAGCTTACCACTCAGTTTCAAAAACCAGATGCCATCTGGGGGACTTTGAGGTCATCACAGAAAGCATTGTTGGAGTTAAACTGTTTGCAATTGGTTTAACCCACTAAGGTTAGAAAGTGCACTTGGAGCAATGACATAAGACTCTGCATGGGCGGAGCGTCGGAGGGACCCGGGTGTAGTTTGCCTTAGAAGCAGTGTCAGTGGTTTTGGTTTGCAGCGTCTGTGAAGTGATACCTAAGAGTACTCAGGATAGGAAAAGCTTCAATCCACAAGACCCAACTGCCTTATCGACCATGGAGTTATTGGGACCGGGGAAGTACACCAGAATTGAAGAGGCTGGATCCGGTCACAGAGAAGGGGTAAATAAAAGGGAAATGAAAATGAAACAGAAAAAGTAAAATTGAAAATTACAGGGATAAGGTTGTATGGTTCTACATCTAACAGTTGGTTTTGTTTCTCTATTTGTGTTTTTTTTTTGTTTTTTTTGTGTGGTTAGTAAGTGAAGCCTGTGTTGCATATCACTGGTCCTAATGCATTACAGCACCCTCAGGGATTTAATTCTGGTACTTAGGATTTAGTTGGGGAGGATTTAAAGTCTTGTTAAGTACAGATTTGAATACAAGCTTCATTGGGTAAGATCCTTTACAACCTTTTGCTGTGAGGAATTTATTCTAATTAAATGTTGGTGCTGCCTTAAGTATCTGTGTCAGGTAGTGGTAAAAGTATTGCCACTACCTTGGTCTGATTAGATCTATAAGGAACATGGCTACCAAAAGGAGCCAAGATGCAAATGAAGTCAGAGAGGCAAAAGAGACCAAAAACACTTCCAAAAAAAGGAAACTCTGACCATATTAAGGAAAAGGGAAAGAAAATGGCGTTAAGCTTATCTCCAAAAAGAATGACATTTTGACAAAATCCCCTGCCCCTGAATTAACCCCCACGAGTGACTCAGAAATGGAGACAACCTCAACACAGTTGGAGTGGGACTGGGAATGGTCACTATTTGACTTAGCAATACCTACAGCAATGTCAAAATTACAGAGATGGAAGACAGGGCTCGCAGAAAAAATATTTGTATTAGAGGGGTCTCTGAAAAGATCGTACAAACAGAGTTGAGAAGTTTTCGCCTAGAGCTGTTTAAGGCTATGAGAATCCAGGAAGCTAAAGACAAGGCAACAATTGAGCGGGCTCACAGAACTTTCAAACCGAGTAAAATGGCGGGGGCTGTCCCTAGAGCATTGTTAGGTTCTCATCATATTATATGAAACAAAAAATTGTGGTGGCAGCAAGAGACTTTGTAGCATGTGATGATAGATTCTGATTCTTAAGGTTTTTCCAAGATCTCTCTACTGCAACGAGAAATAAGAGAAGACCTTTTAGTTTCCTTACAGAAGCTTTGAGGGGAAAATAGATCAGATACAACTGGAGGTTTCTTCTAAGAATTTAAATTAAATAGAGAGAGAGATCATATACTTAAATTCTAAAGAGGTCAAAGACTGGTTGATTGTGATTGGATCAGGCTACCACTTCTGCTGATGTCAGCAAGCAGTGGGCAGGTCTAAAGGAAACAGGGACAAAGCCAGCAGCTTCAGGCTTGAATACAAGTAAGATTTGGCTATATTTAGAGAAGCACGAGGGGACCAGGGTGGCAAGATGGTGGTTTTAACCCTATAGGGCCAGGTATACATGTTTGTGTTCCTGACCCTATAGTGCTCCTTTAATAAGCAGGTTATTAAAACAGTGTAAATAAGGGTTTATTATTTGTTAATATTTAAAACACACAGCACACACAAAGCACTTAGGTACTGTGAAGAACCGCCTGGCATCCCGACTGGGTGCCTCCACCAATTGCTGCTTCCTAGCTGTCGCCAAGTACCATAAGCACCGCACAGGACACCATAAGCACCGTAGCCCCTTAGCCACTGCAGCTTGGCTGGGATCTCGCCGTCCCTTCTCACCCTGGACCAAACTCCAGCTTCCAGTGAGAAGACCTCTCCTCCAAGAGAGTATAGCAGGTATAGTATGTGTAGCTCTTACAAGAGCTAGGGATTATAGCAATCCAAAGAACAATCCCAAGAGCAGGGATTATAGCTGGTATAGCTTTCCCCTACAAGCACGAGACGAGGCTCTGTGTTGAGGGTAAATTGGAAGCCACAACTGGCCTTACATGCAGGTCCACTTGCGAGGGGCACCCCCCCGGACCTGAGAGTAGACTACAGTAAAACCATACATACGATTACATTGGCTCTCAGGTCCAGGACACTCCCACATAAAACAAGATAATCCCTGATCTGTGCCTGGGAGATAACTGAGTCAAACACTGTATTAAACTCAATTATCTCCAGGCACAGAAAACATACAGTTTTGTAAAACCCCAAAAATACCTTTAAACACACAAAACCCCCACAAAAGTTACACCAACATATCTAAAAATTACCCAGATCAGTTCAGGGATTCAGGAATTTCCTAAAAGTCATTATTTTAACTGACTGTGCACATGGGCCTATGCCCAACACAGTTCCTGGCAATTAGGGCCAACGGTGGGTCTCTCTTTCTGGAGTACAAAAGTACATAAATCACATAATTTTTAAAGGGCCCATAGTCTTTTGGCAGGAGGCTGGCAAGCAGGCCTCTCCAAGAACACATGGCAGAGGCACTTCTGCCACAGGTACTATTATCCCAGAAAGGATAGGATAAAAGGAAAAAAGATTGTATGTATATGTATGTATGTGTGTGTGTATGTATATATATATATATATATATATATATATATATATATATATATATATATCTCTATCTATCAACAGAAGTGAAGTAAAGTGTTATATTACTGTATTCATTCATTAGACTTCAAGGTATTTGTTGGAATCAAGAGCAAAGGAAAATATAGACTAATTACTTAAAAGAAGAGAAGGAAATTTGCCTCTTTTTTAATATCTCTCTCTCTCTCTCTCTCTCTCTCTCTCTCTCTCTCTCTCTCTCTCTCTCTCTCTCTCTCTCTCTCTCTCTCTCTCTCTCTCTCTCACACATACACATATATATATATACACATATATATATACACATATATATATATATATATATATATATATATATATATATATATATATATATATATATTTTATTTTTTATTTTTTTTATTTTTTTTTAATCATTGTTATATTTTGTCTGAGTCTATTCCCCACAATACTATTGGTAAAACTACACCTAGAGGTTTCCCACTAGGACATAAGAAGATGCACGTCAGATGTATCTGGGAGTTATGGGTCCTGATAGATAGGCATTGACCCTTGGTCAGCTTTTGTGAGCATGTAATATGTGGTGGGGGTTATGTGGTTTTTTTTTCATGTTAGTGGGTTGTACATTTGCTACCTTTTTTTTTGCTTCTGCTAATAAACCTTTTCCTTGAAGATTAACTGGGGGAGTGGAGAAGGATGGGAGACAAAGTTAAGGGGATAACAGACAAGAATACTCAAAAATTCTTGACCCTGAATGTTCAAGGATTAAATAGTCCCCAAAAATGTATCACTTTGATAGATATGCTAAACAAAACAAGAATTGATGTTGCTGCATTCCAGGTGTCATGATCTTGAGCAGGTCAGAAAGGAGACTTTGGCCAGGGTTGTTATTTGAGACTTTATTGGTGCTTTTAGACATATCATGAAACTTGAGAAAAAAACAGAATGAAGGCAATATGCCACAAAACAGGATACTTGCAAATAATAAAGAAAGTCTGTGATGTCCAGACCTTTTCCTTGAAGATTAACTGGGTGAGTGGAGAAGGATGGGAGACAAAGTTAAGGGGATAACAGACAAGAATACTCAAAAATTCTTGACCCTGAATGTTCAAGGATTAAATAGTCCCCAAAAATGTATCACTTTGATAGATATGCTAAACAAAACAAGAATTGATGTTGCTGCATTCCAGGTGTCATGATCTTGAGCAGGTCAGAAGGGAGACTTTGGCCAGGGTTGTTATTTGAGACTTTATTGGTGCTTTTAGACATATCATGAAACTTGAGAAAAAAACAGAATGAAGGCAATATGCCACAAAAAAGGATACTTGCAAATAATAAAGAAAGTCTGTGATGTCCAGGTAGGGTTGAAACAAAAGCAGGTTGGTATCAAAGGCAGGCTGGTTACAGGGGCAGGCTGGTTACAGTGGAAGGCTGAGAACAGAGGCAGGCTTGTAAAAAAGAAATGCTGGTAACAGAGGCAGAGGTCAAAATCATACGTAAGATTGGAGCAGGTTTGAAGGTAAGTCTGGAGCAGGTTGGTATGGAGCAGGGTTGGAGGCAAGTCTGGAGCTGGTTGGTATGGAGCATGGTTGAGGGTAAGTCTGGAGCAGGTTCACAGGAGCCCGGAACTGAAGTCTTTCAGGCAAATCACCAACTTCAATGCACAGGCCCTGTTGTGAGCAGGGTGTAGCCTTATGAAGCCTCTTCATTAGTCCAGGCAGGTGAGGATGATAAGGTGACGGACGAAATTAGTAGCTAGGGAGGCCACTAGAGGCAAGAAACAAGTATTACATGAAATAATAACAGAAGAAAATGAAACATGTTCCTGGTTGTCAGGATAGGATCCTGACACAATCCCCTCCTTCAAGAGCAGACTCCGAACGCGAAAGTATCTGGAAGAATGGAAAGAATTCCAAAAATGAAGTAATGTACAGACCACAATAAACAGAAATCAAAATCATTATTTCTTTCTCTTGGATTTTCTCTTTTCCTTGTTTATCAGTAGCTCCTCAAACATGGTTAAGTCTTTTAGACGTACAATAGTACCATTTGAGGCTTTGGTGCATTCAGGTGGTATCTCTTCAGTTATGGTATTTTCCTTTACACTTTGTGTAGAGATGGGTTTGTTATTTTTCTTCATTAACCCTGATTTGAGAGCCAGAGGTATAGAAGGTTTTTTCAAGGTAGATAATGTACCTAAGGTTACAGGTTGGAAGGAAGAGCAGGTTGAGACTTGATTAGAGTTGTTCTTAGAGGGTTTACCATTAACATAGACAAGATAGTACCATCACTGGTTTTTTTTCAAGCGCAGGGGCACCAAATGGAGGTTTTGCCGTATTCAACTTTTTGAGGATTGGATGATGGGAGTAATAGATATAGCAGCAGCAATAGGTTCTGGACCATTCATGAATTCATCCTCTGAACACATGTTATCTAAGGGTGGAGCATCATAGTCCATCTCTATAGATCCCTCTTCTGAATCCAGAGATTTAGGAGATTGTCTGAGGGAGGACAAGAAGGTAAGTCTGTTTGGGTTAAATCATAAGTGAAGTGGTTATAGTCATTGTTTAAATGAGAATTTGTTTCTGTGGTCTGGTCTGCATCTGAGGTTTAGTGGTTACAGGAAGCTTAGAAGGTTTTCTTGGACAGAAAGTGATTTGTTGTCCCGTATAACCACAATAATAACATAAATCGTCTTGATGTCTTTTTTCCATCTCAAGTTTTGTTAATGGTTCTCTTTTCTTGCTTTTCCTGGAAGGAGAGATTGACTTTGTCTTTTTCTCTTTATTTTTATTTTCAGGAAGAGTGTTGGAACTGGATTGTATTACACATGTCACTGCTTTGCATAATTTAAATAAACAATCAGCCAAGGTTTTCAGGACATCAGTTAACCCTGCAGTGTCTGTTTTAAGGCCTTTACACTCTGTCATGATCTTGAGCAGGTCACATAGGAGACTTTGGCCAGGGTTGTTATTTGAGACTTTATTGGTGCTTTTAGACATATTATGAAACTTGAGAAAAAACAGAATTAAGGCAATATGCCACAAAGCATGGAGCAGGGTTGAAGGCAAGGCAGGAGCAGGTTGATATGGAGCAGGGTTGAGGGTAAGTTTGGAGCAGGTTCACAGGAGCCAGGAACTGAAGTCTTTCAGGAAAATCACGAACTTCAATGTAAAGGCCCCGCTGTGAGCAAGGTGTAGACTTATGAACCCTCCTCATTAGTCCAGGTAGGTGAGGATGATAAGGTGACTCAGGAGATTAGTAGCTAGGGAAGCCACTAGAGGCAAGAAACAAGTATTACATGAAATAGAAGAAAATGAAACATGTTAGGATCCTGACACCAGAAGACGCACTGGAAGGCTGAAGATGACACTCGCTTCAATTTTGGTAAATATATAGAGCGGGAATTTTCATCTATGAAGGGTCAAAAACAAAAGTGTGTAGCGTTATTTTTCTCGAGAGAGGTTAAATATGAATGTGTTTATAAGCTTTGTGACAGGTATGGGAGATTTGTACTTGTAGTTTACATAACAAGCTGTTTTCCATTTCGAATGTGTATGCCCCAAATAAGAATGAAGTCCATTTCATAAATTGAGTCTTGAATAAGGTGCAGAATTTGATTTAAGGAACATTTATTTATCCAGCTCTGGATAGACAAGGTTACATAACACAATAGTTAAAGACTTGACTCTAGCTTTTAAATGCACCCTAGGGAAATTCAAACTCTATGATACATGGAAGACTCTTAGACAGGATGAAAGGGATTTTACTTTTTTTTCCCAAGCAACATCACACATATTCAGGTATAGATATGATTCTGGTAGACCAGCATTCTACTCAGTAGTGTAAAAATATTTTAATAGTTCCTGTGTCATGGTCAGATCACGATTCAGTTATCATAGATAAGCGAGACGGCTATAAGAAATCTTCACAAACATGGAAATTAAATGATTGTTTGTTATTAAAAAAAGAATATCTAAGTGGTCTATTAAAGTCAGGAAAAAACTTCTTTAATGAAAATATAACAGGCGATATAAGTCTCCCGATGATATGGTGCACTTTTAAAAGCGTAATGAGGGGCTTCAGAACTGAAAGAAGGGGCGACAGAGCTTAGCTTCTTTGTATGTTAAATTGGCCGACTTTACCACATTAAATAAGATAGAGAACAAGGATGAAAGAATAAAATAATAAATTAATACATTAATCAAATTAGGAAGGATCCAAGTGATCAATTGAATATTAGAGAAAATAAGATCATAGCAAAATCAAGACAAAAGTGGTATTATCTTGGCAACATAGCTAATAAGCTTTTATCAAACCAACCATCAAAGGGATAACTTAAAATCTAGAATATTTAAGATCTTGGATGAAACAGGAACTTCCCAAAGACCCATTTCTATTGGGAATGCCTTTAAGAGGTTTCTATACAGCTCCATAAAGCCTCCCTAGAGGTGCAGACACCTTGGAGATAAAGAAATATCTAAGTGAAGTTAACTTATGCAAATTTCGACAGAACATAAATTGTGGTTAGAATCCCCTATGAAGGAAGAAAAGATTGGAAAGGATATTGACAAGTGGCTTACATGTAAAAAAATACATCAGTTGAAAAATATTTAAATTAAGGCAGTTCCTGTCTATATATTTGAGAATTTGATTAAGGATCTGGATTTATCAACATGGCCAGATAAAAATAAGACTAAGGCTAAGGATCTATTCCTGAGGAATACATTTAAAACCATTGATCAACTCAATCAAGAATTTAACATTCCAACAAATCAATATTTAAATATATAGAGAATTCAATCTTATGTGGCAAAACATGAATCTGAAACTGAGAGTGAGCAATTTATACTGCAAATTGAGAAATTATTTAGTAATGACTCCCAATTGGGTCTTCTTAAAAGATGGTACCAAGTAGTTGAAGGCTTTGTTTCTGAGAGATTTCCCAAACCATTGGACCAGATGGTCACTGTATTTGGGGATAGGAGAGGAATGGAAATTGTGGGCTAGAAATTTAAGTTTTACTAAAAGATCCACACATTGTGTTAATATACAGGAACTCCAATTTAAGATTATTTTTAGATGGCATGTTGTCCCTCAAACTATCAAGGTCGACCCTGCCATTCCAAATGTGTGTTGGAGATGTAGAGAGGCCCCAGGGAGTAGTTTGCATATATGGTGGGAGTGTAAACTTATTCAACAAACCTGGGAAGGGATCTTTCTGAAAATTTCAAGTCTAATAAATAAGGATATTAGCTCTCACTCAAAAATAGCCCTTCAACATTGTGGGTTAGAGACTCTAGCAGCAACAATGAGGAATTTAGTTATAAATATTTTGTTGGCTATGAAGCTGATTATTGCGTGAAATCAGAAAAAGTCAGAACCTGATAAGTTGTGGAGAACTTAAAAGTCAGATGAATTATTTTGCTTTAATGGAAAAAAGGTTTTATATTGCGCCGGCAAAAATGGAGACATACTATAAGACATGGCAACCATGGACTGTTACATTTTCAAAATGTCCAGAGGAAAGGAATTAGGTTGATATCAAAGAGTAGTCATCTTCAAGAATAATGGTTTCTGGAAGAGAGGTCGCAAAATTCTTTGGTGGTGATTGTTGTTTGTCGAATAGATGTCTTGTGTTTTGGTTTTGCAATTTTGAAAAGTTTTGGTACTATTAATATGCAGTAATATGATGACCTACCCAAAGGTTATGTGTTAATTTCTCTGAAGGGAGTCTAAAACCTGCAGAGAAAAAAAGAAAGTGCCGGTGGTCTTCTGACACCAAAGCAACTTAATTTAGATGACGTTGTTATAGTGACCTGAGTGTTTCTTTAAGAAGTAATTTTTATAATGTGAGCTTCCATAGTCAGCCTTCCATGAATCGTGAGAGAAAAGGTCCAGATGAATCAAATAAGGGCTGCTAATTCCAGGGGCAAAAGTTAAATCATAAAACTAGATTAAGTTAAAATGGTCTGCTCAACCCAATGTCAAATCAATCACTGTTGACCGCATCCATAAATTGTCAGAGTAGAAGTTTCAAACCATTTAATACAGTTAGAATGTGAGCATCCTAAGTGCAATTTTGAGGTTATGACTGTGACAAAAACTACTTCCCATGAACGTTTGCCACAAACTCCTGGAGGAGTGTGGAAGCTGGTGTCCTGCCCACTAACTATTGTGCATGTCTGTGACACTGTTTGGGAATTACCCTGCCCAGCCACTATTAGCAGCTTTCCCTGGGTGCCCCTAGTTTGGCACTTTCCCTTCATTCAAATGGAACCAAACGCTAGCTCCCAGGTGGCTGTCCGTATGAACCAAACCCACGAATGGTCCTCAACAGTACATAGCCGTGACCGCTATGGAACTAATTTCAACATGAGGACTTTGTGGGTCCCTGGTCACCTCAGTGGTACTTAGCTGAGAATGTTATGGAACTGTTTTAGGCATGAGGTGACCGTGCGGTTCACAGACAACTTGGTCTGGGATTTTGAACCACTTTGTAACCCACCAGGAGAGTGCATTTGGAGGGAAGGTGCCTGAGACTAAGGGAAACAAATGCTACCTGAGAGCCAGGTGAAGCAACCCGTATTTCAGATGCAGGGGGTCCCGAAGGTTGACAGGCAAAAGCACCAAAGACCCTGAAACTATTTTGGGCATTGGACCAAATGTGCAGCCAGTCATAACGTTAACATTTTCGCTACACTACATGAACCTGAGCGCCCAAGTTGTCCAAACAGGGCTATTTGGAGAAGTATAACATGTGGGGTTATTGTACAGGTGAGTCCTGCTGGAAAATTAAGTCAGCATCCCCATAAAGCTCATCTGCGGAAGGAAGCATGAAGTGCTCCAAAATCCCCTGGTAGACGGCTGCATTGACCCTGGACTTAATAAAGCACAGTGGACCAACACCAGCAGATGACATGGCTCCCCAAATCAACACAGACTGTGGAAACTTCACACTGGACTTCAAGCATCTTTCAGTGTGTGCCTCTCCATTCTTCCTCCAGACTCTGGGTCCTTGGTTTCTAAATGAGATGCAAAATTTGCTCTCAGAAGAAAAGAGGACTTTGGAACACTGAGCAACAGACCAGGTCTGTTTTTCTTTAGCCCAGGTAAGACGCTTCTGACGTTGTTTGTTGTTCAGGAGTGGCTTGACAAGAGGAATACGACATCTGAAGCCCATGTCCAGGATCCGTCTGTGTGTGGTGGCTCTTGATGCACTGACTCCAGCCTCAGTCTACTCCTTGTGAAAGTCCCCAACACTTTTGAATGGCCTTTTCCTGACAATCCTCTCCAGGCTGCGGTCATCCCTGCTGCTTGAGCAACTTTTTTCTTCCACACTTTTCCCTTCTACATAACTTTCTATTAATGTGCTTTGATACAGCACTTTGGGAACATACAACTTCCTTCGCAATTACCTTTTGAGGCTTTCCCTCCTTATGGAGGGTGTCAATGATGGTTTTCTGCACAACTGTCAGGTCAGCAGTCTTCCCCATGATTGTGATTCATACTGAACCAGACTGAGAGACCATTTAAAGGTTTAGAAACCCTTTGCAGGTGTTATGGCTTACTTAGCTGATTAGAGTGGGACACTAGAATATTGCACCTTTTCACAATATTCTAATTTACTGAGATTGTGTTTTGGGGGTTTTCATGAGCTGTAAGCCATAATCATTGCACTTATGAAAAATCGCAGCTTGAACTAGCTTGCTTTGCATGTAATGCATCTATCTCATATATTAGTTTCCCCTTTTACGTTGCATTACTGAAATAAATGAACTTTTGCACGATATTCTAATTTTTCGAGTATCACCCGTATGTTTTTATTATGTTTTGAGTACTTTTATGTTTTTTTAGTTTTGTGTTGGGCTCGCTGCTCCTGGGAGATAATTAGCTTAACGGTCTTTAACTCAATTATCTCACAGGCCGTGAGATTCGTGGGAGGGGCTTGCATTGTATTGTTTGGAGACTGCATACTTAGATCTGTGCATAAAAAGCCGAGTTTGGCTCATTAAAATCAGTTGTACTCCCAGAACTATGTGTTGTCTAGTTACTGGGAGGGGAAAGGGCTAATCACTGCTCAGCACCTTGTTCCAGCTTGTAGACAATTTAGCAGGGAAAGTCCTTGTAAGGACTACCGCTCCCAGGACTGTGTGTCGGCCAGTCCCTGGAAGGGAGTAGAGCAAGTCCCCAAACCTGTTCCAGGACAGAGAGGCTCCAAGAGGACCCCCAGTCAAGCCATGGCGATTGGGGCAGAAGCACTGAGGTTTTCTCTGGTTCCAGCTAGGAAGCGGGACTTGGCGGATGTACCCAGCTGGGTTACAGGGAACTCTGCTACAATGACTGTCCAGTATTACTACATATTTGTATATATGAGATTTGTCCTGAAAAAGTCTAGTCATTGTTAATATAATAAGAATGGTTTGTGCGACATTGTTGTAACCTGACAGCCAAGGAGAGTGGACTGAAATGCGTATTCCTGAACAATGATGACTTCACTGTATTAGTCAGTGAAGGCGCTATACGCTGTTGAGTGAGCATGTGTACTTTGTGGCCATTGCATTCAAAATGGAAGTAGAGCAATGAATCTGCATCACTTTTTGCATTAAGTTTGAACATTTTTCTGTGGAAACTATTTAGATGATTCAAAAGGCTTTCAAGGATGATGCA
>OW240914.1:90778027-90893976 GCA_933207985.1 Pelobates cultripes | reverse complement strand
TGATGGCAGATAAGAACCTTTCAGCCCATCTAGTCTGCCCAATTTTCTAAATACTTTCATTAGTCCCTGGCCTTATATTATAGTTAGGGTAGCCTTATGTTTATCCCACGCATGCTAAAACTCCTTTACTGTGTTAACCTCAACCACTTCAGCTGGAAGGCTATTCCATGCATCCACTACCCTAATACTTCCTGATATTATTTTTAGACCTTTGCCCCTCTAACTTAAGACCATGTCCTCTTGTTGTGGTAGTTTTTCTTCTTTTAAATATAGTCTCCTCCTTTACTGTGTTGATTCCCTTTATGTATTTAAATGTTTCTGTCGGGATCCCGCGGGCGGCTGCGAGGGGAGGCTGCACTCCGCTCGCGGTACTCACCCTCCAGCCGTCCGCAGTCCCCTCCTTCTCATGGGCTCGGCGAGCGGCATCCATCCAGCCTCGGATGCTGCCCGCCAGTTCCTCCACGTCCCCCAGCGGCAGCATACATGATGCTGCACGCTGGGAGACCGCCCAAATTATTACACGCCGGGGTCAGTCACCTGACCCGGCGTTAAAGGCACAGTGCCTCAATCACAGTGGGAGGTTTAGATATCTCCCACGCGTGATTGTTAATTCTGATTGGAAATTATCCAATCAGAATTAACCTTATGGTTTAAATACTTACCTTTCCTGTTCCTCCCTGCCCTGTTGTGGTCTTTGCTTTCTAGTATTGCTACTTACCTTGTGTTTCTGGTTACGTACTCTCTGGCTTGTTTATCTGACTCTGTGACTTTCTCCTACCCTTTGACCTCGGCTTGTTTCACGTTATTCTGTTTTCTGGTTCCCCTTTACTCGGCTTGTCTCCTGACTATTCTGTGTGTGCTTAGCCCGGCCACTCTAAGGTTCGGTACGGCACCTTTTCTGTGTGTGTGTGTGTGTGCCAGCGTGTTGGGTTCCCCGAATCGTGACAGTTTCTATCATATCCCCCTGTCTCGTCTTTCCTCCAAGCTATACATGTTAAGTTCCTTTAACCTTTTCTTGCATGTTGTATCCTGCAATCCATGAGCCAGTTTAGTAGCCCTTCTCTGAACTCTCTATAAAGTATCAATATCATTCTGAAGATACGGTCTCCAGTACTGCATACAATACTCCAAGTGAAGTCTCACCAGTGTTCTGTACAATGGCATGAGCACTTCCCTCTTTTTACTGCTAATACCTCTCCCTATACAACCAAGCATTCTGCTAGCATTTCCTGCTGCTCTATTACATTGTCTGCCTACCTTTAAGTCATCAGAAATAATCACCCCTAAACCCTTTCCTCAGATGTTGAGGTTAGGACTCTATCAAATATTCTGTACTCTACCCTTTTTTGGTTTTACATCCAAGTTGCATTATCTTGCACTTATCCACATTAAATGTCAGTTGCCACAACTCTGACCATTTTTTTTAGTTTACCTAAATAATTTGCCATTTGGCTTATCCCTTCTGGAACATCAACCCTGTTACATATCTTAGTATCATCAGCAAAAAACACACCTCACCATCAAGACCTTCTGCAATATCACTAATAAAATTATTAAAGAGAATTGGTCCAAGCACAGATCCCTGAGGTACCCCACTGGTGACAAGCCCATGCTTCGAATATACTCCATTGACTACAACCCTCTTTTTCCTATTCAATCAGCCACTGCCTTATCCATTCAACAATATTGGAATCCATACTTAAAGATTGCAGTTTATTGATAAGCCTTCTATGTGCAAAAGTGTCAAAGCCTCACTGAAAAGCAGGTAAGCAATGTTTACTGCACCACCCTGATCTATTATTTTAGTTATCCAAAAAAAAAAAAATCAATAAGATTAGTTTGGCATGATCATCCTCAAGTAAACTCATGTTGTCTCTGATCTTGAAATCCATGTGATTTTAGATGTTCAATAATCCTATCTTTTAACATGGTTTCTATTACTTTTCCCACTACTGAAGTAAGGCTTACTGGCCTATAGTTGCCCAACTCCTCCCTACTACCTTTCTTGCGAATGGGCGTAACATTTGCTAACTTCCAATCTTCCGGGACTACTCCTGTTAACAATGATTGGTTAAATAAATCTGTTAATGTCTTTGCTAGTACACCACTAAGCTCTTTTAATAACTTTGGGTATATACCATCAGGTCCCATTGACCATTAGCAGGGGAGGGCTTGCAGCCTTAGGCCTGGGGGGCAAAACCAGTCAAGTGGCCCATTGCACCACCATACCAGTTCACCATCCATGCCCACCTTTTCCTGGTTTTATAACGGATATTGATGTTATGCTAATCAGTAGCTCTTTGACATACCCGCTCCTTCACGGCTCTGACTTTCAATGTTGTCAGAGTGCAGGCTGAGAATCTCTGAGCCTGTGCTCTGACTCACCAACTTGAGCGTCGGAACCACGAAGGAGAGGATATAATCTGACTGCACCCACTGCTGGTGCGCAGCAGTGGACCACCAGCGAATTGTTTAAATTGATTATGCTGGTGTCCCCAACTTGTGAGCTGTGTTTGCCGCCGGGCGCCTCTGTTGTCATGGCACCCTGCGTGACTGCACAGCTTGCACACCCCAATGGCTGACCCTGCTGACACACACTGATGTTACTACTTAGACATCCTGAAATATTAATAGAGATATCAGAGTAAACACCAATAAACTGTGCAAACAGAGCTGATCCCCCCAAATTTATAAAGATTTTCTTACTGGATTTGTTGTAAGATTAAATCATGCCTCCTCCTCTCTCTCCCATGCGCTGCTCTGTAGACTGGGAGGAAGTGAACAGTAATCACATTCTCCCAGCACAGCACCACCTGTGGCTGCATGGGGAACAGCTGGTTAATGTGCCGCAGAACCTCTTTGTTCCCGTGTCTGCAAAGGGCTTCAGGCACTGCTTGCTGTGAGTGTGAGCCACTGTAAATTAGGGGCAGAGGGCACTTGCACTGCGGTAAAGACGGGTCTGGGCAGGAGGAGAGTGCTGTGCAATCAGTGCACTCCCCTCCTGTGGGTCACCAGTAGACTGGTGTACCTGCCCAGGATCAGACTCGGTGCAAGGATTTTTGCCGCCCTAGGCAAAATAAAGATTTATCACTCCCCCATGTGACATCACAATGCCCCACTCATATGATCTGCCATATGAACTAACGCCAGTGCTGCACACAGTGTGTGTTTACATTAAAAAGCCTGCAGGGACTGGCTTTAGACACCAGAACCACTTCATTAAAGGGACACTCCAGGCACCCAGACCACTTCTGCCCATTGGAGTGGTCTGGGTGCCAACTCCATCTACCCTTAACCCTGCAAGTGTAATTATTGCAGTTTTCATAAACTGCAATAATTACCTTGCAAGGTTAACTCTTCTTCTAGTGGCTGTCTACTAGACAGCCACTAGAGGGCACTTCCTGCTTCATAGTACGCTGTGTGAGGACCTCCAGCATTGCTAAAATCCCCATAGGAAAGCATTGAAAGCATTTTCAATGCTTTCCTATGGAGAGGTCTAATGCACGTGCGCGGCATTGATCGGTCTCTCCCTGCCAGATGACGTGGTGACGGGGAAGAGCATGGGCAGACCCAAAAACAGCGACGAGGGACATCGGACATGGGTTTTGACCCCTTCAGCAACCGGGGATGGGAGGTGGGAGGGAGAGGGGACCTGCCTATTGTCTCCCCCGGCCCCCACACCTGAGCGGGGGCCCTAAAATGAACAATAAGGGGGGGGATCTATTGTCCCCCCCGGCCCCCACCCCTGAGCGGTTGGTGGGGGCCATAATAACAATAAGGGGGGGGACCTATTGTCCCCCCCGGCCCCCACCCCTGAGCGGTGGGTGGGGGCCCTAAAATGAATAATAAGGGGGGACCTATTGTCCTCTCTTGCCCCCACCCCTGAGCGGTGGGTGGGGGCCCTAATAACAATAAGGAGGGGACCTATTGTCCCCCCCGGCCCCCACCCCTGAGCGGTGGGTGGGGGCCCTAATAACAATAAGGGGGGGGACCTATTGTCCCCCCAGCACCCACCCCTGATCGGTGGGGGGGGCCCTAATAATAATAAGGGGGGACCTATTGTCCCCCCTGGCCCCCACCCCTGAGCGGTGGGAGGGGGCCATACTGATAATGAGGGGGGGACCTACTGCCCCCCCCCGCCCCCACCCCTGCGCGGTGGGTGGGGGCCATATTGATAATGAGGGGGGGACCTACTGCCCCCCCCGGCCCCCACCCCTGGCCACCCCTCCTCCGGCCCCCACCCCTGAGCGGTGGGTGGTGGCCATAAAGATAATGAGGGGGGGGGGACCTACTGTCCTCCCCCCCGGCCCCCACCCCTGGGATGCGGATGGGGCCCTAAGTAAATTTCCCACCCCCCAAGGTGACTAGGGGTCCCCAAGCCCCTAGTCACCCACCCCCCTCACCCTAAAAAATAGTGAGGGGGGAATAAAATAACTAACCTGTAAAATAAAAGTAAACTTACCATTAGACGTCTTCTTTTTTCTCAAATCTTAATTTTTCAGCCCCAAAAAAGGCAAAATAAAAAACCATCATAACCGTCGAACTAAAAAAAAATCCCCAGCGCCAAAAAAAAACCAGGCGAAAAAATCGGCGCAAAAATAATCCATCTTCACCCATGGAGGGCTCGTGCAGACTGAGCTCTGCAGGGCGGGGGAAGGCTTATAAATTCCAAAGAACTTTCCGACGCTGTGTAAAATGACACAGAGCACTGTGATTGGATGGCTTGAAATCCATCCAATCACAGTGCTCTGTGTCATTTTACACAGCGTCGGAAAATTCCAAAGAACATTCCCACGCTGTGTAAAATGACACAGAGCACTGTGATTGGATGGCTTTCAGGCTGCTCACTGTTTAATAGACATGCCCCTACTCGCGGTATTGCGAGTAGGGGCACAATTTACTAATACTAAGTAATTTTTACTTAGTATTAGTAAATTAATAGGGGGCGGACCGAACATCGCATATGTTCGCCATCCGTGGCGAACGCGAACACACTATGTTCGCCAGGAACTATTCGCCAGCGAACCGTTCGGGACATCACTAATCCCAATCAACAACAACTGCCCTGATGTCTCCTGTCTGCTCTCTGTTAACTCCTCCTTTGGCCTCACGCAGTTGTCGACTTCAGCAACTCATACAGCAGGAAACACTCTTGACCTCATCTTCACCAATCTCTGTACCACCTCTAATCTCTCCACTGTTCCATTTCCTTTGTCTGACCACCATCTACTAACTTTTGACATCAGCATACCCCGTACCAAAATTTCACCACACTCAACTCTCCAACCTCGCAGAAACCTCAACTGCCTTGATCTCCAGCAGTTCTCTGCCAAACTCAATACTCTCCTCTTACCCATCTCAAATCTAACTTTGAGGTAGCCCTAACTCGGCTACCTCACTCTACAACTCAACTCTCTTCTCTCAACTCGACATCATGGCACCTCCTACAATTAAACGCAGCAAGCACCCCCAACTACAACCCTGGCACACCAAACTGACCCGTTACCTCCAAAAATGTTCTAAAACTGCTGAACGCTGCTGGAGAAAGTCTCACTTTGCATCTAACTTCCTCCACTATAAATTTATGCTGCACTCCTACAGCCTGGCTCTCTCTGCTGCAAAAGTGCATTACTTTAATACCCTCATAAGTATAATGTACCATCAACCCAAACATCTATTTCACACGTTTGATTCTCTTTTTCACCCTTTTAATCCCCCTCATTCTACCACCTTGTCCACCACAAACTTTGCATCTCACTTCACTGAGAAGATCTCTACAATCAGAGAAGAGATCACTAATTTCTCTCCTTCCCCTAACATTACATCACCCAACCCCACTCCCTCTACCATTCTACACTCATTCAGGTTTCTGCTCTGCTCCGGTCCTCCCGCCCCCCACCTTTTCCCTCGATCCTATTCCTTAATATCTCATCCGCACTATGTCTCCCTCTCTTGCTCTTCCCCTCACTAAAATTTTCAATCTCTCCCTTTCCTCTGGCACATTTCACTCACCCTTCAAACATGCAACTCTAACCCCAATTCTGAAAAAGCACAGCCTTGACCCCAACTCCCCATCCAACTACCGCCCTATCTCGCTACTGCCATTTGCCTCCAAGATCCTCGACAGAGTTGTGTACACCAGACTGACTGACTTTCTCGAAACCAACTCTCTGCTTGACCCCCTTCAGTCTGGATTCCGCGCTGGTCATTCTGTCGAAACGGCTGTGACCAAAGTATCCAAAGATTTAATTGCTGCTAAATCTCGCAGCCATTACTCTATCCTACTTCTCCTTGATCTTTCTGCTGCATATGACACTGTTGATCATCAACATCTTCGCATTCTCCGTAATTTTGGTATACGGGATACTGCTCTCTCCTGGTGCTCCTCCTACCTCTCCCAGCGCTCTTTCAGTGTTTCTTTCTCTGACTCTGCCTCTTCCCCCCAACCACTCTCTGTTGGTGTCCCCCAAGGTTCTGTCCTTGGTCCCCTACTGTTCTCTATCTACACTGCCTCCCTTGGTAAACTCATCAGCTTCTTTGGCTTCTGTTATCATTTCAATGCAGATGACACGCAAATCTACCTGTCCTCGCCTGATCTCTCTCTACCCGTCTTGACTCGTGTCTCTGACTGCCTCTCTTTGATTTCCAAATCGATGCCTGCTCACTTCCCTAAACTCAACCTGTCTAAAACAGAACTTCTGGTCTTTCCTCCCTCAAATGTGTCTGTCTCCCTCCAAGTCAACAGTGCTATCATCACCTCTACCTCGCAGGCTCGCTGCCTGGGTGTTTTTTTTTTTACTCCAACCTCTCCTTCACCCCTCATGTCTAATCAATCGTCAAATCCTGTCGCTTCCATCTTAAAAACATAGCACGCATCCGCCCTTATTTAACCCCAGATGCGGCTAAGGTGCTGGCCCATGCTCTTGTTCTCTCTCGCCTGGACTACTGCAATACTCTTCTCAGTGGTCTTACATGTTCCCAGATTGCACCACTGCAATCTATAATGAATGCGGCGGCGAGGCTCATTTTCCTGTTCGCCCGCACCTCTCACTCCTCCCCGCTCTGTCAGTCCCTGCATTGGCTTCCAGTTAGATATAGAGCTCAATTTAAAATTCTGGTGCTTGCTTACAAGTCCCTACATAATGCTGCTCCAACCTACCTATCTTCCCTAATACACAAGTATGTCCCATCGAGGCCCCTACGCTCTGCCAAAGACCTACGTATATCCTCTGTCCTTACTCTCACCTCTAAAGCTCGTCTCCAAGACTCTTCCAGGGCTGCACCTCTTCTGTGTCTCCCTTCCCTTCTCAGTAAGAATTTTACCCAGTCTGCACTCATTCAAAAAATCATTGAAAACTCACTTCTTCAAGAAAGCATATCAATTAAACTGTTAGCAGGTTTTCATCCCCCACCCTCCATGACTCCTCACCTTCAACTGTCAAAAATTAGCTACTAACCCCTCAATTAATACTTTTCTAACAACCTACTTCGTACCCCTACTTTTACCCTTTGTGTCACTATACCCCACTCCCTCTAGAATGTAAGCTCATGGAGCAGGGCCCTCCACCCCTCTGTTCCTTTACGTCCAGTTGTCTGGTTACAATTACATGTCTGTTAGTCCACCCATTGTACAGCGCTACAGAGTCTGATGACGCTATATAAATAATAAAATAATAATAGTAATAATAATAATAATATATATAGATATAGATATAGACATATATATGTATCTATATCTATATTCATATATATTTACTCTAAAATGTGCAGTTTTATCACACAGCACAATGCAACAGATGTCACAGGTTTTGAGGGAGTGTGCAATTGGCATGTTGACTGCAGGAATGTCCACCAGAACTGTTGCCCATGAATTGAATGTTCATTTCTCTACAATAAACCGTCTTCAAAGGCGTTTCAGAGAATTTGGCAGTACTTCCAACCAGCCTCACAACCGCAGACCATGTGTAACCACACCAGCCCAGGACTGTCTGAGACCAGCCACCCAGACAGCTGCTGTAACAGTCGGTTTGTGAACAATATTCGAGAGAAATAGCCATTTTGTGTACATAGAAAATATCTTAGATCTTTGTGTTCAGCTCATGAAAAATGTGGGCCAAAACTAAAGTGTTACGTTTATAATTTTGTTCAGTATATATATATATATATATATATATATATATATATAAATAAATATATATATACATATATAGAGAGAGATAGATAGATATAGATATATATTTTTTTTTATAATATATTGTACCCTATTGTAACAATGCAGTTATTTTCAAATACTACATTGTATGTTTTGATCCTCAAGAAAGTCCCATGAGGGACTGAAATGTCGATCTTTTTAATCTTGATTTGAATAATATATTGAATATTTTAAACACCAGAGTTCAGCCAGCTTCATTGCTTCATTATATATATATATATATATATATATATATATATATATATATATATAATTTTTTTTTAAATAATGTATTGCACCCTATTGTAACAATGCAGTATTTGTGTGCCCAAGGCAAATTTGAAAATTAGAGAAAATCCCAATGTATCTTGGTTGGTAAAATAATTTATAAATATAAAAAATATAAAATACTACTAATCAGCTGATTATGATTCCAACAAAAATATATTTACAGAGTGTTTTGAACAGTGCAAGAGATGCTGGGAGAACTCTCTGAGGTCCCAAGATGCCTACTTTGAAGGGGACTGAGGCATCATTGTTCACTGTACAATGTTTCTTGTATCTTGCATCTTCTTCAATAAGTGTCTCTGTTTTTCATAGTACATGGATACTTTTCAGACAGACTTTGTATTTACCAAACGTCAATAAATATGCACTTGTATGCACTTTACCTGCTGGACTATGGAATGTATTAAATGCTCTTGAACAACCTGATGGGTTATTGCTACCATGCTTTTTCTTGCAAAGCTTATGAAAAAAAATTGTAAGAGTAGCACTGAATCCAATTACTAGAGATATCATACCTTAGGAACAATGGCAAGAGAAGACCATTGGTCTCACATCAATGTGGAAATACCATGTTTTAAATGATTGCTAAAATTACAATTGTATTTTAGATCTCGGCATCTAAAATCCAATTGTCAGAGGCTGAAGACTTGAAAGGTTTTCAGGACAATGCTTAACATATTGCTTAGAGATATGCAGAGTTAATTGGTTTATAGCATGTTAATTAGATAAATCATAATTCTTTGGCAGAAGACAAACCCTTAAGGAATTAGTTAGGCAACCTAGTTCTATATAAATTTAAAATATCAAAATATATATTTTTTTCTTGTAAAAAAAAAATATACTTTGACATTGAAAGTTTTGTGAGAATTCAAAACATTTTGCATTTTTTTCCACAATGAAAAAATAAAAATAAAAATGTATAGACTGAGAGGTCATGTTTCTCTATTTGTTATAAATATATAATATGCTATTCCTGTAACTATGTAAAATTATTATAAAAGATAGATTACTGCCAGCATCCTTACACATCAATACATCCTATAATAAGTAAACTTGGAGATTCGGTTCATCCCATATTGTATAATGACCAAACTTGGGATGATTATCGAATTTATGATTCCGGACACCAGAAAAAAAAGCGATAGAAGGGAGAAGAAGCTTTTTTCTTGGTAGGGACAAATAAGCAGCTTAGTTTGCTATGGTGGACGAGGTCTGCCCAGTCATATGGACTGTATCTGTATATACGACAAATTGTTATATTCCTTGTGTATGCCTCCTTTAGTATCACTGATGAGACCAGTGCAAGCAGGCAGAGAAGAGCATCCTGACATTTGCAGCAGTGGAGAACAGAGAGAGTTGGAAACTGTGCTGGTAAAACAATGATTGGCTGCCTGCCTTTCCCTCAACCATGACACAAAACCATAATTTTTTATTGTGTATATGTATGCCTGTGTGTGCTTGTCCATTTATGTGTGTACCTGTCTGTACCAGTGTGTGCTTGTCTGTGTTCCTGTCTGTGTCTATGTATACCGGTTTGTGCCAGACAGTCTCTGTGTGTGCCTGTCTCTCTCTGTGTGTGCCAATCTGTGTTTGCCTGTGCCTGTGTGTGTGTGTGTCAATTTGCCTGACTTTGCCTATGTGTACCTGTTGTTGCCTGTTTGTGTGTGCCTGCCTATTCCCATCTCTGTGTCAGTGCCTGACTGTGTGGCTGTATGTACTTGTACATTTCTGTGTGTTTATGTGTACCTGTGTGTGTGTGTGTGTGTGTGCATGCAAGTCACTGTGAGTGTGCCAAGAGGTGTGTTGAGCAAACTCTTTCATTCTCTTGTCTTCTACCACAGTGGCACTCACACAAACCTGTTTTAGTCATCCTTGTGTGAGCCTAATGGTTACGGTTAGTGCTGTACTTTGATGCTGTATCTGATTCTGCAGAGTTGTCACTTTCTCCCTTACTAATACCACACCAATTAGACAGAGTGGAAGGGATGGTGAGGATAATGTCTGTAGTCAACAGAGGTGGGTTGGACAAGAACAACAGGACCCCTCATCATCCAGTGAATTACAATAAAAAAAATAAAAAATAAAAGTTCCTCTAGCCTAGCTGCTACTGCCAGTGTCATTTACATCCACTTTGATTAATTGATTTTGAATTTTGTTACTAATTAAGGACTTATTTTTTTAATTGTATTTTAGTAAGGGATCGATTATTTGGTTTGCAGTGTGCTTCTGTGCCACTGCTTCTGATTCGGAAATTGCAAGCTTTGTCCCTTGGTAATATTCACAGTGTGTGGAAGTACTGCACAAGTGAACCTTTAAGATCTTTATTTTAACTCTTTGTACAAAAAAACAAGTATTCTAACATGTAGTGGAGTGGTTGTATTGTTTTCAAATGCCTTTCATTGTAGTGGTTCACCTTTCCTGCCTAAGTCTTACAGTGTGGTGTGCTTGTTAACTCTACAAATGCAATTGGGAGAAGCCGATAGGGAACTTTTTATATTCCACACTAAATGATGGTTACTCATGCTACAGACTGGATGTTTGGGAAATATTTGTTCTTCTCAGAATGGAAGAAGAGAGAGGGCTGTCAATTGCTCACTCATCTTTTTCCTTTAATTTTTTGAAGCATACCATAGAGTTATTAGAAGCTGAAGCAGTGGGTGTTTGTGAGGGAGCGTGCAGGATCTATCATGATTAAGGTAATTGTAATGAAGAGCTTTTTGGGGTAGAATGTTAGAGTAAATTATAACTCGGAACACACATTTAGAACACACAATTAGGCTGAAATGTTGATCATTATAATGTATACCCAATAAAGTACTTTGAATTTACTTTACTTGCCTTACTTGTGGATATTTTATGTGAATTAGCCTGCAGACTTTGGCACCTGGCATCAGTCAAGATAGCGTGAGTGCAAGGATTTTTTATATTTATATATATATTTAAATTCTACATGTATATTTCTATAATATTTTTACATTATTAAGTCATTTCATGAATTACTATTTGAGGGACTTGCCTGACAACGCAGGAAGAAAGTCCAGAGAATATGGTACGCAAGCCCTATATTTTATCCTGTAACTTTCCAAGACAACATAAAATCTGCACATGGGGGGTACTGTTTTACTCAGGAGACTTCGCTGAACACATATATTAGTGTTTCAAAACCGTAATACATAGCACAACAATGATATTGTCTGTGAAAGTGCATTTTTTTGCATTTTTCACACACAAACGGCACTTTCACGGACGATATAATTGTTGTGATAAGTTGTAATGTTTGGAAATACTAATATTTGTATTCAGCGAAGTCTCTCGAGTATAACAGTACCCACCATGTACACGTCTTATGGAGTTTTCAAAAGTTACAGAGTGTAATATAAGACTTGCATTTCCATTATTTCATATTAAAATTCACTAGATTGGTTATGTTGCCTTTGATTCTGTATGGTAGCCCAGGAATGAGAATTACCCCCATGATGGCATACCATTTGCAAAAGTACACAATCCAAGTTATTGCAAATGGGGTATGTCCAGTCTATTTTAGTAGCCATAAACACTGGCCAAAATTATCGTTCAGATCAGTTTTTTGCATTTTTCACACACATACAAATTAGAATGCTAACTTTGGCCAGTGTTAGTGATTAAGTGGCTACTAAAAATGACTGGACATGCCCATTTTTAATACCTTGGATTTTCTTCTTTTGCAAATGGTATGCCATCATGAGGGTAATTTTCATTCCTGGGCTACCATTTGGTCTCAGAGGCAACATAACCAGTCTGGCAAATTTCAATGTGTATAAACTAAAAAATGTAACGTTCTAAATTTGACTCTGTAACTTTCCAAAACACTATAAAACCTGTACTTGGGGGGTACTATTTTACTCATGAGACTTCACTGAATACAAACATGTGCATGTTATTTCAGTAACAGCTAATAGTATTATGACATTCACACTTAAAATGCCATGCAGTACTAAAGAAATAAATTAAAAAATCTTAGTTTTTCCCATTTTGTCTACATTTTATTCATAATTAATTATGTTTAATATATAAATATTTGATGTGACATGAAATTCCTGTTTCTCCTGAACAAAATGATATATAATAGGTGTGGGTTCATGTAATATGAAAGAGGTGAATTAGGGTTGGACAGACATATAGCGCAGATGCCAGGTTTTGTTTACATTTTGCTTTGATCACAACTTGAACAACTGGCTCCGCCCTTAAGGGGTTAATAATAAACTTTAAATTTTCTTTGTAGTGCTTTTGCTGTCATTTGTAGAGTCTTGTGATTATGCCTGATAACTCTGCAGACATGTTGATATAAAGTCATAGGGCACCTTGTTTTTGAAAAAATTAAGGATGTCAGAGTGACAGTATGATAAAGCTTTGTTCTTGTCAGGGTGGAAGTGGTGAGTGGATGGTCAATTGCCAGCTGACTTATACCTTTAAATTTTGTAAAGATTGTCTTTTGTAACTTTAAACCTTAACCTTAAACTGAAACCTGCTTCCCATGTTTTCTAAATACAAATATCAAAAGAAAACAAAATTACAATCAATCATTCTAAAAGCTCTTTAACTCACTTTGTTTAAACTAGATGCATAATAAATAAATTTTTCCAACTTTGAAGTGGCTTTGCAAAAGAAAAAAAGTGACATTAGGTTAGGCATTTAGGCAATACTGTAATATACACCAATAGGCTCCTTTTTTCCAGGGTTTTTTTTTTTTTTTTTGCTATGTCGGAATTTAATGGGTTAAATTAATTGTGACGAGTCTGTTGCCCTGAAAACAAAAGTCTAAGAATAAAACTCATTATTATAAAGTATGCTCTGAAGATGCAGTTTTATGTGGTGCCTTTATGGCATTACTGTAATGAATCTAGATATTAAAAAGTAAAAAAAATATATATATTTAAAGACATTTTTAAACTAATTGATACAATTCCAACTTCCCTAGACATTCCTAATGTCATAATCACACAAAAATAAATTCAACGCGGAAGCAAAGTGATAAAAGTCCAAAAGCAGCTTGAACACCAATAAGGAGTGTCTCTTTTCCTATCAGAAAACTGGATAAAAACAGGGGGTAGGTGCAGCGCTTCAGTAATCCTTGACAAGGTATATGTGAAGAGAACCAGAGAAGAAATATAAGTGTAGTATTTAAAACTGTAGTGGTGATAAGTAAAATAAAAGATGTGCACTCACACTTTCCTGGAGCTTCAATACAGCTCCAGTGTATACGCCTGGGTGGAATAATCCACGCCTATGGATCAAGTGCAGAGGCAATTCCTCGAGTTATAGGTGTGGTAGGGGGTATCCTATAAAAATAAACAAATAAAAATTGTCTTTTTTGAAGTATGTAGAGCTATGAAGCAAGGGTAGGTAAAAACAATAAAATGTACACTCACATGTAATAGAGCCGTAAAACATGGCTCCTCTGATAGCACTTGAAGTGGTATGATCCCCACTCAAGGATACAGGTATAAATATAAATTCTTTCATCCGTGTATATGTGGAGATAAACAAACAGAACCACAATAGTGTACACCGTAAAAAGGAGTGTAAGTAGAAATAAATAAGTTAAACCTACTCACATGCTAAAGAGCAAGTTACGGTTTGCTCAATCCAAAGCGCTTGGGTGGTATGATCCCCACCAGGGATATAGCTCCAAACAATTCAACAGTAGCAAAGTTAGGTCCAATTAAAACAGTACTTTAATGTTAAAAAATAATAAAAGTAATACAATATATAATAAAATAAAATAGTGATTTAAAAAAGTCATAAACAATACACTTAACGTGTTTCTCCTTGGAAAGGCTTTA
This sequence comes from Pelobates cultripes, assembly GCA_933207985.1. Lineage (NCBI taxonomy): Eukaryota > Metazoa > Chordata > Amphibia > Anura > Pelobatidae > Pelobates > Pelobates cultripes. The sequence goes on along the minus strand of OW240914.1, from coordinate 90,879,675 downwards.
TCAAGTGTTTTTGTCACTTATTCCTTATTCCTTATGTTATGTAAGTCAAATACCTTTATGTCTTCCACGATCATTACATATAAACATCATTAAATAATTATCAAAATTATGGAGTATGGCCTTTCTATGCCACAAAGATGTGGAAGCAACATCCAACTACAATAGCATTCAGTAATTGTATCACTGAATTATTAGAAGTATTATTGTTTTAGCATTCCCTTTACTCCTCATAAGGCCCTTGATATTAATATATTGTTTGGTGTTTCCATTATTGTGTCCTATCTTCTACTGTAGTTTTGTTCCAAGATCTACTGTAATTCCAACGATCGATTGATTGGTAGAGCCAGACACAATTTTTAAACACTGTCACATTTACATGTATACATTTGCTCGTATTTCTGTTAGCACAATGAATAGATAAAATGTAATGCTTTTTAAAAAGAACTTAAATTGTAATATACCATGACAGGTACATTTAAAGGTGCATGATTTCTATGATATAGGTCCATAAAAGGAAACAATACTGATTGATTGCAGACCTAAACAACTAATGCCAACTTATTAAAAATTACATCTTATGTTATCACAGTAATATTTTAGATCAGTGAGGCATCACCTTTCCTTTGGTTAGAGGCAAAATACTACTAGAAATCTTAGAAACGGTTAATTGGAAATAATGAGACTATTCAGTTTGCTACAACTACACTAGACTCATCTACTTATATCCATTCTCATTGAGCTTAGTCAATATAGCTTCACTATTTAACTTAAAAAAATGCAAGTTGCTGTTACATGTATCGTATAGCTTGGAGGAAAGACAAGACAGGGGGCATATGATAGAAACATTTAAATATATAAAGGGAATCAACACAGTAAAGGAGGAGACTATATTTAAAAGAAGAAAAACTACCACAACAAGAGGACATAGTCTTAAATTAGAGGGACAAAGGTTTAAAAATAATATCAGGAAGTATTACTTTACTGAGAGGGTAGTGGATGCATGGAATAGCCTTCCAGCTGAAGTGGTAGAGGTTAACACAGTAAAGGAGTTTAAGCATGCGTGGGATAGGCATAAGGCTATCCTAACTATAAGATAAGACTAGGGACCATTGAAAGTATTTAGAAAATTGGGCAGACTAGATGGGCCGAATGGTTCTTATCTGCCATTACATTCTATGTTTCTATGTTTCTATGTATCCATAATGTGGCTCAATTTGTGTCACCAGCATCCTCAGCACATGAAAAGGACTGTTCCTATAATCTTCTCTAACATATGAGAACCTACTGTTTACAAACTACTTAATGGACCATAGTCCAATTCCTGACAACAGATGATCTCTTTCTCATCAATCCATCTCATCTCATGATGCTCTTGGATTTAGTATTTTCTTCATGCGATTTAACAAAAATAAATGGAAATTATTTAAAACTATGCACTTGTGTTGATATAAGAGGCATTGAGATAATACCACTATGTAACTGATGTTCTTCTACAACAATAACAATTATACAGAATACATTTCAAGATGAAACTTGTCTAATATTTCAAATGTACATTTATAATTTCAGTTCAAAGCTGATAGCACACTTGCCAATACATGCTATGCCAGATATTATTTTTTATAAGCAATCAAAATAATAGAGCGTGTCACCCTTATATATGCAACTGTGTATCTAATGATTTTTCTTCTGTAATATAGTCACTGTAATTGCTTCTGTCTGTTCTATATTTAGGTGACAAAAGGTACAAAAGTTCTCTGTGGAATATGCCGATTGTCTCTGGCTGGCGTGCGTTTGATTTCATTTAACAAAAGAACCTTTGCATATATTACCTGGATTCCCACACATATGTGATATGGTTTTATCTGTTTTTCTAGACTAAAACAGCTGTATGACCAAAAAAAAAATAATCTGCAACTTAAATATCATCAGATTAGATTAATCACTCTGCAGTGAAAATTATTCTGCCATTGACCTTTAGATTTGTTTGTTAGTTTGCTGCTTATCCCGCGATTATATCTAACTGCTTTATTGAATGTGAAGGAAGAAAATATGTACAAACAACCTGAGGCTGTATTGTCTTTGGGGATTGGATTTGTCATTCAACATGTGTCACAGTGGAAAGAATGACATAACTTTGTATATATATATATATATATATATAAAGTGTTAATGGAATTATTGATACATGGGATATACATAGTACTTTAAAATAAAGTAATGTGTATCAGGAGTATAATACAACTCTATCTCTAAGTACATTTCATTAGAGAGAATGTGAAATGTTATTTTCTTTTAAAACATACAAACATTTTTTTTGTTCTATACACTCTGCAATTTTTGGCATCTTCTGTGAATGAGAGATTAGAATTACCGAGGGTTATGCCAAGAGATGGATGAAAACTTTAGTCTCTGCTTCAGCAAAATTTTGGCATCTGCTCTGCAAATTTCTAAAAAATAATTTCAGTATAATTGAAATTTCAAGTAATTGCAAGCTTTCCTAGTTAAGTAATCATTTTCATATATATTAGCAGATATTCTTCTCTATATTTATTAATAGTTTATGTCATTGAAGATCAGTCAGGAGGGTAGGACACTTTTCCTTCCACTAATACGTTTTGTTTTTTCAAAATTTTTAAATGCAGTTTATATTTAAGCGACATTTGACAACTTTAATTTGAATTGGCATACGTCTGCTTTCTATTCTTAGACAGCACCGAAATAGAACAGGCAAAGGGAACATATGTTGTTTTTTTTCCAATTATACATATTTTGTATTGAGTCTAGATCAATAAGGGAAAATGCATTTAATATTTAAATCCTCTTTCAATAGTTAGAGAAATAAGGAAGCTTTACTATATGAGGTTTATTACGAAATACTCTGATATTGTGAACATTTCTGTTGTCCATCTATTGTGACTGGGTATATGGATTTTGACAGTGTGATTACATTCCTGTAAACATAGTACGTACATAAATAGTGCATATTGTTTTTTTTTATTGTTTTCTTAGCAGTCATGCAGAAATGCAATAGTCTTGGGACTATATTTATATCTAGTGGCTACGCACAACTAGGAAAAAAAAAACTAAGTACAGGATATCATACAGAATAATAAAACTTTCATCAAGTTAAACTTAATACGGAAGTATTAAAAAAGTCAGATAAGAACAGCACCATATTGCTATTGTAGGTAATTTACAATGAAGATTCAGAATAAAATAGGCTCTGTTTTGCTCTCAATTAAATTGCCTATTTTTAAAAACCGCGAAATGTTTTACTAGACAATATTAAAAGATATTGAAATAATGTGCAAAAAAAAGAAAGTTTTTCAAAGCTTAAAATCATTACTACACTGCCTGAAAGCATGCAAAATAGGATAACATCAAATCAGATGACGGTGAACTGCAATGCACAAAATAGATACCCCCTTTCCTTCCCATCCAATTGTTCTGGGTTTAGCAACTGACATTAAAAAGGAGATAAGATTATATTGCTTCTTCAGTTGCCAGCCACCATAATTGGATAGAAATGATTAGGTAAAAAAGGAAATTATATATATATATATTTTTTATATATATATATATATATATATATATATATATATATATATATAAAAAAACAATAACAGTACTTTAACTATTAAGATCATCTATCTTTAGATACCAAATAAATAAAATACAAATTAGAGATATATATTTTATTTATTTTTTACTTACATTTTGTGACATTACGGTGACTCAAATATTTACATAGTTTACATAATTACATAGTACATGGTTACATAGCTGAAAAGAGACTTGCATTCATCCAGTTCAGCCTTCCTCACATATGTTTTTTGCTGTTGATCCAACAGAAGGCAAAAAATCCTAGCCTGAAGCGCTACCAATTTTGCAACAAACTAGGGAAAAAATCCTTCTTGACCTCAAAATGGCAATCAGATATCTCCTTGGATCAAACAGCTATTATCTCACTAATTAGAAATTATATCCCTGTATATTATGTTTTTGCAAGTATTTATCCAATTGCTGTTAAAACATTTGTGTAGACTCTGATAAAACCACCTCTTCAGGCAGAGAATTTCACATCCTTATAGTTCTTACTGTAAAAAACAAAAACCTTTTTCTTTGCCTTAGACTAAATCTATTTTCTTCCAGCCTAAACGTGTGACCTCGTGCCCTATGTATAGCCCTGTTTATGTAAAGATTTCCAGTTGATGGTTTGTACTGGCTCCGAATATATTTGTATAATGTTATCATATGCCCTCTGAGGTGCTGTTTTTCCAAACTAAAAAGATTTACATTTTTTAACCTTTCTTCATAACTAAAATGCTCCATTCCTTTTATCAATTTTGTAGCCTGTATCTGCACCTTTTCAGTGCCATGAAATTCTTCTTTAGAACAGGTGCCCAAAATTGCACAGCATATTCACGGTGTGGTCTCTTCAGCTATTTATAAAGAGGCAAAGTTATATTTTCATCCCAAAAATGTATGCCCCTATTTATACATGACAAAACCTTATTGGCCCTAGCAACTGCAGATTGACATTGTATATTGCTGCCTAATTTATCTATAAGAATTCCCAAATCCTTCTCATCTGTTGTTATCCCTAATTCACTACCATTTAGGGTGTAAATTGCTTGTGCATTCTTTACGCTGAAGTGCATAACTTTGCATTTCTCTACATTAAATTTAATCTGCCATTTTAGTGCCCAGTCCCCTAATCTATCTAAATCCCTCTGCAGCAAAACAATATCCTGTTCACATTTTATTACTTTACAAAGTTTTGTGTCTTTTGCAAACACTAAAACATGGCTGTCAATGCCTATGTCAAGATAATTTATAAATATGTGTAACAGTGCTCGGATGGCACCGTGTGGCTGCACTTGATCTGTGCGCTCACACGTTACCCAATTAGTGCCGTGTGGCTCCCCCGATCAGTGTGGCCATTCTTCAGGAGGGAGAGGTTACTTACCTAATCCACAGCGCCTCTCCCTCCCAGTGGCATCTGGTGTAGCGGCCTGGTCCAACGTTATGGACGCCGGACGCTTCAGTCCCACGCTACTAAATAGCGCTGCCTCCAAAGTTGTCATAAATGATGTAAACGTGCGTGCGGCGTCACATTTTCAACACACATGCACGTTTTGGGGTCATAAGTCCCATTTTAACCAATGAGAAGACTTTGGAGGTTATTTAAACCCAAGCCTGCTAGTGTTCAGTGCCCTGTCATGGTTTCCACTACTTTGGTTATCCAAGAGCGCTTTGGTATATTGTTATCCTGGTTTTTGATCTTGGCTTGTTCTGACTATCCATATTTCTGGTATCTCTGACCCTTTGGCTTTGTCTTCTCGTTTATGCTCCTGTCTGTGTCCCTGACTTTGGCTTGTTTTTGACTATTCTTTCTATGTTAAATCTGACCATTCCAAGGCCCGGTAATATGTTTATCACTTTGACTTAATTATCTGTGTTGGATCACAGCCCCATCCTGACAAATAGAAGCTGTCCCAAAATAAAACCCTTAAGGACACCACTTACCACTTTTCTCCAGTTTGAAAATTTGCCATTAATGACAACTCTCTATGCTCTATTTTAAAGCCAATGTTCTACCCAAAAACAAGAATATTCATCTAGACCAATTTCTTTTAGTTTGAACACTAACCTATTGTGAGGAACCGTATCAAATATCTTGGCAAAATCCAAGTAGATCCACTGCAACACACTGATCTATACTTCTACTTACTTCTTTGTAGAATGCAATCAGTTTGACATGACCTATATTTCATAAAGCAATGCTAATTATTGCTATTAAGAAATTTCTTCCCAATAAAATTTCTGAATATTTTTCCTTAATAGCCCTTCAAATACTTCCCAGTCACAGAAGTTAAGCTCACAGGTCAATAATTTCCAGCCAAGGATTTTGAACCCCTGAATTGTGGGTAATTGTGTAGAGCAGGGGTCATCAATCTGAGTCAAACTAGCTGGCTGGGGAGATCAGTGGATCACCCCAAAGTCAGCCTGACCAGAACCATGTAGCAATTGGAGCGAGGCTGTTAAAGCACTTCCTCCCATGACATGTAAAGTGAATCTTTGCAGGACAGGAGCAAACAGCAGCATGAGCACTAATTGGCCAGCTCGCTCCCCACTAGAACCCAGGGAATTCACCCTCCTATTGTTAAATGGTAAGCAACAGAGAGGTTCACTAAATTTAGAACTATGTATACGGCAGTATGAGTGTCTAGAAGTGTCACACAATAAAGCAAACAGTTTGTATGCACACACATAGATACACAAAGGAGTTCAAAGTCTTGTTTTGGTACTTCGTCTTTAAAACAATGTCTACCCCTGTTATTAAGGTATTACACATTATTATTAAATCAACAACCAAGTGTCTCTGTAGAAATGTTACATTTTTTAAAAAGCATTCAGAACTTCCAACTTGTTTTTCTAACACACCTAAACCTTTTATTTCCTGACTCCTATTCTTAAAACATAGTTCCCAGAATGCTCCTAAAATATTTCCTAGCATGCACCTGACCCATTTCTGGCTGTCTGGTCATTTCTGTCATTTAACATTACTGTAGATATTTTAGATGGGTGAATATGTATTGATTATTCATCACAAAATTCAGAAGAAGGCACACATCATACTAATCATAGTCTGACAGCTCAGATGGCCCCAGAGTCTGAACTCTCCTGTGAAATATTACCAGTGGGCCGTCAACAGCCCTCTTACCCACCACCATTAAAACCTAAGGGTGTCACTATGACCCCAATATTAATAAAAGGTAGGTTAAATCCTCCAGCATGTAAAATAAAATGCAATGTGTAGACATCACAGTGACTTACTGCATGTTCAGATATTAGACAGGCAAACCAAATCAAGCTCCAGCCATTCATGCTGGCAAGGAGGGCAGAGGGACAATTGCCCTCTGAACTCTACATCATAGAGTTTATGGCCTGTAGCCTCTCAGCATTATTCTTCTACTGATTATATACTACTAAATGTGTATTGGTATGCCTTTCATGAGTACTGAATGAATGAAGCAGCAGTCTCTGCTAGCCTGTTAGTGCTTTGGTATATGCATGGACCAGTGGCCCACCAGCTCACTGCTTTTAAGCTGTCGACGGCCCACTGGTAATATTTCACAGGAGAGTTCAGACTCTGGGGCCATCTGAGCTGTCAGACTATGATTAGTATGATGTGGACTTCTTTACAACTGCATACAGGGTGAAATGTGAGATTGGTGTCATGGGAGTCACAGATCTGTGGCGGTCATAACGATGGTAGTTACAGGGGTATTTGATGTTACACCTTTATAACTTCAGCAGCCACCAAATCTTTTACTTGAAGGGACATCCCTGGCAGCTAAACTAGTTCTGCATAGTTTTCTAGCAGTGCTGTGAAATATTTTGCAGCAGCATTTTTCAGTAACCCAACCTCTTTAGCCATCCCCAGCTCATATTTTAACAAGTTCCTTATTCTTGGTCTTTAAAAGAAACATATCTATTTCAGCCAATTAAAAAAGAGGGATTTCTTATATAGAGTAAGGAATGCTCTCTAATTAGGTGATTTAGGCAGCTGCCTAAGGCCTTGCGCTGGCTGGGGCCTCGCGGCCGCCTATGTCGCCTTGGGTAGAATGACAACCACCAGGTATTTATCTTTTCACAGCCCCGCTACCCACCTTACATCCCCCTACCCACCTCACAGCTCCACTACCCATATTACAGCTCCCTAACCACCTTACAGCCCCCTACCCACTCACAATTCTTCTACCCACCTTACAGCCCGCCTACCCACCTCTCAGTCCCCTACTTTCTCTCAGCCCCATACACTCTCTCAGCCCCATACACTCTCTCAGCCCCTACGTTCTCTTAGCCTTCACCCTCTCACAGTCCCTACACTCTCTCACAACCCCCCCTAACCACTCACAGCCCCCCTACTGTTACACTACTTGGGTGATTTGGATTGGAACTCAACTGCAGCTTGTAAACTCCCTAATTACAATTGTGAAGATACAGAGAAACTTTAAAGTATCAATACTGTAGGTTTAAGAAAAGAGGAATCGCTGGTAACTTGATTCAAACGAAGTTTTAATAAGTGTTAAACTTAAATGAATTGCATTTAGGCAATAATCCAATAAGAAGAAGTGCAAGTAATCAACAACACAAAGTTCATTATTAAGTATTTCCTTAGAGATGCATTAAGTAACATTCTTTAGGTAAATGAGAATAATCTTCAATAGTAACTTTAAGCAAGTAGCTAAGAATATTAGCAAAGTAAGAACAGTTTAGAGTGAATAAGCATGATGGGAGTTGTCCTCCATATAATTAGTAGCTTGAAGCATTGAGTGTCTTTGCAAAGCAAGAAACAGTTCATAGTGAATAAACATGATGGGAGTTGTCCTCCATATAATTAGTAGCTTAAAGAAGTGAAGATTTGAGTAAGCAATCATTAGTTCATTATTAAATGATATTGTAGACAACTAGCTGAAAGAGGGGGGCGGGGTCCGGCTCCACCCAGCGGAGTGCCGAACCCAGAAGTGTTACCCCATGACACCTACCCTCTAACAGCCCCCCTACCCTCTCACAGCCCATCACCTTCACAGCCACTCTATCCTCTCACAGCCCTTCTCACAGCCCCTACCCTGTCACAGACCCCTACCATGTCACAGCCCCATCAGCCTGTCACAGCCGTTACCCTCTCAAAGCCCCCCTATCTTCTCACAGCTACCCTACCCTCTCACAGCCCCCTACCCTCCCACACAACTTCACAGTCACCCAACCTGTCACAGCCAATCCTGTCACCCCACACACACCTTGTCACAGCTATTCACACCCCGTCTCCCCACACACCGTCAAAGCCACTCCCACACACTGTCACTGCCCCCCACAAGTCCTGTCACAGCCCCCCTAGTAACCCTGTCACAGCCCCATCACAAACCATGTCACCTCTCCACACACACCCTGTCCCCCCCCACACACACTGTTACCTCAACACACTCTATCATCCCCATATACACATTGACACCCCTCCATAGACTATCACCATCCCCAATCACTTTCAGCCCCCACGCACTGTCACCCCTTCATTCAGCTCCACCTTCATTAACTCCTTTTAATTCTTTCACTCTCACCCTCTCCAAGCATACCACACTCACTTACCCTCGCTTTGCCTAATTTACACTATCATATTAATCACTCAGTCCTGCAAGACTCACCTTCTCTCGCTCTCTCACACTCACCCCCTTAACCCTGCCACACCCCCACCCGTGACCCGCTGGTAGGGGTTAGTAATATAAACAAGGGACCTAATGTTCCCCCATTGTCTGCACACATGACTGGCGGAGGGCACGGCACATGCACTCCACAGCACGGGAAAGGCTACTAAAGCCTTTCAATGCCCTGCAATTAGGCTCAGAGCGCTTTAATTGGTTGGTTGAAGCCAACCAATCAAAGTGCTCTGACAGGTAAACAAAGAGACTGACAGGAAAGTCTATAAATTTACCTGTCACAGCACTCTGATTGGTTGGCTTGAAATCCAACTAATTAGAGTGCTCTGTGTCATTTTACACAGCGTGGGAAAGTTCTTTGGAATTTTCAAATGCTGTGTAATTTGACTCATAACCCTCTGATTGGTTGCTTTTTAAAAATGAATTAATTAATTAAAGTCCCCACCTGCTGCTCATGGGTGGGAACCTGGGGGGGGGACATTAAGTCCTCCCATTATTTTTTTTAGGGTCCCCACCCGCCTCTCATGGGAAGTACCGGGGGGACATGAGGTTCCCCCATTATTTATTTAATTAGGGTCTCCACCTGCCACTCATTCGTGGGTACCTGGGGGCCCAATACTGATTTATATTTAGTTTGACATGATAGCGTGCAGCCACTTTTGGCGCATGCGCAGTGCTGGATGTTCGAATGGTTTGCAGACGAAATTTGGGAAATCATTCAAACGAAATCAAAATTTCACTGGTGCACATGTCTACACCCTACCACATAAACCCCTCCAATCCTGTCCTCTAACTTTGCCACACCCCTCAAACCCTTTCACACTCTCCCTCACAACCATGCCACACTTACCCTGTCACATTAATCCCCCTTAATCTTGTCACACTCCCTCCTGTAAACAAAGCACATTCACCCCCCAACTATGTCACACTCCCTCCTCCATCCATGTCACAACACCCCTATCATTCTCACCCTCTCTTCCCAACCCTTTCTCATCATGTCAAACTCACCCTGTCACACTCACCAACTGAAGACATTCATCATTCGCACACACACATACATGTTTATTACAAATTAATTTAGTTTGCAAATTATGCCATAACTTCAGTCAGAGAGCTCACAATGCAGCGGCACAGGGAACTGTGACCCTGCAAGCCTCTGAACAATGAATACGGAGACTAGCTCTCTGTATCCAGTGCTGCAAGCCCATCATTTAATATAACTACAGCACCATATACACACACAATGAACCCCTACTTATTTTCCCTTTGGATGATAGTGGGGCCTCATGTTTGAGTTTCACCAAAGGCCTCACAAAGTCTAGAGCCGCCACTGCAGCACAGAAACAAGGCTAGAGATAAGCACAGAATTAGAGTGGTCTGGGTGCCAACTCCCACTACCCTTAACCCTGCAGCTGTAGTTATTGCAGTTTTCATAAACTGCAATAATTACATTGCAGGGTTAACTCCCCCTCTAGTGTCTGTCTACTAGACAGCCACTAGAGGGCACTTCCTGGTTTCACGCTATGTGAGGACCTCCAGCGTTGCTCAATTCCCCATAGGAAAGCATGGAGAGGTCTATGGAGAGGTCTAATGCGCACGATTTGTTTTCCTGGCACTGGAGTGTCCCTTTAACCCCTTAAGGACCAAACCTCTGGAATAAAAGGGAATCATGACATGTCACACATGTCATGTGTCCTTAAGGGGTTAATTTATGTTTTCTTTAGTTTATTTTTATTCCATAGCTTTGATGTCCACTTATTCCATTCTCCTTCCCTCCCCACCCCGCCCCATTCCTAGCCAACCTATATATGCTCTTATCCCTCCCTCCCTTTCTCCCTTCCTCCCTTCCCTCCCAGTAATGCAAGTAATAAATTGTGCCAAGCACCCCCTTATATATTTTCCTCTCCCTCCCTCCCTCCCTGTACACTAAGTTGTCCATTGTGCCCAGTGGACCCCCATATGTGTGCCTCTGCCTCCCTATAATTTAAGTAATAAATTGTGCCCAAAGATGTTCTCTCCCGCCATACATACATATTATATATATATATATATATATATAGTGACAAACTTACTTTCCTGTGTGTGTTTGTCCAGGATCTTTTGGCAACCGCACAGCCCTCTAGGGCAAGAAAACCAGGTCAAGACAAAGTCCAGTTTCAAAAGGGCCTCTGGCCTGTTTATTTTCTGTTGTTGTGAAGTAACAGGATACAATGAACAGCAAATCTTCTTTCTCCACAAAACACTTTCTTTCTCCTCCAAAACACTTCCCTCACTTCACCGTGCTTTAACTGCAGTTATATAGCTGCTCACAGCCCCTACAGGTGAGGCTAATGACCTCGTTAGGCAGTGAGCCAGAGCTCTATGGGAAACCTGGGCTGGACTCATGCACAACCACTCTGACAGTGGGTGGAGAATCGGCCCACCCTGCTCTTCCGAATACTCCACCCCAGGGACCCAAATAACAACAGAGGAAAAAACTACATTTAAACTTAACTTTCCCTGGGGCTGCATGTGCTTACCCACATGTCAGGATAGTGGCTGTGCAAAAGTCTGGGTGCCAGATATACACCCCTGACCACCATCCCCAACACTCTGTTACAATATATATATATATATATATATATATATATATATATATACATAGAGGCAGACAAACAGACAGACAAATAGATTTGTCTGTCTCTATATATTTAGTTATAAAAACATATGACACGATATGATATCTAATGTGGTGAGGAAATGCTTGAGTGTATGTGATGGGGTATGTAAGCTCTAGTTTCTGAATGCTGAGGACTGCTTTGTCAGGCTTTATGGGCATAGGTTGAGTAATGCAAATTGCATCCACATAGGCGTGCCATTACTGATTCTCATAGAGAATTACTGGAACATGGCAATTGGTGGACAGTCCAGCTGAAATAAAGGAAACTGGGAAAAGGCAATGGGGGAAATGACATGAAATCAGAGGAGAAGCAGAAAATTTGATCAAAATAAAGATTAGAAAGGTACATTTTACACTATTTTGTGACAGTAGGTTTACTGTTGGGGAACCTATACAGTTCCATTAAGCAGTTAGTATTGTGATGTATAAATGAATAGTACTAATTTACCTACCACTATGTGTAATTAATTCCAAGTAGCCCGAAAACTGCTTGGGCAGTGTAGCAATAATAGCCAAATTAAACAACACTGTGTACCATACATTGGGCAAGTGTCACTCATACATGTTCAAATGTTAAATAAACTGCAAGAGGGCAAACATGACTACTGACCCTTATCCAACCCAACGTTGCCCTCCAATAACACACTGGACACCTTTTTTAAGTTGATAAGGGCAACGACCACAGCTTTATTAAATCATAACACAATATTCTTAAAAAACGTTCAGCTGTTGGGTGAGAGCCCAACAGACAATTCTCCATCATACTCTCCAAGAGCCTAACACAGGCGTCAATAGCCATTAGCCCTGTGCCGACTGTAATCTCCCCAAGATGACACTGCGTCATACTCCTTGCTTTGGCTGTACTGTCCAGGCAACTCGCCATCTGTGACAATGGAGAAAAAACAAAGAGAGAGCACACAAAAACACCAAAAAAACAGGAAGGGAGGGTGGGAATTTTAGTCAGGGTCCCTCAACTGATCCTGCTGACTGGTAAATCCTCTCCTCTCTGCTCCATATAAAACTCCTCAATTTTCTGCAACATTGTTGCAACTTTAATACCAGCCCACAATCCATGGGCAGCAGTCATGCTCCCCCTTCCCCATTTTTCCAGGGGGAAGCTGGAACTACATGGAGACACAGGACGTAGATCACAATGTTGCATAATATTTTTGATTCTCATTTTATTATCTCCGTGAATCCTACAGGTTAAACAAAGAGCAAAAAGGTAATCACTTGCTCTCTTTCATCTTTCATAAAATGAAAACCGTTTTCTGACATATCAGGTTGCTTCTGCATGACCTTTTTAACATAGGTTATCCTTCCTTAATTTGGCCTAAAGAGATACTAATAGATTTTAGCACTAATAGTAACCTTTCCAAAGCCACAAAATAGCTATAATGATTTCAGAGCAAGAGTCATAAATCCTTACGCAATTCTGAAAGCAGGTGTTATGTATGAAGGATCAAACATCACAATTAATTGCATTAAACGGATACTTTATGCATTTCTTATTCAGCATGAATGGTTTTAGCTATACATTTTTCTAGAAACCTGAAACAAATGGGTTTATTCTATGAATCACCAAACTGTAGTGAATTGCAAACTAAGGAGAAAAATGTATGTAAAAAAGATGAATAGGAAAATATTCCAGCTCTGCTGTAGTCAAACTTTTAATAATTTTGTTTAAAGTTTACAATTACATTTTCAACTTACAACAATTCTGTCAGGGCCCCTGTCCCCACCTCACTTACCTGTGGTTCCTTCACCACACCTCTTTCCTCAGTCGTCGTGGCCCCTCCTTGGTCCTTCAGCATGCTTACCGATGAGGAAGGAGAGCCGGTATCTTCTGTATGAATGGACGCGGTGCCACAGCTCCTCACCACTTCCATTCAGTGCTTCGTGCTATACTGTCTGTGAGGGAAGAGACCCCTCAAACATTGAATATTCCTTAGGTGCACGTGCGCCTAAAGGACCGCCTCTTAAAAGGGCAGATGACCAATTACCTTCCAAGGTTGATTACCAAGTTACCAATAGTGTGGCAAAGGTGTGACCCTCTCCCCTATGCTAAGTTATGCTGTGCTTACTGTAGTGTTAACGTCAGTATGTCTAATCTGCTTTATATGATTATCTGGAAACTGACCCTTTGCTAGTCTTATCATCTGTAAACCTAAACTGCTTTCCTTTCGGTCCCTTGCTTTGCCTTTTTCCTGCAACTTGGGCTCTTCCTGTCAGAATATATAACAAATTCATGGTGTAGTAAACAAACCACAGTGCATTCATGAAATTAGAGCAGAGGTGGCAAAACATTAGCAAAATGGAATTGTATTTTTGGTAACCAGGCCAAAATGATCTACCCCCCCCATATCATCATGCATTTATTACCCATTTCCAAGATGTTGGGGTAGAGACTGTACCGTTTATTCTGTTTGTAGCATCATTGTGTAATGTATCAATGGGCAAATATGGGGTGGATTTTAGTGGAATGTCAGTTTGTGTGCATGCAGTTTGAGTGAAGTGTGTGCAGGTAAGTGTTTGCACATACATGTATTAGTTCTACCATCCCCTCTTTTCTCTGCATCCGTCCATTTTTTGCTTCTCTCCTCATCCTTTTAGTAGTTCTTTACTACTTTTTTTTCTTCTACCTCTCTCCTTGCCAACCATAACTCACCTTAGCAGATCCCATATTTATATAGAAAGTTTATTTTTATACTTGAAGTTGCAGACAGTACCACAGTCATACATGCACAGTCAGACAGGCAAAAGGCACACAGTCATACAGACACAGACAAACAGTAATCCAGTGTGGCAAACTCCCCTTTTTACCCGAGTTTGCCACTAGCTCCTGGAGAAGCCTGCTTGCCAGCCTCCTGCCCACAGACTATGGACCCTGTTGAAAATAATGTAAAAGTCTCTGTTCGTGCAATTGGGATTATATGGTTCGTTAACCAAACAACTGCACAAACAGAGACCACCCTGGAGTTTGTTAACACCTATTAACAACTTGGAACGTTTCTCACCGCAGTGTTCTAATTGTTCGTCAGGGTCATCTTGTTCACATGAACGCAGACAGTGGTGTTTGGGCATAAATCTCCTGGAACTAAAATCTGCTACAGAAGCTCCCGAACACCGCTGGACTTCCATCATCACCTGTTCTTGGTTTTATACAAGTTAGAAGAGCACTGTTCGGTGGGATCATTCATCTGGATGAAGGGAACAAGCTCCAGGGTAAGACTATTGACTCTGTTCGGTAGTTTGTTCAATTTAAAACCACCGAACTAGACCGACCGCAAGCCCTGCTTCTCTGGAACTGTTTTGGGCATAGGGCCATGCTTGCCGTCGGCCAAATAAATGACTTCCATGGATTTCTGAACGTTTGTTATATATATGATCTAAGTATATATATTCACATACACACTGTCTAGGTGTATTTTACTATTAATATATATATAATTATATATATATATATATATATATATATATATATATATATATATATATATATATATATATTAATATCAAATTACACATAGACTGATACTGATTAAATATATATATATATATATATATAATTATTGTTATATATATTTATGTATAATATAAAAAAAAATGTAAATACATAAAAATTACAATTAAAAATAATAAAAAATAATTAAAAAATATATAGATGTGTGTTATTTCGTTCTAACTGTATTGTGATATTAATATATATATATATATTTATATCAAAATCTACATTAGAGCGAAATAATATATATCTACATACATAAATATATACATTATATATCACTATATATATACCTATATGTAAATAAAAATATTTTTAAAAAATATATATATATATACACATATAGATTCACATACGTATATATATATATATATATACACATACATATATATATATACATATTCTACATATATATTTATGTAATATTTTTACATAATTAGGTATCTTAATTAATTACAATTAGCGGGACCTGCCTGACAACCCATGCCGAAAGTAAAGGGAATTTAATTTGCTAGCACTATATTTAACCCTATAACTTTCCAAGACACCATAAAACCTGTACATGGGGGTACTGTTCTACTCGGGAGACTTCGCTGAACACAAATATTAGTGTTTCAAAACAGTAAAATGTATTACAACGATGATATCGCCAGTAAAAGTGACATTTTTTTGCATTTTTCATGCACAAACAGCACTTACACGGACGATATTATTGCTGTGATACTTTTTACTGTTTTGAAACACAAATATTTGTGTTCAGCGAAGTCTCCCGAGTACAACAGTACCCCTCATGTACAGGTTTTATGGTGTTTTCAAAAGTTACAGCGTCAAATATAAGGCTTGTGTTTCATTTTTTTTACATAAAAATTTGCTAGATTGGTTACGGTGCCTTTGAGACCGTATGGTAGCCCAATAATGAAAATTACCCCTATGATGGCATACCATTTGCATTAGTAGACAACCCAAGGTATTGCAAACGGGGTATGTCCAGTCTTTTTTAGTAGCCACTTAGTCACAAACACTGGCCAAAATTGGCATTTTTTGCATTTTTCACACAAATACTAACGCTAACTTTGGCCAGTGTTTGTGGCCAAATGGCTACTAAAAAAGACTGGACATACCCCATTTGCAATACCTTGGGTTGTCTACTATTGCAAATGGTATGCCATTACGGGTGTAAATTTCATTCCTGGGCTACTATAAAGTCCCAAAGGCAACGTAACCAATCTGGCAAATTTCAATTTCAAATGTAATGTGCTATATTTGACCCTGTAACTTCCCAAAACACCATAAAACCTGTACATAGGGGGTACTGTTTTACACGTGAGACTTTGCTGAATACAAATATGTGTATTATTGCAGTAAGAGCAAACAATATTATGACATTGACAGTTAAAATGTCATGTAGAACTAAAAAAATAAAAAAAATATTTTCTCCCATTTTTTCATATTAAATTATGTTTCATAGCTAAATATTTGATATTAAATGAAAGCCCTGGTTCCCCTGAATAAAATGATATATAATAAGGGTTAATATGAAAGAGGGGAGTTACGGTTGGACAGACAGGTAGCGCAAATGCTAGGTTTTGTTTACATTTTGTTTCGTTCACAACGTGTACATTTGGCTCCGTCCTTAAGGGGTTAAAATCCTATTCCAAGCACCAACATGCAGTGAACGAAGTACTGAATGCAAAATGAGTCATGACAATGTTAAACACGATATATATGTCACTGTGAACAACTTCCATTGAACTGTATGAATCGTTGTATGTTGGTATTACAAATGCAAATAAAAAAAAAATCCTATTCCAGATTACACTCGAAAACTGTGTGTCGTCCTGTTATTGGAGGGAAATAAGATTTATCCTGTGTCTGCTGTTCCAGCTTGCAGGGAATTCAACGGGGAAAGTTCTTGTAAGGACTAGAGCTAATTCCTCATTCAGCTCCAGGAAGGAGCGGTTCTAGGGCCCCAGTCAAGCCACAGCGACTGTGGGCAGAAGTGCTGCGGTTTGTCCCCTGTTCCAGCTAGGAAGCGTTGCACAGCCGGGGTACAGGGAGTGCCGTTATACAAAGCATACCTCCCAACATTTGAAGACATAAAGAGACACTTTAATTTTAGGGGCGTGACTGAGGGCATGATCAAGCAAAGCTGTTCTGAGAAATTTTAGGTGATTTACTAAAAATGTATGCAACAAAAATATAATTTAGAATAAGGATAATGCCTTTTATTTAAACAGACTCATTTATAAACACATTTATTATAGTTTAAAGACACATTACTGTAAATATTATTGCTGTTGTGTTCTGTTATACACTCAGACACACCAACAATATGGAACTCCTAGAAAAGAGGGACAATAGGCTAGAAAAGAGGGACAGGGGAATTTGGTCCAAATATAGGGAAAGTATGACATAGTTATAAACACATTCACAGATGTTAACCATTTGCCAACCTGTGTGAAACATGCTGAAAGGCTAAAATGCATTCCTGCCAAAGACTCTGCCCAGTCTCACCACTAATGTGCTTGCTCACAGTTGCACCGTGTGGGATGGGAATGTCAGTGCCCCCTACAGACAGCCTCTGACATAAACTCTAAGTTGGGGAGAGGTTCTGCAGCTTCGCCCCAATCTTGACTACATAATAAGTGTAAGGAAACAGAAAAAGTGGAGCAGCATACTGGATGGGTATTTTTTTAACTACTCAGCCAGATTGTGAATTACCAGGGGTGGGCAGCCCTGAGTGTCTTGGGTCCTTTGTCCACTTGTCACTGCTACTTATTCATGATCTACCTGCCAGCTCTCTGAGATCTACTGGTAGATCATGATCGACTATTGGACCTCCCCAGTTTTCGAGTGTACAATAGTAGGAATAGCTTGGAATACATATTATGGATACAATTCTGGACATAAAATTAAACAAAAATGCAAATGTTCATGGTATTTTTTCATTGAGTACTGAATGCTTTTTTGTTTTTTGTTTTTTTGTCTGTTAAATGAAAACCAATAAGGTCTAATGGAATGGTAGAAACTTAAACCATGGCCAGCTAAAAACTGAAGGTTCTTTTTTAAATGTAAGTTCGGAATTTTTTTTTTTGTAATGGTCAATCCACTGTGTATGACAGGGCTATTCAATAAATGTAGAATTGTTGGGAATTCAAAGTGCATTTCAAGTTTAAGGTCCAAGTGGCCGAAGTGCAAGCATAGCTGGCCTACAAAATATTTCCACTTTGGTTATGTAGTTATTAAATATTAAATTCACTTTCAATTTACTACAATTCTCACTTTAGTGAATAATCCTGTAAGCATCTAATATGTTTTGTAGAGTCTGACTAGATATATTTTAATACTGATCATGGCTGGGAAATAGATAATAATAAAAAAAAAAAAAAGAAACATTGGACCAATAGATATACTGGTCACAACTAAACAATGAAGGAGTCTACCAATAAAAAGATATCAGGTAATATGCAAAACATTGTTTATCTAGCGGTTAATCTCTCCGCTTGTTTGTAGTTAAAGGATATTCCATTTTTTTCTCATGTCCGAATCTGTAACTTAATAAAAATCTTACAAATGTGACAATTTGCAGACCAACTAGAAGATTTCTGAAACAACTTGGATGACAAAATCTAACAATAATAAAACATGCTAAAAAATATTTAATGAAAAGTAAAAAATGAAAGCAAAACATATTTCAGTGACCTGTTTATGTTCATGCCAAATATCATAAAGGATGCTAACTGTGTTTACTGTGGTTAATGCAACGCTCAATTATCAGTGAATAAATAACATGCCCATTTCTTCTAAACTGCAAGTGAGAAACATATTTGCTGTCTGCAGATAATATATCTGTAAATGAACAATCGGGACAAGAAACAAACAAACAAAAAAAAGTCAATTCAAACACTTATTTTTTTAAACTGTATGATATGCTTTAATGGCAAGTCATAAGCAAGAAATTATAGTATCTGTGAAAAGGCAATAAACAGAGATAATCTTGAGCCTTTTCTTTGCTTGTCAATCATTTAGTGGCCTTTATGCTTCATTACATCTTATTCATTCCCTACAGAATGATACACCGAGGTATATATTCAAATAAAAGCATCACTACGAAGTCTAACATTTGGTACAAAACTGAAGCATAACGTTCGTATTAGCAAAATAGCTGCATGGTGTGTTCAATCTTCAGAAACATTTACATATTTTCTAATTGTTTTCATTCTCAATAATGTGTCAATATAATATTTCATTGCAGAAAATTGTGACTGTTTACAAGATTTATACTTTATATCAGATATATTATAAGAGGCATATTTTACAGCATGAAAACTCATATTTGGTTTATTATGGCACAGTGGGGTGCACGGCTGGAGGACTTTAGCTGTTTTTTAACACTCATCACTCTTGATCACATTGGAGATGTAATAGGATTTGGAATTCATTGTCTGTAAGAGCACAGTTCTCAGTTCTATATAAAAATATAACCAAATACATGGATTGTTTATTTATTTTTATTTTTTAATATATTCTGAAATGCTACGCTATTTAGGAGGCATATCACAACTAGAAGGAAGTTTGTATTAATGGATTATTTTCCTTGTTTCCACTGTTTTATTTTTTTTTTCAATTTGAAAATATGGATTTATTGATGTTTCACATTGGTTAGCTTTTTGGCGCCTGCTCGCCAGGGTACAGAATAAAACGGGATAGTGCAGGAACTTTTCGTTACAGCATAGGGTTTATACATTACAGCGTAGGCTTCCTTCAGAGTTTACCCCCTTCCGTTTCCCTCACCTTCCCAGGTTTTTCCCCTTACTCTCTTGTATCTTATGTTACCCACTTGGGGCTTGTCTCGTCTTTCACATGTTTCATTGATTGCCCTGTTGTGTTGATTGCTCTGTTGTGTAGCTCCGCTCTGTTGCTGTTGCCTACTGGTTGCTGTGGGGTTCCCCTTGTTGGGCCTTCCCTCCTCTGTGCTCCCCCTCTCTGATAGTGTCGCTCCCTCTTGGTGGTTTGTATGGTGAGCTTGTTGTTTGTGTATATACTCAAACTCCGCTTTGTCCGTATGTTTTCGCGATCCTAAGTGTTTGTTTGCCATCAGCTCATATTTCCAGTTTAGGGAGATTTGGTACTGTCTAATTTTTGTGCATGACCACCATATATGGCTCATTGAGCCCTCCGTGTCTCCGCATCTCCAGCATATATTGGGTGCGTTGGGGTATATTGCTGCTAACTTCTCTGGTACCATGTACCATCTATATTGTAGTTTTTGTATGGTTTCTAGGTGTGTAGTGCACCGTGTGTTCCCTTTGTGTATTGTAAAGGCCCGCTTCCATACATCTGTTCCCAGTGTTTTCCCGAATTCTGTGTGCCATGCTTTTTGGAAACTCTTGTTAGTCCCTGCCTGTTCCTCTATTAGGGCCGTGTATAGTGTTGAAAGTGTTTTCTTTGGGGGCCTGCCCGTCAGGCAGAGGTTTTCTGCCTTATGTGTTGTTGATGGCTCGTTGTTTTGTATTTTGATTCCTGCGAGTAGGGATTTAATTTGTAGGTAGGAGAACAGTGCCTTGCTAGGTATGTTGTATTGGGATTTGAGTTCTGGGAAGGGTATCAGGCTGTTGTCTCTGTATAGGTGGTTAATCGTGGAGCAGCCCAGACCATTTCCCTGCATGTTTTGACATCAAGGGATGGGATGCCCACCTCTAGGCACGAGATTGGGGCTTGTCCTTTTATTACTCTTTGGTCTCTCCCCCCTTCCTTCTGCTCCTCCCAGTGTTTCAGAGTTAGGGCTGTGGTTGGTAGGGGTTGGAAAAGTTTGGGACGCAGGGATCCTGGGAGCCAAAAAAGGTCCCGTAGTTTTTGTTTGTTTGCCCAGTGTGCTTCTATCTGGGCCCATTGTAGTGGCTCCCCCTCCGCTGTTGCTGCTTTGACTACTGTTAATTGAGCTGCTCTATAATATGTATTTATACATGGTAGGCCTAGTCCCCCCCCCCATGACCGGTTGTTGTAGGATCTCAGACGCCACCCTTGGTCTCTTGTTAGCCCACACAAAGCGGTTGATCAGTCTCTGCATGGAGGTTATGTAGGTTTTCGGCAGTGTTATCGAATAGGGTGCGTAGTAGATATTGGAACTTTGGCAGCAGCATCATTTTGATCGCTGTTAGCCGGCCCACCCAGGATAGGAATTTCCCCTTCCAGGTTTCTAGTGTGGTGGCAATCTCTTTCATGAGCGCTATGTAGTTCTTGTCTAGTAATTTGCTTAGATTCACCTAATGATATGTGTGGTTGGGTGAGGGTCAGCAGGATGTCATCGGCGAATAAGTTCGCTTTGTATTCCTTGTCCCCTATTTTCACTCCGTGGATGGATGCGTTTTGCCGTATGGCCACCACTAGCGGCTCCAGGGCCATCACATATAACAATGGTGAAAGGGGGCACCCTTGGCGGGAGCCATTGGTTAGGGGATCTAGGACGAAGCCCGCGTTTAAGACCTGCGCGGTGAGCGCGCTGTAAAGTGCCCTGACCGCTGAGAGGAAGCCCTCTGGTGCCTCAAATTTTCAAAGGACTTGTTCCATGAACTCCCATCCCAGCCGGTCAAAGGCCTTTTCTGCGTCTAGCGACATCAGCACACTTCCCACTTTCATGTGTTGGGCGCTATGTATGATGTCCATTACTTTCCTAGTGTTGTCGCCTCCTTGCCTATTTTTGATAAACCCTATTTGGTCAGTGTGTATAATGTGTGGTAGTAAGGATCCCAGTCTTCGCGCATAGATTTTTACGTACAGTTTGGCATCTGTGTTTAATAGGGATATGGGGCAAAAATTTTGTGGGCAGGTGGGTGGATTCCCTGGCTTTGGGAGCATGATAATATGTGCCAACAGTGTCTCGGTGGGCAGTTTTTGTAGGCGGGTGGCTTCATTGAAGGCGTTCCTTAAGTGTGGTGTTAGGATGGCGTGAAATTTTTTGTAATAACAGTTGGCGAATCCGTCTGGACCTGGGGATTTGCCTGACGGTAGGCAGTGGATGGCTGTTGTCACCTCTTCTTGTGTTATTGTGGCATTTAGTTCTTGTTGTTGTTGAGGTGTGAAAGTGGGTAGTTGTATTGTGTTTCGATATGTTTTTATGGCCTGTGGTTGTGGTTGGTGTGTATGTGGGTCGTCCGCTAGGTTGTATAGGGAGGTATAGTATTTAGCGAAATTGTTGCTTATGTCCCTGGGTGCTGTTACTTTGTGTCCTGCTTCTGTGGTGAGGTGTGTTATATTTTGTTTAATTTTTGTAGCTCTAAGGCGTTGTGCTACTAATTTGCTTGCCTTGTTTCCCTGCGAGTAGTGAGTTGCTTTGAGTTTACATAGGTAATGGCCAGTTTGTTCCAGGGCTTGTTTATGTATTTCTTGTGTTATTCTCATAATGCGGGTTTTTAGTTCTCATGTTGGGGTAGTTTGGTTCTGATTTGTGAGGTCCTGGAGTTCTTTTGCTACTCTGGCATTTGTGTTTGTGCTCTTCTTTTTAGAAAAGCTGCCCTCTTTATCAGCATCCCCCTTATCACTGATTTGTGGGCCTGGCATATTGTGTTGTGAGGGATGTGTTCTGTAGTGTTTTCAATGAAGTAGTGTGTTAGTTCTTTTTCTACTGTTTTTGTGAATTCTGGATCTGTGATGAGGGAATCGTTAAGTCTCCATGGGCTTCTGTGAGAGGATTCGTATAGGTCGGCTAGGGTTGCCACTACTGGGGCGTGGTCCGACCAAGTGATCTGTTCTATGGAGCAATCTTTAACCTGTTCCAGGTGTTGGCCTTTTAACAGTATACCGTCTACCCTAGAGTAGGTATTGTGTGCCGTCGAGAAAAAGGTGTATCGCCTTTCCCCCACATGTGTTGCCCTCCATATGTCATAGTAGTGGTTTTCGTGTAGCAGTTTGCGTATTGCCTTGCCCTGTCTCTTGAGTGGTTTCATTCTCGGAGCATTTGATGCTATTGTGGTGTCTATTAAGGGGTCCATTACATGGTTAATGTCTCCACATATGACTCCTATTCCCCTTTGTGCTGTGTCTACTTTTTTGATTATTTTGTGTAGGAAATTCCTCTGTTCCTGATTTGGAGCGTACATGCTTGTTATCGTGTATTCCACATCGTTGAATGTTCCCACTACTATTACATATCTCCCCCCTTCGTCTATCTCTAGGTATGTAAGGGTAAATGCTACGTCCTTGCTAATGAGTATGGAGGCCCCTTTGGATTTGCTTGTGTGGGTGGCATGGTATTGATAGGGGTAGTCTCGCAGGTGCGTGTGCGTTTATCTTAAAGTGGGTTTCCTGGAGGCACACTACCTCTGGTTTGTGTCGGTTAAGGTCCCTGCAAAGCAGGTTCCTTTTGGATGGGTGGTTGAGGCCTTTTGTGTTATGTGTGTATATTTTCATGGTGGGTTGTACCTTGGGATTTTGGTTGGTTGTATCGTCATCTTTCTTGTTTGCGGGAGTACCCCCCTTCCCAGCTTGCTCGATCTGGGTGGCATCTCCCTGATGGACCTGGTGATCATTTCTCTGCTTGTACCCTTGCCGTATTGCCTGGCAGAACCCTGGATTTTCTGTGATATGGTAGTCATACAATGTGAAACATAGAAAATAAAAAAATTAAACAATTTAAACACGGTAACTAAAACATGAGCAGTTAAACATTTTGCTGTGTGGTTGGCCTTGCGCCATGTAAAGGCGCAGTGGGGGAGGAAGCGGTGTGCTTCCATGCCTGTGCGAAGCGGTCTATTGGCCTTATATCTTACTCGTTGTGGTGTTGTGTCCGCCCCTATCTTAGACCTTCTTTGACTAGCTTTGGGCCTCTGTTTACAGTCTTCACGAGGTTGCCGCCTGGGTCATTTTGTGTGGCGTGGCTGCATGCATGTTGAGGTTTGGGTAGGAATGCCCTCGTTAACCCCCGACCCTGTGTTAGCGGTTCCCCCCATTGTAATATCGGTCCCCAAGTCATTTTATGTGGTACTTGCCACTGCTTGCGACCCATGTGCGTTCTCCCTGTCAGTTCTTAGAGACTCTCTTCCACGATGGGTTGAGCTTGTCTCTGCCTGTTGCGCTGGTTTGGTCCTGTGGTGGCGGCAGGCCCCAGTCTCTGAGAGCTTGCTCTCCGGCCTCTGGGGTCATAATGGTGGTGGTTTTCCCTTCGTTAGTGATTAAAGCTTGACTGGAAAGCGCCATCTGTAAGGTTTTTTATGTATTCTCAGTTGTTCTGTGATGCCAGCGAAGGTTTTTCTTTTCTTCAATGTCGCTGCTGATATGTCTGCATATATCGCTGTTCCTTGGTATGGAGGTGGTAGGTTCGGACGTTGCCTGCTTGCTCCCATGATGTTTTCTTTGGCGTGGAAATAATTTAGCCGCACCAGCACGTCTCTCATTGCTTCTGTGGTTAGGAATCGCAGTTTTGGCACGCGGTGGTAGCGGTCTAGCAGCAGCATGTCCTGATGTATGTCCGGTACCAGGGTTTTGAATAGGCCCTGCAGGTGGGCATGCAGGTCCGCCGTCCCAACGGATTCTGCTATCCTTCTCAACCTGAGGTTGTTGCGGCGGGAGCGGTCCTCTATGTCGGCAATTTTGGCTTCAAAGGTTGTCATATTATTTTGTATGTCTTCCATAGTGGCTCTCATGTCATTGTATGCCTCGGTGTGGTCCGACATTTTTTCTTCCAGTGTGGAAGTGCGTTCGCCCAGCTCCCGAATGTCTGACCTTATTTCTTTCAGTGAGGTCTGGAGAGTGGTTTGCAGCTTAGCGTGCATTGCATCCAGCATCCTTTGTAGTATCTTCTGTGGCTGGGGATTGTGTTTTGCCGGGATCGTCACAGGCGCCATCTTGAGCCTCCTCCAGGGAGCCCGCCGGTTTTTGCTGAGCCGTGCGGGCGGTGAAGAAACTTGTTTTGTCTCCCTTGTCGGTTTGGCGCCTGCCCTTTTGCTGGGACATTGCTGTGGGTGCTTAATGTGCTTTGTGGGTGCTCATTACGCTGATGGTAAGGCCTGTGTAGCCGGAGCTACTCTAGCATGCGACCGCCGCGGTTGAGCTCCAGGCCACGCCCCCGTTTCCACTGTTTTATGCTGTCTACTTTTAGACATAGCAGACTGAAAGGAACACTATAGTCACCAGAACAACTACAGCTTAATGTAGTTGTTCTGATGTCTACAGCCTGTCCCTACAGGCTTTTTATTATAAACCAGGCCTTTTCAGATAAAAAGCAGTGTTTACATTACTGTCTAGTGACATCTCTTGTGGCAGTCACTCAGACAGCCACTGGAGTTGCTTCCTGTCTTAATGCTGCACAATGTGTAGCACTGATGTTCAGCATCTCCATGGTCTGCATGGAGTGGCTAAATTTCTCCATAGAGATGCACTGATTTTTTTTTTTGTTTCTGTGGGAAAGCATTGGATTGGCTTAGATCATCAAATGTGATGATCTCAACCAAGGAGGTGGAGCATGGCAGGGCCAACCACAATGAAACCAAAGTGGTATGTGATATAAGGTAAGTAAAATACCTTATTAAATGCAAGCAAGGGGGGCAGGTATTCTAAATGGCGCTTTTACCATGCAGACATTTCTTAATAATCTTGTCGACTTTATGTGATAGATAAACCTATCATCTGAAAAATGTCCAAATTATGTGTATGTTGACCATAAGAGTTATGGCCATTAAGATTTTTTTATGTCTATGCAGCATATATCTGTATTTTAAAGGATATATTTAAAATGTACATTGTTCGTTTAAAGGTAATGATAAATACATTTTAAGGAGATTTTAGAAGGCAGCCAGGCTTACTAGGTAGAACTCAAGAGACTATATTAGCCTCCTTTAAGTACAAAAGTCAAATTTAAAGTGCATTTATGGTTCCCAAGTAAAGTTACAGGTGGATAATTGCCACCAGTTTAATTTTCCTGTGAGCTCCATTTTTAAGTGGAGTATGCATTGATGTGAGTCATGTCAGCCCAATAGTTTGCCAGGAAAGAAAAAAAGCAGTCCTTGAGATTTTCTCTGATATTGTTAAAGTTGAAATGCTCATTTTGCTTTAGCGATATCAAATGTTTTCTTATTTTGTTGACTGACAGTGTCAGTTGCCACCCTTAGCTAATGAATAAAATGGAATACATGGAGCAGTTGGAATCTTCTCACTTTGTCATTTTATCGCCAACGTATGCTGAATTTAACAGAGTTTATTTCTTATTTTTTCATGTGCATTTGAATTTTGATGGTATATTTCACAAGCCTTTTGTATTCTTCTATCTCAAAAACCATTGATTTGTATTCTAAGGCATCTCTTGACTTGAGCACAGCAATATCCCACTTGTATGTCTTTGCCAAGTCCCTTGGATTACAGACATGACCTAATTTTGAAATGTTTCTCTGTTTGTTTTCCAGAAACACTATATATACAGGGAGTGCAGAATTATTAGGCAAGTTGTATTTTTGAGGATTAATTTTATTATTGAACAACAACCATGTTCTCAATGAACCCAAAAAACTCATTAATATCAAAGCTGAATATTTTTGGAAGTAGTTTTTAGTTTGTTTTTAGTTTTAGCTATGTTAGGGGGATATCTGTGTGTGCAGGTGACTATTACTGTGCATAATTATTAGGCAACAACAAAAAACAAATATATACCCATTTCAATTATTTATTATTACCAGTGAAACCAATATAACATCTCAACATTCACAAATATACATTTCTGACATTCAAAAACAAAACAAAAACAAATCAGTGACCAATATAGCCACCTTTCTTTGCAAGGACACTCAAAAGCCTGCCATCCATGGATTCTGTCAGTGTTTTGATCTGTTCACCATCAACATTGCGTGCAGCAGCAACCACAGCCTCCCAGACACTGTTCAGAGAGGTGTACTGTTTTCCCTCCTTGTAAATCTCACATTTGATGATGGACCACAGGTTCTCAATGGGTTTCAGATCAGGTGAACAAGGAGGCCATGTCATTAGATTTTCTTCTTTTATACCCTTTCTTGCCAGCCACGCTGTGGAGTACTTGGACACGTGTGATGGAGCATTGTCCTGCATGAAAATCATGTTTTTCTTGTACCACTGCTTGAAGAAGGTGTGTTTCAGGAACTGGCAGTAGGACTGGGAGTTGAGCTTGACTCCATCCTCAACCCGAAAAGGCCCCACAAGCTCATCTTTGATGATACCAGCCCAAACCAGTACTCCACCTCCACCTTGCTGGCGTCTGAGTCGGACTGGAGCTCTCTGCCCTTTACCAATCCAGCCACGGGCCCATCCATCTGGCCCATCAAGACTCACTCTCATTTCATCAGTCCATAAAACCTTAGAAAAATCAGTCTTGAGATATTTCTTGGCCCAGTCTTGACGTTTCAGCTTGTGTGTCTTGTTCAGTGGTGGTCGTCTTTCAGCCTTTCTTACCTTGGCCATGTCTCTGAGTATTGCACACCTTGTGCTTTTGGGCACTCCAGTGATGTTGCAGCTCTGAAATATGGCCAAACTGGTGGCAAGTGGCATCGTGGCAGCTGCACGCTTGACTTTTCTCAGTTCATGGGCAGTTATTTTGCGCCTTGGTTTTTCCACACGCTTCTTGCGACCCTGTTGACTATTTTGAATGAAACGCTTGATTGTTCGATGATCACGCTTCAGAAGCTTTGCAATTTTAAGAGTGCTGCATCCCTCTGCAAGATATCTCACTATTTTTGACTTTTCTGAGCCTGTCAAGTCCTTCTTTTGACCCATTTTGCCAAAGGAAAGGAAGTTGCCTAATAATTATGCACACCTGATATAGGGTGTTGATGTCATTAGACCACACCCCTTCTCATTACAGAGATGCACATCACCTAATATGCTTAATTGGTAGTAGGCTTTCGAGCCTATACAGCTTGGAGTAAGACAACATGCATAAAGAGGATGATGTGGTCAAAATACTCATTTGCCTAATAATTCTGCACTCCCTGTATAATGTGTTATATATATATATATAAAGTAACACTATCTGAGTCATTATACTAACCAGCATCAATATTAACAAAAGCTAACTTTAACACTAACTAATGAAGAGACCATCTGACATTGTTGCTGAACTGCCTCCAGCATGCACTGCTGCTGTTAATCACGAGTCATGATTCGTAGACCACTAGCAACCATCTTGAGCTATGAATGGAATGCCTTATTTCCAGCAATTGGTTCCCTGGGAGAACTCCACATGGCTATTTCTATGATGATTCACTAGTGAGGAATCAACAAATAGACTGGTCTAAGACCAGGAACATTGTAGCACATTTGGGGTGTACCATGCATCTGTGAACCATACGTTTTGCATATATAACATTTCTTCTCTAAATGTGTGTTTTTATATATAAATTAAACTTAAGATCAAGTGTTACAGTCTCTTTAAAGGTAAACAATGGAGTTTATTGGATATGATATTTATCTCCCAGCAACATTTCTGGGAGCGAATGCTGGATACTCTCTGCACCATACAATTTAAGGTAAGCAGAAGGGGCATAGTTGTTGAGTAAATAGGAAATGTAGCAATGAGTGGAGTTATTGAGGGCTTTGTAGATTAGTGTTAGCAGTTTGAATTGGATCTTGAAGGCTAGAGGAAGTCAAAGCAATGATTGACAAAAGGTTGAGGTGTGGGAGTAACGGTCAGACAGGAAAATGAGCCTGGCTGCAGCATTCATGAAAGACTGAAGAGGGGCAATGCAGGTATTTGGAAGGCCAGTGAGTAATGAGTTTCAATAAGGAAGTAGGGGAATTATGAGTGCATAAACAAGTGCCTTAATTACATCTTGATTTAGAAAAGTATGAATATGGCAATATTATTTAAGGTGGAAGTTGCAGGATAATGAGACAGACTGGATATGATGAGAAAAGCTAAGACCTGAGACAAAAACAACTCCAATGCAGTAAACTTGGGAAGTTATGATAATAGGTGTTCAGGTAGATGTTCAGGTAAATAGATGAGGAGGACTATTTGGGAGAGGAAGGATGAAGAGTTTAGTTTTAGAATGATTTAGTTAAGAGGAAGAGATTAAGTTAGAGATGGAAGAATGCATCTGAGTATCATCAGCCTACAGATCATATTGAAACCCAGAATAGTTAATGAGATTACCAAGAGAGGCAGTGTAAATGGAGAATAAAAGAGGACCAAGAACTGAGCCTTGGGGAACACAAACTTGGATGGGTAATGGGGTGGAGGTGTCACCAAAGAAGGAGACACTAAGTAAGCCTTTAGATAGGATAAAAATCAGGAGTACAGTGTCACAGAGTCCAAGGTTGTGGGGTGTTTTAAGAAGAAGAGAGTGGTAAACAGTATCAACAACAGCAGAGATTTTGAGAAGAATAAGAGAGACTAGATTTAGATTTATCGGAAATTAAATTGTTAGTCACTTTGGTAAGGGAAGTTTTAGTAGAATGTAGACAAAGGAAGCCAGATTGGAGAGGTTTAAGGAGGGTGTTAGTATTGTAAAGGTGGATGGGTAAACTCAAGCCATTCCAGAAGCTTAGAAGTGAAGTGGAGTAGCGATACAGGATGGGAGTAGGAGCGTTGAGAACAAGAGATGACTTTTTGTAGAAAGGGAATCTCCCAAACATTAACACTATAGCATTAATGAAAGGTTAGTATAGTCTATAGATTATACTACTACTTTTGTGTAATAAGGAATGACACATTGTTCTTAGTAAGCTATGAAAACACACCTGTGAGTCATTATAAAAAAAAAATCTATTTTTTTTTGTTCATTGAAAGTTTATCAAAACTTTTCAGTGCAAGTATAGAATGCAAAAGTACTCCAATTTTATTTTCATTAATTTACAGGGTTAGAAATGCAACAATCTAATCTGCTCATTTCACGTATACCTAGCACAGCGAATTTGTAGACCGTAGAATGAAAACTCTCTTCTAAAACAATGCATCTGGTAACTCAACATATGTTGCATTTTAATGCCAGATTGTTTTATCTTTTTATAGCCTGCACATGACTTGCTTTTTAAAAAATATATATTTGTATACATATTGATTTATAACGGCAGGTACAGATGTTATTTATTTACAGTAAGCATTATGTTACTTTCTATTGTTGATACTATGTGTCAGGTAAAGTGGGATTTTAAACAATTAATATATTAACATTTGATAGCCATGTTTGCAGTCTTGCTTTGCAGACTTAATTTAGTGTTAGACTCTAACAGGTGACATCATAGTCAAATGCACCTTTGTCATTGAAAACTGCAGACAATTGCTCACAAACTGATAGAATTGACGGGAATAATACACTTTATCTATACAACGCTTAATGAATATACCCCCCTAGACACAGAGCTATCAACTTTCCTATCTCAGGGCGTTGGTCTTATTTCCTGTTTGACTTATTTTCTGTTTTCTACTTCTGTATATCTAACTGTGTAGTAACATATCTATTTGTAAGTTTGTAGTTACTTCTCTATTTCTAACTGCGTAGTGCAAGGCGAGATTACTCCCCCATTACACCTGCAAGCTAGCTATAGGTTAAGACATGTTACGATAATATAGACAAATTATGTTATTATTGGATAATGTTCAAAAGGACACCCATGCTTCCTCTTGAATATAATCTGTTGTACTACCTATTAACCCCCTAAGGACCAAACTTCTGGAATAAAAGGGAATCATGACGTGTCACACATGTCATTTGTCCTTAAGGGGTTAAACGTCAGAAGCACCTTGAACCTTACATTGGGGCTCCTCACCAACTGGTTGAGGATGAGGAGAAATACAAAGAAATTATTGACTCAGAAATTCTTCACAACCTAACACAAACTAAGAAAAACATTAACTTTGAATTATGCAACATATATTATCTAATCCATTTACTTTCAGCTTTCAATGCTATTCTAAAAATTATAGAAACCTGTAAACTTTCAATTTTATATTCCAAGATATACTCAGAGATATACTGTAAGCTCATCTGAGCAGGGTCCTCATCTACCTATTGTTCCTGTAACATTTAGTAATTTCGTCATTTATTGTTAAACATCCGCGGAATAAGTTAGCATTCTAAAAATACCAATGATAATAATAACAATGCGCAACTCTTAGTGCCTATTCTCTTGTCCAATTTTCCTCAAATTATAAAGTATTTTTAATAAAAATTAAGCAACCCAATTGTCATCTTTTCTCCCAATCACTATAATCACTACCTCTAGACTTTGAAATCACACTTTGGAACAAATATTTAGATCACATTTAAAGTTCTTAAGTTGATTGAGCACAAATATTGGTTTTATCCCATGCATGGCAATGTTATTTTCATCCAAAATATTTAATAAAAAATAAGGGTAAAATTTATTTGAAACGTGTATATGGATTGCTATTAAAGGTGTATCTAAAAATGTAACTCCTAAAATAAACTGTTTTGCTATGTATCCTAAGGCAATTAAAAAATACAAAATTTACAGAAACTCGGAAACCATGTGTTTCTATAAATTTCCTAAAATGCATTCCAATATATGCAAATAGATAAAGATATTATAAAACTGAAAATGTATAAGGTGTCAGCGCTCATTTACATATTTCTCATGGCATTCTCTAAAAGTTGCAGAAACAGGTTTTTTTTCCCTAAAACTTTCTTTAGGATATGTAAATTTTGCACAGCTATATATTCAAAGTTTTAGGTTCCCCGTGAACAACAATCTACACAAAAACCCCCAAAAACTATAGTTTCTGTTTGTTAAATATGCTTAAGTCTTTAAAATAAATGTTTTGCTTATTTTTATATTAAATTAAGATTTGCAGAAATCTAATTTTTCATATACTTATTCATCCTTTGCAGAAATATTAGTAAAGTGTGAGGATACATTATTTCATTATTAATAATTTCTTTTGTCACAAATAATGTTTCAAAATATAGAGAATTTATTCAAATATAAAAGTTTTTTACATGTAAAATAGTGATAAAAAAACATAAAAACAAAAAGTGAAATATCCTATAATTATAAGAAATGTGTAGGTATTGTGAGCAATGTAGATTAACTAATTTTATGCAAAACACAACACTATGACTGTATATGGGCATACAAATAAATAGTGACCATAAAAATTAAATACAGTTTCCTCGTTAAAAACATACATATGTGTTAAACATACTGTTTTTAGAATCATCGCTTTCTCCTTTTACTATTGGATCATTGGATATTGTTTAAGAGACATGCAGGCACTGATCAGCCATTGATCTGTGCTGGACACTACACAGGGATGAGGGAGAAAGCATTAACGTCTATTGCACAAGGCAGAGTAGACACATTTTCTTACCAAAAAGAGTAAACAAAATTACAAAATACAAGTACATTTTATTGGTAGTTATGGGCCTAATGATAATATGCTACCTTAATTTTTTATATGGTTGAATGGTATTGACAATACATATTTATTGATAGATTTTAAGCATCCATCACCTAAAGAAATTTACACTGTTGTGCAATCCAAGCAATATTTACTTTTTTTTCATTCTCTTGATTTTTCCTAATTTCCCATCACATATTTTTGCTCCAAATTCCAAAGCTGCCATCAAGATGAAAATAAGTCATTAGAAAAAATAATGTCCCTAAGGTGAACAATTATTATTATTTGCATTTATATACAGCCATCACATTCCAGAGCACGTTACAATTTTAGAAAGGGAATATTTGAAGGTGAAGAAGGTCCTGCTCAAACATACTTACAGACTATAATTATTTAAAGTAGGAGGATACATAGATCTGTTTGTCTATTGGTCTATTTGACTGTCTGTCTATCCCACCCAAGTATACATGTACTGTTCTTAATGCAGATAAAGAGAATTAAACTCTGCAACTTTTGGTTGTGTTCTTTTTAAACTGAAAAAAATAAATTTCTATCTGGACCCTACTTAAATATAAGGAAAGAGATATTAGTTTAATTGTCTTTATTGTTTCCAATGCAATTGTACATTGTACCAGACAAGTAAAAGCTTTGATTTTGATGATTTATCATAATATGGTCTGTGTCGTTTTCTTTGTTCTATAGCAGAGGAGTTGTACATAATGTGTTTTAAAACTTAACCCCAGTGCTAATGTTCATGCACAGTGTTGTTTAATAATACATCTCTCAGAATGTTTGGCACTCAAATGGTTGGTACTTTCAGTCAGATGATATAAATATCACTGCTTTATTTCTTGCAACTTACTTTAACCTTAGAAGAGTGGTGGACAGGAAAGGAACACCTAAATACGATTGTCCTCTGTTGTACCAGGCAAAAAAGTCAAACCTTCTGTTTCTTATTATGGAAAACTAGAGGGACAAGGTTATTGCTGATTGATGCAGACCTGGTACTATGTTATTACTATACATGGTACATTGTAATTTCCAATATAAATTGTTGGAAGACAAAAAGATAACAAGAATGTCTCATCATGAAGAAATATGTGATTTAAATTGACTTCACACCTCCTAACTACAAACCTAGTGTTGGCATGCAGTTATAGAATAGCAAGAACATTCAGTTCTTTATGTGCATATATGCAAAAAAAAACAAACGATTTTCTCACTCTTGGCTTGAGCTAATACTTGGTGATGCCATTTGAAAACCTCCAGCTGAATTAAATAGCTGACATGAATTAGCATGCTGTCTTTGTCATAGGAAATGAACTAAGCTCAGGTCAATATAACAAGCCGCATTGGAGTGGAGAATTTATCTGATCATCTTAATAATTCTGATTTATAATTAGTAAAAAAAAAAATTGTTTGTTTATTTATTATTCTCTTTCTATTTCTTACTTGGCATTGGATATTGAGTGTTATATTGGGTGTTATTGGGTGTTAATAATGCAGTAAAAACGAAAAGTCTCCAATCTCTCCAATTTTCCATTTCTTCTATCTAACCACCATCTGCTGACCTTTGACATTTGCATAACCCCTACCCATATCATACCATCTTCGGTACATCAATCTCGTAGGATTTCAACTGCCTTTATCTACAACAATTCTCCACCAACCTCCAAACTCTCCTTTTACTCATCACCTGCTCTAGCTCTGCAACCTCCCTCTACAGCTCCACCCTCTTTTCTGAACTAGATATTATGAAAACTCCTATATTTATGTTAACCTATTACCTTCAAAAAAGCACTTGAACTTCTGAACACTGCTGGAGAAAGTCTCATTCTGCTTCAGACTTCCTCCACTATAAATGTATTCTATGCTCCTACAATTTGTCTTTTCCTCTGCAAAAGAAAACTACTTCAACACACTCAAAATTATGGTCGCCTGAGAATCCAATCACATCTATCACACTGATCCTCTCTTCTTTGCCCTGTTGCTGCTCCTCCTCCTTCTAAACTTGACCGCTAAAAAGTTTGTAACTCACTTCACAGAGAAGATTTCTGTGATCAGGAAAAGATCTCTAATCTCTCTTCTACCTCTGTCAATACTTCCTCAAACCCCATATCCGCCAGAATTTTATGCTCGCTCACATCCTCTACACCAGCAGAGGTTTTTGCTCTGCTTTGCTCTTTAATCCCCATCACTTATTCCCTCAATCCTTTTCCCTCACATCTCACTCACGCTCTATTTCCTTCTCTTGCCCTGCCCCTCACTAAAAAAATAAATCTCCCCCTCTCCTCTGGCATATTTCCTTCAGACTACAAGCAAACAACCATCACTCTGAATCTAAAAAAGCCCAACCTTGACCCAAACTCCCCATCCAACTAACACTTTATCTTGCTACTATCGTTTGTCTCCAAGATCCTCGAGTGAGAGTTGTGTACACTAGATTTATTTCGAATCAACCCACTTCTGTCCAGATTCTGCACTCCTCACTCTGTCAAAAAAGCCCAGACAAAAGTATTCAATGATTTAAATGCTGTAAATCCAGTGGTCATTACTCCTTCTGCTTGACCTTTCTGCTGCTTTCAACACTGTTGATCATCAACAACTTCTTCTCATCCTATGTAACCTCTGTATACAATACTCTTCTCTTTCATGGTTCTCCTCCTACCTCTCCCAGCAATCTTTCAGTGTTTATCATTATTTTATTATTTATTTTTCTGACTCTTTTCTGAAACCCTCTTGGTTGGTGTTCCCCAAGGTTCTGTCCTTGGTCCATTACTGTTCTTAATCTATACTCCCTCCCTTGGTAAACTCATCAGTTCTTTTGGCTTCCAATGTCATTTCTATGCAGATGACATGCACATAGAATTGTCCTTTTCTGATCTCTTGCTGCCTCTATTGATTCAGATCTCATATTTCTATTTTCAACTGAATGGCTGAAAATTTTCTTAAACTTTTCCAAATCTGAGCTTCTAGTCGTTCCTTCCTTAAATGTTTCTTCTCCCATGTGTGTCTCCCTCCAAGTCAATGGCAAAACCATCAGCTCTATTTTGCAGTCTCATTGCCTAGATGTTCTCTTTGACTCCATCCTTTTCGTCACCCCTTAAGTCCAGTCACTTTTCAAATTCTGCCACTTCTAACTTAAAAAACATATTTTGTTTCTGCCCTTCTCTAACACCGGATGCAGCCTAGGTGCTGGCCCATGCTGCTATCATCTCTTGCCTTGACTACTGCAATTCTCTTTTCAGTGGTCTAACGCATTCCCAACTGGCCCCTTTACAGTCTATAATGAATGCAGCAGCGATGCTCATCTTCCTCTCTGCCTGCACCTCCCATGCCTCCCAACTCTGTCAGTCCTTGCACTGTCTTCCCATAAGATTTTGGGCTCGATTTAAAATTCTGATGCTTGCTTACAAATCTCTGCATTATGCTGCTCCTAATTACCTATCCTAACTAATACACAAGTATGGCCTAATCATGCCTCTAAATTCTTCTGAAGATCTGTGTCTATTCTCTGTTCGTACTCACACCTCTGATGCACCCCTTCAAGACTTCTTAAGGGTTGCACCATTCCTATGGAATTCCCTTCCCTGCCCTGTTAGACTCTCACCAAGTCCTTCCTAAGATCATTAGAAATTAGTTTAGCTTTTCCTCCACACACCATGGTAACCCACCCTGCTTCCTTTCCTGCAACTGTGTTATCCAATAAACTAACCCTCCATTGTAAACTATTCTAATAACCTACCTTTTCCCTTACTTGAAATGCATCCTACCCTTCCCTATTGTGTCACTTTACCCACTCCCTCTAGAATGTAATCTCAAATGAGCAGAGCCCTCAATATACTCTGTTCCTCTGTGTGTGCAACTCTTCTTGTTGCAAATACATATCTGTTAGTCCACCTATTGTACAGCACTGTGGCATTTGTTGGTGCTTTTTTAAAATACTAATAATATTGACAGTAAAAATGTTTAATTGAGACCCAAGATCACAAACCTGATGATTTGCTCCAAGCATAATCCACGACAATAGTACTATTAGACTTACACTTGATGGACTCTGAATTTGTATTGTATAACACTCTTGTAGATGGGGATTGCAAATTTACTATACCAGTTTACTTGTGTATGCACTTTATTTGTTTAATTAAAATGATTTGAAAAATAAAAAGTAACAGGTGTGTAAGTACATGTATGACATAAATAAGTAAATAGAAAGGTTATCATATCTAAGTCAAAAATATTTAAACTCCTAAAATGCTCTATTTATCAATGTCTTTATTTAGCAGGAAGCTGTTTGTATACATAACAACATGCAATTTTTCATTACTTTCAACAACAATGTTTTGTATTGTTTCCAGGCTCATAAAAATGTCACATTTATTGTGCATTTACATTATAGTGAAGACGTGTGCATGCAAAAATCTGAATAATTTGTTTGGACAACTAGAGAAAGAGAAATTAAAAAACAATATTTGTTAATGTTATTACTCTATGCACTCTTCTATTACAATATGTGTAACGTGAGTCATTTAGATTGCGTATACTGGACTAAACTGTAAGATGAGGTGTAATTTATCACAATCTAGTTATTCAGAGAAAGGTCCCTTTAATGTTATACTTATTTGAAGGTTTTTTTTTCCTGTGATCGCTATTGCCTATGTGCAAATATCAACAAGAAAGCTTGTTTTTAGATACAATAATATTAACATCTATGCTTTTGTTGTCAATTTGGCTTTTACATTATATAAAATATATTATGTACTTGATGAAGATGAAGATAGCTCCTGAAACAAGAGTCATATTTAAAACAAGCAAATGCTGTACAGAGTATCCTATGAGTCTACAAAACTTAAATGTTTAAATGAAGATTGCTGAAATATATTAGCAATGATAAGAACATAATAACTGTGCCTCATATTCCACCTGCAATAGAATGAATATGAAGCCATGTTTCAAAGATGCAATGGGGATAGGAGCTCACATCTATATCAGATTTGATGGTGGATAGGATAGATTCAATGCAATTACAGTTATGCAATATTTTAGGTTATTTTTCACTAGTAGTTAGGTGAAAGTTGGATTTCTATGTCTTTTTTCTTGTAATGGTGAACTGCACTCTTCTGGACAAAGATCTCAGAAGTCCAACATAAAATCTGCTGAAGCCACTCTTCCAACTTGGGGTTAGAGCAGCATCAAATGCTCCTTTAACAACTGGGACTACTACTGCCTTCACTTTCCACATAATTTCTAGTGCTCTTTCAGTCCATGGTATTTATCCACATTGTCATGTTCCTTCTTCTTAAAGTTATGGTCACTAGATGTTGCCACATCTTCCACCACTGCAATATTATGTTTCTTGTTCACCACCACAATGTCTGGATGAATATATAATACTTATATGTCTGGATCAGGAAGTCAAACAGGATCTTAGCCCTGTCATTGTAAACTACCCTTTGTGGTACCTCCCATCTGGTCTTTGGCAGACCAAGTCATTATTCTATTAAAATTTTTAGTACACAATTCTAGCTACTTGGTGTGCCTTTCATTATATGCTGTCCCTGCTAACATGTTTCACATAGCTACTATGTGATGAATTGTCTCAGATGCCACTTCTATTGATCTGGCACTGAGTGCCTGTTCTTGTGATGCTAGGATTAGTGCCTTAGTGCTGTTTTTCAGTCCTGCTTTTTGCAACCACTGGTATGATTTCGTAATGTGGGCCACATCCGCTATCTGCCAAGTTTACATTAAATGTAGAGGTTTTTCTTGCCATGTAACCTTCTTTTCTGCATCCTCTATCTGATGTTGCCTCAGGC
Organism: Pelobates cultripes; assembly: GCA_933207985.1. Lineage (NCBI taxonomy): Eukaryota > Metazoa > Chordata > Amphibia > Anura > Pelobatidae > Pelobates > Pelobates cultripes. The sequence continues at coordinate 90,841,151 of OW240914.1, read as the reverse complement.
CTTCACTTATCAGTTCATTTTTGGGAGCCATATTTGTGATATACTTGTGTCTGCCCCATGTTTCCCACAGGACTGCAGCGTTGACACTCATTAGGCCCAAACCCAATTCCTTCTGGCTGGTGTACAGTCTATGGGTGCTTGATTTCATGTGGAATATTCCATTCATAATGAAAAGTTTCTTAATATCCATGGAGTCCAGCTCTTCTCTTGGCCAGTTTATTATTCCAGCTGGGCACCTAATGACTTGTAGGGTGTATGTTTTGATGGAATGGATCTTGTTCTTGCCATCGAGCAGGTACTTAAACACTTGTCTGACTCTCTGGAGGTATTGGATTTTCTTGCTCTATATTCTGTAGATCAGAGTCGATGTCCTGACCAGTGTTGTTCTTACTTATGTTAGTCTGTTAATAGTAGCTGGTTAATTTGTGCTGCTATGTGTTCATGCTGCATATATAGTTTTTTTTATTTAGTAAGTATGGATCATGACAGGTACTGGATTTGAATAACTTTTCATGTGGGCTACTCAATGTTGGGTATCTTCAACTTTGATGGTTATTGATTCCTGTTATGGAACAATAGTCTACTTTCAATTCTAGAACCCACTGGGCATTGATGTTACATTATGCTTCTCTCTCCCAGTTGTTTTTTCCACAGTTGTTTTTTTCAGTCTCCCCTCTCTTACTGGCCATGGATTTTTGTAGTAAAAGGCTTCCACTACCCCCAGATTTATTGGGGTTCCTACACCCATGTGTTAAAGTATTCATCCACTCAGGGATGAATCCAAAACCCAATCTTCCCTGCGAGCCTCAGCCCATGGCCATCGCAGCCCATCTGGCATTTGCCCAGTTTGCCCAGTGGCCAGTCCGGGCCTGCATGTAATGATCTGTGTATTGTAGAGTTCTGCACAGCAGGACAATCTGGTTCATCTGAATTAATTTGTCTAAATTAAAAAAATTGATTGGGGCTATTTGAAGTACATCCATGTGGTGTTTCAGTTCAGCCGATTTTCGTCCATGTGGTCATTTTAAGAAAAAAAAATATTTTTATAAACCAAGGGGCCATGACAATTTTGAGCAGTAGACTAATATGTGTATTTTTTTTCCGTGTGGTTTACATATTAAGTGGGAAGAAATAACCAATAAATGGAAAAAGAAGGGGAAAAGTAAAAAAAAAAAAAATACATACACATTACATATATATTGAATAAATATATAAACAGATTTTGTTTCTTTGATTGGCATTACTAATGTCAGAGGAGTTAGATATCCTTTGGAATATTAATAGTGGGAGGTACTCTATAGTGTCAGATTGAGTGGGCACCACTTCAATATTTCCAGTGGATTGAGGTTTTAAGGTTAAAAGTGGTTAAAAAGATCCATTCATGCATATTACAACCACCAGTGACTCATTGACCTGAAGCATATCAAAATCTTTTCATATCCACAGTACTACAGTACTGTGTTTAGGGTCTGTTTTATCTCTGACAGTTAAGCTTATATCTGGACTGAATCCTGGCACAGACAGACAGACCACAATTAGTATTTTATTATATCAAATTTGTGTAAGAGGTTAAATAAAAATAAAGAAAAGACAAGAAATTGCTTACTTGATTAACTTTTTACTTAAAATACAATCATCTGACACATTGTATGATACAAAATGAAAATAATTACTCAATCAGACATGGCCTGTTACTGCAATATGGTTGCTAAAAAATGACCCATATTCATCAGAGGATGAAACAGCGCCACTCTTAACAAACCACATAAACCAAAATACTGTGTTTGGGTCAGGCTGTGGCCGCATCTTTATTCATAGACTACAGATTCCTACACATTAACATAGAATTAGAATGAAATCCAAGCCTACTTTCAAGTGACCTGGCTGGTGCTAGTGATGGTGCAGCTGCTGTAAAAAATGCAATCTTCATCTGCATAGGTATGGAGATTTGAATCTTTTAAGAATGACCCCTTGTTTATCCATGCAAATTAGATGCCAAATCAATATTGCTACCTACTAGTGAAATCTGAAAACAAAATGTATATTCTGAAGCAGTCCACTTCAGCATTCAGCTATAGGAACAGGAATCATCCCTCGCATATCTGGCAGAGTACAAACCAAGAAAGTAATGCTGGGGAAAAAGGTGATTGTAAATTCCTTCCACTTGAAGTCAGTTGATAGTCAATAAATTGTTAAACACAAACCTGCACACCAGTCAAGCCATAAGACTTGCTCTTCCACAAAAATCTCAAATTTGCAGTGATGTTACTACATATGGCAGAGTTAAATATTTTTTTTCTAACTTGTCTACTTTGTGTCCTCTGCTCTTCATGTCAATTGACCCTTCACTGCAGCTCGTGTATCCAAGGGTGAAACTCAATACGTGCACTGCAGCATGCAGATTGCCATATGATCTGCAAAGTATAGATACCCTTAAATGAGCATGTTAACAAGCATAGCCTCTAAAGCTAATTGCAGTGATTTTGTTGCCATGAGTGTCCTGGTGACAACTCATGATTTAATGTCAAACCATTTAAGAACAGTTTCACATACACCTGGACCATGCCTCTTTAAAATCACATGGACAAATGGATGAGAACATACAAGAAAATGCAACAAAGCATTGAAAAATGAAAAAGAAACATGGGCGTAAAAGAATTGTAGATAAGACACGAGCCAAAAAGAATATGGGAAAAGCTGGCACATAGATGGGTGTATCTGTTTGCATGAGTGGGGAGAGGAAGGTAACAATGTAAATGTATGTATGTGTGTATATATTTGTTTTTAGGATGTGCGCTGTTGAAAAATGTTTATTTAATTTAATTTTGTTGTGTTTTCATTTCACCTCGTCCATGATATAGATCCAATGTGATCTTTGTTATATTCAGGGGAGCCCAAATTGTTATTTCATATCCTTAAATGGGATTGCCATAATTGAGGGTACCAAATTAGGAGTTTATCTACTAAGGAACTGAAAGAGCAAAATTAAGAAAATAACTTTTGCTCATTAAGATGTTTAGTACATAATTCCCTAATTTACTATGCTTTTTTGGCATTGCCATATTTAAGAATACCAAATTAGGGCACTTTTGAGCAGATGACTCCCTTATTTGGTCATTGCTAGGCATTCTTATGTTAATCTCCCATAAGGATTGCAAATAATGGAGTTATCTACAATAACAGCTGAAAGAGCAAAAGTTCTTAATTTGCGCAGGATTGCCATAAGGATACCTACGTATTAACAAGAAAGGAAACTATCTGCAAAACTGTGCCCTAATTTGGTACATCAGAAAAATATATCAAACATATATATTTGTGTATGTATCAGGTGAATTTCACCAGCATGGCTCTCTATAGACAAAATATACAAAAATATGTGGTATGAAACCCACCCACAGACGATACCACAACTCCAACTTAAATGTCAGGTGAAATAATCCTGAGATCAAGGCCTTGAAAGGGTTATTTCCGGTGCTGGGCTATCACACATATGCAGCAAGTAATACAAAACAAAATGCAGTCCGCACTCAGGAGTAAACCCTTATGATCCACGGAAAAATACATAGAAATAATGAAAAAGGGCACATTTATTGATATAAAAATTGCAGCGATGTATAGCAGAAAATAGTAATGGCAGCACTCCAAGCAGCTGAATATAAGAGCAGGAATATTGAGTAATGCAAACAGCATATGATAATCACAAGATGAATATACAGATATCCTGGCAAGGACAACACACTTGCAAAAAATAGGAACGCTTGAGGAATTAAATATTAAGTAGTTGTGATACCTGCTGCTACCAGACATGAGGATGACCACCTACACCGCCACCCACAAAAAGGTAAGAGTGAGTACCCTTGACGCATTTCACACCCTCCTCCCCCCCCCGGTTCTCAACATCATCTATATACATCTCCATAGCCTGGTTGTACAGTGAGGGGAAAAAGTATTTCATCCCCTGCTGATTTAGAACGTTTGTTCACTGACAAAGAAATGATCAGTCTATAATTTTACTGGTAGGTGTATTTTAACAGCGAGAGACAAAATAACAATAAAATAAATTCAGAAATACGCATGTCAAAAAAGTTATAAATTGATTTGCATGTCAATGAGTGAAATAAGTATTTGCTCCTCTATCAAGCAGCAAGATTTCTGGCTCCCAGGTGTCTTTTATACAGGTAACGAGCTGAGATTAGGAGCGCTTTCTTAAAGGGAGTGCTCCTAATCTCAGCTTGTTACCTGTATAAAAGATACCTGTCCACAGAAGCAATCAATCAGATTCCAAACTCTCCACCATGGCCGAGACCAAGAGCTGTCCAAGGATGTCAGGGACAAGATTGTAGACCTACTCAAGGCTGGAATGGGTTACAAGGCCATCGCCAAGCAGCTTAGTGAGAAGGTGACAACAGTTGGTGTGATTATTCGCAAATGGAAGAAACACAAAGTAACTGTCAGTCTCCCTCGGTCTGGTGCTCCATGCAAGATCTCACCTCGTGGAGTTCCAATGATCATGAAAAGGGTGAGGAATCAGCCCAGAACTACACTGGAGGATCTTGTTAATGATCTCAAGGCAGCTGGGACCATAGTCACCAAGAAAAAAATTGTTAACACACTGCGCCATGAAGGACTGAAATCCTGCTGCTCCGGCAAGGTTGCCCTGCTTAAGAAAGCACATGTACAGGCCTGTCTGAAGTTTGCCAATGAACATTTGAAAGATTTAGAAGAGAACTGGTTGAAAGTTTTGTGGTCAGATGAGACCAAAATCGAGCTCGTTGGCATCAATTCAACTTGCCATGTTTGGAGGAGGAGGAATGCTGCCTATGACCCAAAGAACACCATCCCCACTGTCAAACATGGAGGTGGGAACATTATGCTTTGGGGGTGTTTTTCTGCTAAGAGGACAGGACAAATTCACCACATCAAAGGGACAATGGACAGTGCCATGTACCTTCAAATCTTGGGTGAGAACCTCTTTACCTCAGCCAGGGCATTGAAAATGAGTCGTGGATGGGTAATCCAGCATGACAATAACCCAAAACACACAGCCAAGGCAACAAAAAAGTGGCTCAAGAATAAGTAGCCAGTCTCCAGACCTTAAGCCCATAGGAAATCTGTGGAGGGAGCTGAAGGTTTTTGGGTTGCCAAATGTCAGTCTCGAAACCTTAAAGACTTGGAGAGGATCTGCAAAGAGGAGTGGGACAAAATCCCTTCTGAGATGTGTGCAAACCTTGTGGCCAACTACAAGAAACGTCCGACATCTGTGATTGCCAACAAGGGTTTTGCCACCAAGTACTAAGTCGAAAGGATCAAATACTTATTTAATTTATTGACATGCAAATCAATTTATAACTTTTTTATCATGCATTTTTCTGAATTTATTTTTTGTTATTCTGTCTCTCACTGTTAAAATACACCTACCATTAAAAGTATAGACTGATCATTTATTTGTCAGTGGGCAAACATTTAAAATCAGCAGGGGATCAAATACTTTTTTCCCCCCTCACTGTAGGTCAATCACTTCATGGTGCACCAGATAGATGGTCTCTTTCAAATATAAATCACTATTTGTCACTTCATATATAGTACACTGATAAATCACTATTGTATTCTGATGATCTCCTTCACAGTTCACTGGTTGTCTAAACCAATTCATCAAAAAAGGTAAATCATTCTTATATTAGTCACTACATATATGGTACACAGGTAAATCACTATTGAGTTCTAATAAACTCCTTAACAATTCATCTATGGTACAAAAAGCTCATATATATATACATTCCAGGCTATGTACAATTATATACAGTAATTAGATGCAACATGTATACTGTGTATAAGTTAATAAATGTTCAGATGGATCCATTCCTTAGTAATTCTCTTTTGAAAAAGGTGTATGTACAAGATTGAAAAAATATATAAGTATGCAAAAAATTTAAAAAAATGAGAAAAAAATCAATCAAAAAAAAGATGAGAAAAGAAAAAAATGGGAAAAGAGAAAAAAAGAAAAAAGAAAAATTACTAATACTTTAAAAGTTCACTGTACATATAATACAGAGATGGCTGGATCTCAACAAATGAAGGTTTCAACCATGGGGTTATGCAATAGCTGTAAATAGTCCAATGGTTCTCAAATATGTACAGAGTAACATCAATTGTCTCTTGGTATAGAAGCCGGGAAGTGCACCAAATTAATTCTCTTCTGGTTGCTGGACATGTGTATCCGTTAAGCTTGTCACACTGTGTCTCCGTTAAGCTGGTCTCACTGGCGTCATGCGTAGTGTGTAAGTAATCGCCGGGCTGCGTGCTCGGGACGGACTGTCCGTTCAATGGCCCCTGAGCACAAGATTAAAACAGCTGCATATAAATACAAGTCCTGGCGGCAAAACGGTTCACTTCCGTGTTGGCGTCATGACGTAATCATACAGCGGAACATCATGCGTAATTACATCATTAAAATAAACTTTATCAACAATGTTGTACTTAACACTATACCTTATCAACAGTGCTATACTTGACACAATATTCATTCATAATATACAAGTAACATAGTATTATCTAGGTGTCAATTATAATGAATATGGAGACTTCGCTGAAGAGGGAAGATAGACAATAAAAAGAAGGGAACTGCACATAATTAGAATATATATTGGAACTCCAGATAGCCTTATATAGGAAAGATATTATCTTGAAATTCCCAAAATTAACAAGTCCTTGCTGTAACAAGGGGTTCTATATATGGCCACAACTAGTTAGCCTAAAACTTAGTGGGATGAAAAGGGTAATAACAGGGCTTGGAGGAGCTGCCTTCTGTAATAAATGGAACTAAAAGGGGTAATATTCCATATTGCACCTTAATGCATGATGTATGAGTGAATCACTATTCACCATAAATGGTACAAAACCATATTACCAGGAATCTAGTATGTCCCAAAAAGCTAACCCCGGGAATTCACAAATGTCCACTATGGTTATAACTCTGTACTGAGTAAGTTCAAATTAGAGTTAATAGAAAAATATATTAAGTTAATAATAGTCACTGGTTGCTCACCTGTAGCCGAGTTTCAAGGGTTAAATAAAGAATGAAAGAAAAGCTATGCTGTAATATAAATGAATAATAGTAGGAGAAAAAGAAAGGGAGATATGGAAAGAGTGTCAGGTTGCTAATAGCAATTGGGGGGTAACCCCTAGTACATAACTATTACAAAAAGAAGAAAGGAATACAAAGAAACCCAGAGGGTACAGTGTCACATTCCCACGGGTTTAGATGTATGGTAAGCAACCCCTAACGTAGTAAAACCTAACTTTTAATAACTCTTTAAAAAAAATTACACACAAACTATATATATAAAAATCAAAAAAACAGCAAAAAGGCTGTGTATATGGATGAAGGTACTGGACTAATGGGGAGAGGGGAACTCAAACTCTAAATAAAAGTTCAAGGAATTCTCCTATGTAGATAGGGAGGTAGTGCAACGATCAAGTAAACTGGATATAGATAGCCTGAGTAAATCCAATGGAGTCTCCCTGCTACTGCCCTCCAATAATTAATGTATAGTGGAGTCCCCTACATCCTGCATAGTCCACACCAAAAATAAAAAAATATTATTGTATAAATAGTCACTGTAACAATATCTAAAGTGTAAGAAAGAAGGGTGGCTAATAGGGAGCTGAATAATCAATACAGCTGCAGCATAGTCCCTGTCTGTCCCCGCCACCCTAACTATAGACTCGTCCCGATGCGCGTTTCTTTCCGTTGCCGAGCCATCTAGGGTTAACCGGCGTTAAGCTCCGCCCCCCCAGTTCCGGATTGGTGAGACCGCTATCTTGGGATATTTAAACGACCGCTATCTCCACCTTCGGGGACAGACAGGGACTATGCTGCAGCCGTATTAATTATTCAGCTCCCTATTAGCCACCCTTCTTTCTTACACTTTAGATATTGTTACAGTGACTATTTATACAATAAGATTTTTTTTTTTTGGTATGTGTGGACTATGCAGGATGTAGGGGACTCCACTATACATTGATTATTGAGGGCAGTAGCAGGGAGACTCCATTGGATTTACTCAGGCTATCTATATCCAGTTTACTTGATCGTTGCACTACCTCCCTATCTACATAGGAGAATTCCTTGAACTTTTATTTGGAGTTTGAGTTCCCCTCTCCCTATTAGTCCAGTACCTTCATCCATATACACAGCCTTTTTGCTATTTTTTTGATTTTTATATATATAGTTTGTGTGTAATTTTTTTAAAAGAGTTATTAAAAGTTAGGTTTTACTACGTTAGGGGTTGCTTACCATACATCTAAACCCGTGGGACTGTGACACTGTACCCTCTGGGTTTCTTTGTATTCCTTTCTTCTTTTTGTAATATAAATGAATAATATTTTAGAAAAGTTATGACCCAAAATTTCAGAAAAAAATAAAAATGAAAAATAATAGAAATAAAAAATATATTATAAAAATTGAAATAAAGAATTAAAAAAACGAAAAAATAAATAAAAAGGACTATTGCGAACAAAAAATATCACTAAGATAGAGACTCACCAGTCGTGCAGTGTCCCGGGATACTCAATGTGAGGGACCCTGGAAAACCTCTGCCAGGTAACGGACCTATATAGGTCAAACTGTTGCCGAGAAAGGGGATCAGACCAATGTTGGTCTAACGGGAGCACTGTAGAGAGCACAAGGTACAAATCCGCTCATAGTAGTCAGTCTGAATAGACAATTAAACATTGGAACTTAAGTTCACAAAAAGTGCTTTAAATCATAGTCCTCATTGAGCCCTGAGGGCGACAGTGTCTCCAGGATACTGATCTACTTGGTTTCATTCTGTAGAAGGAGTCTCTGTCTATCACCACCTCTCCTCAGGGGAGGTACTCTATTGATAACTTGAAACCTTAATTGATTAACTCTGTGGCCCTGTATCTTGAAGTGTCTAGCCACCGGAGCCTCACTAGTACCTCGTTGTAGAGCTGTCCTTGTGCTCCCCTATCCGCTCTTTGATGGGTCTGATGTTCTCCCCCACATATACATACCCACAAGGACACTTCAGGATGTACACTACAAAGTCGGAATTACATTATAGAAACCATTGACCGGGAATTTTTTGCCGGATTGGGGATATACAAAATGTTCCCCCTTGATCACACTGCTACAGTGTGAGCAATCTTGACAAGGGAAAGTACCCTTTTTGGGTTCAGAAAAAAATGTGGTCTGCCTTTTTGAATTGCCAATGTCTGATTTAACTAATAAATCTCTAAGATTAGGTGCCCTTTGATATGAAAAGAGTGGGGGATTCTGAAATTCCAAGTGCAATTGTGTATCCCCTGCAAAAAGTTGCCAATGTTTCATGATAATTCTGCGTATATCTCTGTTGATCGGGGTATATGGAGATATTAACGCTATTCTGTCCATCCTACTCTCTTTAGCTGGACCATATAAAATGTCTTGACATTTCAGATTCTGAACCCTTTCCCTCTGTGTTTGTATGGTATGTGCAGGGTAACCCCTTTCCATAAACTTCTGTGACATGAAGTTCAATCCTGTCATCACTTTCTCTTCTTGTGAGATTATTCTTCTGACCCTAAGTAACTGACTGTGTGGTAAACCCTTCTTTAAGTTTGTGGGATGGTAACTCTCATACGTAAGAAAATTGGTTGGTTTAATATAAAGATTACTATATACTTGGTCATCTAGTCTACACACTTGGACATCTAAGAATGGGACTGTCACCTTATCACAGTACATAGTAAACTTGATATTAGGGTCTTGTTCATTCAGCAAGTCAAAGAACTCCTGTATTTGGGCCCTAGTGCCACTCCAACATACAAACACATCATCAATATAACGTCTCCACACCAAACACTTGGTGTAGAGGGGATGATTGTAGATGCACGTTTCTTCCATATGATTCATATAGACATTGGCGTATGTTGGAGCGACCTTAGAGCCCATAGCTGTGCCCTTAATTTGTTTATAATAATTATCCCCAAAAAGGAAATCATTTTCAGTTAGTATGAATCCCAGGAGTTCAATTATGTACTTCCTACTGTCTTTTTGCTGTGCTAGGTTTGGGTCCCTAGCCAGTTTCCAGTTTACGGCATCTAACCCTCTCTGATGGTCTATTGAGGTATATAAGGATTGGACATCCATTGTCACCAACCAGAAATCCCCTTCTGGTACTTGGATGTTATCTAATAGTTTAAGGAATGCCGTAGCGTCCTTAATATAGGACTTTTGTGAGGATACATATTTAATGAGGAATTTGTCCAAAATTTCAGCTGGTTGTTGCAATATAGAGCCTGTCCCGTTTACAATGGGCCTACCTGGGGGGAAAAGTGGATTTTTGTGAATTTTGGGGAGAGTATAAAAGACTGGAATCTTTGGATACTTTACGTTCATATACTGATACTCTCCCTCCGAAATAATTCCTTTGGATAAAGCCCACTTATTCAGTGTATCTAATGTTCGCTTAAGAGTGTGTGTCGGATCTTGTGGAATGGGTAAATAGTTCATATTGTCCCTAAGTTGTGTTTCTATCTCTTTGATGTAGTATGTACGGTCCATGATTACAAGTGCACCCCCTTTGTCGGCTGGCTTGATCATGATGGATCGATCCATCTTTAAGTTATTAATGTTAGACCAATCTCGTTTAGTAAAATTAATATTTGTCCTATTGCTTCTATGTGTGTGATTGTATCTTTTTCTTAATTTGTAAACATCGCTTTTCACCAAATTAGTGAATATATCTATTGAAGCATTCACATTATGGGGAGTGAACGTGCTCTTGGGTTTCAAACCTGTATTGAGGGAAAGGACTGAATCTTGTTCACCCTGGAAAGATTGTAATGCCGTGACTTCTGTATTCCCTTCCTCCCGGGAAAGTGATTATGATGTAATGGTCAATGGGCTGTTCTCTCTCAATGGACCAGCTTGTCTGACTATTGTGTCGGAAGTGTTAGTATCTGTAGAGAAAAAAGACCGTAATTTTAATTGACGGAAAAATTTGTACAGACTAACATCATATTCATGCCAATGTATTCTTAGAGTGGGGATGAAGGAAAGTCCTTTATTTAGAGTATCTTCCTCTTCCTTTGTCAGTTGCCTACCTGAAATATTATATATCAGGGATGGCACCTGGATAGGGGTGGTCTCCCTTTCCTTCTCTCCGTCGTGCCTCTTGTTGTAACCCCCTTCTCATGACTGGTCTTCGTACTATGTATCCCTCTCTAAAAAAGTTGTCCTTGATAATGAGGAGACAGAGGAGGAGGATGTATCTCCCTCCGTATCTAAACGCCATCTGTGTGTTTGTACGTCCCTGTTTGGTCTGTATTGTCTGCTATCCGTCCTGTGATACCAGGTGTATACCTGATCTTTCTGATAATCAACTGCGTCTCTGTGAAATTTTTTCTTTTTGTACTCCTCTGTTTCTCTCTGATATTCCTTTAGTTTTTCTTCAATCTGTTTTTTAAGGGTGTCTAAATCCGTATGTGCAGTCGCAGTTTCCAATTCCTGTTCCACTGTTGCTATTTCTTTAATTAGTTTAACTAATTCTTTCTGTAAAGACTCAATTGTTAGTACCATTAAATCCACTGAACATTTATTTAGAATCTTATACCAGGTGTTACAATGTTCAATGTTATCCTTACAAAGTGTCGGGTGTAACCTCACCCTAAGACCTCTGGGGATTCTTTTCTGTCTAAGGTATTCACCTAGAGTAGTTATGTGCAATTCCCAACTAACTTTTCTCTTCAGATATCTTTCTAATTTATTGGCTATCCCTCGTTCATTATCATTGGTCAAAAATTCTCTAGCACCTTTTAGTGCCGATGTTATCCGATTAATGTCTCCTTCTGTATACGCAAAAGTCGCCATAGACAATTTAAAGAAAATAAATCATCAGCATTTAAGAAAACTACTGAACTATACTTTATACTTCCATCTGGAGCTAAAGTTGATATAGTAAAGGTGCTTAAACGCTGGGGAAAAATATATACAAAATTATTGATTGTGTTGGCACTCAGTTACTGGGTGGTGCAGGTATTAGAGGTATTCCCCCATCAAGGACCTCAATAATATATACAAATAACATCAATTAAATACTGCACTCATATGCATAAAAAAAACAAGAGTCTCTATTTAATATGCAAAAAATAAATCAATTTCACCTTTTTGCATATTAAATAGAGACTCTCGTTTTTTATGCATATGGTTATGCAAATGAGTGCGGTATTGAATTGATGTTTTTTGTATATATTATTGAGGTCCTTGATGGTGAATACCTCTAATACCTGCACCACCCAGTAACTGAGTGCCAACACAATCAATAATTTTCTTTCAAATATAATGCTAAAAATTATGCTGGCTTCAGTGAATGAAATTCCACCACTGCCCATTTGATTAAATAAAATATCTCTATTGCAAACAACTGTAAAATCTCCAATTTACACTCCTAGGAACCACATGCTTCATGCTCAAAGCACTTAATCAAGACCAGGTCATACATCTGACACACACACAAATATACTACAATAGTTACATACACACACACACTCTGAAACACACACACATAAATACATATACACAACAGATACACACACAAATAAATAAGTCACAATAATCATATTTTAGAAACCCTCCTGTTTCAATAGATTTTGTGTGCAGGAAGATGGCTTCCATGGGATCCATTGGGGGCTGGCTGGGGATTCACAAAGATGGTTGCAATATTTGGAGAGGGCTCCAATTTCCAAGTGCCTGCTCTTTCTACCTTATCTCTCCCTTTGAGGCTTTCTGTGTACTGGTAGGAAGGGATGTGTGATGAAGTAGGAGAATGGCAAGAACATCAAAGTGCTGTGGTCCTTTATGTGTTTACCAGACTGGACCCTTCCTCAGAGTAGCTCATTTGATGGTCCAACGTACGAGGGCCACACAATGGATCCCCAATGCTTGTGGGCCCTGAGTCACATGCAGCACTGTTAGTTCTGTCCCAATGTGTTATATGCCACCCACTGCATTAAAGCCCTGTACTGCATGATGGCATCAAACATCATAAATACCTTAAGTAGTTAATGAAAATAGATTGGTAGTATGAAAAAGCAGAAAAGCTAGTAAAAGAACCAATAGCGCATGTGTCCTTGCATGTCACTTTATCCATCTGTGGTAAGGACCTAAGTAGATTACTGTGTTCTAGAGACCATGACTACAAAGGAACAAAGTGAAATAATATAAAGATAATTAAAGTAGAACTACACATATGGAGCATAGTATTACTAAAAAAAGGTGCCAGAAAATTAAACAATAGTACAGCTTACAGCGACATGGAAAGGAAAGCAGACAATATACACACTTTAAAAAGTCCATAAAAAGTCTGTAGGTTAGGTGATAATACATTATGCATATAATAAGTTAAAATAGGGGAGATGCAAACATTAATTTATCAATTTCATGTTTTAGAAAATTGATTATATTTTATATAGTTGCTATTATGAATGTTATAAAAGATATTTCTCTACCTTGATACATCAGTATAATGGAAATCAGACATCAATATATATAGTGAAGAAAATCAAAATCCACAATTTCGACTCAATGATTGCAAATTTACACTAGAAAAGGTATTAAGTAGGGAAATAAAAATTAAGTGGGAGATAGCCACATTAGAAAAGTACATTAAAGAAAGAATAACTCCCAGGGGATTAAGATTCTCTAAAAATCCATCCTTCGATCAAGAGGAAGACAAATTCATTAATGAATGGATGGAACTATTAGAAGGTTTCTCCTTCACTTTAATGCAATTCATCATAAAGAGACGGAAATATACCTTAAAGCAATTAGACATAGAAATTAATCAACTTCAAAATACTCTCATTTCAAACACCTCACCGGAAGAATATCAAATAACAACTAGAGAAATACAAAATAGTCTCGAAAGACTAGAGAATAAAGTAATTGAAGTAAAAAAAAGAAAATACCAAAGAGACACCACTGACTATTCTAAAAAACAAGTGAGGACATAGAACAAAAACCCTGTATATCAACAACCCATACAAAAAAAATGACTATAGGGTTAGGAACAACTACAAAACCCCTAATAGACATCAAAGGGTTGATATTCCAAAATCAACATACTATTCCCCACCAAAAAGGACTAGGGAATACAGACCACAAGATCAAAGAGATAGGAGATTCTCACCACACAGACCATTTAGAGAACATCATCTCTCCTATGCTCAAGTGGTGAAACGGAATAAATCCCCAATAAGACCAATCAGAGAAAATAGACACACATACAGAGAAAGACAACAAAGAGATGCAACTACCGGTGGTAACAGAGACATTCCCAGGAAACATACCTGGAGTACTGAATACCTGACATGTCCCCCAATAAACAAGTCCAACTATTTAGAAAGATCACCAAGAGGTGAGGATTTTCAAACACCTCACAAGAGGGACAGACACAAAGTAAATCTATCGCCCCCAAAATCTCCAAGCAAGAGACAATGGAGTCCAGAAGACAGGGAAATAGAGGAGGAACTCATATACAGAAGAGAAAGGAAAAACAGACATTAACACCAATTAAAGGCTATGGAATATTCAATTTGACACATAGAACTATAACACCATCACAACACTCATTATTAACAAAAGGGCTAAAATGGGCACCTTCAAAAGGTATTGATAAATTTAATATATTTATCGATCTAAATCGATTCAAAAGAAAGTTATGCCTTAAAAAGTTTTTCGCTAAACATCCTGAACAACCCAATTCAGTAGTACAATCAGACTTCATCCATATGGATTTAAGAGATAAATCCAAATTCTTCCCCAAATGCTGCATCTCAGAGGAAATGGTTACCTTTGAACGCATGGTGATGCAAGACATCAACAAAATTAAAGAATTGAATGAATATGAATATAATCTAAATTTAAAAGAAAGAACAGCTTTTAAACAATTTAAAAGCGACAATACACTTGTCACCAAACCTGCCGACAAGGGGGGGGATGGGGTGGGAGGTAGTCCTCGTAGCATATCCAGATTATGTCAAGAAGAATATTAAACGACATTAATACATATACAATACTTAACAAAGACTCACACTGATAGAAAAAGTGAAAGCAAAAAATATATTGAACAAAAAGGAATATGATTTCCTCAATATAACACACCCCAAAATACCTGTGTTCTATTACCACCCAAAAGTACACAAGGACACAAAAAATCCACCAGGGAGGCCCATAATATCTGGGATCGAATCAATATCAAGTCGCCTATCTCAATATATAAATAGGAGCCTACAAGCCATTGTACAACAATGCCCCAGTTATTTAAAAGATACTATCAGTATTTTACAAGTTCTTACAAACATTAAATGGGAAGACGACTTCTACCTGGTAACATCAGACATTACCTCTCTCTATACCATAATTACACATGATAGAGGTTGCTTAGCGACTAAGATATTTCTAGAACAATCAAACAAATTCCATCCAGAACAAATAAACTTCATTATTGAAGGAATAGACTGGATACTTTGAAACAACTATTTTTGGTTTGGTGATAATTTTTACCTCCAAATATGAGGTATTGCGATGGGCACGAGGTTTGCCCCCAGTTATGCCAATCTCTTTATGTCCCATTGGAACAGCAATTCATCTATGGAGATGGTAGATGGGGGGCGAGCCTCGTGACCTATCACAGGTACATTGATGACCTGTTCTTTATCTGGAGGGGCGATGAGAAATCACTTTTGACTTTCCTAACCCATCTTGAGTCTAATGATTGGGGTATTAAATTGACCACCAATTTCAGCAAAGTTCAGGTCAATTTTCTTGATCTGAATATATATGTAGAAGATGGAATATTGAAAACTAATAAATTGTTTTAAAAAAACTGATGTAAATAGTTACATACAAGAAAACAGCTGCCACTTCTCACCCTGGCTTCTTAATGCCCCGAAGGCACAACTACTCAGGATTAAACGCAATTGCTCAGATGACCATACATTCCAGAATCAAGCATCTCCCATTATAAAAAATTTTAGAGAGAAAGGATACAAGGACGAACTATTGAGTAAAGCTCTCAAAGAAGTCAAATTGAAAGATAGATCAACTTTATTAACATATAAAGAAAAAACAAAAATACCAACACTAATTAACCAACACTTATATTCGACTTTAATTGTAAAAACAAACAAGTCAGAAGAATTCTGAATAAATATTGGCCCATCCTCAAAAATGACGATACATTAAACCCCATACTTCCAGATAGACCAGTTGTCGTATATAGAGGACTTCCAAACCTTAACAGAACTTTAGTACATAATCACATTAAAATAAAGAAATAATACACATTTCCTTAATGCTACTAGAGGCTTCTTTGGTTGTGGAAATTGTGGGGCCTGCACAAACACCCAGAATAAAAAGAGAAAGATTACAACATTCCCAC
This sequence comes from Pelobates cultripes, assembly GCA_933207985.1. Taxonomy (NCBI): domain Eukaryota; kingdom Metazoa; phylum Chordata; class Amphibia; order Anura; family Pelobatidae; genus Pelobates; species Pelobates cultripes. The sequence continues at coordinate 90,824,706 of OW240914.1, read as the reverse complement.
ACCCAAAAAATCCAAAACAAATTTTTAAAACCAACGAATTAATTACATGTTACTCAAAAAAAGTGATATACACCATTAAGTGTCCTTGCGGTCTCCTATATGTAGGACGCACTATATGCCCTCTACATATACGTATACAAGAACACATTAGGAATATCCGCAATGGTTTTGAAAAACAGTTTATCTTTACATTTTCTTAAAATTCACAATAAAGATCCTGCAAACATTCAATTTATGGGGGTACAAAAAATCATTCCTAATTGGAGGGGCGAAGACCTAATACAACACATAGGTCGCATGGAAATGAGGTGGATTTTCAATCTTAATACTATGTTACCTCACGGAATAAATAGCGATTTCGATCATTAAAAAACTCCTTTAGAAAATTACCTTCTATTTGTTTACACTATTCATTATTCAAATAGTCTTCATCCTAAGTCAAAGACTATATTTTACAATATAATATTGTAATATGTAAATTATTGTATATGTGCAATACAACAATCTTTATTTAAAGATCTATACTACACCATAGAGGTATATCTTGAATACCTCAAATTTGGGATTATTTATGTATTGTGTAATTTTAGATAATTCAGTACTGGAAATGTGTATATTAAATAATTTCTATGAATATTTATATATTTCCAATCAATATTGAAAAATTATTATGTTAATATACTGTAATGGTTAAATTCAATCTGACCTAATTCAATAGAATTTACCTCTTACAATCCATGTCTATGTGATGCCCCTATGACACACATTGGCCTAACAAACCAATTATATTTTGCTGATATAGCCAAAGCATTTAATCCACTTTTCTCTAATTAACCTCTCTCAACTAATTAAAAAAAAAAAAAAGTCTAATGCGGTCACACACATTACCACAAGATCACCTATTGATTATCTAAAGGGTTAAAAATGTCTAATGTGGCCACACAAATCACTGTAATATTATAGGGTTAAATTTATACATTTCAAAATGAGGATTAATACATTGCTCCAATTATAAATATCACTTTAATTTGAAATCAGCTGGAGGAGACAAAATCCCTTTTGAATTGTATTTTTCATATAGGATGTATATATTTAATGTATTTTTTCAATTGAGCATCAATAAGACACTGACTGCATTTTTTATGGTTTATTTTTATTTTTAAATCGTCACTCTATATGAGAGACATTTTGTATATATATTCAGACTATTTTCGCTCTTAAACAACATGGCGGCCACAGACTCACCCATATATGGACACAGGAAACACGATCACATGATGTGATGACGAAAGCGGAAGTGATGAAAGCGAAAAACAGCCCCGATCAATTTGCAATTATGGATATCCTTACAGATATAAAAGAAGAGCAGGAACACAGGAACACATACCGATTGACAAAGCCCACCGGCGAAACGCGTCTCGGACGTCCAGGAGGATCAGAGATTCACTTACTGTTTTTATACAGCTATTTTATTTTATACTTAGTGTTTTTTATATTGTTAAATACATTTTATTTCTTCCAACTCCTCCTTGTGGAAGTAAGCAGTGTTCCTGATACTCACATACACCATTAAATCCAGAGTCAGGTCTATAGGCTCTGAATCAGGTGAGCAATTCTGTGTATTTTACCACCAATTGCAATGTATTTACATACTACACCATATTCGGTCTCCCTTTATATTTAAAGGAACAGCACGACTTCATCGTTGTAGGTTCCGTGTTGCCTTTCAAAACACGTACGCCTGAGTGATCTGAGCCTGTCCTGTTGAGGCTCAGTACCATGTGAGTGGGTCCATATATTTCTATTATCACCCCACTATTTTTTGAACGTACCACACGATTGCACTTTTTTATCTCATCCTCACCTCTAGGCTATTGCATACATATCCAAGAGAGAGGGGAGGTGAGCTATTTTATTCGTACCCTTTAGCACTCCACCTATTGGCTGGTGTTGGTCTCCTACCACACAGCCTATCACTATAAATCAAAATTTATATATATTAAAATAATTAGCAATTTAAATTTATTGTGAAAAGAAGATGAAAAACTGGGAATAATTTCAGAAACAACAAAAATACTGATTGCTAAAAAGCTGTACATATCAATTACTTAATTATATCAATACTGTTACTAAAAGTTGAATACAACAGTTTATAAGTTAGAGTGTAATTTAGATAAGGATACTCTTTGTCATGCAATATATATCTTAGGATTTGTGTACCTGTCTTTTCTCATCATTATTGAGATGCATACAGTTCCTTCCTCAGAAGTGACTTTGTTTTCCCAGACTTTAAGAATATACATCATGACGCTAATTGCTGGCAGCAGGATGCATCTCTCTCCAGTGAAGGAACCTTGTTACTGATGTGCTACTAGAGTGCATGCACTATATCTGTAGATTCCATTTAAAATCTGTTCTGAACAAGCTTGGACACTTAAGCATCCAATCTCTCCGCAGAAAAAGTAAAGCCGAGAGAGCATATTAAATAATTAATTGTAAAATATGTGAAATTGGTTAAAAATGTAAAACTAGCAAATAAAAATATGCATTTCATGCTTGACAGATGCTACAGAACAAAATATATTTTACTAAAAGTAAACCTTTCTCCAAGTAAAGTATATAACATAGTTTTTCTATCTTTATTTGTGTATCGTCTGTTTTACTGCATACTGTTGACCTAGCATATTGATGAGGAAGAGCAAATGTTAAAGCAAAATTGGGAAAGCTGCACATCTCGGTAAAATGTTTATTACTGGAGACTTTAATTACCCGGACATAAAGTAGTTCTAGTAGTTCGTCAAGGGAAATCAGGTTTTTTTTTTTTTTTAATTCTTTATTTTTGGTATGCAAGTAGGTACAACAGTGCCTGTATCGTCACAACAGCATCAGCAGGCTCAATTGTCATAGATATAACAGTTGTGTGGCATGTTGGGTTTGCATACATTTTTAAATAACATAAGTAACGATAAAGTAAACAAGCTATTGTCGATATAGTTTAAGGTACATTTGTGTCTCTAGCTTGAGTCGGTACGATGGATTCTATATGCTTGTAAACTAATGACACAACAGTGAAAATCAATGAAAAAAACAAACAATAAGAAAATGATTAGTTTGCCATGCTTTTCTCCACGGACACATGATACAGTAAATACGCTACTTGCCGGTGGTGCAAGCTGAGTTAGTGTAAGTGTTATGAGTGGTCACGATAGTGTCACCCGGCTTGTGTAGTTATTCATTTATGCTTGTCCCAAGTAGTGTGTGTCTAGTCGTGGTTATCCCATTGGGGGTCTTCGGGTGGACCACTGAGCAGGTATATGTCATGTATCAGGCTGTGCGTACTAAGTGTGATCGAGTGTGTGCTGGTTGTCTATGTCTTAGTAAGGTGACATGCCTAGAGTACCACGGTCCCTCCATCCTTGCGTTCATTGCTGTTGCGTACTGGCCGGTTTAGTGTCCCCCTTGTTGGCTTGGTAGGTGGTGCATCTCCTGTGCTTTTGTGCAGCTGTCTGGTGTGTGCCTATGCAATGTGTGTGCCTTGTGTGTAGCCAGCCCATCCTGCCTGCTTCAGTTCACCACCCATACAGTACCAATGTGTATGTAAATGTGTATTCATGAAAGGTGTAACACACAGGCAAGGTAATGCTTAATGCAAAGTTCTTCTTGCGGCTACTCATGCTGGGGCGGCAAGATAGGCTGGGAGTACGTTGGAAGAGCTTAGTCCAGTGTGTGGGTAGTCCCGTCATCTTTCCGCACTGTTTAGGTTAGAAGTCCCGGTTTAGCCTGTGCCTCAGCTCAGTTCCAGGCGTAGGGGTTGGCGTGGTGGTAATCCTCCCCTGTAGCCCCGTGCTGTGTTGGAGGCCTGCACCTCATGGCTGCGAACTAGGTTGCTCACTTGGGGGGCTGAGTTCTTCCCCTGTGGGGGCGCTGCTGTGGATCCTGGTGGTAATTGCCTCCTTCGGCATTGGATACTCAGCGTGTGCGGCCAATGCTCCAGGATTCTTTCCTCGGTGGCCTTCAGCCCAGGTTGGTGTGTGGTAGCGTTGTCATCTGAAGAGCGCCCGGGTGTTCCCACTTTTCCCCCGCTTCCCCTCTGCCTCCACACCCCCTTGTCATCATTACAGGCATGAAGTGGGGATAGGGCTTGTCGCGGGGGCTGCTGCAGGACTCTGCCGTGAGGTAGAGTCCAAACTCACTTGTGCGCTTCTCGGTGTCGGCGGAGTTTCCCGCTCAGGAGAGGCGGCTGTTGGCCATCTTGGGGTACACCGCTCCAACCTCTGTGTCCAGCAGGACCTGAGTGGAGGCTCTGCGGCATGTCGTGGTGGCCGCCCGTGGAGACCGGGATGACCCCCCCGGTCCAGAGGGGGGGTGGCAGAGCGCCGGTCAGAGCGCCGGTCGGAGAACCGGGCGAGCGGCCGTCTCACCCAGGCTCAAGCTCGTAGGCCTCAGGCCCTGTTCGGGTTATTTTGGTGCCACTGGGGGTCTTGTTGGGTGTCCCCTGGATCGCTGTCGCCTGAGTAGTGCTGTGGTCACAATTCCAGGTCGGTATCTGCTTGTGACCCGCAGTTAGCTCCGTTTTACAAGCTCAGGAGCTCAGACAAAACATGTCTGATCCAACCGGCGGTTAGGCCCTGCCCCTGGAAATCAGGTTTTTGAACCTGTTAAATGACACCTTCATGTCACAACTGATACAAGCATCAACTAGAAAGGGTGCTTGTCTGAATATGGTTATAACAAACAATTCAAATTCTTCAGTATGAGAAAGTGATAGGCAAAAATACCAAAACACCAAAATGGTTTTTAGTACATAAATTTAAAAAAAAATGGAAACTGTAGATACACTGAAAATAGATATACATGTGTTAGTTAATGAAGAACAGAAAAAGGCAGAAATTTCAAATAAGTATTTTTAATCTATATATATGGTAGGTATGCAAATTATTGCTGAAAAAAATGTGCAGAAAAATTGTGATTGGATGAGTTAATTAAACAATAAAATTCATGTAAACAAAGCTCTGGTTCTTAAAAGGTATTCGCCCATGAGTACTTAAGGAGCTAAGGGTGAAAATAAGTTAACCTCTGTTTTTAATCTTTCAGGATTCTGTTCTTTCAGGAGTTTTATTTCAGGAATTGTACCAGAGAATTGGTAGGAATGCAGATGTGGTTCCTATATTCAAAATAGTTCAACATCTTTACCTGGACATTACAGACCTGAGAGCGTAACTTCTGTAGCTGGGAAAGTATATGCAAATGGTTATTAAGGGATACTATTCAAATTAAAAGAAATTGGTCTAGATGAAAATTCATATTTTGGGTAGAACATTGTCTTAAAGATAGAATACAGAGATTTATCATTAAAGGCAAATTGTCAAGCTTGACAAAAGTAGTGACTGGTGTCTACTTCTGTTCTAAGACTGATTCTATTAAATTTATAAAGGATCTTGAAACAGCATTGAAAGTCATGTTTCAGTGTTTGCAAATGATACAAACTCTGTAAAGTAATACAATGTAAGCAGGATATTACTTTGTTGCTGAGGGATTTAGATAGTTTGGGTGACTGGGTACTTAAACTGCAGATGAAATTTAAAGTAGAGAAATGCATAGTTATGCACTTTAAGGTGAAAATTGCACAAGCAACTTACATCATATATGTTAGTGAATTAGGGATAACAACAATGTGTAATGAAAGCAAAACACAGGAATGAGGGCTGCACCTACAGTAAATAATAAACAACAATAGAAAGTCCAAATAAAAGAAGTCTTTAAAAAGTCTTTAGTAACAAAATACACCCTCTTGTATAGTGGAAAAGTCAAGTAATCAGAGGGTTATAGCAGAGAAATCTTGTCTATAAGGTATTCAAAGTTCTGTGATGAAATCTGTCATGAACGCACCCTACTCCAAGAGTGTGCGTGATGTAGTTGTGGTGGTGAAAGGGTTAAAGTTCACTATTTGTCTGCACTAGACCTGAAACAATTATAAAATCTGACTTAACACCACCTACACTTAACCATAATAATATAAATATTTTAACACTGCCATCACCAAGATAATGTATAAATGGGGTGCCTTGGTCCCCCGGGTAACCCTAATAATAAAAACCCATAAAATACAAGCACAATACCTAAGCAATTGTAAAACAGCCATTAACTGGTCTCTTCAGGTAACGTGATTCTTTACCAGACAAAGACAGAACTTAATAAAGGAATATTTATTATGAGCAAAAAAATAGTCACAGTGCAAACAAAAAAATAGATGATAAATATTTACGCCAACAACAGATAAAAAACAAAAAGGATAAAATAACAGAAGTTCTTATCACTTACTCAGGTTTTCAAAGGTTTATATCTGGCAAGGAAGATGGTGACTCACTCAAAATTGGATTTTGGCAACAACACATGTACAAACACATTTCAGTATCATTAGATATATTCCAAGCCTGGGTAGAAATAAGACGTGCCTATGGAGACAATAAGTGACCATTCATATCAAAGGCAAAGACATGGACATATGGCAAATTAAAGAGGTAGTTTCTATTTAAACCAGACTTCCAGGCCACTTATGTGTAACTTCACACACCTTACAGTGCAGCTCTGTTGGTTCCTAGCTTTAAAGTGGAATTTAGGTTGTCAACCTTCTGCCCTTCCATACATTCAAATTAACCCCTTTTGGAACTGACGATACCACATCTACCATACTGCCAGTTCATCTATGCACTACACAAATTACATTAAATGACAATATTCCATAGTGCAACAATGAATTATGTACCCTTGCCGTGACAAGATCCATATATAATATAAACAGACAAAAGCGGGAGAAACTCCAAAAGTGCAATATGTCAAGACATACAGAGTGGAGGAAGTAAAAATAGCAATGAGGTACTCACATTTATAGCCAGCTCCAGCGAATATAGTGTGCAGTGGTATAATCCCTACTTTAACAGATATGGTGTGGATGTCAAAGGTAGAGCAGACCAACAACTCTATGAACCAAGCACTGGTGGAATGATCCCCATCTAGGATTTCTTTGGAGTTGATTGGAGTGATGATAAGAAAGTCTAAATATATATAAGTGAAAGTCTAAATATATATAAGTGAAGAATCTTTTAATTGAATAAAAACATAGTAATAACATCCATAAAAGCGTCTCACCATAAGTCCTTATCAAATGGAAGGAAGATGTGTAATGGGTATTGTCATGTTGAAAAAAGCACATTAATTCTTGGGATGATAATATAATTTTGCCTCTTTATAATTCAATGGTAAGACCACACCTTGAATATGCTGTGCAATTGTGGGCACCTATTCTAAAGAAGGCTATTATGGCTATTATAAAGAAAAGTTACATCTGTTTAGTTGATAGCATTAGGTTATGATAGTATTATACAAATATATGTGAGGCCAATACAAACCATTGCTTAGAAATCTATTCAAAAACTATATATAGGACATGAGGTCACATATTTAGACAGGACGGAAATGAAAGAGATTTTGTCTAAGGCAATGGAAGGGCTTTACATAGTAAGATCAAGGATGTGGAATTCTCTGTCTGTAGAGGTGATTTTCTTTATAGAGTTTATACAGATGTTCAAACAGTAATTGGATAAATACTTTCAGGTAGAGATCTGATGAATTCTGGGTTCAATAAGGACTTTTTTCCTCTTTGTTTTCAAAATTGTAATGAGCTTCAAACTGTTTATTTTTTTTTAGATTTCTTTTGGATCAACAGCAAAAACAGATGTGAGAAAGGCTGAACGTGTCTTTTTTCAGTCTATGTAACTATGTAACGATATGACATTTTCAGTATGAGGTGACTAGCTACCAGAAATCTAAATCTATATTTTACATGGGAGATCGAGACTGTTTCCTATTTATTTACAGACAGGGGCATACCTAGAGCATTTGGCACTTGTCCTATTTTTGGCACCCTCCCCCCCCCAACTTTAAAATGTAAAAAACTACCGCAAAGTTTTCTAATGTATTTAGCACTGAGCAGTGTTTGTGTGTTTGAATGTAAGCATGTTTTTGTATGGAGTATGTGTGAGTGAATGTAGGGGTATATTTGTTTGTAGTGTTGGCATTTGAATGCAAGCATGCATTTGTGTGTAGTGTGCTTTTTTAATGCAGTGGTGTGTTATATATAATGGTTGGAATAAAAACTATACAATGTAGAATCTGTAAAAACAGATTATACACAACAAAATAGGATATAAAACTATACAGACACTAGTGGCAGGAAAATAGAGAAAAAGCAACATAAAAGTCGACTACTGGTGGAAAAGCACACACCCTGGGCTAAGATAATAGAAGTAAAAAGTTGGAAAGGAGCGAGTGCATACTCAACTTATCCACCAGGAGTCAATTAAAACACCATAAGATACAAAAGATCAATCAACTAAACAGTGCAAAAGTTGATAACACAAGTAAAATACCAAAAAAGACAATAAAGTGCTGCAATGGCTGATGGAACAACTAGTAGAATGGAGATAAAATAACAGTTGATAAGTCTCTAAAATCTTAGTCCATAAATAAATAAATAAATAGTGTCCATGTGCCAGTCCAGAATGTATCAGCTTGCAATAATGCAACTAAGAATACCCCTGCTGTGATGGAAAAGTCAGAAGGTTAAAGTGGCTGGGGTAGTATAATATATTACTAAATCTTGAGAGAATAAAGTATATATACACAAATAGTACACTTAGAGATGATCTTCAGAATGTTTGGGTGCGATGATGAATGATCCAGTGGATCTAAAATATAGATGACAGAGACATAGTGTTCTCTGCAAACAATTTATTGAAATACAATACAGGATAAAATACACATTTACAGGAACTATGTGCAAAATGTGGCTCCTCGCAAGGATCGTGGTCTGAGTCCGCGTCCAAAATCCCATCGGTACTCCCAACTGTACTCCCAACTGCCGGCTAAGGAGATTGTCGGGGTTAAGGGATAGATGTTGAGCCACTGTCTGTTGCTCTCGTACATTCTACTGCAGACTGCAGACCGGTTTGCATTTTTACTTTGCTGTTCCTGCCTGTGAGGTAATCATCAAAGGAAAAAAAATGTGGTTATATTGCTGCTCGATCAAAGGAGAAAAGTTTGGTTATATATCTGCTGGATTAAAGATCTTTTGGAAGGTGCTAAAAATAGAGCACTGGAGTTACCCAGGGAAGACACTTTAATCAACAAATTAAAACGCACAAAACAAGTAAGGGAAACACCATAATTTATTACTCTATACAGCAACCAATCCCACCGAATCAAATATATTCTCAATAAACATTGGAAGATTCTCTAAAATAATCCTATACTTGAACCTATTATAGGGACCAAACCTCAAGTAATATATTCTCAGGGCACACAACCTAAAAATGCTATTAGCTCCAACAATGAATAAAGAAAGGAAGATTCAGGCAGGCTCAGAGAATTCTGGCTTTTTTAGATGTGGTAAGCATTTGGGATGCAAAAATAATCCACAGCAGGAAAGATCTATCAAAGCGTTTCAACATATAAACACAGAAGACAAGTTCAAATTAGAAGCCACAGTAGGCGTGATCTATTTACTAATGTGTCCCTGTAACAAATATTACATAGATAGAACAAAGAGGACTTTCAAGACTCGCTTGGGAGAACACATAAGGAATATTAAGAAAGGCCTTCTCATGCACAGCCTCTCCAGACACTTCAGCACACACCTCCTGAAGGTCTCCGATTTATGGCAACTGAGCAAACCACACAGGAGAGGAGGAGATCTAGAAAAAGCATTAAATAGAGCAGAAGCCAAATGGATTTTCAAGTTATACTCTTTGGAATCAAAAAGTCTCAACATAGACTTTAAATTAAACACATTTTTATAATCTTTTCCAAGAGTTTTAAACTGCCCCAAAATATTTATAAATATTTATACATTTTCAATTTTTTCTTTTTTAAATTTTTTCACTTTTTATATATATATTTTTAATTTTTTTTATTAAGAGTGAGATGTTTGATCATCTCTTAGTAAGAATTTAATCTGCTTTACCATCTTCTTACTCCCTGATGAGTTTTCAATCTGTTCCACTATTCCACTTTTTATATCTTTTTTTATAATGTATCTTGTTTTCTGAGTTGTTTGATGTAACGGACCGTTTTGCACAAAAGGGAAAAAAAAACGCTTAGACGATAATCCCCTTTCAGAGACAGGCACAGCTACTGTAGAATCACCAAAACTCACGAACTGAATACAAGTGAATGCTCCAAACTCCCGAACGGCATACAAGGGAATGCTCCAAACACTCGAACTGCATACAAGGGAATGGTCCAAACACTTGAACTGCATACAAGGGAATGGTCCAAACACTCGAACTGCATACAAGTGAATGCTCCAAACTCTCGAACTGCATACAAGTGAATGCTCCAAACTCCCGAACGGCATACAAGGGAATAAGGTAGCACTCCAAATATACGAACAGGAACCATACGAATTGCTGCTACCAGACGAACAGGAAAAGCTCCCAAGCGGCTTACACTCCTGGCAATCAGTCCTTAGCAGCATACAGTAAATCCCCCCAAAGACGAGACGAGGCTCCGTGTTGAAGGTCAAGCAGTGGTCTGTTTAATGAGGGTTACCTGCCCAGTATTTATGCAAGTCTCCCACCTGGTGGACACTCCCCTAGGGGACCAAATGGGAGACTGTGACAAGGGACAGACAAGTGGACAAATAGGACACACAGTCACAGTATTTCCCACAATGCATCCTGGCTTCCTCCCCTCTGCCTTGGGAGATAATTGGGAAGTAACTCAATTATCTCCCAAGACAAAGGCAAAACTCCATTACACACGTGGGGACACAAAACCAGCATTATACTTTAAAATACATAATGTAACATTTATTACACAAAACACAGACATGTAACATATCCCCAGATAGCTCAGGTCTGAGTGCACATTATTAGGTGAATGGCACTCAGACCACACGAATACAGCTTTTCTGCAGGCAAAATAAAGTCTTTTAAAAGGGGGCCATAGTCCAAAGATGGTGTCTTGGAAAGTTACAGGGTTAAATATAGTGCTTGTGACTTAAATGATATAAATATATATGTATTTAGATTCTATGTGTATACTTATGTAATCATTAATGTAATTATATATATGCATATATATATATTTATATATATATATATTTGCAGTTATTTGTATTTTATATATAGATAGATATATATAGAATGTCATTCTGAGTGTGGTTTGTTACAGGGAGGGGGTTGATGGTGAGAGGAAGAGGGGGTGATGGTAAGAGGGGGATGATGGTGTGGGGGTAAGATGGTGATGGGGAAGATGATGAGAGAGAGAGTGTGTGATGGTGAGAGGGAGAGGGGGTAATGTGAGAGGGAGGGTGGGTGATGTTGAGGGAATGGGTTGATGGTGAATGGGGGTTTGATGGTGAGGGGGGCTGATGGTGGGGGGGGATGATGGTGAGGGAGCAGTGATGGTGAGGGAGGGGTGATGGTGAGGGGGCAGATGTTGAGGGAAGGGGGTGATGTTGAGGGAAGGGGTGATGTTGAGGGAAGGGGGTTGATGGTGAGGAAGGAGGGGTGATGGTGAGGAAGGGGGGTGATGGGAAGCAACTTGATAGCACTGACAATATCAGTTTTACTGAGCCAAGCTCCTGTCCCCACAGCCAAAATGGCCCAGATGGCATTGTCAGTAGTGGCATATTGCAGCGAGAATTCGTCAGAGGGTATGAGGGAATTAAGACTGCGGATCGTGGAAGAATGTGGTGCCGATAAGTTGATGATCAGTCTATGTTTTTAAATGTGAAGTTTTTCCTGTGACAACACCAATAGGATTAGTTCTCCATGAAGTGAAAGGTGGGGAAATAAATGGCCTGAAGACAAAACCCTGTTCCAATTCAATTTTGATAAGATCACCAACTAACTCTGGATCTGTCATCGCCGTTTGCAGATTATTGCATTCAAGCGTACTAGATGGCAAGTGTATGATACATGTGTAAAACTCTTTAGACTACCCTTCAGTGAGAAATGTAACCAAATGTTGTGAGTGGTGGTGTCGTAATAGAGTAGCAAATAAAGTGAGGTACAGTTTAGGGAATATTGGACCCTATTGGCCATGGACAACAAAGCCATTTGTTGCCACAGATGGCTGCAAAGCCAGTATTGGCCACATCATCTGTTTTTGCGTGATCCCGGAAACAGTAAGCACCCACGTGTAACAACCTACAGGAACTAAAGCCACAAGTGCCCACCTTAAAAATTGTTACATATTTGGGACTTGCCTAGGAAGACAATGTCCCTACCCAGCTTATCCTTTAAACTTCTAGTTGATTTAGCGGAGTTCGGGACTGAGTGGCCCTGCTCAACTTCTGCTGTATTAGGGCAAAGGTTGGTAGAGTGTGCTGTAGATGCACAAACTGCACAAGCAGGAGTACTGAGGCCTGCAAAGTGCCTGCAGAATAACTCAGTATCCAACTTACTCCAGTTTATGCTGTAGTTAAACTGAGTCAGTGCTGCAGCCACTTTTGCAGAAAAGGAACGGTGGTAGTCATAGAAGGCTGGACCACTGTATTTGTGCCCCAGATCCACCAGCTTGTGCATGTATACATCCAACTATTCCCTTTTCTCAGGATAAACAGAGCAACACACATACCTATAAATCCCAAAACCTAACACAAATTCAGGTATAGACAGTTTTTTATTCATCCTCGGATCTCTTGCCCTAAGCACCACTGATATGTCCCCATATGCAAATATCCTGTTTTCAAGGACACCCCGGGAGGCAATTAGGAGCAAGACTAGGTTAACATCCTTGCCCTCCAGGATGTCTTTCTTGAGATTAGCCGGGACCATATGTGAAAGGTTGATACTTTTGGGGACCTTAAATGGGGTGAGAGAGTTACCAGGCGTGACAGCTGAGCCCGCAGAATCAGTAATAGTGGGCACTACAGGCACCTTAAAGTAACAGACTGCTTCCAATTTCTCCAGTCTACCACTTATCTGTCAAATAAAAGACATTGACGAAGTCATCGTAGCATATGGGACCCACTAGGCCCTTCCCCTGCAGGAGGTGTCAGTGTTGGTATTAAGAAATCTGAATAACTCTGCTTTCCAGGCAGTGGCTGGGAAAGGAATACATCTGCTACGGAGATCTGCTTTGAGACGTAGAATAGTCCACCATCTTAGAAAAGATGAACTAGTTGCATCAGCTATGTGGGCAGGGGTACAGGACCTAGCAGGGTTGCTAGGAAGGGACAGTCTTCTGTACTTCAGGAACTTGAGACATACTGAAATATTACCATAAGTGAGTGAACGTAGCCTTGTACTGGCTGGCTAGCTCATGCCAAGCGGCAAAAAAATGATACTACCACAGAGTGACAGGTGAGGCCCTGCTAGTTGCCAAGCTGCGTGAGAGACTCTAACTATGCTTTGGCTTGAGGGGATTTGAGGCCACTGAACATTATGGCAGGGTGTTGGCCTCTCGGTGATAATTAAAGCAGAAGATAGTATGTGAGTGACATGTGAGGCCCTTTCTATGCAACCATCCGAGGCGAATATCTACATAGAAACATAGAAAAATAGAATGTGACAGCAGATAAGAACCATTCGGCCCATCTAGTCTGCCAAATATTTTGAAATACTTTTAATTAGTCCCTGGCCTTATCTGATAGTTAGGATAGCCTTATGCCTATCCCATGCATGCTTAAACTCCCTCACTGTGTTAACCTCTACCAGTTCGGCTGGAAGGCTATTCCATACAACCACTACCCTTTCATGACATTATTTTTAAACCTTTGTCCCTCTAATTTAAGACTATATCTTCTTGTTGTCGTAGTTTTTCTTCTTTTAAATATAGTCTCCTCCTTTACTGTGTTGATTCCCTGTATGTATTTAATTGTATCCCCCCATCTCATCTTTCCTCCAAGCTATACATGTCAAGATCCTGTAACCTTTCCTTGTAAGTTTTATCCTGCAATCCATGAACCAGCTTAGTAGCCTTTTCTAAAGTAACTATTTCTAGAGTATCAATATCCTTATGAAGATACGGTCTCCAGTACTGCATGCAATATTACAAGTGAGGTCTCACCAGTGTTCTGTACAATGGCATGAGCACATCCCTCTTTCTACTGCTAATACCTTTCTCTATACAACCAAGTATTCTGCTAGCATTTCCAGCTGCTCTATTACATTGTCTTCCTACCTTTAAGTCATCTGAAATAATTACTTCTAAATCCCTTTCCTCAGATGTTGAGGTTAGTAGGGTATCAAATATCCTATATTCTGCCCTTGGGTTTTTACTTTCAAGGTGCAATATCTTGCACTTATCCACATTAAATGTCAGTTGCCACAGCTCTGACCATTTTTCCAGTTTACCTAAATCATTTGCCATTTGGCTTATCCCTCCTGGAACATCAACCCTGTTACATATCTTAGTATCATCAGCAAAAATACATACCTTACCATCAAGACCTTCTGCAATATCAATAATAAAAATATTAAAGAGAATAGGTCCAAGTACAGATCCCTGAGGTACCCCACTGGTAACTAGACCTTGCTTCGAATATAGTCTGTTGCCTGTCATTTAGCCACTGCCTAACCCATTCAACAATATTGGAATCCAAACTTAAAGATTGCAGTTTATTGATGAGCCTACTATGTGGAACAGTATCTAAAGCCTTACTGAAATCTAGGTAGGCAATGTCTACCGCACCACCCTGATCTATTATTTTAGTTACCCAATCAAAAACATAATATTAGTTTGGCATGATCTCCCTGAAGAAAACCAACTATGCTTTGGACCGATGGGCGTATACCTCAGAGTATGAGGATGGGTGTTGGTCTTGCGGGAAGACCAGGAAACATAAACTATTTGGACAACCTAAAGCCCTGATAGCCAGTACTATCTGCTAACAGGGGCAAGATATGGGATTTGTAAATGTCGTACCTGAGATAGTTAGAATCAGAAATTATGATTCTCAGTAGAATTAGGGTAAGGAGGGTGGGAGTAGATACGTACTGCAACCTATACATGTGATGTAATAAATTATCTGAGTATATAAATATATATGTGTGGGCCAGATCAAGATCCCTTGTAAATGAAATGAACTGGCCTGATAATGGCACCTAAAGAAATTTTGAGATGTTAACATAAAACCAGAAGGGATTATCTAAATAAGCCAAACCTCAACTAATTTACCAGCCTAAATTGACAATTCAGTGGAGTTGTCAAAACAGGAACAATTCCTCTGACTAATATTTCCGAAACTCACCTGTGGGTAGAACATCACAAGGACATGAGATGTCAGCCAAATGGCAGGTTTGATATACCAGAAATAACTCTCTATAAAATAGAAATAACCATGTGCAATTTTATTTTAACCTGTAATATCATCCGTAACTAGTAGAGGACACCAGGACTCAAAAATTACAGATATACATACAATTCGTCTTAATTCGTGTAAGAGTGAAATGAGAAATAACAGTCAATCGGGAAGAATTGTGCGAACAGTATATACCTTTACCTAGTTGTTCGCCTGTTTTCAAACAAATTCCTAGATGGTTCATATGAATCATACGAATGGTAAACGCTTAAGTATGCAGACGTTGTGAATGGAGCCGAATGAAGCTCGTGTTCATGTGGCTGAAATAACCGAAAGCTCCTACCACATAGAAGCAAACTAATACGTAAATGCGGTAATACAAAAAGTGCATAACACAGGCGAAACTATATGAAATGATAAGAAATAGGAAATAGACCCAAACCGTGATGACGAGGCGCAACGGTAAGGGCCTAACTTACTGTTGAAACAAGCAGTACCGAGACAAGTCTCTGACAAGCCGAAGGAGGAAGCGAACTTGTAACGTATTGTATGAGCGGTCAGGTAAGTAGAACCGAAACAGGAGCCAGGAACCAGGACCATGAGGGAAACAGGTAAGAGACAATGGTGACTTGACCGGAAGTAGTCTCTCAACTCGCCAGACCAACAATGGTAAAGTGGGAGAGGATTAGAAGCCCTTATAAAGGGGACCAAAGCCCCTCTCACAACTACAGGCCCAGCCTTAAAAAAAAAAAAATATATATATATATATATATATATATATATATATATATATATATATACACACTGGCACACATGCAGATACATATACACACATGCAGATACACAGTCACCCACAGATGCACAGACAAACACGCAGACACAGTGGTGACTCTAGGAACAATATATAGGAGGGGGCACATAAGATACCACAGTCAAAACTGGAGGACATTCACAATTTTCACTAGGGATGGGGTAATGTTCTGCCATTGGCTGTCTGATGCCAACATATGTACATATAATTCAAATTAGCCACCCCGATTTCTTGTTGTGGGCTGCCTGACACCTCTTAACTTCAATCTATGTTTATCAGATAACTTCCCTATTTGCTATCCTTATGTGAGATTGTCATATTTAAGGACACCAAATAAGGGAACTTTCTGCTAAACTGCACCCTAACTTGTTATCTTTAAATATGGAAATATCACATAAGGGATCTAGTTTAGGGAATTATCTATTGAACAGCTAAAAATATCAAAATTTAAAAAAGCCCTTTTCTTGATTTTAATCTTTCAGTTGTTCTGTGGGATTGCAATATTTAAGGATACCAAATAAGGGAGCTATCTACTAAACACATACACATTTATATACACACAATAATACAAACAATGTATATCTGTGTGTGTGTATATCTGTGTGTATATCAATATATATATATATATATATATATATATATATAAATACACACACAATCAGAGACAAACACTCACATAACCACAGACACACACACAATCACAGACCTACACACACAATCACATACATAAACACAGACATACACAAACACAATCATAGACCCACATACATATAATCACAGACACACAATCACATACACACATAATTAGACATACACACACAAACATCACAAACATACACACATCTAATGATTAATATGTCCAACCAGCCTCCCTTCCTTGCTCTGGGAGAGCTGGAGTGGATCCTCAGTCACTGGTGGTCAGTGATTGCTGCTGGGATCTCCTGCACATGTCTCTTGCATGCCCTGTCATGACGCCGATTCCGTGATTAAGTCATATTCACTGCAGGGCAAAGACCGTCAGACACAGTCAGATTGACACAGTTATACACATATACTGTCAAATACAGACACATGCACACAGTCCCAGGCACATAGTCACTCACACACAGACAAACTGTTACATGCAGACAGTCACACACACAGTTACAGACAGTCACACACAGCTACAGGCAGACAGACACACACACACACACACACACACACAGTTACAGGCAGTCACACAAACAATTACAGGCAGACTGTAACACAGTGGCAGGCAGCATCACACAGTCACAGACAGACAGTCTCTCACACACACACACACACACACACACACACTCAGTGACATGCAGACAGTCGCACACAGTCACAGACAGAGGCACAGGCAGAAAGTCACAAACAGTCACAGGCAGACAGTCACACACACACACAGTCACAGACACACAGTCACACGCACACACACACACAGTCACAGGCAGACAGTCACACAATCACAGTTACACACAGAGCACACACTCTCTCCCACTTACTGACAGTATGGTCTGAAGTCCCTGGTGTCTCTGGTGTGTAGTTGTTGTAGAAGCAGGGACTCCTTCCTGCTTCCCATCTGTGTGCAACAGTAAGAGCAGCTGGTGGAGGCGGTCTCTAGCAAATCCCCCACTGCCAATTTTGTTCCACCCCCATGGCCAATTTGACTCCACCCCAACTCTCTGTACTTACAGCTGGCTTTGAAGTTCTGCTGTATTCCTGGTTGGCCCCTTCGTGTGACCTGTGTTTGCTGCTCGGTGCCCCTGCTGCTATAGCCAAACAGCTCAGCTCACAAACCCCCAAGGTCAGCCCTGGTGGCACCCCCCTACCTAGTGACCACCCCCCCTCCTTAGTACACCACTGTTTACAGATGTTGAAGTAACATTCCCACTGATGTCTGGAGAACCCTCTCACACTTACCTGGAGTCTGCCGGACGTCATTCACAGCCTTTTCTAGAGATAAAAGCTGCAGCAGTACAGTGCTTTTGTAATTGGATGAAAGCATTTAGAAAAATACTTTCAGCCTATGAGACAAAGGCTTTAGCTCATCGGAAGTAATGGAAACTGCTTGCAGGAAATTACAGCTCCAGAATAGGCTATGTCCAGAGGACCCCAGGTAAGTTGCCAAACTGTTAGTAAGTGCTTTGCCTATTTACCCCAGCAGAGAACTCCTTACCCCATTACCACTAAAACCAGCTGTAGTAGAAATGGTTCTGAGGATATTATTTTAATACTACAGATGTATACCAGGCTGGTCATAGTTTGAAAAACAGAACACAATATAGATTAACTATGCAATGCATGGTATGCTTATCCCTCTGTGGATCATAAGTATCAGAACTCGTCCCTTTCTGTGCCACTGCACTAGCACACAGTTGATTTATAATGCACTAGAAAAAAATTTAAAGTAGATATGTCACCTAGGAGAATAGTTTATTAATAAATCAAGCATAAAGAAAATTTCTTAGGCTTTGGTATTATTCTGAGCATTTTCACATTGATTTAATAATTTAGTCTTAGAGGCAATGAGTTCATTTAAAAAAAAAAAAGAAATTAAAAGGCCCATGTCTTCTTCTTTCTTGATATCTGCATCATTTATAAAACATGTTTCAAAGATTTTTAAAGGACAAAGACAATCAGGAAGAAGATGTCAGGTATATCAAGCTACAAGAGAGAAGAAATGTAAGCACTAAGTGCTATTGAAAACGTATTGAAAACATTTACAAAACATGACTTATAGTTTTAATGCTCTATTGATTACATTTCTTCATTAAAGGGTCCACCATAAGGCAATTATTTTTTGCTTAACTTTTATGCCTCTCATTAGTCTACCTAGTTAAGACATCTGAGTTACAAGTTCGAAAACCCTACATACTTGAACTGATAAGCAAGCTTTGGCCATGTACAAGAAAACGTTTGGCAGAAGATGAATACACCTGACTTATCTACCTAAAATGAAAATTGATGACAAGGTAGGAATCACTGAGCAGCATCTGATTATAGGAATGAACAATGATCAGTGTATATATTTGAAGCAGGAATCTTAGCAAACTAGCCCCTAAAAATGTTTAATCTGCCAGCCCCTATGATGATTAGTTTAGATAACATCCAGGGTCAGTGCAATTATTTTTGGCTTCACAGGCCTTTACCTCCCCCAAAAAATGCATGTTCACCTGTGTGTCCCTTAATCCTCCTCTTGAATTTCTTAACCCTTTTTGTGTTTATTATCCTCTCTTTTGAATGTCTTACCCTCTCTACTGTATCCTATCTCCCTTTTCTCTTACACTCACCTTTAGTCCGCAGGACTCTTTTATCCCCAACCCCTTTTGAGTGTCTCTTTCTTCCCTTCCAGCCCCTCTGTGTGTCTATTCCTCCCAGCACTTGTCTCTTTCTCCCACAGCCACTCTATATCTCTCTGTGTGTCCTCAGCCCCTTGGGATGTCTCTCCCCAGCCCGTGTCCCTGTTTTCCCTTCCCTACCCTCTCTGTTTCTTTTGCTCCTTCCCCAGCCCCTCTGTGACTCTTTGTTTTCCACCACCACCAACCCCTCTGGGTGTGTCTTACCACCAAAACACCTGACTGTCTCTTTTGCCCCTTCCCCAGTATGTCTATTTTCCCCTTTTCAAGCACCTCTGTATCTCTGTGCCCCTGTTTCCCCCTACCCCTCCATGTGTCATTTCCTTCCAGCCCTTTAAATCCACGTGTGCTCTCAGTGAGCACTTCCTGTCAAACTGGGTGGAAGGTCCTTTACCATGGTCTGTGCCTTGGCTACGGCCTTAGACAGTGCATGGGCATTAAGCACATATAGTCGTAATATTTACATTTTACTAGATTTTATTTTCAAAATCTGCATTATATCTAATATCCTCTATCTCTGTACATTGTAAATTTGTGTTTGTTTGTTTTTTGAAAGAATCATTTACTTACATACTGCAATTTAAACATAAAACTGATGGTTTTACTGATATTTATTATTTTGTCATTTTGGACAATTTGGTCTGTTTTTTACAAGCCTGTTCTTAGGTCACCATAAGTCACTTTGCAGTAAACAAAAGTCAGCGTTATGATGGTCAGTTATCAACCCTTAACTCACTGTTTAGTGAATAAACACTTGTAAGTGTAACATATGCTATTGTTTCTTTCTAATACTCTGAGGATGAGAGTGTGCGATACTGCTCCATTACTCCTTTTAATTTAAATAAGCAACAGTTGAAGAGTGCTAAGGCAGAACAGTACAGAAAATGTATGTATTGACTACCTTTAGCTGGAGAGCTATGAACCTAACATGAGTACTGTAATAGATACAGCTGCAGCAGTAATAAATAATGGGAGTTTGTATTTGGCAGGCTCTGTTCCATTTTTCTATCTGTCCTTTAAAATACAAAGCTGTTGTAATCTCACAGTATCACTACATTGCACTCCTGACCTTAGAATTATTGGCAGGGCACTGCTGCATTCCCTAATTCATCACAGATGGATCTGTTGTCCAGATTTGTTGTCCTACAACTTGATTCACAAGTATTACATATATGGTATTTTTTTGTTATTATCTCCAGGTCCCGAGTTGCTTGTCTGAAATGAGCAGTCTCTAAAATCTCCCTTTTTACTCTTGCTTTATGAGAGCACACACACTTCTTACAATAGCACTGTATAAAGGAGAAAAATAGATTTTTGAGTACTTGGCTTGAAAAGTTGCTGTGCTAATTATTGCTGTGTTGAATAACATGGGATTTATAGCTATCCTCAGTGAACAATTTAGAAAGAATTTTTTTTTTTAATAATAGTGCCTTAGAAAGAACAGCTGCGTATTGGTAATTTGGTATGTGTTTTATCTAGTGCACCTGCTTAATAGAGTAGATTCATCGTTTCATTTATTCTAGAGTGTTGACACAAAATTAAAAGTCTACGGAAGAATTTTAAGAATCCTGTGTAGGTAACATTATAAATAGGGATTGAAACAATGTCTGGTCCAAAGCAAGACTTTAAGCCCCCATTATTTTTTGCCTAGGTGACGTGTTTTTATATAAAACTATTACAGTCTCTACGATTTGAAATCATTGTATGTATATATCAGGGGTTCTCAATGTTAGTCCTCAGGACCCCCTACCAGTCCAGGGTTTAGGGATTACCTGGGTGTGTCTAAGGTGTTTAGAAAAAAAAACACCTTAGAGTCTAAGGTGTTTTTTTCCCTTTTTCTAAACACCTGAGACACACCCAGGTAATCCCCAAATCCTGAACTGGTAGGGGGTCCTGAGGACTAACATTGAGAACCCCTGATATATATATATATATATATATATATATATATATATGAAACCAAGAGGGCTGCACACACCTGAACATGCATAAATTATAGGGTGCTGCTGGGCCAAAATCCAAAATCCAAAAAATAATGTAGGTTTAGTTACATTATATGATCAT
This sequence comes from Pelobates cultripes, assembly GCA_933207985.1. Taxonomy (NCBI): domain Eukaryota; kingdom Metazoa; phylum Chordata; class Amphibia; order Anura; family Pelobatidae; genus Pelobates; species Pelobates cultripes. The sequence continues at coordinate 90,803,159 of OW240914.1, read as the reverse complement.
ATATTGCATAAGCCTGCCACAATGTCAATGTACCCCATACTTGGCAGGTCCTACTCTAGCAGCCTAATGCTTGCTCTTATGAGATTAATCCACTTACTTGGACTCTCTGCAAGTCAAGGGTAAATAGGGTCCTGGAATGAGGCACCTGTGACAGGGAGGGGTGCAAAACCAAGGAGTTGGCCTGGACTCCCAAATATATAAATGAAACCAAGAGATCTGCACTCACCAAGAATGGGGTACATTGACGTTGTGGCAGGCTTATGCAATATATGATCATATAATGTAACTAAACCCCCATTATTTTTTGCCTAGGTGAGGTGTTTTTTTATATAAAACTATTACAGTCTCTAAGATTTGAAATCATTGTTTAGTGAATAACCGAGTGCGCTGTATTTTGTGTATTTTGGCCCCAGCAGCACCCTATAATTTATGCATATTCAGGTGAGTGCAGCCCTCTTGGTTTTATTTATATATTTGGGAGACCAGGCCAACTCCTTGGTTTTGCACACCCCCGCCTTCACAGGTGCCTCATTCCAGGACCCTATTTAGCCTTGACTTGCAGAGAGTCCAAGTAAGTGGATTAATCTCATAAGAGCAAGCATTAGACTGCTAGAGTAGGACCTGCCAAGAATGTGGTACATTGACGTTGTGGCAGGCTTATGCAATATATGATCATATAATGTAACTAAACCCCCACTATTTTTTGCCTAGGTGAGGTGTTTTTATATAGAACTATTACAGTCTCTAAGATTTGAAATCATTGTTTAGTGAATAAGTGAGTGCGCTGGATTTTGTATTTTGTGTGTATGTTTGTATATATATATAACTTTTTGTAAATCATACATATACTTTTTTGGGGGTATTTTTATGCTAAAATACACAGTAAGATTAATTGAAATGTGAGTTCCTATCTACTCCTAAATCAGGAGGCACATTCACTAAATGCTAGGTTTCACGTTGGTAAGAATCTAGGAGGACGTTGATCCACATAAACTGGAGCACACAGCAAATTGCTTGTGTGTGGACAGTTTAAACGTTTTCAAGTTCACTTGCATTCTGCATGATTAATGTCAAATGGGAAGCTAAACTGTGATTTATTAACTAAACCCATATATGAACTGACTCTTCACTTGGTGCCTAGTATATTTAACCTCTTGACAGGTGCCATTGTAATGATATGATCAATTTTATTAATTTCTCCTGTCAGTGGTTTTAATGTTTTGCAGCTAATCCGTGTATGTACAATACATACAAATACATTATCTTCCTCCATATGAAGGAATACACATCTGTATACAACATTAAAGAAATGTCTCAAGATGGGGGGGGGAATAAAAAGGAGACAACAACCTAAAAAAGATTCACATATATCACATAAAATATTACATATAACAAATCATTATTTTCAAACTCTTTATTGGTAAATATCCATTTTATCTCTGCTTTAGTCAGTGCTGAATAATGATTTCCACTACACCTAAATCTCTTTATGTATTGGATACCATTAAATTGTAGAGAACATAAATCTTTATGTTGGTTAGCAAAATGTTCTAACAAGCTATACTTTTTAAACATCCTTTTAATATTCCTGACAAGTTCCACTATTCAAATCTTGAGCAAATTTGATTTTTTTCCCTAAATGTTGGTACTCACAGATTAGCTTAGTAAATAGATAATGTTTTTAGTATTGCATTTAGAAATTTATATTGCTCATTATTTACTTTAAGAAATTACATATTATATTGTCTTAGGATTCTTTTAGTGTTATTGTCTACACCCAACACTAACACTACATCTGGATAAACATTTGGTTCTAAAATATAATTGCTAATTGAATGATCAGACTTTGTATCCTTTCTTATATAACTTTTAATGAGCGGCTGCTTAAAGCTAATACCTGGCTGATTATAATTATACATAGGGCAGAATTAAAGGTGAATAAAAAGTTACTGGATATGATTTATATATGTGTAATATTGACATAGAGCAAGTAAATAACCCAATTTCATGCCTCAGTATTCTTAAATTATTTTCCTAAAGGCAATAATTTAAACAAAATACAAATTAGATAAATTATAAAATACAAACAGATTATGTGGATTATTAACACAATATAACACATTATAATTCTATTTTATAGTTTTAATTTAATAAATAATAATTACATTAGTCAGTTTTATTGAGATGACAGCATCATACAAATAGAAAACAATACTAGTATATGCTAAAAATATACATAAGACACACGTGCGCACCAGAAAGTGAAAATATAGTGGATAAAAAAGTACCCTTGAAATGTCACTTAGATTGTAAAAAGACCCCTCATGTCTTCTGTATATACATATAAGAAATACTATCAATAATGGTGTAGTACTTAAACGCAAGTGTAGCGCTGGTGGCTAAAGCTTTGCTTTGTGAGTGCAATTTAACCACCAACACTACACTTCGTTTTATGTACTACACCAGTATATTTTTTCTTTATAGATTGTATTTCTTATATGTAATACTAGCATATGTCAGCAGAATGGTATACACATCACTACACATCTGAGACTGGTAGATAGAGACTTTGAATCAGATAAATGCTACATACAGCTTTTGATTTTATTAAAGGACATGGAGGCTCATATTATGCTTTACCTCTTTCTTTATTCCTCAGCAGCAAAAAAAAGGATATATAGATATTCATAGAAAAAAACAAAACAAATACCCTCAGAGGGTTAACCATAATAGCATTTTAGCCAATGAGAGCAGTCCACATTCAATATACTCCAATGTGACCCTAAGCCACTCCTCTTTCTTTGCTGCTGCCTCAGCTAGGTAGAATAGAATTTTTTGCTCTGTGTATGTTGTAGCGGATCCCGGGTAACCCGGCTGGTTACCTCCTCTAATTCCCTTCTTTCAGCCATTCAGGAACCATTTCAGAATATCAAGAGACCCTTTTCCTTCCCCCCAGTAACTAAACGACACACCGTTCTGGAGGTACAACACAATTTTATTGAGCCACACTCAGCTTTTATGCATGTACCCGTGCAAGGAGTTTTCATCTCAAGTCACCAGGAGTCATATCCCAGGAGCCTCTGTGCGGGAAAGTGGGTCATTGTTCCTTTGGCTCCCAGGTACAGAAAGCCCGCCAAACATGTAAGGGGTCTCTCACCCCAACGGACAGGGGTCTTTATCCCATGATACTCTGTGTCTGGAAGCCAAGGCGCGGGAAAAGAAACTGTCCCTTTGTCTCCCAGCCACAGAACCCCCCCCCCCCAAAGTAGCCAGTGCCCCAAAAGTGTCCCCACCAACCTCAGGCATCCCCACCAGGGCACCTTCTCCGACCACACTCCGTTCGCAAGGCTCTGGTGCTGAAACTTGCAATGGAAGCATCTCCTTTCGGGGTATGAATGCTCCCCCTGGTTGGCATTCGTCTATACGAAAGGGCGGCTACCCAGGGAAGCATGCATTAATTACTTCCCTTGCGGTTTTGCACGATGTTGCCAGTGCGAACATTGAGGTTTCACAGTTATGTTGCAAGTGTGAACATGCTGATTAATTGGGGGGAACATTCTAATGTGGCACAGAGGAGATCCTCATTCGGGAGACGAACGAGCTGGGAAACAAGCCACGAACACTCCACTTGGCTGGCATTTGTCTGTACTGTAGTGGCCACCCAGTGGAGCCCTCATTAATTGTTTCCCTTGCAGTTTCACACCAGTGATCGAGGTGATAATGTTCTCTTGGAAAGTTCTAACTCGTCTTCTTAATGGGATATGGGGGTAGTCCCCATTTGGGATACAAATTTAGTTATTTTCGTGGACATTATCCCGAAAGGGGAGGGGACACAGTATACACAAATTACAGGGGAACATACACAATATGAACAGGTCTTCACGAATGTGCAGTGGTTTTGCCACATATGTTTTCTGTATTTTGCTAATAATTACTTATTAATTACTTATGTTAATTGGTATATTTAATTTCACTGTGTATTTGGAGCACAATTTGACCTTTCTTTCTGTCACTCTCCTTTTTTGTTTTTGCTGTTTTTCCTTTCAGGGTTCCCCCCACACCCTCCCCGTGCGGCTAACCCTCATCCCTCACCTTTTCGGGTTTATTACCAGTTTTCAGCCCGGCCTCGGCGACCCTGACATTCCGGGGTCTCCTTCTGACCTCAGGGCACATCTCCCTCACTGTCTTCCAGTTTGCGGCCTATACCGCAACTGACGCCGCGTGTACATGCGCAGTTCGCCACCTTGCATGTGGCAAAAGTTTGCTTCACTTTTTACCGGCTCGCGGCACTCGTTTAGGGGCGGGCTCAAGCTGATTGGCTGTCTAAGTTGCTGGGCAGCTTGCCAGTGCTTGCCAGAGGCTATTCCTGAGGGAACACTAGGTAAACTAACCAGTATACTATGTGCTTTGTCCCTTTGTGTTATTATTGTGCCTGACAGCCCCTACTTCAGCAGTCCTTCTTTCTGTGAAATAATTATTTTGTCTATTAGTTCATCACTAGTGTGGAGAGTGTTATTACCCCATATAGTGTCACTATGCAGACCCCTACTGATTTGGAGGTTAATGCTCCTATCACCTCTGGAAATGCCATTAGGCAGTGACTGGCCCCTGTTCCTACTTAAACCCTGACCCATCAGGTGGAGGACGAAGAGTCACTGGAGTAGATGAACTCCTGGATGCTACCAAGACCAAATCGGTCACCCAGGCCATTTACACGGCTATGGGCGCTATGTCGGACAATTTGTCCCACTTTATTACCACCGCTATCATGGCATCTAGCCATGCTCCTGGCTTGACACTACCTAAGGTCTCTGACAATAAGCCGATGGTCCCTAGCGGCCATAAAGCTACAAAAAAGACCCACTATGTGGGCGAAAATACTTCCAAAACTGTACAGACGGACAGATTGTGTCCTGTTACCATTGAGGACATGGTGCCCCCACGTTAAAGAGCCACCCACCAGGCAAAAGCAGTGTGGACATGGAAGAGGGCTAAAACCATGACTGATTTTCTGGCTCTGGTTCGAATTCTGAGGCGGTTTTGGAGGAGTCCGATGTAATCGGCTCTATTGACTCGGAGAACTCATCTCCTGACCGCAGTTTGTCTGCAAAAGCCAGTAAATAATGTCAATTAGGTTCATACTGCGTCATACTGCAAATTGACAATATCTCTGCAGTCAGCAACATGAACCACTTGGGTAGCACGAGATCTAAGATACTGACGGATCTGGCAAAGGAGTTTTGGCAATACTGTCTGGAACACATTATATCAGTACAAGTAGAATACATTCCAGTTTTGTCCAATACAGTAAAGGATTGGAATTCCAGACATCTGCAAGACACCAGCGATTGGCGACTGGACTGCAAAATTTTCCTACAACTACAAACACTCTAGGGCCCAATGCATATCGACCTTTTCACGTCTCGATTGAACTCCCAACTCCTGGTGTTCTTCAGTTGGAGGCAGGACCAGGATGATCTAGCAGCGGATGCCTTCCTCCAGCCATGGCCGAACATATGACTTTATGCATTTCCTCCTTTCTCCCTTATGGCTTGGACACTATTACACCTCAGAATTGTTTGGACGTCTTTGGTTCTCATTCTGGACTGCAAAACCTTGGTTCCCTTCACTCATGGAGATATCCACGGATCTTCCAAGACTACTTCCTGATTCAACGCACCTCTTATTAGACCCTGATGGGAACCAACATCCCTTTCTGGTTCAAGGACACCTCAGACTACTAGCGTGGCTCCTCTCCAGGGACCCTAGTCATGCCAGACGTTCCACAATCAACTCTTGACTTAGTGGCGGGAGCTTAGGCCCCAGGAACAAGATGACCTTATGGCCATGCCTGAAACACTTGTTGGTGCATGGAATAACAGGTGGATCCCATATGTGCACTGGGAATTACCTGTTGCATTTCCTTACCGTCCTGTATTACCAAGGTTTGTCCTATTGCACTATTAATGTCTATAGATCTGCAATCACTGCAGGTCATCGTGGACTGGATGGTTCTCCGGCTGGTAAACATCTGTTGGTTTGTCGACACCCACAGTGCATTAGATTTGCACGACCACTTCACCCTCAATACAATTCATTATGGGATGTGAACCTGGTTCTTAACCTGTTGGAAACCTGGCCATGGAATGCGGAACTCACACTTAAACAGCAAAAATTGACCACACTCCTTTGTTTGATATCATGCAAATGGGTCTCAGATGTCTGAGCACTGGACTTTCATGCACGCTCCTTTACTCCTACAGGAGTTTCTTTCAATATTTCCAGACATACCAAATCATCGATTACTTCAGTTTTCTACCCCTCGTTTCCTCACAATGCTAACCTCTGTCCAGGAACATGAAACGCTGATTCAGTCATTCAGGGATCCAGCATATCATGAGTTGTTCTTGGCTAATAGACTACCTCATCACACCATATCTACGGTGACGCTCGCCCGCTGGGGGAAATGGATAATGTCTTTGGCTCACGTAGATACATCCGCCTATGGCGCACATTCTACTAGAGGAGCCATGGCTTCAAAAGCTTTCAACTTGGGCTGTAAATTGGAAGACCTTTTTCTAATGGCTGATTGGTCTCGTGAATCAATGTTTAAGGAATATTACTTTTGCCCAACAGAACATGTCTCTTCTACGGTTATTTCACAGCTTTGAACTAGCATAATATGAGACTATGAGTCCTTTAATAAAATTACCAGATTTTACTATTTACATGAAATAAAGTCATAATTTTATTAAGGACACAGAGGCGAATGTTAACCCACCAGATACAGGTATGTCTTATGTTTTTTCCACCCTAAGTACACTATGGGTAATGATTTTAAATGTCTGGATTGCTTCACGAGTTGCTTATTAATTTATTTTCATGACTTAGTTACCTACAATTTGATTAACTAAACATAGGGAATTACAGTATTCGGTTTAATCACTACTCTGATAATATGGGTGATATTCTATTTGAGCATATCTTACCATTTGTTATCTCTGTTCATTACAGCTTGAAACTTTACGATTGCTCTCATCAGGACCAATTTCTTCCACAGTTACAATGGATGTGTTCAAAGAATCTGTTCCCTCGATGATGTCCCCTCGCAGACAACGACTGTTTGTCTGATTGTGTTGAGTCAGTCATTCCGTTTTCAGTTCTTCTCGTTGACTATTGGATTCGGCGTCACCGAGAAAGAGGAGTGGCTTAGGGTCACATGGGAGCATATCAAATGTGCAGTGCTCTCATTGGCTAAGATGTTATATTAACCTTCTAAGAGTATTTGTTTTGTTTTTTCAATGAATATCTATATATCCTTTCTTTGCTGCTGAGGAATAAAGAAAGGGATATAGCATAATATTCGCCTCTGCGTCCTTAATAAAATCATGACTTTGTCATGTAAATAGTAAAATCTGGTAATTTCTTTATATGTATTCCAGGCAGACTTTGAAGCATATTAATGCCACCTGCAGTTTTTGGTATCTCTACATGTATTCCAGGCAGATTTTGAAGAAGTTTAATGTTACATACAGCTTATGGCAGTGTATCCAGATAATAACAAACTGGAGCTGCTCCTGACGACGGTGTGCTGACACGTTGAAACATACGTCACAGCTACTTATTTATTTATTTTTTCTCTATTATTATTATTGCCATTTATATAGAGCCAACAGATTCCATGGTGCTTTATAATATTGCGAGAGGGGGGATTTAACTAAAAATAGGGCAATTACAAGAAAACTTACAGTAACGATAGGTTGAAGAGGACCCTGCTCAAATGAGCTAACAGTCTATAGGAGGTGGGGTATAAAACACATTGGTAGCACTTTACACTTGGTAGCACTTTAGTTTTGTTTGCACCATGATGATTTAGTTGTAGTTTAATTTTATTTTTCCTTTTTGACTAAGACTAAGTTAGGGAGATCAGTTTGGGTAAGCACTAGTGGAGGTGCTGAGTGCTGAGGTATTCATAGGATAAGACTTACAGAGGGCGAGGTTGACGCTAGTGGGGCTTTGGACACTCCAAACCTCATCTTTCCTTGTTTTACCTCATCCTTTTTTGCTTTCAGGCTTATTTGGATCTGGTGTGCAATTCTGAGGTTCCTGTATCTATGCAGTCTTTTGATGCTGAATGTGTTCCTATTGTGGGACATCATTACTGTTTTTTATTCTTTATTTTTGAAACAAAGTGTAAAGTACATGTTACATAAAATAAATATGGCAGGTGACATGAAGTATAACATTGACATGCATGAAAGGTTAAGATTTGCTGCGGAGTTTATTGCTTTTCTTAAAGACAGACACACACTTTTAACGAGCTTAGTAAATAGGTTTGGTCAGATATAAGTGTATACACTTAAAAAAAATTTTTTTTTCAACAGGAATAATCAACTAGCAAAGCTATAAAAAGATCTAGAATGCTATAAAGCTACTGGACATTAATAATAAAAATCAAACATAGAGAGCTAACAGCAGACTCTACAGGATGCCATCCTGAGTTGGGGATGGGCTATTCAGCCTATGCCACTAAAAGACCAGTGTAAGTAGGACAATTTGGAACTATTCCCCTCTCTCTCACCTCTCGGTGCAGAGATAGGCGGGTCTGAGGTGTAATCATCAGGAATAGTTCCATGCGCCAGACTCGCTCGCCACATAGTAAATGTTGCCTGCTTACTAGAATTCCCCGCTGACCCAGTAGAAGGATCAAGCGCCCGCAGAGGTCTTAGATTTTGGGTGTGTGGATGCAGCCACGTGGGCTCCCAGCCCAGAAGAGGGCTGTTAAGCCAGCGCAGCATCTGAAGTAAGTGGCAGTGTAGGTGAGGTAGGTACAGGTAGGAGTTGTTCTGCAGGCAATATGAATCCATAAGTTCTGGTATAGCTGATTGAATATAGGCTTGAAAGTTTGGACTGGACTGGATGTGGCTGCCATCTTGGGTTCGCCACGCTTTGGTGAAAGGGGCAAGATTCGGAGATCTGTTGTTGCAAGGAGGAGTAGCTGAGTGGAGGTCAATGTGAGTCAGTTGAGAGAGTGGCCACCTCCCCCAACCAACAAGCTGGCAGACTCTGTAGGCTGCAAGTCCGGACTGTGGGGTTCTGCACCAGTTCAGTGCACACTGGTGCCGGTAAAAGACTCTCTGATAGTTAGTTGAACTGCAGTGCGTTTAATTCAGTTTTCAGGGTAAGTCCTGCACTTTGGAACCGTTTAATGACTCTAGATTGCCGGAGCTGTTAGCAGACACGTCCAGCCATCTTGGAAGTCAGGCCCTGCCCCCCGACATCATTGTTTTTTATCTTAGAGCATTATTGTATCTATCCCCTTTAATGCCTTTGTTAGTCACTTAATTCCCTAAAATTATTAAAGTTAGGGGTTCCTCCCCTATGTACTTTGGACATTCTCCTATTTAGGTCCCCCTTCTATTGAGGGTTTCCTTTCGTTGTATAGTTGCAAAACTAGTATTAGCATGCATTATCATAAGGATGGTAGACCACTTATAGGTTAGCTACTTGAGGTATAGCTGAAAAGAAATGACAATTTTCGTGTAGCTAGAACCCTGTTTTTAAAGAAAATTACCACTCGGGTGTTTCAAGATAGGCCACAACATGCTTGATAGAAGAGGTTTATACCTCAACTGTGCTACTAAGCTCATATATGAGAAATAAAAAGAAAAATTGAGAGCATAAATATAATGAGCATTCTGACACTGGTTAGAGTTTAGAATTAATTAAGCCCATTTCTACACAAGGAAGATTCTTAATTAGCATTAGGTAAGTCCTAATAGGGCGCTGTACACATTTTAAATAATAAGAAACAATTAAATGAAAATATGTGTAACTACAACTCTGTTTATTTAAGAAAATACTACTATGTATTTGAAGTTAGGCCACAACATGCTTAATAATAAAAAAAAAAAAAAAAAACACTATAACCCCACAATGTCAGAAGGCTCAGATGAATGAAAAAAGTATAAATCAATTTTCATACAGAAGTGAAAATTGCATGAGAGTGAGATCAGCTATTTCTACACTGGGCAGATTGCTTCAGGGCAGTAGGTGAGTCCCAGTAGGTCCCCTCCCTCTCCCTCTCCATCAACCCCAGACCCCCGCTGGAGCCTGCAAAAATTGTCCATGGATCTGGATGCTCTTGGTGCCCAAGTTGGTGTCCCAGAGGAATCTTGCAGTATAATTCTGAGGTTGTGTACTGGTGACTCTCCAAGGGTGTGGACTGTACTCGAGGATCAGTTCCCTAATGGCTCCTGACTCAGGTAAGTGGCATTGGGTAGCGTGCGGCCTCTGGGAGCACACCTCTTCACATTCTTGATATTTCTCTGAGTAAGCTTCACCCAGAAACGGGTGCAGAGCTGAGTAAAGGCTTGTACATATCAGCTTGCCAAGTCGCTTTGCTGTGAAACCAGATACTGCAGAGCATGCTTGGTTGCGGCAGCCATATTTAAAAGCCTCTTCAGGATGTAGCAGTGAGTGTCTTTGTGAGGAGTATAGTGAATCACTTTAGCACAGATCTGGATAGCAACCATGGGTCCAAAGGGGAGCCAGATAATAAGATAATATTTGATATTAAACCAAAGCAGGTACTTAAAAGCACATGTTGAAATCCGAGAAACTCTGTCTGTTATAAAAACAGCAGCCTCGAAGTAATATCTTAATTTATTGATTCAATATCAAAGTTTAACTGAGGAGGTCCTTGAGCCTGCTTCTTGCTCGCTCAGCAGTCAGACTCTGACCTCCACAGTAGTCATTTTAGCACCACTACGGAGGTAGAATCACAAAAATATCTAAATAATACAGTCATATAGTTACAGGTATAGATCAATCAGTTTATGGGAATAAATATCTCAAAACAAATTGTTAAATGATGCAACCAAAAGCTAAACAGTGGTGTGTTATTAAAATACCATAATACCACAATACCACAACTCGGGTCTGCCTACTTTAACAAATATTTATTCAGAGACAAATACTCTGCAAAATACAGGTAAATAGCACACAACTAAAGCATCAAATGCACTACCTACAACTAAACACACATTAGATCTTACCCACAGCACAACTCCATGACCTTTCAATGATGACACACAAGAAGAGAGAGATAAAAGGGAAGTGTGCAGTTATCTTCAACCACCTGCCCTATGTCATCACTAGACGTGGTGACAGAGTTTAGCTCATTGACATTGACACTAAGCAGTCACATAACCTTAGTCATAATGTTTTCGTGACACCACAAGTGGCAGTAATGGCAAGGCAACAATGCAACATTATCCATGCAGATACTTATTCCATCAATATTTTAGTGTATGTATAAAATGAATATTATATATATATATATATATATATATATATAATATTCATTTTCCAACTAATTTTAATTAAAGAAACACTCCATGCACCATAACCACCATAACATAGCCCTGTAGAGGTTATGCTGCCATGCTGCTGTTGTAAATAGCTTGCTAATGAATCTGGGGTCCACTGGGCAATGGCCCCCTCTTTAATTTGAAAGTTGGATCACTGAGCTTCCATTAGCTCTCCTGACCTAAGCTCAGTCAATGAGTTAAGCCCTACATTGGCAGACTAGCTCAAGGAGGAGATGACTGGTACCTGATGGACCCCAGATAAGTTGTCAAACTCTTAGCAAATGATTTGACCACATACTTTGGGAGGAAGGGGCCCAGGTCACTCATGGCATGATAACCAATACATCACAATGTTTCTGGTCCTGGGTATGGAATGAATGGATCTTGATAGTTTATTGGATGATGCAAATGTGCTAGGTACAAATGTTTAACAAAAAACAATCATTTGTTTGCCCTCCAGGTAGCAGAGCTGTATTGCATATTTCATCTAATGCCTTCTGCTTCGTGGATCAATAACTTACTATAATGTCTGTTCTATGCTAATATAAATATATATCAATACACACATTCATACATTATTGATATTCATTATTTATATTTAAAATCTTAAAAATAGTTAGATCTGTTTTTTAAAAGCTGATTTTATATAACAATTTCTACATTTTACAAAAAACTGACTTTTGGGGATGTTCTGTAGACAGGGGTGATAAAGACAACTATTCATATTGATAAGGCTATTCACATTGATCTTCTGAAAGAAAGTGTGTTTCTACAATTGATCTTTACTATATATGCAACTATAAATCCTCAAATCAAGATACTGCACACAATTTGCATAATGTTCATATAACAATATTATATGCTATGTATTGAGAGTTATGGTCAATCTGTAGAGGAGCAAATTCTGTTTCTCCAAAATACATGAACTGGTCCTCCCAATGAGACATAAACAAATTCGCACAACTGGGCCAAACTTGGTCCCCATAGTTGTTCCTCCCATTGTAGATCAATTGATATGGATTTTCTGTTAAAAGAATTTCTTGGACAATTAACAGAATCTACATATTATTTTTGTGGTTGAGGTTTGCACCTGGTGAAGATGTGTACATTTCAGTTTCTTAATTTATTTTGTTAGTTTTTTGTGTAATATTCACACTTGTTTGCATTTAGATCGCTAGAGCCACGTATTATTGCTTACTTGAGTATTTCACTAACTTAATGTATTATTTATTATACTTATTTTTAGTTGTCTTTTTATTCAAACCTTTTTGCAAATATGACAATTATGCAGTTAAAAGACAGCAGTAGTGAAAAATATTAAAAGAAAACATAGGATAATTTGACTTATGTTTTTTTAAACATAACAACAGTGTTGCAGGAAGGCTGACCCTAGTGTCTAACATAAGAAATACAGATGCTATGGGGTTGAAATGGGGTCTCTTTTCAGCCTATGTAACCATGCAACATCCACATTTGTTTTTCACATTAAAACAATACTCTTAAGATTGGTCTTCAATCCAGCAACTGTTTCTGGTCATTCATTTAGGATAGGGGCAGCGTCAGCAGCTTCCAGTGTAGACACTCCTGTACATATTATCAAAAGGCTGGGGATATAGACATCCTTAGTCTATAACCAGTATATCCCCACTTCTCTTATAGACCTTACAAAGAACTTGAGAAAGCTTTTAAAAGTTTAGTATTGTAATTTGTTGCAATAAAGTGTTTTCTTTTGCTACTGATACATTTTGCCACATCTCATCCCATCCTTATTTAATTAATTTTATCCAATTTTGTTTTCTCTTTTCTTTTATCTCTGTGAGTCCTATTTTATTTACAGACCTACTCATACGTTGGTTTCGGCACACCACAATCGATTTAACACCACCAGTATATACATATGGCTATTATGTTTCCAACCACGAGCTTAGGGCCACAGGCCTTGTGGGAGGAGTTTGATCTATACAAGCCCTACTCCCCCACTTACCTGTGCTGTTCCATCACAGGTCATCAATTTTAGATTAAAGAGCAAAACAGGAGCCAACTTCCTACCTATATTTCACTGGCTGTTGGTATCCCTCAATTTTTTTTAAATTCCTCTTCCTGGTAGAAAGACACAAACCAGCTGATCCCTTAAGAAAGGCATTCATTGTGTGCTGAAATTTTTTGTTAATGGTATTAAGAATTAAGTCTCAACTCCTGATCTGTAAATGTGTTCTTATAATTTGTTGCTCTATTCATATTGATGTGTAACACTTATCATTTAGCTTTTTTGGCCTCTCTGGGGTGCATATGGGATTTATACCCTGTTGTTATTCTTTTTTACATAGTGGTACTCATCCTTTCTGTTTTGAATTGTTGACTCTCATCCATGACAATAAATAACCATGGGATTCCCAGTCCACTGGTTCCAAAAAGCAACAACAGGCTACCATGTCCCCAAACCCTAGTCATCACCCCAAAAATTCAATATGGACCTTAAAAATAAAAAAGTACTAAATAGTAATAAAATAGTAACCAATCAGTATTCCTGGGGGTGAAAAATCCCTAAAATCATGTCTGATAAAGAACCAGCATGCAACCCAGCATTACTGAGGATTCCCTGCATCCAGTACTTAACACTCAATACATCATATAATGGAATAAAGGGTTATCATAAGAGTAGAACCATTTCCAAGAACTCAAACAATGAAATCACTAAAATGTGAGAACTCATGTGGCTTTGCATATAACAAGCATACAAACAATTACACCAAATAATAAAGATGATAAACTGATTGGCTACCCCAAGAGCTTGGATTAATATATGAGCATCACTTGTAGGCCTCAGTACAGAGCTAGATGTTAAGGGGAGGCTCTGAGACTCTTGCCCACTGCACCAGAGATAAGGAATTTTCTTGTTTATTGGCCCACAGGACCGTGGATACCTCTGCATCTGGATAGAAAACATGGACGGCCAAAAAAACTTTTAAGATGTTGGAATTCATTTGGGTAATTGTCTTAAAACATGACTTTCTTTGAAGTGGTCTTCTTGATTCAATAATAATGTATTTGAGTGATGAAATCTTCAGGGGTGTCTTTAGCCTGTCAATCCTGTTGCAGTATATGGTGAGCGCATTCTAGAAGCAAATTGTAGGGCAGTAAAGCTGTAAGATAGCTCTGGACATAGGCCAGAAGATCTGCAGGCTTTATGTATTCTGTGATGTCCCATATCTGAAAATGATGGTGGCAATATCGATCCTCAAAACCAGTAAGCTTCAATGTTAGCTGTTTGACTTATTTCAGTAAAGGCTCATGTTGGATGGCCAGAGAGTTGTTATGAACAATTACCTCATCCATGTGGGCCTCAATGGTGTTTTTACTATTAACCGGCTCCATAAGTTTGCCTGTCAAAGCCAATGACATACACCCTGGATCCCTAATACCCAGGGGTCAAGTCCTGGGGAATAAAGTGTGGGAACTCACCCAAGATTACCCCCCCCCCCAAAAAAAAAATACACGTGTGTGTGTGTGTGTGCATGTGTGTGTGTGTGCACACACACATGCACACACACACTGACAGGTGCACATACACACACTGACAGACACACTCACAGATACACACACACACACACATACATACACAGACACACTCACACATTCACAGACACACTCACAGACACTCAGACACACACATACTGAGACACACACACTCACAGACACATACATACACACACACTCACACTCACAGACATACACATACACACACACAGACAGAAAGACACACATGCACATACACACACATACACTCACAAATTATTATTATTATTTTTTTAATTAAAAAATGTCCACCCAGCCTCCCTACCTGGAGAGCTGGCGTGGACCTGTCCCTGTGGTCCAGTGGGGCAGGCGCCTGTCTCCATATCAGACGCAGCGAAGGGAGCTGTGTTCTCTCTGCTCCTTCTCACTGCGCGGACTCTCTACTGATGCTGGGAGCCAGAATATGACATCATATTCTGGCTCCCGGCATCAGCAAACTGCGCGTAGCGAAAGGGAGCAGAGAGAGAGAGTCTCTGATATGGAGACAGGAACCTCCCACTGCGGGGGTCCATCAAGTGGCCATCAGACCACATCTTGGGCCCCCCATGATAGGGGAACATGAGGGTGCTTTTGGGGGTGGCATTTTTTGCCCTGCTAATACCACAATCATTCTTGCTCAACTTTACACAGGAATATAGTCCCTCTTCTCTATCATTCCTGCATTGCAGTTTTAAAAGGAATTGCCTAAGGCTGTTGATCAGTCACTGCAGATTTGTGGAGCGCTCCTAGTGGCCAGAATAAATTTCTTTCCTTGACAGCACACTAGTGGTAGCCCACGGTGTCTGAGGAAGCTGTGTCTGGAAGTTCAACAGTAGCAGTAGAGACTTCAGGTGCTGGAAGAAAGGGTGGAAGTGTATCTGTAAGGCAGCAAGACTAGCAATCCTTCCTTCTTCATGGTGAAGTAATGGATAAGAAACACAGTTCAGATAATATTCTGCAAGCAAATTGGAGGAGACAATGTCATTTTGAGAGCAGAGCAGACAGGCACCAACACAGGTGGTGCTTCAGAATGACTTTGCTCCTTCCTTAAGAGGTGGCTTGCCTTCATACTATGGTGGAAATGACTGGAAATCTTCCTACAATGATCAAGAAAGAGTGTATCTGTAAGGCAGCATAGCTACCAATCCTTTCTTCTTCATGGTGAAGTGATGGATAAAAAACACACTTCAGATAATATTATAAAAGCAAATTGGAGGATGATGTCCTTTCGAGAGCAGAGCAGATAGGCACCAATGCAGATGTGGGGTTTGCGGTCAGGGGTGGAGCTTTGTTGGTGTGCACTGTGCAGTGCACATGTTACATCTTGTTGTGGAGGCAGTAATCCCAAAAAGAAATAGCAAATAGCCCCTTTGCCATTTCTTTTGGGGATTGCTGCCTCCACAACAAGATGTAGCATGTGCACTGCACAGTGCATACCAATAAAGCTCCACCTCTGACCACAAACCCCACATCTGCGTTGGTGCCTATCTGCTCTGCTCTCAAAAGGACATCATCCTCCAGTTTGCTTTTATAATATTATCTGAAGTGTGTTTTTTATCCATCACTTCACCATGAAGAAGGAAGGATTGGTAGCTATGCTGCCTTACAGATACACTCTTTCTTGATCATTGTAGGAAGATTTCCAGTCATTTCCACCATAGTATGAAGGCAAGCCACCTCTTAAGGAAGGAGCAAGAGAAGTGTGACAAACTCCCCTTTTTTACAGGAGTAAGCCACAAGCTCCTGGAGGAGACTACTTGCCAGCCTCCTGCCCACAGACTATGGACCCTGTGGAAAATAATGTAAAAGTCTCTGTTCGTTCCTTTATAGAGTTTTATGGCCACACTTCGAATTTTCGAAGCGGCACTTCGAATTACCGAACAACCGCACAAACCAGATACCACCCTGGAGCTTGTTAACACCTATTACAACTTGGAACGTTTCTCACCGCAGTTTTCTAATTGTTCGTCTGGGTGGCCACAATTCCTATAGACAACCACTGCATGAACGCAGCCAGCAGTGTTTGGGCATGAATCTCCTGAAACTAAAATCGGCTACAGAAACTCCCGAACACCGCTGTACTTCCATCATTGCCTGCGTTCGGTTCTATTCCACTTAGTAAGGCATTGTTTGGTGGGATCATCCGTCTGGATGAAGGGAACAAGCTCCAAGGTAAGACTATTGACTCTGTTCAGTAGTTTGTTCGTTTTAAAACTACCGAACTAGACCGACCACAAGCCCTGATTCTCTGGAACTATTTTGGGCATGGGGCCATGCTTGCGGTCGGTCAAATAAATGACTTACATAGAAGTTTTTGGATATGTTGGTCACCCAGATCAGGGCTATCAGGGTATGTAACATTTGTGGGGGGGCAAATAAAACAAGTCACAAGAGAGTGCTGAGGACGGACATCAGCAAAATTAGCCTGCCCTTTGGTGGGTCCCCGCTCAGTTCTCAAGCTGGTTTTAGCTCATCTTGTGCCATTACAAAGAGAACCAGACCATGCATCTCAGACTGATTCCACCCAAAAGGGCAGAACAGATCCAAAATGCAGGCCAGCTCTCTCTGCATTAGAGATACAGCAACCCCAGATAATTGTTTCAGCCTTGTTAGGCATCATCAGTGAGGCATAGCTGATATCTCTCTAGGCACCATGAGCAAGGGGTCCACATCTGGATTACCCTTTAAGCCTAAGGAGAGCAAAACAAACAAGTCGCAAGAGAGTGCTGAGGATGGACATCAGCTCAATTAGCCTGCCCTTTGGTGGGTCCCCGCTCAGTTCTCAAGCTGGTTTTAGCTCATCTTGTGCCATTACAAAGAGAACCCGACCATGCATCTCAGACTGATTCTACCCAAAAGGGCAGAACAGATCCAAAATACAGGCCGGCTCTTTCTGCACGAGAGGTACAGCAACCCCAGACGATCGTTTCAGCCTTGTTAGGCATCATCAGTGAGGCATAGCTGATATTTCTCTAGTGGGGATATCATGTGTTTTGGGGTACTTTGGGGACTTTTTAGAAGTGTGTGTTTTTTCTGCCTGGAGATAATTGGGTTAATGCAGTATCTGATCCAATTATCTCCCAGGCAGAGGGGAGGGATTCTTTGCGTTGTGTGGGACTGTTTTACATTGTAAATGTGTTTTTATTGGTTTGGAAGTTTGTGTCCCTGTCCCCAACAAAGTCCATGTGTGTGTACCCCTTGTTTGAGGATTTGCATAAAAGGCACGTGTGGCACCATTAAAATTTATTCAAGCTTACACTCCAAAACTGTGTGTCATCCTGTTATTGGAGTGAAAGAAGATTTACTCCTGTGTCTGCTGTTCCAGCTTGCAGGAGATTCAACGGGGAAAGTCCTTGTAAGGACTAGAGCTAATTCCCCCATATAGCTCCAGGAAGGAGCAGTTCCAGGGCCTGAGTCAAGTCACGGCGACTGTGGGCAGAAGTGTTGCGGTTTGTCCCCTGTTTCAGCTAGGAAGCGGTACTTGGCAGAGGTACCCAGTGTAACGAATCACCTGGCACCCCAACTGAGTACCTGTGTTGCCAAAGGACCATAAGCACCGCACCAGACACAACAACCACCGCAGACTCAACAACCGCCGTAGCTTAACTGGAGTCTCGCTGTCTTCCTTCCACCCTGGATCAACCTCTGACATCCAGGACTGTGTGGGGGAGACCTCTCCTCCAGGAGAGCGTAACAGGAACAGCTCTTAAAAGAGCTAAGTGATTAGAGCCCAGGGGAGTATACAAACTATAGCAATCCCCAGTGTTAATATAGCAGATCCCTACAAACACAAGACAAGGCTGCGTATTGAGAGTTAAGCAGAACTGAGGGTTTAATGAACAGGTTGGTCTTTTATACAAGTTTTCCCACAAGGTTACCACTGATGTGGACCTTGTGGGCCACCAAAAAATTAATTCCACAGCCAATAGTGTACAGTCACAAAGTTAAACACCCCCATTCATTTACAGTAAATTCCTCCCCTCTGCTTGGGAGATAATTGAGTTAATTAACAAAGACAATAAACTAACTCAATTAACTCTAAGCAGAAAAAAACATTCATTTTTACAAACCCCAAAAAGTACCCCAAAATACAACATATCCCCACAAAATACAGTCACATCCCCTGATAGCCCTGATCTTTGTGAACAACATATCCAAAAACCACCCAGATCGGTTCAGGGGTTCAGGAATTTCCTGGAAGTCTTATTTTTGCCCCACCATCCACATGGTCCCATGCCCAAAACAGTTCCATACACTCGACGACAAAACACTGTTGCCACATGTTTGACTCTGTTCCAGTTAAAAGTCCAAGGGGCAGAAACCGTACTTTTGAACATGGGTTATCACAGGGCCCATAGTCCCTGAGTAGGTGGCTGGCAAACAGGCCCTTCCAAAAACCAGTGGCAAAGTTGCTTTCGTCATACCCAGCCAGGGGTATAGGGAGCTCTGTTACAAGAAGGGAGGTCTTTCCATACAATGTCTATGACAAGACATCAATACACAGTGAAATTCCACTTTGGAGATGCTGGGGAGGATTTTGGAGTAGCAGAGGGCAATCCAGAGTATGACTTCGGATGAGTACATTGGTATTGTGTCTCTGATTGGTAGACAGGATCACACATTGATAGGTTAGCTAGTGACAGTCCTTTATAATTTATTTAGCAATGCCAGTGAAAACTTGAGCTGTTGCACTGCCGGTCTGGACAAGCCATTTCCTTGTTCATAGCTCTACTGTGCAAGATTGATGCCTTTCTTGAGAACCACATGGTTGTTCCAGGTGACTCTCTACATACTGATGTAGCAGCACTTATCAAGAGGCTCAAGGATCAATGAAAATGTGCATATGTTAATGATATTTTGCCTGAATGGATGCTTGCTGCCCTCTGTGATCCAACAGGCAATAACAGAGGAGAATGCTGGCTGAGGAAGAAGTACTGCAGGAGTCTGAGATGTCTGAAACTCCCAGCAACAGTGGCAGCAGTAGCACCACAACAGAGCTGAGTGAAGTAGATGCACTTTGGATGTTTTGTTACTTATTTGGACCCAGTGCAACAGTAAGAAGAAAAGCCAGATTTTACCTCTTTGAACCTCCTTTTCCACTTACAGTTGAGCATTGGAACTACTGAAATTAGTGTGTGGCCTGATAGGTTGAAAAAATAGGTTCAGTGGTTAAGAGAGAAAATTAAATCAGGTGAGGTAATATTGTGAAAAAGAATTATCAATTATTCCTTTTCTATTTCCTAGTGATATGAATAGACACTGAGTAAGGGATAGACACACACAGAATATTTTTGCAATTGACCTGTTGCAAAAACTGTAAGCATCCATAATTTTTTAATGAACAACACATTTGAATATATATAGATATTAGATGTAATTAATATGAGACTCATAACAGTTTTTTTTTGTGGTTTAAATATATATTCAGGAACATTGCAATGACACTAGGGGACATGGATTTTAGAAAGGCTTCTTATTCTGAGATGATTTGTTTTCTGTTTTGTTTTGCTTTTTTTATTCCTATTATAGCTAGATTTGAATTTTGCAGGAATACAAAACAAACATATTTTGAAGTAAATATTGTGTTTGCATATAATACTGCGCTCTTGCTTTTTTCACAGTGTTAGGTTCTAGCTGGGTGGCTTATTCCCATTTTTGTAGGCTTCTGTAAGCAATAAATATATGTAATTAAGTTAAAAACAATGGCATCTAAAAACATCCAATCCACAACTCATTACATCTACGACAAAACAGGCACATGAACAAAACTCTCCAGAATGATCCAAGTGCCCTGCCATCAGAGGCTTTACAATAACTACACAATTAAAATATGATCATACAAATTACATTAATTCATCTATTTTTATGGGCTGTTTTCCCTTAGCCCTTCACACTAATTTAGGTAATGGGTTCAAAAATTATGTTTTTATTAGTATATATGAAAGCAGTGTGAATTTGTCAATTGCTATGCAAAATCAAAAGACACACAGGCCAGTATTAGCTTAAAATTAATTCTATGATTCATCTAAACCATTATCCTTTAAGAGGTGATTGCTGCATTGAAATTTGCTTATCTCCAGCAGCCAATTCACTTGGAATAAGGTCCTACATTATACGGCTGAAGTAAACCTTATTGTAGCAGCATCCAAAAGGACACATTCTGACACTAAATATCACTCTACAGCACATAAGCAAGGCATGCGTCACATGAAGTGCACTGACGCATGTTACCGGAAATGTGTGTGCATTAAAAGCACCCTACAGGCTTATGTTAACCTGTTCCAGATTGATAAAACATTTAGGGAAGAGTATAATTTTTGCAGATTTGCTACCGTTGTACACATTTTCATCATGTCTTATTTTTCTAAATCACCTGTTATTTAATAGCACATATTGCGCAAATTTTTTTTCATGCAAATTAGAAAGAGCATAATTGTTTGCAGTTTCCATGCTTGTGAGTGTGTGTGTTTTATTATGAATGCACTTATTGGGTGCCAGTGAATGTGTTTTTGTTTTTGAGTGTGTGCTTGCTCTGAACTAATCTTTCTAGTTACTTATGTGCTATGTTTTACTTTAAAATGAAAGTTTAAAGCATTTATTCTGAAATTAGATACAATTAATAGAAGGATATGCTAGCTTTTTTTTCCTGCTTCTTAGCCTCAAGGTACAGTAAAAAAATGAACACATACACATACTGCCTTAAATCAGATTATTTAATATAATTTATTTTAGGATCCTGGCTGCAAGTTACTTGATATTCAACAAGGATTCTCTTTCATAGAAACACATTTGTAAGAATACTTGAAGAATCAATAGTTAGATTATCTTTGTGTTTGCCATATAACTGAAATCATATATTTCCTCCCAATATCTGACCATTTAAGGGAACAATCCAAGTGTTGCAACACTTAAATCTCACTATAGTTATAAATACACACCCCTACTCTTGTACATCACAGGAGGAGATATGCATGCTATGTATACTATGTGTGCACAGTGGCATCACTAGGGGGGGCCAGAGGGAGCCATGCCCCCCCCCCACATCATGCTGTGCCCCCATTGGGCCCCCCAAATGCCGGCAACTTGCTGTTTCAATTATATTACATGCAGGACTGAGGTGCTGGGTGCTGTCTGTGGCCGGAGGGAGCACTGACAGGCTCCCCTGCACAGGCCCCCCCCCCAATTGAAGCCCCACCCCCGCACATAAGCCCCGCCCTGCCGTTAAGCAGCAGACCATCTGCTGCTGCTGGAAAGAATGGAAGATGGCTGTCTGACTCCCAGCCACAGCCTCCAGTGACAGGTAGGCTTAATATGCTTGTGTGTGTGTCTCTGCTAGTGAGGAAGCTTGTGTGTATGGACTCAGCAGTCTCTGTGTGTGTGTGTGTGTGTGTGTGTGTATGGACTTAGCAGTCTGTGTGTGTGTATGGATTCAGCAGAGTCTGTGTGTGTGTGTGTGTATGTGTGTATGGACTCAGCAGTCTGTGTGTGTGTGTATGTAATCAGCAGTCTGTGTGTGTTTCTGTGTGTGTATGGACTCAGCAGTCTGTGTGTGTGTGTGTATGGACTCAGCAGTCGTGTGTGTGGGACTCAGCAGTCTGTGTGTGTGTGTGTGTATGAACTCAGCAGTCTGTGTCTGTGTGTATGGACTCAGTAGTCTGTGTGTGTGGACTCAGCAGTATGTGTATGGACTCAGTCTGTATGTGCGTGTGTGTGTGTGTGTGGACTCAGCAGTCTGTGTGTGTATGTATATGGGCTCAGCAGTCTGTGTGTGTCTGGACTCAGCAGTCTCTGTGTGTGTGTGTGTGTGTGTGTGTGTGTATGCACTCAGCAGTCTGTGTGTGTGTGTATGAACTCAGCAGTTTGTGCGTCTGTGTGTGTGTATGAACTCAGCAGTGTGTGTCTGTGTGTGTATGGACTCAGCAGTCTGTGTCTGTGTGTGTATGGGCTCAGCAGTCTGTATTTGTGTAGGGACTCAGCTGTCTGTGTTTGTGTGTCTGTGTGTATGGACTCAGCAGTCTGTGTATGCGTGTGTCTGTGTGTGTGTATATGGAATCAGCAGTCTGTGTGTCTGTGTGTGTGTGTGTATGGACTCAGCAGTGTGTGTGTGTATGGACTCAGCAGTCTGTGTGTAAGTGTATAAATCAGCCTGTGTGCATTCAGCAACGCCTGTGTGCGCATTCAGAAATCTGTGTGTGTTTGTGTGTATTCAGCCTGTGTGTATTCAGCCGTCTCTCTTGTTCGTATTCAGTGTACTGTGTGTATGTACTCAGCAGTCTATCAATAATTAAAATTGTTATTCCTGTGAGTTGTTGTGTAGGAAGGGCCCCAGTGCACTGCTTTGCCCGGGGCCCTTAACACTGTTAAGATGGTACTGCTTGTGTGTGTCAGTGAGCTTCTATTTAGTGAGCATGTGTGTGTGTCAGTGAGCTTGTCTTTAGTGAGCTTGTGTGTGTCCCTGAACTTCTTTGTAGTGAGTCTTATATTTATACAAGTGAGTTTGTCTGTATTAAGCTTGTGTGTGAGTCAGAGTTTTTTGTCTGACAGTGAGCATATTTGCGCATGTCAGTGAGCTTGTGTGCTCACTGTACAATATATATATATATATATATTTTTATATATATATATATATATATATATATATATAAATATATATATATATATTGACTTGTAGGAATGGCATACATTTTGTTGCCAGGGCTGCTTTGGATTCCCAGTTTGGCTCTGCCAGCGAGTGCGCTTTACCGCTGAATCATCTGGTGTGAGCTGCCGCACACTTTAGCCCTGTTACACGAGTCTGGGAGCTGCTGTTGACAGGTACTAGTAGTCTAGAGATTGGGACATGGGGTATATGCTCAGCTATCTGTATAATACTATAGTGCTGTTCTCTGTATAATACAGATCTGTGTGTGTATAATATCCCGGGATAGTCAGTGCTTCCTGTATAGTGCTGCTCTTTGTATAATACAGGTCTGTGTCTGTATAATATCCTGGAACAGTCAGTGTTCCCTGTATAGT
Source organism: Pelobates cultripes (assembly GCA_933207985.1). Taxonomy (NCBI): domain Eukaryota; kingdom Metazoa; phylum Chordata; class Amphibia; order Anura; family Pelobatidae; genus Pelobates; species Pelobates cultripes. Next base: position 90,779,217 of record OW240914.1, on the reverse strand, counting down.
GCTGCTCTCTGTCTTGGGATATTATACACAAACAGACCTGTATTATACAGAGAGCAGCACTATACAGGGAGCACTGACTCTCCCGGGATATTATACACACAGCCATGTATTATACAGAGAGCAGCACTGTACAGGGATCGCTAACTGTCCCAATTTATTATACACACAACCCTGTATTATACAGAGAGCACTGACTGTCCAGGGATATTATACACAGACAGTAATTGATAGCTGTGCTGCAAAATGTCTTTGGAATTTTTTTTTCAAATGTTGGCAACTATGGCACTGTATCAAGGGAAATGTGTTTGTTTTTTAATAATCCCTGGTGGAAAATAATGAATCCTTCACCAGGGATTATTAAAAAAACAACACATTGTATCGGGGGCGGGGCTTAACATGCGACAGGGGCAGGGTCAAACTGCGGCGAGGGCGGGGTTAAATGTGCTCCCCTACTTTTGTCTCTGGCCAACCATGTGCCCCCCCTAAAAATGAATCCTAGAGACGCCACTGCACCTGCACTTATATTTGCTTTCTTAACCCCTTCAGGACGGAGTCAATAGTGCACGTTCTGATCAAAACAAAACGTAAATAAAAACTGGAATTTGCGCTATATGTCTGTTCAACCGTAATTCACCGCTGTCACATTAAGTGCACCCACACTTATTACATATTATTTTGTTCAGGGGAAACAGGGCTTTATCATTAACTATTCATATATGGAACATAATTTATTATAAAGAAAATTAAAAAAAAGTGAGAAAATACAATTTTTTTTTTTAAATTTGTATTTCCGTCTGACATTTTAGCTGTGAATGTCATAATACTGTTAGGTTTTACTACAAGAAAATGCACATATTTGTAATGAGCAATGTCTCACAAGTACAACAGTACCCCCCCATTAACAGGTTTTATGGTGTTTTGGAAAGTTACAGGGTCAAATATAGAACGTTTTGAAATTTGCCAGATTAGTAATGTTACCTTTGAGACGGTGTGGTAGCCCAGGAATGAGAATTACCCCCATAATGGCATACCATTTGAAAAAGTAGACAACCCAAGGTATTGAAAGTGGGGTATGTTTAATCTTTTTTAGTAGCCACTTAGTCACAAACACTGGCCAAAGTTAGCGTTCATATTTGTTTTTTGTGTGAAAAAGCAAAAAAAACTAATATTTGGCCAGTGTTTGTGATTAA
>OW240914.1:90758027-90775527 GCA_933207985.1 Pelobates cultripes | reverse complement strand
TCCTGCTGTTTCTCCCATCTAGGCCAACTGGAAATATGACTGGATTAGTATGCATTATTTCTAACAGACCTTGATAAATTGATCTCCCCAGTATAATTTTAAGATTGTTTGTAATTTTACAGGGTATAGATTTATTTGATTTATTTGTAGTCTTCTATGCATTACTAAAATGTCTGTTTATTGTAATCTGTCTATGATGTTTCCTAATAAGAATGTTTGTTTGTTTAGATAGATAGATAGATAGATAGATAGATGAGAATGCAGTGATATGTTGCTATGAGTGTTTTTGAGATTGCAATGTTCTACTTGGACTTTGCTAACAATATTAGCCTTTTCATTGTAAGGTGATCAATGTGTTTGAAGACCCCGTAGCCATGAATGGACTGGGTCATAACGTTGCATGTTTTGTTTGTACAAGAAAAAGAACAGTGATTGCTAAAGGCTCTTTTTGGAGAATGGCTTACATAAAAAAGAGAGTTCTCTGTATATACGACTATTCTTTTTATGTGCATGCTTTGTTATCTGGCTTTTTGGTTTAAACATAATCATAAACTTAATCATAAGGGATTTAAATTAGTGTTCCAGAATAAAAAAGGACATTGATGATTAGATAGATGATAGTTGTTTAACTTGTCAAACATACTTCCATATACAAATTTCCAATTACTTATTTGCTTATCTTTGATACCAAGTCAGTACTAAATAATAGACATTCTTAACTCAAAATGGGAAATAAAACAATAAAATGTCTTATACCCATGATGTATGCTGTAGCAACACATTTGTTGACACCTCTCAAATCACAAATTGCAAAAGTGAAAGGTGGTACTGGTTAGACTCCAACAATATGGCATTGACGTAAAAATATTACTGAATGAAAATATATGCACTAACAATATAAGCGAGTATACTCTCAGAATACAATGACATTTCAGTCCAGGGTTGACTACTTACCAGCAATGCTGTTAAATGTTAGTGTATCGGTAACTGCCCCGTTTGCCTTGATATAAACAAACACACCTCCATTTACTAAGTATATTAAAGAGTTAAATAATGGGCCGCAAGTTGGTTTATTAGTATAACTAATTTCTACGTTCCTATTGTAAGGTTATGCACTAAACAGAACGAACTAAGTGGAATGAATCCACTTAATGTAAATCCAGTGGATTACTATATACACTTACCCTTATAAATAAAGGGGAAGGATATGAAGAAATAAGGAGATGGCACTAGTGCAAGGTAAAATATAGCAATATTTACAAAATAGAGTGATATACAAGGATATGAAATGCACTCACATGGAATAGAGCCCTGTAAATATAAGCTCAAATATCATCAGCAGTTGTATATTGAGGTAATACTAGACCACTTCTGTTCTTGACTCAAAGACTCTCAAAAAAGGAGATTAAAAAGAAAATGCTTCTAGTGCAATACCTTCGATAAAGAGCAAATGTATAAGTAAAGTGCAAATGTCTGCTCACCTTATTGAAAGCCAGTTATACTAGGCTCTCAGTATAACAGTAGATGTATATTTAAGGGTACACAATCCTTCTTGATGTAGATGCAGGAAAGAGCAGGAACCAACTGGACTTGATTTATGACTAATTCACTTTATTTTGCAAACAAACAAAAGTGTAAAATAAAACTTTTAAATAGTTAAGAACAAGCCAAGTACCAATAAATAGTGTCCACAAGTGCTCCTGAACTTTCAAGACACATTTTGCCTATTATAATGGCTTTCTCCATCGAAATTCTGGTGAGTCCTCTGTTTATACCGATGGCCCTCACAGGCCATTTGATCACGATAACGTATTGATCACATGACCGGAATGTCAGTCTGTAGAACTACTAAATAGTATATTATAAGCATATTATGTGGGAATTATACCAGTGTACGATATTCATACTAGAACTGGTTATAAGTTCTAAAAAATGTGAGTAGGACTATAAAAGACTTTCTTTACTGTTATCATCTCTTTCTGGGATATATTGCACTATTAGTCTTTTTTATCTATTTTTATATACAGATTCAAAGAATACCTTGACCTTCTATCCTTTATAGAAGGATTTAACTGGCAAAACTGAGGTTATATCTTCTGGCAAGTTTTGATTGAGACTTTATATTGGATATTTTATTGTTGTTATTCCTATACTGGTTTTTATTTTTTTGTGTTATCTCTACTCATATGTTGTCTATACTCTTTTGGCGCAACCTATATAATTATATAAGAAACATAATTTAATATGAATAAAACCTAAAAAAAGTGAGAAAGAAATTATTTTCCAAGTTCTGCATGGTATTTTAACCGTGGATGTAATAATCATGTTAGCCGTTACTGCATCAAAACACACATATTTGTATGCTGTGATGTTCCATTGCTACAACAATGCTCCTATGTATAGGATTCATGGTGTTTTTGGAACATTAAATGGTCAAGAGCTTGCGCATTTCAGTTTTTACTAACTGAAATGTGCCATATTGGTTTGCTGGACCTAAGTTGTCTTTTAGACCATATGGCAGCCCAGAAATGAAACTTACCCCCATCATGGCATATGATTAGCAAAAGTAGACAACCCAGGGTATTCAACATGGGTTACGTCCAGTCTCTTTTACTTGCCACTTTGTCACAAACCCTGGACAAAGTAAGTGTTCATATTTGTTTTTTGCATTTATCACACAAAAATGTCACTTTTGCTGACAATATCATTGTCATTATGTTCAGTAATGTCTCATGAGTACAATAATACCCTCCATATGTACAGGTTTTATGGGGTTTTGGAAAGCTACAGGGTCAAATATAAGACTTGCAAATTAAATTGTGTATATACACGGGTTAAATCGACATTAGTGCACTCTCAGGACTCAATAGGTGAATCTTCATAAAAATGTTATTGTGCAATGTGATACATAAAACTAATGACAACATTTCAATCTATTAGTGGACTTTTTAAATTATAATTACATTATTTTATTAATTAGAAGTCGGGGAATCTGCCTGACAACCCAGGCAGTCCCCCATCAGTCAATGTGTCAATCATGCGATCCTAGTCATGTGGCATAACTCACTCTAACGTTGGGTTAAAGTCTATAGGAATTTTTGTATATAAATAATTTGGAAAGTTTTAATAACACTATTGAATCAATTGGAATGCTTATTAAATTGAAGTTGAAGTATGAAATGGTTGCACTTTTATAATGCATTTAATGTTTAATGTTTTGGTCCTCAGAGTGACTTGTGATCAATAGACAATCAAGTTGAAAGTCCAGGTTAAAATAGTAACATTAAGAAATTCTCAAAACTATTTCAGCTTAAATGTCTCCCATATTTTTTGCTAAATGTTTGTAAACTCACTTATTTTAAATTTTCAGGAATAACTCCTACATTGGGTTAAACGCAGAAGGTAAACTGTATTTTTTTATATTTCAAATCTTACTGCATATTAAAAACATTACAAATATAAATTCCAAGAAAAATATGAGATGCCTTAATTTGTATGAATTATAAGGAATTGAGCAAAAACATGTCCTTGTGGAGGTGGAATCTGAGTGCTGTAATTAATAACAAGGATAGCAATGTTCGCATTTAAAGTAGCTTTGAGTGGGTTGTGTTCAGCTCTGAGACAATAATCTAATGTATTAGCTGTAGTGATGCTTTAACACATTTTATTTGGCTTGAACAAAACAATACAAATCTAAATTGTTCTGTCTGATGAATAGATCATGGAGAAAGAAAAAACAATTTTAAAAATGGAACTATAATTAAATCATATCTACCATGTGTCGGGTTATTATTGATATTTATTTATTTATATAGCACCAACAAATTCCACAGATTTTACAATCTGGATACATAGCAGCAAATAATTAACAGATAAATTAAGGTTATGGTTAAACTGCAAATTCACATTATTCTCTGCAAGCCAGAACTATTGCATCTATTAAGTTTGGTATGGCTTTATTTTTCAAATAACAATAAAACAGCCTGTGATTTTTCTGCCTTAGTGAAAGAAACTTAGCTACATTTTGTATTCTTCTGTGGAGCTTATTTATCAGTTTGTAAATGAAGATCAATAGAATAACATAGAACCTTACATGCACAAGAAATTTCTCTGATCAATCAATGAAAGCTTACACTGCTGTCATTAATTTAGCTTGACCTTAATGAAATTAGAACATTTATAAGTTTTAGTTATTTGGAATTCATATTTTTGGAAAGTAGTCAAACTGGAACAGACAATTTCTGAAGGCCCATCATTAATATTATTGGTAGACAGCAGGATCCACAGCTAAAGGACTTCTATTGGTTTCTTCACTCTCTATCATCCAAACCTGTAAACTACTGAGTTGGTGTGAGTGGTGAATCTGAGACTAGTTATGGTGGCAACATAAACGATAGAGCATAATATCTTAAATTTCCATGGCTTCTCGCGGTGCACAAGAAAAAGTCAAATCTCACTTGCTCTTGAACCCAAATTAGGAATGACTACAGTTCACTGTAGCAAGGAAATGAACCATGTCTAGATAACCAAATGATAGCAAACTACATATAGGACCCCAACAAGTGCAATACATTCCTTGTGTCCCCAACCATTTTGGATAAATGGGTAATAGGCTCAAGAAACAGCCCTTACATATCCATCCACTTTTGCCACCAAAGGTCAGTCAAGATTATGTACACCCTCTCAATATACATTTTCACCCTCACACACAATATACAACTGGCAACTCTTACCTAGCAAAATTATCTTTCAGACCTATACACACACTGTTACATAGCCATACAGAATCACAGACATATAATAACAGACATATTCATACATATATACATACAATCCCATACATACATACATAAATACACAATCACATACATTCACACACAGTCACATCCATACATAGACACACAATCACATGCATACACACACACACACATACAGTACATCCATGCACATTGCATATCCTAATATCAGTGACCTAACCTAAAGTTTAAAATTTTAGCATGGGAGAAATATATATTGTAAACTGCTTCACTTTCTTGCATTATTGCCAAACTGCTCCAACCAACTATGTTAAAATGTAAACACTTTTAATGATACTTGTCACAGAGCACTGATTTATGGGTTGGTGGGTGCTCCCCAAAGTCTCATCAATACTAAAATATATATATATATATATATATATATATATATATGCATATATACTACAAAAACCAAAATATCCTTGCACTCAACCTTAATATTATTGATAGCCAAGAAACTTCTAGCCAAAAACAGTTTCTACTTGCCGGGTGCCAGTCATCTAAGGGGAATTCGATATCTACACAAAGAATGATTGAGCTGCACTCACGGTCTTCCCATTCAAAATTTTCTTTAATTCATCAAGTGAACAAATCAACGTTTCGGTCCGCACAGGGACCTTCCACAGGACAAAGTGACAATAATCTGATAAACCCAACTTACATATATACCTCATACCAACATATCAGTGCAAAACTTACCCCAGGTGTGTGTTCTCCAACCCGGCGTTCTCCCCGTGAGAATGCGCATGTGCCACTACACCACGCCCCCATGTTAACGCATCACACCATGTGATCGTGTGCTAAACCACCGTTACCATAGTGACCTCGTAGCTATCACCAACAGGCGAGAATCCTTGCCGATTGAGCAATTGATAATGTGAACGAGGAAACTACATGCAAGAATAGAAGAAAAAGATAAATGTTTCAAGTGTACAAACCATTAAAAACATGCTGTAATTATAGGAGATAATCCTGAATTTACTTATAGCACATAGTCACATCAACGGGATGACACTATATTAATACCTTAAAAATATGTGTCAAGGGTCCATGAGTCCCCATGTGTGTGTACTGTGTCATAGTGCCTCCATAAGAATAACTCACTATACTTATACCCTAATGTGTATACTGTAAAATCTGCAGTACCTCTATATATGAAAAATATACAAAATGTGTTATAAATATGTGTAAAAAATATGTAAAAATAATTAAGTATAATAGACTAGCTTATGAAAAATATGTAAAATTGAAAATATCTGTGTGTGTGTGATAACTACTGTATTTATACTGTGAAACAATAAAAAGATGCCCTAACTCATGACCCCCCTCTGCTTATTAAACGTGACTCCGCTCTTAAATCTCCATCAATACACCCATGCATTATAGTCTGAATGACTGACAACTGTTGCCTAGGTCACTATTATTATTATTCTATCCTTATACAAGCGCTCATTTATATACTTATGTTTGATCACGCATCACTTTGCTATATGATCAACTGATGAGGCTGTATACGCCCCTAACTTTAAATATTATTATGGCTACTGTATACATAGACCAATTAGGCACTTATGCTGTCAGCTCTTCAGACCTAAAAACAATAAAACAGGTGAGACTTATGTAGCAGAAAAATGCAAAAATCTTTACAAAAATGAATGCACTCCTCGTGAATTCAACTGAGGGGTTAAAATTACAACAGAACCTGAAGGAGGAAGTTGCAAAATATCAAAATGAACTTATTAAATTTAAGAAGCAAAAATTGGAGAGAGTGAAACAAGACTATAGGGAACATACTGTATTTAAATGGCTCTCGGGAAGTCAGTCAAGACCGAGACGGCCTAGGAGACGTATACAACGTCCAAATATCCCGACAGTAGACATCACATCGGGGGAATCGGCTTCAGACAACGAGGTTCAAAGACAAAATAATTTTTTAGGACCAACGGGCAGAGCGATTACAACACGCAGTCGCCTAAAAAAATCAAGAAGAAAACATAACAGGAGAGGACAGGGGGGTAAGACCTATGAGCAGTCGCCAGAAACCCCCTCTCAAGAGTTAATCCCAATCTTCAATCTTTCGGAGAGACATTTAACATCAGAAGAGAAACAAATTCTAAGTAAAGGATTGACATTTGTACCAACCATGAAACCACAATTATTTAAATGGAATATCGAAATGTTCCAATTTGGGAGAAAACTATGATTAAAAGAATTCTATGCTAAGAAAGCAGGCTCTACAAACACTACTCAACAACAGGTCAATAGTTTAAGACCGAAATCTACTTTTGACCCCACAACCAATAATCCATCCTTAAAGACATACATGTCCATGGTGATGAGAGAATCCAAAGACCAAATAAATAAATATAAGATTAAACATCAAAATCTAATGAATACACAGAGGAAACTCATACAGAATCTAGCGGAGGATCCAAGCATAGTAATACGCTCTGCGGATAAGGGGGGGGGAGGATTGTGATAATGCAATATGAAAAGTATGCACAGGAATTGAGACAACAATTACAATGTCAGTCTACGTATAAAAAATTATCACGGGATCCCACTAAGGAAATTCAACGTAAAATTGAAGACACACTCAATATAGGAGTTCTTGCAGAATATATAGAATCAAAAATGGCTAAATATTTATACAATAAAACTCCCAAGATACCAGTTATTTATACCATACCGAAGATACATAAGGATCCAACACATCCCCCTGGACGGCCAATCGTTTCAGCGGTGGGGGGGGTGTTGGAACCTATAGCAAAATGGTTGGATCTGTTATTTAAACAACCAGTGACAAAGCTTGAAACTTGCATTAAAGATACACCATCATTGATAAAGGAATTAACGGCTTTACAGCTGAATGGGAATCCAGTGGTACTAATGACCATGGATGTTAGAAGCCTTTATACGGTTATACCACATAACCAAGGTATAGAGGCCATGAGGCAAGTACTTACACATTCAAAGGAATAAACTGGTTACAACTCCTTGATTTAGTGCTGTCTAATAACTATTTCAGGTTTGAAGAAGATTGGTACATGCAGATAGAAGGTACTTCGATGGGGGCAGCTATGGTCCCCATGTATGCCAATGTATATATGTATTTATATGAAATGGAACATATTTTTCCCCTTTATGGTGACAAAATCTTAAGATTTTTTCGGTTCATTGATGATTTGTTCATCATTTGGACAGGAACTACAGTTGAAGCACAAGATATGGTGGATCATTTGAATGCAGTAGACAGCCCTATTTGATTTACATTGGAAATAAGTATGGATAGAGTACATTTTTTAGATCTGCAAATTTGGATCAATGAAGGCAGTATTCATTATTCACTATTCACAAAACCTACGGATCGCAACACAATCTTGCATGCACAGAGCGCAAATCCAGCGAGATTGAAGGCTTCATTACCTAAGGCACAATTCTTAAGAACGATAAGGAACAATTCAGATGAAATTATAATGGAAGAACAATTACAACAAATGAAAATGAAATTTAGAAATCGTGGCTACAACAATAAACAGTTAGATGTTGCTTTACAACAAGCAAGACAACATACTCCGAAAAAATCTTTAAAGTTACAGGATCGTGTGATTTGTCCCATGACTTATAATGAGGCATCCACAAAATGATCAAGTATTATTACAAGCAATTGGAAAATGTTAGCAGGCGATCCCTCTCACCCAAGTATATTTAAAGAGAAACCACTTGTATGCTACAAACGTAATAGGAATCTTCGGGATATATTAGTGAAGACAGACCCTATACAGAGTTACATACAGATAAATAAAATACAACAACGAGGTAGCATTAGGTGTCTAGGCTGCGTGACGTGCAGCCACATGATACCTTCACGGACATTTAATCACCCTCACTCTAACAAGATTTTTTACATAAACCACACTATTACTTGTAAGACGCCATTTGTGGTATATAAACTTAATTGTCCATGCGGCCTATCATATATAGGCAAAACGGAGACACCATTGTGTGAACGTATACGGGGACACCGGTCTAATATATGGACAGCCTGTAGAGATGGATTGAGTGATAAACTGGTAGCCAAACATTTTTTGGAGAAAGGACACCCAATGGCATCATTGAAATTTACAGCTATAGACCATATCCCAGAACCACGACGAGGTGGAGACATAGGCAAGATGCTTTTGAACAAAGAAACATATTGGATTTTCAAGCTGGATACAGTTTACCCGAAGGGATTGAATGAACTAATAACATTTCATTCATTTTTGTAAAGATTTTTGCATTTTTCTGCTACATAAGTCTCACCTGTTTTATTGTTTTTAGGTCTGAAGAGCTGACAGCATAAGTGCCTAATTGGTCTATGTATACAGTAGCCATAATAATATTTAAAGTTAGGGGCGTATACAGCCTCATCAGTTGATCATATAGCAAAGTGATGCGTGATCAAACATAAGTATATAAATGAGCGCTTGTATAAGGATAGAATAATAATAATAGTGACCTAGGCAACAGTTGTCAGTCATTCAGACTATAATGCATGGGTGTATTGATGGAGATTTAAGAGCGGAGTCACGTTTAATAAGCAAAGGGGGGTCATGAGTTAGGGCATCTTTTTATTGTTTCACAGTATAAATACAGTAGTTATCACACACACACAGATATTTTCAATTTTACATATTTTTCATAAGCTAGTCTGTTATACTTAATTATTTTTACATATTTTTTACACATATTTATAACACATATTTTGTATATTTTTCATATATAGAGGTACTGCAGATTTTACAGTATACACATTAGGGTATAAGTATAGTGAGTTATTCTTATGGAGGCACTATGACACAGTACACACACATGGGGACTCATGGACCCTTGACACATATTTTTAAGGTATTAATATAGTGTCATCCCGTTGATGTGACTATGTGCTATAAGTAAATTGAGGATTATCTCCTATAATTACAGAATGTTTTTAATGGTTTGTACACTCGAAACATTTATCTTTTTCTTCTATTCTTGCATGTAGTTTCCTCGTTCACATTATCAATTGCTCAATCGGCAAGGATTCTCGCTTGTTAGTATACAGACGGTCTCCTTGGTGATAGCTACGAGGTCACTATGGTAACAGTGGTTTAGCACACGATCACGTGGTGTGATGCGTTAACATGGGGGCGTGGTGTAATGGCACATGCGCATTCTCACGGGGAGAACGCCGGGTTGGAGAACACACACCTGGGGTAAGTTTTGCACTGATATGTTGGTATGGGGTATATATGTAAGTTGGGTTTATCAGATTATTGTCACTTTGTGCTGAGGAGGGTCCCTGTGTGGACCGAAACGTCGATTTGTTCACTTGATGAATTAAAGAAAATTTTGAATGGGAAGACCATGAGTGCAGCTCAATCATTATTTGTGTGTATATATATATATATATATATATATATATATATATATATATATATATATATATATGTATGTGTGTATATATATATATATATATATATATATATATATATATATATATATATATATATATATATAAATATAAATTTGGTGCACACTCAAAGCATGCAATATTAAATAGTGGTGGTGCTAGAGCCTAAAATAACCAATGTTTAAACATGATAAACAAGTGTAGTTGAGCCTACACAAAACATTTTTTTCTAATGCATTTTTGCAATCAATTTTTCTATTTTATTTAGAAACACTGAGCTCATGTGGAAAATTGGAGAATTTTAGTCACATCAAATTCAACCTCTCTTGGACCATACCATCCCTACCCTCCAAGCCTTTTCTCCAATTCATCTCATCCCACCACATATCTACTTGATCCCTTCCCATCTCACCTCAGCAGATCTCTCGCCTTTTGTCTTGTGCAATCCTTAACACAGACCTTCAACTGGAGCTATTCCTGCTCCTCTTAAGCATGCTACTGTTGCACCTGTCCTAAAAAATCCGTTACTTGACCCAGCTTCCCCTTCCAACTATTGTCCCATATGCTTGTTCGATTTCTCCTCAAAGCATCTGGAAAGACTTGTCTTTACCCTTCTTACTTGCTTCCTCAATTACAACTCTCTCCCCAACCCTCTTCAGTCTGGATGTCGCTCCCACCACTCCACGGAGACTGCTCTGATTAAAGTTACAAATTATCTAATTGCGGCTAAATCCAAACTAATCCAAACTCCATAATAATCCCTTTCAACCTCTTTGCTGCCTTTGACACTGTTGATCATGGTCTTCTTCTCCAAACGCTTCTATCTCTTGGTCTCTGTGACACAGCCCTCTCATGGTACTCCTATCTCTCCCAACGTTCATTCAGTATCTCCTTTTCAAATGACACCTCTTCCCTTCATCCTGTCTTAGTTGGAGTCCCTCAAGGTTCAGTTCTTGGTCCCCTTTTGTTCTCTCTCTATACTGCCTTTCTTGGCAAACTCATTAATTTGTTTGGATGCCACTATTACATGTATGCTGATGACATCCAGATATATATCTTTCCTGCCCTGACCTCTTCCCTTCTGTCCTACAATGTGTCACAATTGCCTGTCTTCCATCTCTGATTGGATGTCCTCCCACTTTCTGAAACTCAATCTCTCTAAAATTGAGCCTCTTGTCTTCCCTTCTCTTTCACTCTCCTTTCAAGTTTGTGGTACACACATTAGCCCATACTTGCAAGCATGCTGTCTTGATTCTGGCCTCACCTTTGAGTCTCACATCCAGTCTGTCACCAAATCCTGTCGATTTGACTTTAAAAACATTGCCTGCAAGATACTACTAAGGAGCTTGTCTATGCTCTAGTAATCACTTGCATGGATTATTGTAGCCCTCTCCTAATTGGTCTTCCCAAAAGCCGTATTGTCCCGCTACAATCTGTAATGAATGCTGCCGCCAGACTGATTTTCCTCTTCAGTCACTCGTCTCACACCTCACCCTGCTATCAGTATCCTATAGCAGTGTTTCCCAACCCAGTCCTCAAGGCACACCTACCAGTCCAGGATTTAGGGATTACCCAGTTGTGTCTAAAGTGTTTTTACAAAGAAGAAAAAAAACACCTTAGACACAACTGGGTAATCCCTAAATCCTGGACTGGTAGGTGTGCCTTGAGGACTGGGTTGGGAAACACTGTCCTATAGGATCCTATAGGCTTCCTGTATCCTATAGGAGTCAATTCAAAGTACTGTTCTCTTCTCACACCTTACCCTGCTGTCAGTCCTTACATGTATGCTTCCTGTATGCATATCTATAAAGCACTGAAAAATTTTAGCCCCTCTTATATCTCTTCACTGATCCATAAGTATGCCCCTTCTTGATTGTTAGTTAAACTTGTATTTAATACATGAACGTATTTACTTGGATTCATCCTATGAACTTTCCTTATACATACAAGTTACTAAATTCATGCTCGTGTTCCTTAAAGCTAAAGGAACTTTCTTATCAAGCTATCTTCATATAGCATTCCTTAAAGCTACAGGAACTCTGTTTATCAAGCTATCTTCATATTGTTTTCCTTAAAGCCACAGGAACTCTGCTTCTCAAGCTATCTTCATATTACATTCCTTAAAGCTACAGGAACTCTGCTTATCAAGCTATCTTCATATTACATTCCTTAAAACTACATGAACTCTGCTTAACAAGGTGTCTTCATATTGCATTCCTTAAAGCTACATGAACTTATCAAACTATATTCATATTGTAATCCTTAAAGTTACAGTAACTCTTCTCAGCAATCTACCTACAAGTAAAATTCCTTAATGAAGAATTGTTCTATTTAAATCCTAATAAATTGTTCTGATAATCCTTTAAGGTTTCTCCTAATTATTTCTGCAGTTGAGTTCCACTCCAAATCCATAGGAAGTATTACACAATAATCAAGCCCAAAAAAATGGAACCAGCAGAAATTGATGCCCAAATGTCTGCATTAAATCATAGAATGGATGTATTCACACAAGGCATGCAAGACTTACATAAACAATTCCATCCACACCAGTACTAAAATGATTCCTTTTTTCTCAAATTATGGGTTTCGTCCCTCTACGTTTCCATCGGTTCTACGTCTAGTCCTGCGGTCACTGAATGGAACACTTCAATGTCCTCTTTGTTCCTTAAATTGAAAGCAAACCTCCAGTCCTCATCACAGAGCTACAAGAAGTTTGCAGATGCTAAAAGGATTTCTCCTCCTAAGGGTTTCGTCCCTCTACTTTTCCTAAAATGTCTCCTTTTTTCTCAATTTATGGGTTTCGCCCATCTGAAGTTTGCAGATGCTAAAAGGATTTCTCCTCCTAAGAGTTTCGTCCTTCTACTTTTCCCAAAATGTCTATTTTTTTCTCAGTTTATGGGTTTCGTCCCTCTAATGTTTGCAGATGCTAAAAGGATTTTGCCTCCTAAAAGTAAAATTAATGATCTTGTATGGCTTTCTTCTTACTAAAATTACTCCTTTCTTCTCAAATTATGGAATAATTGGAAAGGTGGAAAGAGTGCCTATGGAGCAAAAAAACTCAGAGACAGACAAAAATGGGGTTACAAACGCGACAAAAGAAGAAACCAATATTAGATAGCAATGATTCCAATCAAATCATAAATCTGTCAAAATTCATCTTGACTAAACATCATATTGCACTTCTTAATAAGGGTTTGTCATTCATACCCACTCCGAACGCCAATAAATTTGAATGGATCAAGGACACTAACTTATTTGGGCGCAAGCTGGCCCTTAATGTTGTTCATCAAAGGAAGAATCACAAACTAGCCAAAGAGGCCGGTATCCCTTATGATGATTTCTGTCTCCAGCAGACATTACTATCACTGCTGGATGAACAGGATTCTACAGCCCCACTTACTAATTTACAACCAGAGAGCTGGTTTACCCCAAATCTAAGCGAGGTGTCGAGCGTTGATTTATTTATTCAAATGACCACTACAGCTATCGAAACCTTTCCCATTCCGAGAATTAGGCATGACAATTTGACTATACCTCATAGACGAGCCCTAAAAGAACTGTCCACAGCGGTTGATCTCGTAATTAAACCTTCGGATAAAGGTGGGAATGTGGTTTTGATGGATAGAGATCAATATCTGGCTATGTGTATGGAACATCTTGAAGATGTACAAGCTTATCAGAAACTTTCCACAGATCCCACGCCACAATTCCTGAATGAGTTAAAATCTATCTTAACACCGGCATTAACCAGTGGAACAATTACACAAGATGAATATAAATTTATTTTACCTAATCTCACTCCAACCATCGCTACTCTTTACTGTCTCCCAAAAGTACATAAAAATATTTCTAAACCACCTGGTCGGCCAATAGTATCGGGCAATGGCTCCATCACTGAACGTAGCAGTAAATTTCTTGAGAAACTGCTACACCCAATTGTAGTTGACCTTCCGTCGTATCTTCAAGATACTAAGCAGACTCTTATTCTATTAGAAAATTTAACTGTACCACCTTACTGCCTTTTGGGTAGCATGGATGTAGTGGCACTCTACAATAACATCCCACATGAGATTGGCCTGATGGCAGTTAGATATTTCCTTCTTAAATCTCAAAAATTTTCCATCACCCAGAGCAATTTCATCATCCAGCTTTTAGAGTTTGTATTGACACATAACTTTTTTGTGTTCAATGGCATTTATTATCTCCAATTGAGGGGCACTGCAATGGGTACAGCTTGTGCCCCAAGCTATGCCAACATCTATCTGGGCTGGTGGGAGGAGACCATCCTTAGCCCCATCATCAATGATGAGTATCATAATTGTGTCCTTAGTTGGCACAGATACATTGATGATGTGTTGGTATTCTGGTTGGGATCTGTCAAACAGTTTGAGGAACTGGTTAACCAATTGAACAATAACGCAATTGGCCTTCAATTGACACATGTCATTGATACGGAACATCTAATTTTCCTCGATCTTAACATTAAGATTTTACCAGACGGCACGATTGCAACAGAACTTTACCGAAAACCAACCGCAACAAACAGCTTACTCAGTTGGGACAGCCACCACCCGATAAAACTAAAATCTGGTATTCCCTATGGGCAATACCTCAGGGCAAGACGGAATTGTTCAAACGAGGAGACATTTCAGTCTGAAGCTAAAACATTGCGAACAATGTTTAAACGGAAGGGATATCCCAACAGAATATTAAAACGGGCATATCAACAAGCAGCTGCTAAAAATAGGAGTGAGAGTCTTCATGCCACTAGATCCACTTCGGATCCTCAGACTATTAGATGTATCGGTACCTTTGACCAACTCTGGGAACCAGTTCTTACCATCATGTCTCAAAATTGGCCGATCCTCAATTATGATAAAGACCTGAGGGATAATATCAGTAAATTTCCCAATATCACAGCACGCAGGGCTAGAAATTTACGTGATCATCTTGTTCATAGTCACACTGAACCAATTCGTAATTCCACTTGGCTTACCCCGGTGTCAGGCGTGTATCAATGTGGGCATTGCAAAGCTTGTAAACACATTAGACCCTCCAAAGTGATTCAAAGCACATACACGGGGAAAGAATATCCAATAAAACAATTTATTAACTGCAATTCTACAAAAGTTATTTATCTCATCACCTGCAGTTGTAAAGTACAATATATTGGAAAAACATATCAACAGTTCCGGAGGAGAATTCTTCAACATATATGTTCCATTTCCAATGTTAATATTTCTACCCCTCTATCAAACCACGTTAGGGCTCATCACAATGGAGATCCCACTAACTTAATTTTTCAAGCTATTGAAAAACTGACATTGAATTCCCGAAAAGGAAATTACAACAGAATGTTGTTAATAAAGGAATCCAGATGGATCTACCATTTTAAGACTCTCTTTCCTAATGGTCTTAATGAGGAGTTCAATTTTACTCCGTTTATTCATAAATGATTGCATTTCACTTTAAATGTACTATACCTTTTGTACTTCTCATATTGCCTCTGGATATAACAATATAACAATTTTGCCTCTACACACTTTCTTTAACAAAACCAATCAATGTTTTTTCATGGTGTTCATTTGTATTTATATATATTTTTTTATTTTTTTTTATTTTTTTATTTATGCATTTATTTTAATAAACCTTTAGTTTGGTTCACATTATTACATATATCATATCTGCTAGCTCTTATTATAATGTATGCAGTGCACACACAGATTTTCCTGTGCTGACAGTGGGTTATTGCTATCCCATATACGTTACTGTATGTGCTATATGGATGTGATCTTTGTTCTAGTTCTCTTTTATTTTATTTTCCGTTTAAATATATGTTGGGCTCATGCTGCCACTTTGTATGTTATCATAGTATTTACTTTAATTATTTTTGCATTTCTAACATCTTTCCGTTTTTCACTTAACCCTGGATTGAATGCTCAGGGGTTAATGTGTGTTCGGCAAACACAGCCGTAGATACACTCCTCCCATTGAGTGACATCATCTCCCGACCATCCAATCATGATATTTTGTTTCTGGCCAATCAGCTCTTTAGCTCTTATTTTTAAATGCTTCAGTTGGCGGCACTCAGCTCCCCTCTGACGAGCTTTGGCGAAACGCGCGCGTCATTGTTCCTAGGCTGTATTTCTATTTCTCTGTTTTTTTCTCAAATTATGGGTTTCGTCCCTCTGAAGTTTGCAGATGCTAAAAGGATTCTTCTGTTGTTCATGCTGACCAATTGGTTGAGGCCTCCCATAAAAGGTAAACCTAAATGAGAGCACCCTTGGTGTGCTCGTTGAGGGGAGGGGGTACTGTCAGAACTTCACTATCGGCTTCTCAGATATCTGACACTTCCTGGTTCAGATACCAATGACCCCTCCTCTGACACAGGCACACTACTTAGAGGGACCGCGCCTGATTCAAGGGGCTTGATTATTTTGAAAGCTTCCTGCTAGATCAGACTGGCTACAATCAAGCTCTCACCTTCTACTGACTAAGTGTACCAAACCTGGACTGTTTTAACCACTGATCTCCACTCTCCTTCCAATTGACTCGTACTGCCTTAGGATTCACTCAGCTTCTCAAAGCTCATCATCTTAAACACAAGTTATACTGTTGGATGATTACCACTCTGTTTGGCACTCCAGCTTTCTCTAAGTGCCTTCCTAATGAGATTGATTGGAAGTTAAACTTGTATTTAATACATTAACTTATTTACTTGGATTCATCCTATGAACTTTCCTTATAAATACAAGTTACTAAATTCATGCTTGTGTTTCTTAAAGCTAAAGGAACTTTCTTATCAAGCTATCTTCATATAGCATTCCTTAAAGCTACAGGAACTCTGCTTATCAAGCCATCTTCACATTGCATTCCTTAAAGCTACAGGAACTCTGCTGCTCAAGCTATCTTCATATTACATTCCTTAAAGCTACAGGAACTCTGCTTCTCAAGCTATCTTCATATTAGATTCCTTAAAGCTACAGGAACTCTGCTAAATATCTACTAAACAGTGATTTTTACTTCTTTAAATTGTTTTTAATTTGGGCTGATGAACTGTCCCTTTAACCCCTTAAGGACACATGACATGTCTGGCATGTCATGATTCCCTTTTATTCCAAATGTTTGGTCCTTAAGGGGTTAAGGGAACAGTACACATTAGTCAGTAATCACACCATGTGCTGGAAAATACTTCTATCATTTTATTAATATACCACTATGAAAAATTGAAAGGGCCTATTCACTAAGCAATAAGTCATGCTGGGTTGAG
>OW240914.1:90745646-90757927 GCA_933207985.1 Pelobates cultripes | reverse complement strand
TACCCTAACAGTGGATACGCTCACCAGAGCCACCAATTAGATCTGGTGACACAAAGCTTGGATTTAAAAAAACAAAACACTTTTTTCACTGTTATAGATTGAATAGCAGTCAGTGTCCTTAAAGGGGGTGTGTTACGCTAACAGTGGATAGCAGGACCCGCGCCACCACTAGATCTGGTGACACAAAGCTTGGATTTAAAAACAAAAAACTTTTTTCACTGTTATAGATTGAATAGCAGTTAGTTATCTTCAAGCGTGTGTCAGGCCTACAGCCTGTGCTCTGCACAACTGTGCCAGTGCACATTGCCACTCATATCTGGTCTCACAGTAGCTTGCACTCATAGTACCACTAATCCCAACAAAAATGACAGGTAGAGGCAGGCCACCCCGCAGGGGCCATCGTGGTCGTGGTGCTGTGATTCCCTTGGCCCTAGAATAATGCCCAGTTTTCAGAGGCCACGTACCCTGAACTTGAAAAGTTCTGAGGACATAGTTGACTGGCTAACACAGGACACCCAATCTTCTACAGCCTCCGCTCAGAACCTTGACGCACCATCCTCCTCCAGCTTAGCTTCAGGCACCTCTCAAGATACCACTCACCCGCCTGCCGCTACCACCAAAACTAGCACCACAGCCGCTTCAGTTGGTATGTCAGAGGAGTTATTCACACATCCGTTTGAAGAAATGAGTGATGCGCAACCATTATTGCCAGAGGATGTAGATAACAGGGATATGTCCCAGGCAGGCAGCATTACACACATGGACGTACGGTGTGATGATGATGATGATGTTGTACCCGCTGCTGCCTTTGCTGAGTTGTCAGATACAAGTGAAGCGCGATGATGACGAGGCCCATGGATGTCACGCGGGTGCCCGCCACAAGAAGAAGAACAGGGCGAAAGTTCAGATGGGGAGACAGGGAGTGAGGAGGAGACGAAGCTGGAAGCAGGGGAGGTCGTCGCAAGGAGCCAGTGGCACAGTCAGACAGCATGCATCGACACCCGGGTCAGCCCGACGAGCACGCCAATCAACGCATGCTGTGTCCACCAACAGAATGCCAGTCATTGCAGAGCCTAGCAGTGCGGGAATTTTTGTGTGTCTGCTCTGACAACAGCGATGCCATTTGCAACATGTGCCAAAAGAAACTGAGTCGTGGGAAGTCCAACACCCACCTAGGTACAACTGCTTTGCGTAGGCACATGATCTCACATCACAAACGCCTATGGGATCAACACATGAGTACAAGCAGCTCGCTTACTCTAAGCCGCCAGCCTCCTCCTGGTCCAGCATCTTCAGCCACGTCAACCACTGCTGTCCTCCTTGTCCCCTCTCAACCATCCGCCACTCCGCCTCCCGCCTTGAGCAGTTCACGCTCATCTTCCCACAGTCATGTGTCTGTCAAGGACATGTTTGAGCGTAAGAAGACAATGTCAGAAAGTCACCCCCTAGCCCAGCGTCTGACCGCTGGCTTGTCGGAACTATTAGCCCGCCAGCTTTTACCATACAAGCTGGTGGAGTCTGAGGCGTTCAAAAAATTTGTAGCTATTGGGACACCGCAGTGGAAGGTACCCGGCCAAAATTACTTTTCGCAAAAGGCAATCCCCAACCTGTACTCAATTGTGCAAAAGGAAGTAATAGCATCTCTGGCACACAGTGTTGGGGCAAGGGTCCATTTGACCACTGATACCTGGTTCAAAGCATGGTCAGGCAGGTATATCACCTACACCCTCAAGCATTGCAAACCTGTTGACTGCTGCCAAGCATGGAATGCATGGCTCTGCAGAGGAGTTATGACACCGCCTACCTAATTTGCAGGCAGTCCTGCTGCCACCCTCTACCTCCCTACTCCATCCTCTTCCATAACCTCCTCGCTGAGTCCTCTTCTGCTGCTGCATCTTGCTCCACATCAACGGCACCCCCCCAGCTCCCCAG
Source organism: Pelobates cultripes (assembly GCA_933207985.1). NCBI lineage: Eukaryota > Metazoa > Chordata > Amphibia > Anura > Pelobatidae > Pelobates > Pelobates cultripes. Next base: position 90,755,995 of record OW240914.1, on the reverse strand, counting down.
GTACTATTCCACATCCCGGATACGGCAGTGTCACGCCGTCTTGGGTTTGACTTGCTTGAAAGCAGAGAGTCACACCGGACAAGCACTCCTGTCCGCCCTGAACGCACAGGTGAAAAAGTGGCTGACTCCGCAGCGACTGGATATCGGCAAAGTGGTTTGTGACAACGGAACAAATTTGTTAGCGGCATTGAAGTTGGGCAAGTTGTCACATGTGCCGTGCATGGCACATGTGTGGTAATCTGATCGTACAACGCTTTGTGCATAAGTGCCATTAGGCTTACAGGACGTCCTGAAGCAGGCCAGGAAGGTGGTGGCCATTTCAGGCGCTCCTACACGGCCATGGCTCACTTTGTCATATCCAGCGGCGTAAAACAACATGCCAGTGAGGCGCTTTGATTATGCATAGCCCGACACGCTGGAATTAACACTCCTAATGTTCGGACCGCCTGCTCCAAACAAGCGCTTAATGAATATTTGTATGACCGGGTGCTAGGACATACCTCTGGGGAGCTGGGAATTTTTTGCCACGCTACTGGACGCCATGCGAATGCCTGTGTCTAGCGCGCCCTTTTGAGGAGGTGACAATTTAGTCAGTCGCACCGAAGGCACCATCAGTGACATCATACCATTTGTTTTCTTCCTGGAGCGTGCCCTGCGAAGAGTGCTGGATCAGGCCGTAGATGAGCGTGAAGAGGAAGAGGAAGAGTTGTGGTCACCATCACCTCCAGAAACAGCCTTATCAGCATCGCTTGCTGGACCCGCGGCAACGCTGGAAGAGGATTGTGAGGAAGAGGAGTCAGAGGAGGAATGTGGCTTTGAGGAGGAGGAAGAGGAGGAGCAAGACCAAACACAACAGGCATCCCAGGGTGCTCGTTGTCACCTATCTGGTACCTGTGGTGTTGTACGTGGCTGGGGGGAAGAAAATACCTTCATTGACATCAGTGAGGAGGAGGAACCGGAAATGAGTAGCTCGGCATCCAACCTTGTGCAAATGGGGTCTTTCATGCTGTCGTGCCTGTTGAGGGACCCTCGCATAAAAAGGCTGAAGGAGAACGACCTGTACTGGGTGTCCACGCTACTAGACCCCCGGTATAAGCAGAAAGTGGCTGAAATGTTACCAAATTACAACAAGTCGGAAAGGATGCAGCATTTGCAAAATAAATTAAAAAGTATGCTTTACACAGCGTATAAGGGTGATGTCACAGCACAATGGGAATCTAACAGGGGAGAGGTAAGTCATCCTCCCATGACTAATGCAAGACAGGACGCTAGAGACGGTTAGTTGATGGAGGACATGCGACCTTTAAGTCCCACGACGCCACAGCCCTCTTCGGGGATCTCAGAGCGACTCGAATCGGCTGCAGCAGACTACCTTGCCTTAACTGCAGATATCAACACTCTGAGGAGCGAAGAACCCCTTCACTACTGGGTGTGCAGGCTTGACCTGTGGCCTGAGCTTTCCCAATTTGCGATAGAACTTCTGGCATGCCCCGCTTCAAGTGTCCTGTCAGAAAGGACCTTCAGTGCAGCAGGAGGTATTGTCACTGAGAAGAGAAGTCGCCTAGGTCAAAAAAGTCTAGATTACCTCACCTTATTAAGATGAATGAGGGATGGATCCCGAAGGGACTGACACTGGGCGATACATTAGATTAAAAAAGGCCTGATGAGATGAGCTGCCTTGGGCTAAAAATGGTCCACACGCTGCTGTATTTAGCTCTGAATGCCTGTTGACTTGCGTGACTGATCCGCCACCAACTTGGGTTCAAGCCGCCATCTTTTAGGGCACTTTCTGCCTGTGAAACAAACATCAGTTATAGATTGAATAGCAGTTAGTTGTCTCAAAGCTGGTGTGTCAGCCCTACAGCGGTACTGCCACGCTTGCCACCTCCTACCCTCCTCTACTCCATCCTCTTCCATAACCTCCTCGCTGTCCTTTCTGTTGCCGCTTGCCCACATCAACGATAGGGGCGCACAGTGATTAAACTGATAACACAGTACTAAACACACCACTCACCACTGGTGTCACAATAGCTTGATTTAAAAACAAAAAAATTTTTTTCACTGTTATAGATTGAATAGCAGTCAGTGTCCTTAAAGTGGGTGTGTCAGCCCCACAGCGCAGTACTCTGCCAGTTTACAGTGCCACTCATATCATACCACCAGAATGCCGCCATTGCAGAGCTTCCTGCAGTGTGTATTTTTTGTGTGTCGCCTCTGACAACAGCTTATGCCATTTGCAACCTGTGCCAAAAAGAAACTGGAGTCGGGAAGTCCAACACCCACCTAGGTACAACTGCTTCTACGTAGGCACATGATCTCACATCACAGATGCCTATGGGATCAACACATGATTACAAGCAGCTCGCCTACTCTAAGCCGCCAGCCTCCTCCTGGTCCAGCATCTTCAGCCACGTCAACCACTGCTGTCCTCCTTGTCCCCTCTCAACCATCCACCACTCCGCCTCCCGCCTTGAGCAGTTCACGCTCATCTTCCATAACATCCTCGACTGAGTCCTGTTCTGCTGCTGCGTCTTGCTCCACATCAACGGATAGGGGGCGTAACAGTGATTAAACTGATAACAATAGTACTAAACACACCACTCACTCACTGGTGTCACAATAGCTTGGATTTAAAAACAAAAATTTTCAGGGATTCCAGGACAGCTGTCAATCCATATCTGTCAAGTGACCATGTTAGTACATTCCTATTCTGCTCTGTGTCAGTGTGTATTAGGGAATCCTTAGACAGGTGTCAATCCATATCTGCTAAGTGACCCGATGTTGGGGTGTAACATTCCCTATTCTAAACAATGTCAAACACACCACAAATAAGGTTTCTTCCTGTATGGCTCCTCAAATGATGCTTAAGATTGTAGCCGCTGAAAAGCATTTCTCACACTCAGAACAAAAAATATATTTTTTAACATTCTTCCACTTTGAACTTAAAATGACGCTTTGGGAAGAGATTAACATACTAAACACAGGTAAAATACAGTTTTTAAGTCATACCCCGTAACTTTAAAACTACACATCCCATCTTCATAATTACATATTTGGAATCAGCACACTTAAAACATAAACATAACCAAAAATCAGCCAAATCCATCCAGGGGTTAAAAAGTTAGCTGGAGGTCCCTTTATGACCGACCGCAAGCACATTTTCCTGCCCAAAACAGTTCCATAGCTGAAATAAGGCTGAAAAAAACGGCTGAAAAAAAGACTGTCCCATCGCCGAATGGGACTTAGTCTCTGCAGCTGAAATAATTTCCCATTTACTGAACCAAGTGGGAAATAGCAAGGCAAGCACAAAGGGTTTGCACCAGGTCTGGGGACACAGGGGACACCGTCTTAAAGGGGCCGTGTCCCCAACAAGTCTGGGGACACGGCCTTAAAGGGGCAGTGTCCCAATCTTCCTGATGTCCCAAAAAAGGTGTTTAAAGGGCCAGCACCAGTCACATAAAGAGTCCATAAGCCCCAATATGCCCACCGACAGTCTTAAAGGGCCATACACACCAAATAAAAGTGCATACATTTTCACAATCTCCCAGGGGCCATAGTCATGCGGGAGGAGGCTGGCAAATAGGCTTCTCCACAACCCAGGGAAGCAGGGCAATTTGCATTTAAAGGGCCCGTTACAAATAGCAGTTTGTAACAAGGTGTCAATCCATATCTGCCAAGTGACCCGATGTAGGGGGACCAGTCCCTATTCTGCTCTGTGTCAGTGTGTATCAGGGGAGGACAGGTGTCAATCCATATCTGCCAAGTGACCATGTAGGGGAACAGTCCCTATTCTGCTCTGTGTCAGTGTGTATCAGGGGATCCTTAGGACAGGTGTCAATCCACATCTGCCAAGTGACCCTATGTAGGGGACCAGTCTCTATTCTGCTCTGTGTCCGTGTGCATCAGGGGCTCTGAGGACAGGTGTCAATCCATATGTCAAGGTGTCAATATGTCATATGTCAGGTGTCAATCCATATTGATTGTGATTTAGGAATGTTAGGTGATTTCTGCCCTTTATGGATTAAAACCAGACTCTGTATCAACTGTGTAATTTTCCATGGGAGTTTTGCCATGGATCCCCCTCCGGCATGCCACAGTCCAGGTGTTAGTCCCCTTGAAACAACTTTTCCATCCCTATTGTGGCCAGAAAGAGTCCCTGTGTGTTTTAAAATTCGCTTCCCCATTGAAGTCAATGGCGTTTCGGGCGGTTCGCCGGTTCGCGAACATTTGCGGAAGTTCGCGTTCGCCGTTCGCGAACCGAAAATTTCGGGTTCGCGACATCACTACTTCTAATTATCTCCAGGATAGAAGACTCTGTGGAACTGGTTTTGGGCAGAAAAGCAATGCTTCCTGTGGTCACAAAGGACTAGATCTATCTTTTGAACCACTGGACCAATTTGTATGATTTTGACGTATGTTTGTATTTGGAGTATGCTGATTCTGAAATGTAAGTTTATGTGAATGTGATGCATACTTTTCAAGTTATGAATAATGTGAAAAAATTGTATTTCTCTGCTTGTGCTAAATTACATTACCCATTGTGTAAGGTAATTGAATCACATGCAGAGGGGAGGAATTTGTGTGGGAGTGTCTGAGTGTATTGTATGTGTTTATTGGTTGTGTTCCAAAACCCCGTGGGTGGTACTAATGTGTAAGAATGTGTACATAAGCACAATAAACCCACAGCTCTGTCTGTTCACTGTTTGACCCTCAACACAGAGCTTTGTCTCGTTCTTGGGGGGATTTACTGTATGCTGTTCCAGTTTGACTGCTAGGAGTGTAAACCTATTCGTATGGTTTTTCCTATTCGGCTGTTTACAGCATTCATATGGTTTCCTGTTCAGCGGATTGGTGTTCTGCAGTAGCTGTGCCTGCATCTCTGGAACGGTCCGAAATGGTCTGTTACAAACATATTACCTCACATGGCAACCCCAAATAACGGACATTCTCTACATCAATAGGGTGTTGGAGGCATGTCAGAATATGTTTGTCTTTAGTTTGGCACCCTATTTAAATTGTGAACAGCTGAGCTATCATTCTCAGTTGTTCTTGCTATTTCCTGCAAACTACCTGTGTTATTTATTTGGTCTCTTGGATTATCTGACCTTTGGCTTGCCCCTTCGCTTCTGATATATACTGCCTGGATATTTGACCTTTGGACTGCCTGACATTGCCTTTTCCTTGCCCCTAATGGATTTGTTTGACTTGGACTTTATTTTAAATGTCAGGTTAGTTGTATGAAACCCAAAATGCAGTACTTGCACTGCTTGAAATGGGATAACTCATAGGTTTTCATTTGAACCAATGTCAGCTCCCTATGAATGTAACCCAAGGGCTCGTCTGCAGGCCACTGTCATGGCCATACTTTTAGAAACTTGTTTTGCAATGTCCAGTGATGCTTACATCAAGACATTTGTAGCTAGGTCTCTGGCTACCTGCAGTAGTGACTCCCTCCTGACTCCTAAAAAAATATCTTTTATGAGTTTTAGTGTCCATATTCTAATGTTTTTTGAGATGGATGTCTAGGTGACTGCTAGATGAATACAGGCTTCCAATGTTAAGTAAGCCTCAACTAGGTTCCCATCCATATTTTTCTCCATAGGTTCATTTTAGAATGATGTGCTATCAATAGCAGGGCTGCTTTCTTAGCTACCCTGAAGATTCACTAATTATCGGAGTAAGCTTCTCAAACTTATTATTTTGTATCTTTGTAAAGTATACTCCTGACTCCTGTTCTATCTCTAATTCCTCTGAACCCAGCTCTCTTTCTGAGATGGACATCTTTTTTGGTTCCTTCTTTCTTTTGGTTGGTGCCTATGCAGTAAGTGAATGGACAAGTAAATGCTTGTGTAATCCATACTTACATCGCATTCATGCTGTATATGTCTCTGGGATATCAGCAACCTCTCTTAGGCATTGTCTACAAATATTATTGCCTTCTGGGGTCACAGAATCACAGCTAACACTTGTTGGTTAAATAGTAAAGCCATACATTAATTACTATTTTGGCTTTGCTCTCTCAGATCTCCCTTTTTTATTGCTTATCTTACTGCTCACTATTGGTCACTTCACTAGATCTGTGAATACAATCAACATTTAGTTTCTGAGCCCTAAGCATCAATCATTGTGTTTTGCTACCTCTTGATTGGAAAGAAGATCCAGCCCACATGATTGACAGACCTTTTGTCCATCAAGGCAAACCAAACTGCTTATTTGCTTCCATCACAAAAAAAGCAACCTCTTCTCCATTCCATCCCATAGGAGTGCTGGATTTTTTTTTTACTTGGATTTAATCACTGCATTTTCAAGACTGGGGATTTTTACAGCACCTTATTTGAGTGCTCCTCGACTTATTTACTATATCTGAGGATTTGTGTCTCTGCTAACTTGAACCAGAGGTTCTAGATTATTTTTATAAATGTATTTGATATTTATTTGATATTTCTTCATTTTTTAATTAAAGTAATGCATCACATTGTTTTAAAATTATTATTGAGCCTATATACACGGAAGGTATATAACAAACTGTCAACTATTTTTCAAGCTGGACAAGAAACCCTCAGAACACATTAGGGTTATTTTCTGGGACTGCTTCTATTTAACATATGTATGCATGATCTTGAAATCTTGGGAATTGAAAGTCATGTTTCAGATTTTTCAGATGATTTAAAACTTTGTAATTTAATACAATATGAGCATTATATTACTTTACTGCAGAGGTGTTTAGATAGATTTTGGAATGGGCATTCAAATGGCAGATGAAATTAAATGTGGAAAAATAAAAAAAATATGTACTTCAGGGTGAAGAATGCACATGCATCCCTAAATGGTAGTGAACTAGGAATTACAACAAATGAGATGGGAATTGTGATGTGATACATATAAGTTAGACATAAGGCAAATGCTCAGTGAGTTATTCAATTCAGTATACATAGTAGAGTTCCAAGAGAAGTTTGTTCAGTACCTTGTGTGGGCATGTTTGCAGGGTTTAGGGGAGCCACCTGTCTTCTGCTGGCGGTTTGCTATGGGGAAGGGACATTTTACTAATTTTCCCTAATGGTATAGTTTTGGTGCCGAGTTGAGTATTTGAAGTGTTGTGTGGCTAGGATAGCTGGGAAGAAGAGGGGAGGGTGACCCAATTGGGGTGTGTTTGTCATGGTTCAGTCTTGTCCTTAGATTGATATTATAAGGAATACTCTATCAGTCTAGGAAAGTATAGGCCTGTGTGTCATGAGCGCCCTACCCAGTTTTCCCTAGTGTTATTTTGTTTTTTTGTGGGTGGATCCTGTTCATCCTGTGGAAGTTTGTCCTACTTTGTTGGTAGAGTCCTGAGATGTGTTGTGTTGTGTTAGGTCTGATGGAGTCTGTATTTATCCCACATTTCCCATGCTGTGAGCCAGTATTTGGCTCGTGGTAGCATCTTTCTTGCCATTATCTCATATTGTTTGTTTGTTTCTATGGCTGTAGTGCATCGATCGATCGTAGGTGAGCTTCCACTGTCTGCTAATGATTGTGAGACCTGCAATGATGATGTGATATAGTAGATATCTTTGGCTTTTTTGTAGTCATTTTAGCAGCAGCAGAAGCAGGAACGTTTCAGGTAAGAAGGTCAGGTCTTTATTGGTACAGCGTATGGCCATGGCCGCCACGTCTTGCCAGTACTTTCTGAGCCCAGGATAATGCCACCATGTGTGTATCATATTTCCTTTGTCTGCCTGGCATCTCCAACAGACATTGGATGTATTTGGGAAGCTATGTTGGGGACCAGGTCCCATCTGTAGCGCAGTTTTTGGGATAGTTCCACATGAGACATGCATAGCGTCAGTTCTTTATGAGCTAGGAAAATGTCTTGCCATAGTGGATGTTTGATGTCTTTTTTGCCATGCTAATTGAAAGGTAAGGGGATTCATGTTAATTTGGGCTTGTTCAGAGGCGTAAATCGTGGAGATTTGTTTTTTGGGTGGTTTAAATTTAGATTTTTTTCTGCCTCCAGTAGTGTGGGCTACAAAATGTATAAAAGGAATGAAACATTTTAGTTATGGAGAAAGGTTAACAAATTTAAAAATCTTTAGTTTACAAAAATGGCACCTTTGAGGGGATATGATAGCATTGTAAAAGTATATTTGGGGCCAATACAAGCACTGTCAAAATCTATGCATAAACAGGACTATACATGTGACACAATGCCATGCATTCGGTCTGGAAGAAAGAAGATTTAGGAAAGGTTTTTTACAGTGAGGACAATAAGGATGTTGAATCTGCCTGAAGAGGTGATTTTATCAGAGTCTACACAGATGTGTTAAAAGCAACTGGATGCCCAGGCCCAGACGGATTCCCCGGACTCTACTACAAGACATACCCATCGATACTCCTACCACACCTCCTTTCCCTATTTACCTTCCTCATGTAAGGAAACCCACCTCCCCCGGACATGCTGCGAGCCAACATATGCTTACTCCCGAAACCCAACAAAACCCATCAAGACCCAGGCCACTATCAACCAATCTCCCTATTAAATACTGATCTTAAATTATTCACAAAACTATTAGCGAACTGACTACACCCCTTTCTCCCCAAACTAATTCACCCAGACCAAGTAGGATTCATCCCCCACCGACAGGCAAGTGATAACACCAGAAGAACATACAACCTAATCTGGAACGCCAACCAACGACCATACCCCCACCCTTCTATCCCTGGATGCCAAGAAGGCGTTTGATCGCATTCTCTGTCCCTTTTTGTTCGCTACCCTCGACAAAATGGGCTTCCCAGCGACCTTCACAGAAACAATCAGAGGACTATACACCTGCCCCACGGCAAACCTTCTAATCCCAAATGCTCAGACCCCTCCTTCACGATACATAACGGAACGTGACAAGGCTGCCCTCTTTCCCCCCTCCTTTTTGCCCTGTCCCTGGAACCCCTCTGCGAAAAGATCCGCCAGACCAAAACCATAACGGGCCTCAAAATCCACAGTGAAGAATATAAGATAGCGGCCTACGCGGTTGACCTCCTGTTAACACTGACAGACCCCATACTCCCTACCCCCCCCCCCCACTAGCTCTCCTAGCTGAATACACCGAAATATCAGGCTACAAACTAAACCTTGGCAAAACAGAAGCCCTCCCAATTAACACCCCTGCCGAAACACTAGAGGCGCTTAAACGGCAATACCCATTCCAATATGAACCGAAGGGCATAAGCTATCATGCAACACACATACCAACTCAATTACCTCCCACTACTACACAAAGCCACCCAAGATCTGGAGAACTGGCAACACCTATCCATATCCTGGCTGGGACGCTTGGCATCAATTAAGATAAACTTTCTCCCGCGATTTCTCTATCTCTTCCAGGCCCTACCCATCCCCATATCCAAGACAGACTTCAAGTTACTACAGACCCAAGTAGACAAGTTCGTATGGGCAGGGAAAAAAGCCAGAATAAAATGGACAACACTGTACGTACCACACAAGAGGGGAGGGTAGGGACCCCCAACTTCTGGGACTACCATCAGGCGGCACAGCTAGCCCAAATTCAAAACCTCCATGCCCAGGCAGGACTCAAACTATAGGTAGACCTGGAACACAATCTATTTGGCCGAGATTTTCCCTCTTTATACCTATGGCTACCCAAGCAGAGAAGACCACGCACCCCCCCATGACCCCAGCACTAACACACTCAATACAACTATGGGACAGAGTCACTCGCAAACATATACTCATCTACTCTCCGTCCCCACTAATGCGATATTAAGGAATACACAATTCCAACCAGGCATGACCCCAAACTAGTGATGTACCGAACGGTTCGCCGGCGAACGGTTCCTGGCGAACATAGCATGTTCGCGTTCGCCACGGCGTGCGAACATATGCGCGGTTCGACCCGCCCCCTATTCGTCATCATTGAGTAAACTTTGACCCTGTACCTCACAGTCAGCAGACACATTCCAGCCAATTAGCAGCACAGCCTCCCTAGCAGACCCTCCCACCTACTGGACAGCATCCATTTTAGATTCATTCTCAAGCTGCATGCTTAGTAAGAGGAGGGAAAGTGTAGCTGTTGTTCATAAGATAGGGAAAAGCATAGCTAGGTTAGGGATAAGGGTATGCTTTTTTTTTATTTTTTTTTCTATGTAATGTAAATGCACTTAGTTGTCTGCCACTGCTGCCAGCTTCTGTGTCAGGCTCACAGTGCCTATTTCCCCAGTCAGTGCCACCAATTACATCTGGTGTCACAATAGCTTGGATTTAAAAACAAAAAACTTTTTTCACTGTTATAGATTGAATAGCAGTCAGTTGTCTGCCACTGCTGCTAGCTTCTGTGTCAGGCTCACAGTGCATACTG
>OW240914.1:90180095-90745546 GCA_933207985.1 Pelobates cultripes | reverse complement strand
ATAAGGGTGATGTCACAGCACAACGGGAATCTAACAGGGGGAGAGGTGGAAGCCATCCTCCTCCTCCCATGACCACGCCAGCAAGGACAGGACGCTTTAGAGACGTGTTGTTGATGGAGGACATGTGGACCTTTTTAAGTCCTACGCATCGCCACAGCCCTTCGGGATCCACCCTCAGAGAGCTACTCGACCGACAGGTAGCAGACTACCTCGCCTTAACTGCAGATATCGACACTCTGAGGAGCGATGAACCCCTTGACTGGGTGTGCAGGCTTGACCTGTGGCCTGAGCTATCCCAATTTGCGATAGAACTTCTGGCCTGCCCCGCTTCAAGTGTCCTGTCAGAAAGGACCTTCAGTGCAGCAGGAGGTATTGTCACTGAGAAGAGTAGTCGCCTAGGTCAAAAAAGTCTAGATTACCTCACCTTTATTAAGATGAATGAGGGATGGATCCCGAAGGGACTGACACTGGGCGATACATTAGATTAAAAAGGCCTGATGAGATGAGCTGCCTTGGGCTAAAAATGGTCCACACGCTGCTGTATTTTAGCTCTGAATGCCTGTTGACTTGCGTGACTGATCCGCCACCAACTTGGGTTCAAGCCGCCATCTTTAGGGCACTTTCTGCCTGTGAAACAAACATCAGTTATAGATTGAATAGCAGTTAGTTGTCTCAAAGCGGGTGTGTCAGCCCTACAGCGTGTACTCTGCCAGTACGCTGCCACCTCCTCTACTCCTCCTACTCCATCCTCTTCCATAACCTCCTCGGCTTAGTCCTCTTCTGCTGCTGCGCCTTGCTCCACATCAACGGATAGGGGGCGTAACAGTGATTAAACTGATAACAATAGTACTAAACACACCACTCACTCACTGGTGTCACAATAGCTTGGATTTAAAAACAAAAAAAATTTTTCACTGTTATAGATTGAATAGCAGTTAGTTATCTTCAAGCAGGTGTGTCAGCCCTACAGCGTGTACTCTGCCAGTACGCTGCCACCTCCTCTACTCCTCCTACTCCATCCTCCTCCATAACCTCCTCGGCTTAGTCCTCTTCTGCTGCTGCGTCTTGCTCCACATCAACGGATAGGGGGCGTAACAGTGATTAAACTGATAACAATAGTACTAAACACACCACTCACTCACTGGTGTCACAATAGCTTGATTTAAAAACAAAAAATTTTTTTCACTGTTATAGATTGAATAGCAGTTAGTTATCTTCAAGCAGGTGTGTGTCAGCCCTCAAGTGTACTCTGCCTGTAATGTGCCACCTCCTTACCTCCTACTCCATCCTCTTCCATAACCTCCTCGCTTGGTCCTCTTTCTGCTGCTGCGCCTTGCCCACACCTGGATAGGGGGCGTAACAGTGTGATTAAAACTGATAATGTAGTAGTACTAAACACACCACTCACTCACTGGTGTCACAATATTTTTGGATTTAAAACAAAAAATTTTTTTCACTGTTATAGATTGAATAGCAGTTAGTTATCTTCAAGCAGGTAAACAGCCCTTTACAGCTGTACTCTGCCTGCAATGCCACCTCCTCTACCCTCCTACTCCATCCTCTCTTCCATAACCTCCTCGCTTGTCCTCTTCTGCTGCTGCTGCCTGCTCCACATCAACGGATAGGGGGCGTAACAGTGATTAAACTGATAACAATAGTACTAAACACACCACTCACTCACTGGTGTCACAATAGCTTGGATTTAAAAACAAATTATTTTTTTCACTGTTATAGATTGAATAGCAGTTAGTTATCTTCAAGCAGGTGTGTCAGCCCTACAGCGTACTCTGCCAGTACGCTGCCACCTCCTCTACTCCTCCTACTCCATCCTCTTCCATAACCTCCTCGGCTTAGTCCTCTTCTGCTGCTGCGTCTTGCTCTACATCAACGGATAGGGGGCGTAACAGTGATTAAACTGATAACAATAGTACTAAACACACCACTCCTATCTGGTGGCACATTAGATTGCACGCGCAGTGCCCCAAATTTGTTGTGATCTGTGAGTAAGGTAAACGGTTGTCCATACAAGTAGGTTGCAGCTTTTTGAGGGCCCACACCACCGCTATGCACTCCCTTTCAATGGCAGTGAATATACTTCGCTGTGCAAAAGTTTACGGCTTAGATAAGCCCCGGGTTGCTAGCCACCATCTGCTCCGACTTGGCTCAATACTGCCCCCAATCCAAGCATAGAAGCGTCTGTATGGCCGAGAAAGTGTTTAGTTGGATCAGGAGAAGAAAGTACAGGTGATTTAATGAGCGCCGTCTTGAGCTGTTGGAAGGCCTGTTCACATTCTGGGCCCATACTACTATCTTGGGGAGGTTTTTACACGTTCCTATATGGCACTTACTGGGCTTTAGGGTCAGTCCGGACTCCCTAATCCGGTCTATTACGGCTCCTATGTGGGTCAGGTGTTCGCCAGGAGCTGCTAAAAATGTCTATACCATTCAAGTAGGTGTGTATCAGTGTGTATCAGGGATCCTTAGGACAGGTGTCAATCCATATCTGCCAAGTGACCCTATGTTGGGGTAACATTCCCTATTCTGATCTGTGTCAGTGTGTATCAGGGGCTCTGAGGACAGGTGTCAATCCATATCTGCCAAGTGACCGATGTTGGGGTAACATTCCTCATTCTGCTCTGTGTCAGTGTGTATCAGGACCACTGGATAGGAGACGAAGGTATTAAACTGGATAAAATAGTACTAAACACACTCCACTCCTATCTGGTGTCACATTATTTTGACCGCCAAGAGGCCCCAAATTTGCAGGCAAGAGGACCCACTGCCATTCTTCTTCCATCTCCCTGTTACAAAAATCAATGCCGTGTACACGACCACTGATAGGAGACGCGGAAGGTATTAAACTGATCAGAACAATACTAAACACACCATTCCTATCTGGTGGCACATTAGCTTGACCGCGCAGTGCCCCAAATTTGCAGTAAGAGGACCGACCAAGGCTCTTCTTCCATCTCCCTGTTACAAAAATCAATGCCGTGTACACGACCACTGATAGGAGACGTGGAAGGTATTAACTGATCAGAACAATACTAAACACACCACTCCTATCTGGTGGCACATTAGCTTGACCGCGCAGTGCCCCAAATTTGCAGTAAGAGGACCGACCAAGCCTCTTCTTCCATCTCCCTGTTACAAAAATCAATGCCGTGTACACCACCACTGATAGGAGACGCGGAAGGTATTAAACTGATCAGAAAATACTAAACACACCACTCCTATCTGGTGGCACATTAGCTTGACCGCGCAGTGCCCCAAATTTGAATTAAGAGGACCGACCAAGCATCTTCTTCCATCTCCCTGTTACAGAAATCACTGCCATATCCATACAAATTGTACAGAATGTCCAGGATAGTTTTCCAGGGACAAATGTTGCCGCCTGTTGAACGAGGTGACCTTGCTCGGGTCCCAGGTGTACGGTTCCTAAAATGGCTGCCATATACACGTCCACTGATAGGAGACGCGGAAGGTATTAAACTGATCAGAACAATACTAAACACACCACAAATAAGGTTTCTCTCCTGTATGGCTCCTCAAATGATGCTTAAGATTAGAAGCGGCTGAAAAGCATTTCTCACACTCCGAACAAAGATATTTAAAACTACACATCCATCTTCATAATTACATATTTGGAATCAGCACACAAACATAAACATAACCAAAAATCAGCCAAATCCATCCAGGGGTTAAAAAGTTAGCTGGCATCCCTTAAATGGACTGCAAGCACATTCAACACATAGATGGGTTGTGAGTGTCTATTTCAGGCTGAAAAAACGCTAAGTTTTTATTCAATTCAGTTAGTAGATTTGGGCTGAAGTTTGTCGGTACCTTGCTGGGAAATTTGCAGGTTAGGGGAGAACCTGCCTTCTCTGGTTTGCATGGGGCTGGCAAAGACTAATTTTCCCTAAGGTGGGTTTTGGTGCCGCAGCTGTATTGAATGTTGTGTGAACGGAAAGTGGGAAAAGAGGGGAGGGTGCCCAATTAGGTGCTTTGTTTGGGCAGTCTTGTCCTTAATTGTGTGATAAGGAATACTCTATCTCTCTGGAAAAATAGGCTATGAAAAAATGAGCTGAAAAAGAGTTTTCCCAGTGTTAATTGGACTTTTGTCTGTGGATCCTGTAAAGCTGTTTACTTTGTAAGTAGGTGCTGAATGGGTTTTTTGTGTTAGCTGATGGAGTCCCATTTATGAACAAGTCCAAATGGAGCCAGGCACAAAGGGTGGGGCACTTTCTTGCCACATCTGTATTGTTTTTTGATCGTGGCTGTAGTGCATTGGGGATCGTAGGTGAGCTTCCAGTGTCCCTAATGATTGATGCCCACCAATGGTGTTTAAGGGCCAGCACAGTTTGGCTTTTTTGTATCATTTCAGCATGCCCAGGGCAGAACATTCGGGTAAGAAGGTCAATCTTTATTGGTACAAGTTTGGCCTGGCCGGGCAATTTGCCATTTAAATGCCTGGCCCGTTTGTAACAAGGTGTAGCAGTTCCATATAAGCCAGTAGGTGTGCCGATGTATCCATTGCCTGATTCTGCTCTGTGTCCGTAGGGGGTAGCATCCCTATGCTCTCTGTGACAGGTGTCAATGCATCAGGGGCAGTCAAGAGTGTCAGGTGATATCAATCATATGTCAGGTGTCAATATGTGATATTCAGGGATCTGTTAGGTGATTGTGATTATAGGAATTAAAACCAGTGATATCAGATGTGTAATTTTATGGGAGGATGAACATTCAAGGTAATTAACTCTACATGCCAAGCTCAGGGCCTGCCCCTTTCTTTTCAGTGTGGTTTTCAGCTTGTGGCACAGATTGTGGTGTATTTTTGGTCGTCCGCCGGTGAAGCATGCAGGAAGTTTCGGAGTGGTTCGCCGTTCGTGTGTCTTATTGGAACACTTCGAAAGAGTCAAAGACAACAATCTCATTAGATTCTGCCAAGATTAAATCGGTCCCACATGACATTATTTTCGCTTCCTGCAAATCATTTTCTGTTCAAACCATTGTGACCATGTGCTTACACACCCCCACAGAAACTGCCAAATCTCTACTATGATCCACCTGCCTGGCCATTGGGAGATAACTGGAGGGATTTTAGGGGCTGAACATAGAACCTCATTGGCATAATAGGAGGAAAAGGGAACAAGAATTGTTACCATTAGACACCCACCTTAGTTTAAAGACATGTGTTTCCACTTATGGATTGAAGGGATGCAGAGAAAGGGGTTTACATCCACCTATGGTGGGAAGCCCGCATTTACCCCACTGCCTGTTTATGGTCCAAACATTAACAGGACTCTACACATTGATTCCCAATGGATTGTATTCTGGCTCCTTCAAAACCAAATAATCCTTAACAAGGGCCCAAAATTTTAATTTTAATGTTTGGCACTGGCCATTTCGGAGAACAATTTTCATTTTTATTTTTCAGCAACGCTATTGTTACCCCAAGGAACCACTACGGAATTTAGATTTTGTTTTTTAATGGACAAACTGAAGCCTTGATCCAAATCACCTCCAAATCTTCCACAATTATGGGACCCATATATAAATGAACAGCACTTCACCATAGCTCTTTTAAACCAAACAGCCCTCAAAGGGCTGGTCTTTCAAGCATTCCCCCGGTCTTGGAACCCCACTCAGTGCTGTGATCCACGTGGTTACTCCCACCTTCAGGGGCATATGTGGAGGGAGAGATGGGTAGTGTGATTGAGGTTTTGTGTTAACATTATTTTTTCTCCTATTTCTCACTTTAGCTCCACTCTTCTCCCCCTTCTCCACCTCCCCCACTATACTTCCCTCTTCTACCTCCTGCCCAGACCACCCACTCCAATCACAGCATTGGACTGGTTGCCCCCCCAGGACAAACACTCACCCCCTAATTACACATGCCTTTGTACCTAACCTATTGTTATAACCTTGACAGACAACCATCGAAGACTCAACACTTCCCACGAAACACAGCAGATAACGAACCGATCAACTATGCAACTATTACACATACATAATAGCAAAAATTACACTTAGAAAAGCCTCTTAAGACAGATTTTGCACAAGGCTACTAAAATATATTATTACGCCTTCAAGTCGGCCTTTGCACAGGCCCTGCTAGTCGTTTATAAATTGTGATATCCAAGAAGGCTTCTGCGCAAGCCCTGTTTTTCAATTATAGACTTACCTTATAAGTTGGCTTATGCACAGGCCTGGCATCCAAATGACACATTATGCCTTCCAAGATGGCTTCTGCGTAAGCCCTGTTGTTCTCATTGTTTATGATTCTACCTTCTGTCATAACAAAAATAAAGAATTTAAAAAAAAAAGCAACTGGATGAACATTTGCAAAAACATAATATTCATGTTTAATTTATGGGCTATTAGCTTCTCTATCCAAGGAGGACTCTGACTGCCATGCTGGGATCAAGAAGGCCTTTTTCCTAGTTTGTTGCAAAACAGTTTTTGCCTTCATTTGGATCAACAGCAAACACAGATGTGAGAAAGGCTGAACTTGATGGAAGCATGTCTCTTTTCAGCTATGTAAAACTTATAATGCCAAATGTAATATTTTATTTTAACAGTTTTTTTTTTTACTTTCTCTTTTTACACAAATCACATTATAGCTTCAGGTTTTACTATTGTCCTTTTTGGAGTGACATTCTCATAAATTCCAGTCCCATTTGCTCACATGGAATGATCTCTGCTTCAATCTATATTTTTCATATAACCCAGTTTTTCTGAAAAAGCAGAGAAATAGAGCTCCATATCCAAACAGACCAAAACGGTCAATACATTTTTGTTGACTCTACCAAATTTCACAAGGGCAGCTTTGTTTAATCTTATCACTCTTGACAGTTTCTGTGCTGTTGATGTAATTACAGTGATAAAACAATGTGACATAAATGCTATATACTGTCACAGGATCATTGCTGTTGACTTAAGTGGCAAGTTGATAATTTTACAAAACCCCTTTTCTCTATTAACTGCCACTGATATTGTACATCTACACACACTATATTAACTGCTTGGAATATATAAATGTTAAAGATACAAACTAAATAATGTTTTCTGTGGTCCGATATTTATCTTCAACAAATACTAACTGCAACACATGCTAACACCTGGAAAACTTTATTCTATTTTGAGAGAAGAAGAATTAAATATCTGTTTTTATTAAGATTCAAAGGTACCTGACATAGGCCCTAAAACAGCTGACATAAATTCAAAGTGTATTTCAAGCTGGAGGCCAAAATAATCAAATTGGAAAAATTTGCTAAGATAATTTTATTATTTTCTTGGCTATTTTGGCTTAAATTTAAAATTCACTTTGATTTCCCAGTGTTTTGGGGAACAAAGTCAGAGCAGTGGGACTGTAGTCGGAAATTGAGACATCACACAAAATTGGTAATGTTGGGCTGTTTTCTATTCTCTTTGTTTAATATGTAAAGCTGAATTACTAAGGACATACATTTATATGCATACATCCAAAAATCTAAGTTTCTGGCAGATTTTGCTTCCAATCACACAGTTTTGCCATTTAAGAACATGAACATTTTCCTTTTAAGGTTCCTGCATTAATTTTTCTTTTTGCTTCTATTCCGTGGCCATTTTATACATATTCCTATTGTCCTATCAGTTTTAAAACAACATGTAATACAAGTTACTAATCAACTACCTTGATATAGCACTGTTCAGGGTGAGCAAGGATCAAATAGATAACCTTAAACAACTGAATAGATGCAGTCATTCTATTCTTTTGGCCTTTTGCTCTGAGACCAAAACAAGAGAAATCATGGCACAGTTGTCTACTGAATTCTTGTTCATCCTGGTCAGTGCTATTTCAAAGTAGTAGTAGTAGTAGTATATTAATAATATAACAGTGTTATATGATATGAAATGGTCATTAAAGTAAAGTTAATATATTAATATTTTAATGAGAAATTACAACCTGATGGTCTTGATGCTTGCATCTGATAGACATATCTAATTATTACATATATGTTCTGGATATGGCAACTAGACTTGTGCATGGTGAAACAAAATTGGTTAGTTCAAATTAAAGTGTACCAATTTTATTTTTATTTTATTTTTTACAATCAATTTGGACTTCATCCATGTGGCATTTCAGGTCGGACAATTTTTCGTCCATACAATAGTTTGGAAAAAAATGTCGATGAACCAAAATGGTACAATATTATCCAATCCGCATATCACAAAATATAATTATTTTACATTTTGCATTACACTGATTTTTGCATCATTTAGTTCACATATCAAGTGAGAAGAAGCAATCAATATAAGACTTTTTCTCCTCAATTGGACAATTCTCTTTGCATAAAATCAACATTTTGTGGTTGTACCCTTACCATCAAAATCCTTTTTTTTTTTCAATCATCTATTTTTTTTTCCATAACAGACAGAACTCTGAAACATGAAACAAATGACAGATATTCTTCTATTGCCCATTTTATTGTTTCTTGATTTATCCATTTAGCATTTCAGAGTTCAAGATGTCAGATGAATTACTGATTGCCAAAAATTCAATGACAAATTCAATGACAACTGATTATTAGTCCCTGTGGTAGGGGTCTCTAAGTCACTGCCAGAGTAAAGTTCCCTGGTATGCTAATAACTGTTAATGTTTTCAGTGAAACAGCACTGTATAAAAATTGTTGGATATATACATGTTTAGACTGTCAATTTAAAGATGTTGTGACTACTGTCATTTTCACAGACATACCATGACTAAATAATAATTATTATTACTATATGACAATTACAATACATTGCTTTACTGTACCGTCTGGAAAGGACCAGGCCTATATCTCCAGTTCCTTGTCTGCAAGGATGGAGATATTCGAGGGAGAGGGGCAATGGAATACATGAATCCCAAGGGACAGGACACAATCTAAGTAGATTCCATTACCATTCATCTTTCAGAAACTATTCTATGATCAATATTGCTAGCGGTAGACTGTCATTAAAACCAATTTAATTACCTTTCAATGAACAGACTATTGGTCCAACCAGAGATCCTGGCATTCAGCCTAGCCTCTCATACTTAATTAGTGGAAGGTGGGCCTAACTGTGTTTAAGGATGGAAGATATCCCCCTTTCTTTTTCTTGATGTTTTAGAAGTAAGAATGAGATCTTTTCTGGTCATGCAATTGCTATGAACATCAGTCACAGTGATTAAATAGCATTACATTGTGCACTTCTGAGAAATATTCAATAGATTAATGTAATACTTTCTCTTTCTTTGTTTACTTTTTAGTTTTGGAAATGTGTGCTGGTAGACATCATCAAAACAAAAGCCGTATGCCATGGCGTCCAGTGGTAGAACAGTATAAAAACTTGGATATTCAATGCATATCTGGAAGTTCTTCAAAGTAGAAAATTATCTGCATGATTTTTTAAAAGCAAACCTTTTGTATACAAAAATGTAGAACATTTGTAAATGAACACAGTAATTTAAAATAATGTTGACTTTCTCATCTTTGAATTGATTGAAAAGTGAACGTAAACAAAGTTTGAGAAGAGTAATGACACACTCTTGCATGCCTACTTTTATTAGTAATGACTAAGTGGTCTCATTTGGAATTCTATACTGACAAGCGTATCCAAGGTTTAGATTTTTTTTAAAATGCAGAGCTAAACTTAGTCCTATATCCATTATTCAAAAATCCTTTAGAAATCTATCTGTGAGTAGTAATGATGTACTAGAGAAGTGGAGCGGAATAGAGACTGTTGCCTTCACTTTGCTTTTTACTAAATAACACAGGCTTATTAAGCTCATAACAAAAATGCAAGACAACTGTAAAATACACCAAAAGAAAAATATAATTACGATTGTCAGAAACTATAATATAAATTACATTGTGAAAAGGACCTAAATACCACTTATGGGGAAAAAAACACTAAATACCATCTGCAAATTTCTATTTTAGGCACTAAATATCCCATGTGAAAAAAAAAAATGCTATAAATAACTCTTGTAACTTATACTTTTAAAATGTTTGATGTGTTCTTAAAAAAAAATAATACCACATAAAAGTGAGTAGTGCGCTTAAAGGGACACCGTAGGCACTGTATCTGCTTCATCTCATTAACCTGGTTATAGTGTCTGGAGTCCCCTGGCACCATCATTTCTTTCAGCATTAAACAGTTTTTAATGTTGTAATGTTTTAATGCTAAACAAGAGTCCACGGCAGTCTATCCACTCTGTGCTGCTTTGGCTAATAAAGAAGTATTACCCTGAGAGGCAATGGGCAGCTACGATTGGCTGAGAGTGTCAGCTGACTGCTTTTAACCTGTCAGAGCTCCAACTGACGGTATGGATGGGTATGATAACAAGGAAGTGTGTAATCTCTGCCTTAGCTTCACATACAGAAGGGGCCGGACTGTGGGTGGCCAGGGACTCTTATTTCGTGGCATACTGCACAAACATTGTGCAACACTGAATGGAGGGACAGTGCCAGGCCACTCCAGGCACTATAACCAATTCAAAGAGACAAAGTGGTTATAGTGACTACAGTGTCCCTTTAATAAGATTAAGGAAATGTAAAGTTTAACATGCACATATCAAAGAACACATTGTGGAAAATCCAACATTGATTCTGTTATTAATGCTCTGGAACGATCCTGATTTGGTGAAATTATTTTAGGGTCAAAATATTTATTATTATAACAGTCTATTTATTATTATGACAGTCTTTAGTACTTTTATCTTGAAGAATGTTTTAAAAATGTATAAAATAATCATTATTATGTTTTCAAAGACAAAAAGTCAAGATGCAAATTATTCAAATCATGTTTATAGTTCTTTGGTATCAGATGTTGTTCTTGCAGAAGTGGGTTTCTCCATCACCAGCCAAAAGGAACTTGCCCTAAATTGATCATCAGAGTGAATGTTATGTGGCAAGCTGCTTCTTCGGTGTGGAAAATACAGATGTAGAGATAAATGAAGTAAGAGGTCATTGCACAAGCAAGTTGATCTTCAATTCAAACATAGCAGACTTTCCCTGTTATCAACATAGGTACATAGGTTACATATACCAATTTCATTTTCTGTTTTTGAGTTTCTTCTTCTAATGGAAGTAGCTGGATTTAGTATTTGTACTTTGTAGCAATGTAACTTACTCTAGCATGCTAGCTATAAGCCACTGGTATAGCACGTTTTGCCGCTGACAAGTTTCTCCAAAATGTGTTGATTTACAAGTGGCAACTAGATGCCTCTTCTTATACATATTGTAGTACATTCAATACACAGTTCTTTATACCTGTTTTTTCTAACATTCTCATTTCACAAATCACTTTAACAGCCTCAATGTTCATTTAAAAAGAGGAAAGGGTAGAAATGGACCGGTTTCAAATACATCCAAGCACATGCAAACACGTCTTTTCTGATAGGTAATCCATTTTAATGTTCTCACTTACATTTCACATCATGCTTTCTGTTGATAGAATTACATTTACTGATGGTTAAAATGTTGATAGTAGTAAATTAACTTGAATGTACTATTTTGCAGTGTGAATATTTATATTGCCAATAAAATGATCATTTGAAAAAAGCAGGACCTGTTTAACATTAGTGCAGTTCAAAATAAAACATGAGTTATATGAGAAATCTGTAGTTTTAATGTTCGAAAATAGGCATCCCATTGTATTTTTAACACAAGTTGTATTTCCTCTGTGCACATGATTATAGAGCCACATACAGAATTTTCATTTTTGGATTCTTTGGAGAAGAATTGAACTAAGCCTCTGTCTCTTTCTTTTGTGCTTTCAAATTGCCTTGAGAATTAGTGCAATAAAGAATTATCCAAGTAGTTAGGTTCTTGCAAGAGACCAATGAATTTTAAAGTACTTTTTGATAGATTGCGCAATAGGATATTTTTTTTTGTGTTGCAGAAACTTAATCACCCTTCATGGGTGAATTCCTGCTTGAGAGTTAGTTTACAATTCATCTATTTTTCAGAAATAGCTTTGAGAATGTGTATGGGGTTTTATACGTATAAACTGTATGAATTTGTTTTACCTGTACTATTATATCTTTATTTCGCATTGTACAAGTATTGACTTCTGGAACTTTTACCATATTTTGCAGTGTTAAAGCCTTGTGTTAAATGGATTTTAATGGATTTGTATTATTTGAATTACCTAACATACATAAAACTTTGAAGGTACAAATATTTTATATTGAAACACAAATTTATTTAAAGAAACACTGTAGTGTTAGGAATACATATCTGTTTTCCTAATGCCGGAGTCCTGATGCTCCTTGTCATGTCAGAACCACCCATGTCTAAAAATAAATGTAAAAAAAATAACAAATTAAATTGAATAAATAATTTTTAGCAGGGCTGCGTCTTTCTTGGCGCTGTTAGGACCTCCTCCTTGGTTTGTGTCATCCAGAATGACAAGTCAATTCAATGTTCCTCATAGAGGAGCAGTGGGGACACAGGCACATGTGTGATTCTCGCCGAGATGTGCCTATGAAATCTCCATAGAGAATCATTGTATTCAATGATACTCTGCGGCTGACTGTGACGTCACTGCTGCATGTGATATCACGGTATGTTATGATGTTAGAGTCAGGAAGTAAGAATACTGGCTTTCATACCCTGAGCGATGGGAGGCATGCTTTGAAGCATTTTGGGGCTAGGGCAGTGGTGCAGGACTGCAGGCACTCTAACAACTTTGATAAGATGAAGTTGTAAACATGCCTACAGTGTCTCTTTAAACAAAACAAAGAATATCCATTGCCATTGCCATAAAACCCCTAAATATGCTCTAATGCAATAATTTGCCTTCTGAAGTATTACAGTTTTTGTAAGGCAGCAAATAGCTATAGACCCATATGAATTTTAAAAATGACCTATAATTGTTCTAGAAACATTTAGCCACAGGATTGTTTCCACACGGATCAAGTTGACTTTATTCTTTCAAGGAATGCTAAAGATAACACTATTTAGGTTATTAACATTCACCATAGACCCAAGTCTTCCACCATTCCTTTTATATTTTTATCCACAAATTCCAAGAAATCATTTGACCAGGTGGACTAGCCCTAACTGAGGACACTTATGTAGGTGTTGGATTTTGGAGATAGGTGAAGACACTGAGTCTTGGCATTATATTCCAATCTACAAGTGAATGGTGAAAAGCTTTCCACTTCTGCTTTTATAAATAATGGTAGCCAGCAAGGTTGTTCACCTTCTGAACACAGTTACAACTCACATTCCATTTATATTTTTCAATATGGCAAATCATCATGTTTGGTTTTGACTTATGCTGATGATTCCTTCTTTTCTGTTACTCAACTACTAGCTCTTCTTACCTGAACTTACTAAAGAGTTGAGTCTTTTTGGACACCACTGTAATTTTTCAATAAATTTTGACAAATTCAAATATAGTGGAGTAGCACTGTCCCCAATTGAAGAAATGATTGTAGAAACCAATTATACATTATGCAAAGTATGCAACGCCCTTACTTATTTAGGTATCAAATTAACACGTAATGCAATGAAGCTCTATGAATGGAATTATGGACCTTTTCAAAACTCTATACACACATATTTAAATTATTGGAACTAGTCTATAAACAAAATATGGTATATAACAGGATAGCCACTAACATGGAGGAAGCATTATTGACTTTATTATATCTTAAATAGGAAATTTCTGATTTATCTGACTTAAATGCTTTAAATTATATTCTTATTGCTTTAAATTATTTTCTGATTTTAATTTCTCAGCTTACCCTCATACCAAGCCACATTGGTTTCAATATGTGTCTTTTATATTGGTTATCCAATGGTTTATACTGAGAAGTGCAACATTCTTGTATTTGTTGGAAGGGGCTACATTTATCCTCTGTTTTTTTTCATGAAAGAGATTATACCAGTCAACGAGTTGCAAAGTTGTCCTTATATTATTGAGATTGGCCTTTTTAAAATTATACGTTTTAGCATTCTCCGTGTGCATTTGCTTTTTTCAGTTTCTTTCAAAAGATGATTGTGTTCCCTTACTTGAATGGTTGACAAAAGATCAACATTGTTTGTTATAACCAGAGTCAGACAAGCAGCATTCCTAGTTAGTGCTTCTATCAATTGTGACATGCAGGTGCCATTTAACAAGTTCAAAAATCTAATTCCGGGGGTGGAGCCAGCACTCAACCCAATCAGTCGCATGTCCGCAGCTCTCCGGCGATCGGAAGCCCTAACACCCCAATGATTGCCCTAAACAGCTGCCTAAAACACGGCAAAAAGTACCACGGCACCCCAACACCAATGGGGAAAAAGAACAAAAAACTACGCCCGGATCAGCCACGGCAATCCGCCGACATAGGCGATCTACTGAGGAGGCCTAAGATGGCGGCCGTCATCGACGAATATTCAGACTGTTCGGATGACATCCCCCTGCAGTATCTAGAATCTCTTTGATATCGAGAGCCGGCTAAGCAGGTACAGCCGACAGCAGGCCACCCGGTGACCACAGAGATACTTACCTCCCTCCTCTCTACCTCCCTCCTCTCTGCGCCAGACACTATTAGCAGAGATCTCCCAAGTAAGGAATGATGTCAGGGAATTTACCGCCCGCCTGGGCACCGTGGAGAAACTCACTCAAACACACGCAACCCTGGTGACAGACCTCCAGACACAGGTGAGAGAACTCACCACAGCCCACAGTGCATTGTCCCACCAACTAGCTGCCATGGAGGACAAACGCAGATGGAAGCATATTAAAATCCGAGACATTTCAGACGCAGTAACCCCAGCAGAGTTACCCTATCTCCTTCGCAGGCTATTTGCAACCTTGCTGCCCTCCAGACAAGCAAAGGGGATACAGCTAGATGGCATGTTTCGCCTACCCAAACCATCACACCTCACTGGCACCACTACAGGTGACCTCTTGGTCAAGCTTCAAAATGGACAAGACAAAGCAGCACACATGAGTGCCATCAAAGGGAAAAATCCCTACAGATTTGAGGGCATGGACATCACATTCTACTCAGACTTATCTCGCCCTACCCTGTAATGGCAAAAATCCTTGCGTCCACTGACAACCTCACTGGCAACCAGAGGAGTGACGTACCACTGGGGAACGGCACACGTGCTCATAATACAGCATCAAGACACCGAGTGACGGACATAGCAGAGATAGACACTGTAATGGCGTAACTGGGCCTCACACCCCCCCCAACTACAACAGCTTGGGACCCAGCCAATGACGTCCCATTTATCCCGGATTAGGGGACGCATGGGGGAAGACAGCATCATGAACCACCACCTCCAGTCTAAACTGGCTAACGAGTTTAATATGTCTTTGTTATCTATTTTGGTTTTAGTTCTCGTTTGGAGGGCCCACGGGCTTCCACTATAGACACCGGGTTTAACCCGGGAAGCTGGCTCCAGTACACCAACCAACCCCCCCACTCCAAACTGCACACAGCATGTTTTAGTTTAGCGACACACCATACAGACACCACGTCCCTCTTTAACTGTCTAAGTTAATCTAGGCCATGTCGTAGCCCCTGCAACATGCTCCACCTACCAGCCCCTCAGACGGCCAAGTAAAGTTGTTGCCCTGCACCCCAATAGCACAGGTACACCTGCCCTACCCCAAAGGAGTAGGCCTGGTAAAAGAAGTTACCAACAGCGATCCATAGACACACGCTAGACCCCCTCATAGGGACCCACAGCATTCCCAGCGATACCACTGCTCTCAGCAACACTGCGGACCATGCAGAACCAATCCTTTAAAAGTTTACAAGCTGATGTTTTACTTTATGTTTATTATTAACTTAATTTACCGTTGTGAAGTAATTATAAATGCCATGCTGTCGTTACACATGTTACAGAAGCGATTGTCCTAGCTGTTAAACCTTTATAAGTTTACAAGCTGATGTTTTCACTTTATGTTTGACTATCACCACTTAAAAAATGTGCAGTAACTATAAACGCCATACTGATGTTATGCATGTTACAGATGCGCTTGTTCTAGCCATTGTGGCTATTCAAGCAAGATGTAAAGTTCGCACAACAAAAATAAAGAATTAATAAAAAAATAAAAAATAAATCTTATTCCACTAGCTGACTTACTAGTTCATCTATCTAAGTGATACTCAGATGTGCAGCTTCCCAATTTGCTTGAACCATTGTTCTTCCTCATTACTATCAATATATAGCTAATTTATAGCATATTTGGTCACTAATTGATTTCCTCTTTTTTGCCCCAAGCACATTTTCCTCTTTTCCTTATCATATACTAGTTGTATATGATCAGTATAATATCTGGCTTTAACTCATGGCTGACATACAAACATGCCCTCACCTTTCCTATTTTTTCTATCCCAATCCTTCCTAAACAATGTATAACCAATTAAGACAACTGACCAGTCATGTGTTTCATCCTACCATATTACCATGATGCCTATTAAGTCACATTGTTAAGTATCTGATATTGCCTCTTTGCATGAGCTAGCATACATTTAATATTGCCAAAGTCACTTGTTCTGTGTGTACATTTTTACTACATACCTCCTCTGTGTGTCCCCAACCTCTGCCACCATGCATAATTATCACAAAAATTTGAAAATTAAAATATCTGTGGGTAGATTCTTGACTTTGTGAAAAATACCCAGGCACATGTGCAAAATCCTGAGCAATACTGATGAAAAATGTGCTAGGTATTGTTGAGGGTGCTAGTATATCTCAAAAAAGGGGAAGGTATCTCTGGAGAAAATTGAAGGTAACCATGACTATTCTCTAGACACTGCATTCAACATATCTACTGGCATCTTAAAGATGAAAAGCTAAACTTGGATATGTTCTGGTGCTGTGCCAGTGATACAGGCTACAGTAGGAGAAGTAAGTGATGTTGCCAGTGGGAAAACAAACATTGTCTCAAGTTTTACATGTATTATTGTGCATATAAATCTGAATTTTAGAACATAGGTTGGTCAGCACTGGACATTTGCAAAGTTAAGCAATTGCATGGTGGACTACTGACCAAACATATTTGCATTAACAAATATAAGTTGCACACTGCCAAAGAATGAAATAAATGACTTCATGCAAATACATAAATGGCTTTCAAGCAAATACATTCATATAACAAGATAAATAAAATACATCACACACAGAAGTCACAATGTTGCCAACTGGTAGGCAAGTATCTATTGTTGCTTGTGGCTATCCCCTTTAGGACCCTATCGTTTTAGACATTGCATCAATCCTCTCCGAAATATAAACAATCTCAAACACAGAAGCATTAATGTAACAAGCTATTAAAACATTGGCCCATTTCCTAAATTAGCCACTGCTTGTAACCCCTTAAGGACACATGGCATGTCTGACATGTCATGATTCCCTTTTATTCCAGAAGTTTGGTCCTTAAGGGGTTAAGTAAAAGGGACAATTTGCAGGCTAGTAGGGCTATTTGGCTGCCTTAATATGTATTTCCCAACATTATTAGATGCCTCATGAAGCTGAATGTGCATTATGTTTAACAGTGTTATTTACTTATAATTAATTGGCATGCTGTAAATATAATTTAAGATCCTGTATTATCTATGATGTGTGGGATCAAGTTGCATAAACTTATGTAGTGTAGGAGTTGATAATGGAGATAATGTGACTGATACCTCATAGAACCAACCATTTATAAATATAAATAACTTACTGCTTTCTCTCTCATTTGAATCATTTTTAGATTTGTTGTTCTAAAGAGTGCCTATATGTATGTAAATATTCAACTTAAAGGGACACTATAGTCACCTGAACAACTTTACCTTAATGAAGCAGTTTTGGTGTATAGAACATGCCCCTGCAGCCTCACTGCTCAATCCTCTGCCATTTAGGAGTTAAATCCCTTTGTTTATGAACCCTTGTCACACCTCCCTGCATGTGACTTGCACAGCCTTCCACAAACACTTCCTGTAAAGAGAGCCCTATTTAGGCTTTCTTTATTGCAAGTTCTGTCTAATTTAAGATTTTCTTATCCCCTGCTATGTTAATAGCTTGCTAGACCCGGCAAGAGCCTCCTGTATGTGATTAGAATTCAATTTAGAGATTGAGATACAATTATTTAAGGTAAATTACATCTGTTTGAAAGTGAAACCAGTTTTTTTTTTTTCATGCAGGCTCTGTCAATCATAGCCAGGGGAGGTGTGGCTAGGGCTGCATAAACAGAAACAAAGTTATTTAACTCCTAAATGACAGTAAATTGAGCAGTGAA
Source organism: Pelobates cultripes (assembly GCA_933207985.1). NCBI lineage: Eukaryota > Metazoa > Chordata > Amphibia > Anura > Pelobatidae > Pelobates > Pelobates cultripes. The sequence continues at coordinate 90,727,306 of OW240914.1, read as the reverse complement.
ATTGCAGGGGAATCTATACACTAAAACTGCTTTATTTAGCTAAAGTAATTTAGGTGACTATAGTGTTCCTTTAATATACTGCAGATATGGCATACCAAGTGACAGATATGGTCCTATAGTATAATAATCAATAATTTTCTCAGCTATATGCTATAAGAAACATTTTCACTCAGATCTCAAATTTATGAATAAAAATTAACTGCCACAGATGTTGTAATTATCCCCTTTGTGCTTGCTCTTTTCATCCTGAAACCGTTTAAATGAGAAGATTACATTTCTTGCCAAAAATGCATTATAGACATCACAAATAGTATTCATGCTAGCTCCAAATTTATGCTGAACTATTTTTAGACAATAGTATCATACATACAAATGACAATTAAATAAAATTGCCCTTCATATTCAAAATTGTCAAACCAAACGTAAAAAAAGTTTTGTTATTCCCTACAACAATTCTTTAAATCATTATGCATTATTGAAGACATCTCGATTCTGGCCAGATTGTCACCTATTTAATAATGATGTACCCATTTGGAATACCAAACTGTTTTTTTGGTTAACTGAGTTGATTCTTCCAGTAGAATAAGTTGTCAAGCAAAAATAACCCATTACCTACTTTTATACTTTGCATCCATTTGTGTGGTAGTTATGTTAAATGTGCTTTAACAGGAGTAGATGAGCATATCGCTGCTAAGCTATAATAAATAATATCCCTTCTCTTTGAAGCACTGTTCTACACCAATTGTTCTCTAAAACCATCTTCAAAGAATCATAGATCCAGCATAACTTCCTGTTTTGGATGTAATGTTACTAAGCCATTTTGTATTCTAATACTGTAAATTAAAAAAAAATACAAAATTTCATGATGTTTATCCACTAATTCCAGATGACTTTATGTTTTTTGCACTAGAAAGTTCACATATGTCCAAATTGAAAAACATTTTACATTGCCATGTAATCATGGCTGGATTCTTCTTGGGTTTTATATGCATTTTTCTATACAGTCTATTCTTTGTGCTTCCTTATATGGTTTTGAGAGGACTGGTCAACAGGGAGATTACTGGGGCAGGATATAATGAGGGTTATTTATAAGGTTTGTTATGTGACACAGGTCTTATCCATGGGAATCAACATGATGTGTCTTCTTGCCATAAACGGATGCATATGGGAGGGTCCAGTCCAATGCTTTCATGCTCCTCATGTGCACATGCATTGAAACTTTTCCAGTAGGAATAGCTGCTTTCCTATGGGTCTTCCATGTCACGTGACCACGTTTTATTCGGTCTCTGCTGTGAAAGCGCCCCAGTATGACAGCAAAAACTATAATATTTTACATTACTGGGTTAAGGAACTAGGGACATTGTGCCCAGACCACTAAAGTGTGATCAATTGTTCTAGGTGACTATAGTGCTTCCTAAACCAATGCTCAGTTGGTATAAATCCTCATACAATTACAGTAGCACCATCAGCCTGTACCATTGACATAAGGAAGGATGGATTACATCAAAGTCTGACTCTTCCATCTGCATGTTGCAGCAGAATTAAAATCTATCCTTCCACATGATATCTCCAATTTTCTATTTCCCAGTCTTGGTGATCATACTTTTGTCAAAATAACTTTGATCACATTTCTTCTCTGTTCTAATGCTTGGTTTGATTGTCTGCATGATTGTATATACTGTGTTGTTGCCAGATGATTAGTTTATTGGATATTTACATTACCTTATAAATCGTGTATAGATTTGTCCAAAAACGAAAATTGTGTGATTTTACAGCAAATATAGTTAAAAAAATGGTGTCATAAATAATAAATTATACTCACCAAGAATGGTTTTCTTCAGCATTTTATAACATATAGTTAAGCTGTTTAAAAAGGATGCAAAGTTATTAAAATGCATATACTATTCATTTTTTTTTTATATAGCTGTAAATATACCTAATATAGATTAAAAAATGTTGGCAGAATTGTTGGTTAGCCAATTGTAACAATATATATATATATATATATATATATATTCGAGAAGCTTGCTAGCTAGCCTCCTGCCCAAGGACTATGGGCCATGTCCAAAAACCTCATTTGGGAGTTAACCTGTCCGGCCTCCCCAAGCAGCTTTCCCTTGGTTCGGCACTTTCCCTTCTTTGGAACTGAACTCTAGCTCCCTGGCGGCCGTTCGCATGAAGAAACCCATGAATGGTGCTCAGCAGTACTTAGACGCGATCGACAATTCCTGTCCTAATGTGTTTTACACCCCACCTCCTATAGAATGTAAGCTTGATTGAGCAGGGTCCTCTTCAACCTATTGTTCCTGTAAGTTTTTTGTAACTGTCCTATTTATAGTTAAATCCCCCTCTCATAATATTGTAAAGCGCTACGGAATCTGTTGGTGCTATATAAATGGCAATAATAATAATCGTTATGGAAATAAATTCGTCATAAGGACTGTGTGGGTCCCCGGTCACCTTAGCGGTACTTAGCCTGCCAGTAGAGCAGTTTTTGGAGGGAAGGTGCCTAAGACAAAGGGGCACAAACGCTACCTAAGAACCAGACAGAGCACCCCATTTTTCAGATGCAGAAACCCCCGAAAGCTGACTGGCCAAAGCACCAAACGCCCTGAAACTATTTGGGGCATAGGACCACGTATGCGGCCAGTCAGAACTTCCTTTACACTGCATGGATCTGAGCGCTATTGTTAGGGACCCGGAACAAGGCAGAGGCAGAACATAGATGCAAAACACCTTTATTAATAAATAGCAACAAATGAAATAAACCAAAAGCAAAGTCCAGGAGACAAGCAGAGGTCAGGCACCAAAGCAGGTGGTCAGACGAGCCAGAATCAGGAGAACGTAGAGCAATGGAGTCATGAACAAGGCCAGAAGTAAGGAACCAGGAATACACAGGAAACACAGGAAAAAGGAAGTCTTCTTGGATACAGGAAACCATGCGAGGGCAAGGAGGAACTGGAACTTGCTGCATAAAAAGGCTGCACTGATTAGCATAAGGGCTGGCTACTAACAACCAGATGAGTAACCGTGGAAATGGTAATGAAGAGCTGATCGTTAAAAAGCATCTGAATAGATCAGACACAGAGAGTATAAATGTGTTGTATACAATTGAAAAGTTTAGCAACCAAATTCTATCACCCAAAATGTAAAATGTACATGAAATATTGGTTAGAAACATTAAACATTAAATGACAGTGATAAAAATGTAAGAATACATGAGGTGAACTATCTTCCAAGCTTCATTCAGTACTATTTCAGGACATACATTTAGTGTATTTACATATTTCTAAGGTATGCAATAGAATATACACCAGAGCTAACCAATGAAGAAAATGTACGTATGAATTTCCGATAATCATTGGCGAAGCTGTATAGAACGAAGGTTCGTAGGTCCGAGGCCACTTTAGTACAGCGGAGTGTTTCTCTGGATCCATAGAGAATCCAGCATCAGAAATAACATATCCCAAAAATGTAACCTGTTTGCTGCTGAACTCACATTTCTCCAATTTACAGAAGAGACTGTTTTCTCTGAGTCTCTGTAGGACACGAGAGACGTCTGTATGATGGTTCTCGAGAGTTGTGGAATGGATAAGAATATCATGAAGATAAACCACCACACATTGCTGCAGCATATCTCGCAGGACATAATTTATAAATTCCTGGAAAACTGCCAGAGCATTGCAAAGACCAAAGGGCATTACTAGGTATTCATAATGCCCCCTGGTAAATCCGACCATGAGGTGGAATGGCTTCAGGTTGGAGTTTGATAGCACAGTCATAAGGACGGTGTGACAAACTCCCCTCCAAGTGAGTTTGCCATGAGCTCCTGGAGGAGCCTGCTTGCCAGACTATGGGCCCTGCATGGAAACCTGTAAAAGACTACCAAACTTGACCGACTGTTAACACTGATTTCCCTGGAACTGTTTTGGGCATAGGACCATGTGCACGGTCGGTCAAAACTATGACTTCCAGGAAATTCCTGAACCCCTGAACCGATCTGGGTGATTTCTTGATATGTTGCTCACCCAGATCGGGGCTATCAGGGGATGTTACGGGGTTTTATGTGTTTTTAAGGTACTTTTTGGGGTTTCATAAAATTGTATGTTTTTCTGTGCTTGGAGATAATTGGGATAGATTACTACAGTTCCTGATTCAATTATCTCCCAAGCACAGAGGAGGGATTCTATTATTTGTGTCTCACTGTATTGGTTTATTCACTCTGTGTCCCTGTTCCCAACAAAGTCCACCTGGGTGTCACCCTTGTTGGGAAACTTGCATAAAAGGCCAGTGTGCCTCTATTAAAATTCTATTCCAGTTTACACTCCAAAACTGTGTGTGGTCCTGTTATTTGAGGGAAAGAAGATTTATTCCCGTGTCTGCTGTTCCAGCTTGCAGGAGATTCAATGGGGAAAGTCCTTGTAAGGACTCCCGGGAGTTTTGTCCAGTGCCTTGGGGTGTCTAGAGCAAATTCCCCATTCGGCCCCAGGAAGGAGCGGTTCCAGGGCCCCAGTCAAGCCAATGTAACTGTAGGCAGAAGTGCTGCGGTTTGCCCCTGTTTCAGCTAGGAAGCGGTCCTTGGCAGAGGTACCCAGCCGGGGTTCTTCCATTACAGACTGTGTGACGGCAGAACGCTGGCCGCACTCTTGTCAAATACTTCTTGGAATTACTGGTACTCAGCAGGCAACAAAGAGGCAGAAGATGTGCACAAAACTTTGACCGGTTTCTGGAGACAAGTAAATGTACATTGCTGGGACCAAGATAATAACTCAGATTTGCTCCAATCGAATGTGGGGTTATGCTTCTGCAGCCATGGGTATCCCAAAACAACCGGGTAATATGGAGAAGAAAACACATGGAGTTGGATCATCTCATGGTGTAGAGCTCCAACAGCCAAAGACATGGGCACGGTCTCATGGGTTAAGTGGGTAGGCTGTAGTGGTCTGCCATCGATGTCACTCCTTCTGCTGTTCTATGTTCATTAGCACCCGCTACATTGGAAGAGGTTTCTGCTCTGCTCCAGTCCTCCTGCCCCACCACCTGCTCCCTAGATCCAATTTCCTCGCATCTCATCCGTACTCTGTCTTCTTCTCTTTCTCCACCTCTCACTAAAATTCTCAATCTCTCTCTCTCCTCTGGTATATTTCCATTGCCCAGTCTCCACTCCTTCAAAAAATCGTTAAAAACCCACTTCTACATAAAAGCATATCAATTAAACTGTTAATAGCTCCTGGCTGATTCCTCTTCTGCAACTGTCAATAGTCTAATAATATCCTTACCTTTTTGTGTCATTTTACCCCACTCCCTCTAGCATGTAAGCTCATTGAGCAGGGCCCTCAACCCCTCTGTTCCTGTGTGTCCAACTTGTCTGGTTCGTCCACCCATTGTAAAGCGCTACGGAATTTGACGGCGCTCTATAAATATCATAATAATAATAATGCTAGAAGAAAGGTGCGAGGCTGTAAAAGTATAGCCTGCGCTGATGCAAAGGCACTGTCTAAAAACAAGTCTGCAGACCCAGAATCAAGTAAAGCCTGGATATTAACAGATGACTCAGGCCAGGAGAGGACAATAGGAACCAAAGGTTTGTCTTTATAGATCTCTGGGGATGCGGAAAGGCCACCCAAGGTCTGTCCCTGACAGTACCTTAGATGCATTTTCCTGGACTGATCAGGCAAGACTTTAAAGGAGTACATGTATTCCTGACCCTATAGTGTTAAAACCACTATCTAGCCCCCTTGGCCCCCTTTGCCTCCCTAAAGATAGTAAAATCTTACTTGTATTCAAGTCTGAAGCTGCTGCCTCTGCCTGTGAACTTCCTCTAACCTTTGACATCTTTAGAAGTGGTGGCCTGATAAATCACAATGCTTCCCCATAGGATTGGCTGAGACTGACAAAGGGGCATATATGGGGCAGAGCCAGCACAATTCTAACAGAGCCCTGGCCAAACTGCATCTCCTCATAGAGATGAATTGAATAAATTAATCTTTCTTTGAGGAAAGTTCAGTGTCTGCATGCAGAGAGAGGAGATACTGAATGTTTGGATGCATTTTAGGCAGCCATGACCCAGGAAAGATCTCTAACAGCTATCTGAGGAGTGGCCTAATTATCATAAGGCTGTAATGTAAACACTGCATTTTCTCTGAAAAGACAGTGTTTACAGAAAAAAGCCTGAAGGTAATGATTCACCAGAACAAATTCAATAAGCTGTAGTTGTTCTGGTGACTATAGTGTCCCTTTAACAGGTGACCCTGGTGTCCGCAGTATTGGCACAGGCCTTCTCTCCTTCTAAAGGCTCTCTCCTCAACAGAGAGGTGGGAGAAGCCTAACAGCCTCGGCTCCACACCGCCAGAGGACTCAGGACCAGGAGGCATGGGAGGTGAGGGAGGCCTGGGTAGGGAAAAAAAGCTTGGTGCCTAATATACAGGAGGCCTCCACAGACACTCCCTGAATGAGGATCTCTTTTAGAGTCTGATATCAATGAGGATGACAAAGGATTTCAATTCCTCAAGATCTTTATGTACTTCTCTGGCTGCAATCTCATCCTTTATAGCATTGGAGAGCCCATGTGAAAAGGTAGCCACGAGAGTCTCGTTATTCCAGCCTCCTTCTGCTGCCAGGGTACGGAATTCACTAGCCTACTCGACAATTGCCCTTGTGCCCTGTGCATTAGAAATTAGTTGTCTGGCAGCAGAGGTGGAGCAAGCTGGAATATCAAATACCCTTTTAAAGGATCTACAAATTCAGGGTAATTGAAAATAATGGGTCTCTCTGCCACCCAGAGAGGATTTGCTCAAACTAGGGCTTTATCAGACCGCAAAGAAATCATGAACCCGACTTCTGTCTGTAGGAAATGCCTGGGGAACCTTTTCAAGGTATCCTCCAACCTGGTTTAAAAATCCTCTGCACTGAGCTGGGTTGCCTCCAAAATACTGAGGGAGCGGGACAGACCTAGTCATTACTCTAGCCGCAACAGATTCGGAGGCTACAACCGGTGCTAGAACAGGAAGTGAGGCAGAGGTGGCCATAATCGCAGGCTGACCGGGTGCTGGATCCAGATGTGCAGTATTAATCAGGAGGATCTGCAGTGCATGCGCACACTGGTCAAAATAGTGGTCCTGCTGGTCCAACCAAGTAAATAATAGTGAGAAGTAAAATACACGGTGAATGAGTGTGTGTGTGATAACAATAATTGTTATAATCCACCTGAGTGGGAACCCATTATACCAATCTAAAAAAATCATAAAACTTACATACAGTGGAACACACGTCTGTTGTTTCTATAAGAAAAGATAGCATATATTGCCAATGGTAAATACACAAAGTATAAATAAGTTGTAGGTACTCAAAACATGGAGCCAAATAATAGCATATGGCTCTCATGGGTTATGCAGTGGGACTCTTAGTAGGATGTCCACTAGGCATGTGCATTTACCTGTCACAACACTCTGGTTGGTTTGAAATCCACCAATCAGAGTGCTCTGTGTCATTTTACACAGCGTGGGAAAGTTCTTTGGAATTTTCCCACGCTGTGTAATTTGACTCATAACTCTCTGATTAGTGGATTAAGCACCGGTATAGCGAGAAGGGGTATAATTTACTAATACTAAGTAATCTTTACTTAGTATTAGTAAATTTGGTCTTTCAGCCTTTTAATAGATAGCTCCCTAATAGGGAGTTATCTACGTATTCATTCCTGTCGTTACATTGACTGGCTAAGTAACTTACATTTTATATGAATGTATGTTAATTGATTGTTGTAAGTGTTGCAAATGCTTACAGCTGAATCCTGCCTATGTTTGTATACTTTTTATTTAAAATTGTATACAATGTAACATTCTTCTTCTTTCACTGGGCAAGTATATGAGTACTTAGGCAATACTATGCTTTGGAACTTCGGCACCTCGGCACTTTGACACTTCGACACATCGGAAATTCGGGACCTCGGCAATTCGGCACTTTGGCAATTCGGACATTCGGAAGTACCTGAATGTCCGAATTGCCCGAATTTAACAACGCTATATAACGCATTGTGCGTTCCAATTCACACGTCATGCACTCCACTTCCGGGTCAGTGGAACGCAAAGTTGGCCGCACTGGAATGCATGCCGTGTGACGTGTGCGTTCCACTGTGGTATTTTACTCGCCCGCAGAGATCACGGTGTTAGACTTTGTGTCTATAAATACAATAGATATTTAAAAATTTTATGAGGAAACATTTTGAAAATTAGTGCTATAACAGAATAAGACATTAATACTGAATAAGAGATGAGAAGGGTACGATATATATTAAAAAGTTGGGATATGTCCATGTGATAAGTAAGAATTACTTGCTATGATTAATACATTAAAAGAGACGAAAATAACAGCTGTGAGATGTGGGACACTTGGTGATAAGAATAATGGACTATTACAAGGAGATCAAATGATAAAATAGTAATGCCCTCCCCTCCCCCCCGTGGATAATAATGCACTTATATGCAAGGGATATAGACAAATATATAGTTCTCCCCCTGAATGATACATAAAAACTATATAAAGTAACCAATGTATAAAAAGAAGATGAGTAAAAACTGGATCATATAAAATAATGGCTGTAAATAGCAAATCGAAAAATAGTAAAAAAATTAAACATATAAAAGTAGATATAGGATTAAGGCAAAAAAAGGGGGGGAGGAAAGAAAGAGCCTGTCCAAAATGTATAGCAAAAAAGGGGGGGAAGTCCCTGTGTGTTTTATAAAAATCTCGAAGATAGTTTACTAATTTAGCAAAAAGACACAACAGCAACACATTGACAGACCCTTGCTGCGGCTACCTGACTTAACGAGTCCAGTATGGTAGTCTATGCATGGGACACAAATACAATAGACACAAGGTGGGGAAGGGTAACGCATAACAAAATACAAAGGTAAAAAGAACAAACTGAGTGAATAAGGGATACAGGGTATGAGAATTATATAGTACCCCACAGTTACAGAATTTAACAACGCTATGTATATAGCTGTATGAAGGGTAGTATCAGAAGGTATTGATACACAGTGATATCACAATGTTTATAGCAAGTTAATAAAACATATACACTCAGATAGACTAAAATTATATTTCATAGATAAATAGACTTGTCCAGAGGGAGTATATGGTAGTCTACTTAATGATAGTTAGACATACAAAGAAACCATGGTCAATAATCTAGTAGTCCAAGCACATTTAAATAGAAAAATGTAAAGTCTATATATAACGAGAGAAAATGCAGCGGAATAAACTGTGTGTTAATCGGCTACTTGACGGAATAAAGATATAACTCTAATCCCTAGTAACCATACAAACACTATAGAAGTAAGGGCGCCGTAATCTATAGCGTGTATAGCTCTCCTGGCTAGCTAAGTATCATAACCTAAACAGAAAAACTAGCTCAGACAGAAAAAAAGCACTGGTCTGCAGGGTCTATGGCTAGTAAAGAAAATATGCATGTAATAAGCATTAGCCCAGTCTAGAAGTTAAGGCAGGAAAGGATAAAGCAGATAGAATGGTGCCTTCATGGGCACCTGGCAAACAAGGTATGAACAAGTGAAATGATGCCTTAGAGGGCAACTAGCGAGAGGAGATATAGCAGTTCTATTTGGTTGTTATTGAGCCCCGGTAAGGGGAGGCAGAATGCCCAAGTTAGTATCTTATAATAGGCACCTGTGTATAAATTCCGTTGAGGTGCTGAACATAATGACTAACTATTATAGAAATAATAACCCTGGTCAGTGGGCCGCTCCCATAACGTCTGAGATCACAGTCAGCAATCAAGATCAATTTGTTACCTACTGACTGCTCGATAAAGTAGAAGAGGTATCTTGGAAGCAGGAGACAGCTGTATGCGTCAAGCCCCGATGCGCATTTCGCCAGACTTTTGGCTCATCAAGGGGAACTGAATCCCCAGTGTACCAGGGTTTAAATAACCCGCCCATAAATCTGGTTGAAATATGGATAGGGAAATGTTAAGAAGTATGGTGGCTGCAATAACTCAAAGGAGTAAAATTGGCAAAAGGAGCCACCTAGTGACAGGAGGGAACCTAGGAGAAAATAATGATAAGGTTCCCTAATGGTTGTAGATGTAAGAAGCCAGTGTGTCAACATGAATTGTTATACTAAATAAAGTTGTTATTTTTAGCTACACATATGAAGCCCAGACTGGTGAATACAAAAGTATATATATAGATAGATAGATAGATAGATAGATAGATAGATAGATAGATAGATAGATAGATATATATAGAGAGAGAGAGAGAGAGTGTCTTCATATACTCTGGTTAGCAGGAAACAGACTGAGTGTACATATATGTGATACTAAACTGAGCAGAGATAAAAAAGGAGGATATATATCCATATGGAATTCATTGATAGAAAATGTTAGAACTGGCTATAATTATTGGGACATGTACTAAATTGCAGTTCACCCAATAGTGTAATAATATATTAAAGCGATCTGTAGAGTGTCAGAAGGAGGTGCCAAGATCTAGGATTAAGATACAAAGTAAAATGGTCAAATCTATAGATAGTTTACAAATGCTAATAAAAAAAATGGCAGACCTCAAAATCTGAGTTTAAGCCATGAGAGATAAGAAAGTCAAAATTATAAATAAATTTAATTTCCTCTGTTCCTATTTTACGGTTATAATCACCGCCTCTCCAATCTTTCTTAACTAACTTAATGGGACAGAAAAAAAGGTTTTCTGGATTTTGGTTGTGATGGATCTTGAAATGGTTGGAGACACTATGGGTTTCTAGCCCTTTTTTGATGTTTCTTATATGCTCCGATATTCTGATATTCACACATCTGATAGTCCTCCCGATGTATAGTAGGTTACAGTGGCATTTCAATATACAGTTGCAAGAAAAAGTATGTAAACCCTTTGGAATGATATGGATTTCTGCACAAATTGGTAATAAAATGTGTTCTGATCATCATCTAAGTCACAACAATAGACAATCACAGTCTGCTTAAACTAATAACATACAAAGAATGAAATGTTGCCATGTTTTTATTGAACACACCATGTAAACATTCACAGTTCAGGTGGAAAAAGTATGTGAACCCCTAGACTAATGACATCTGCAAGAGCTAATTGGAGTGAGATGTCAGCCAACTGGAGTCCAATCAATGAGATGAGATTGGAGGTGTTGGTTACAGCTGCCCTGCCCTATAAAAACACACACCAGTTCTGGGTTTGCTTTTCACAAGAAGCATTGCCTGATGTGAATGATGCCTCGCACAAAAGAGCTCTCAGAAGACCTACGATTAAGAATTGTTGACTTGCATAAAGCTGGAAAGGGTTAGAAAAGTATCTCCAAAAGCCTTGCTGTTCATCAGTCCACGGTAAGACAAATTGTCTATAAATGGAGAAAGTTCAGCACTGCTGCTACTCTCCTTAGGAGTGACCGTCCTGTAAAGATGACTGCAAGAGCACAGCGCAGACTGCTCAATGAGGTGAAGAAGAATCCTAGAATGTCAGCTAAAGACTTACAAGTCACTGGCAAATGCTAACATCTATGTTAGCGAATCTACAATACGTAAAACACTAAACAAGAATGGATTTCATGGGAGGATACCACAGAGGAAGCCACTGCTGTCCAAACAAAACATTGCTGCCCGTTTACAGTTTGCACAAGAGCACCTGGATGTTCCACATCAGTACTGGCAAAATATTCTGTGGACAGGTGAAACCAAAGTTGAGTTGTTTAGAAGAAACACACAACACTATGTGTGGCGAAAAAAAGCACAGCACACCAACATCAAAACCTCATCCCAACTGTGAAGTATGATGGCATCATGGTTTGGGGCTGCTTTGCTGCGTCAGGGCCTGGACGGATTGCTATCATCGGAGTAAAAATGAATTCCCAAGTTTATCAAGACATTTTGCAGGAGAACTTAAGGCCATCTGTCTACCAGCTGAAGCTCAACAGAAGATGGATGTTGCAACAGGACAATGACCCAAAGCATAGAAGTAAATCAACAACAGAATGGCTTAAATACGCCTCCTGAAGTGGCCCAGTCAGAGTCCTGACCTCAACCTGATTGAGATGCTGTGGCATGACCTCAAGAAAACGATTCACACCAGACATCCCAATAATATTGCTGAACTAAAATAGTTCTGTAAAGAGGAATGGTCAAGAATTACTCCTGACCGTTGTGCACGTCTGATCTGCAACTACAGGAAACGTTTGGTTGAAATTATTGCTGCCAAAGGAGGTTCAACCAGTTATTAAATCCAAGGGTTCACATACTTTTTCCACCTGCTCTGTGAATGTTTACATGGTGTGTTCAATAAAAACATGGCAACATTTCATTCTTTGTTTGTTATTAGTTTAAGCATAATGTGATTGTATATTGTAGTGACTTAGATAATGATCAGATCACATTTTATGACCAATTTGTGAAGAAATCCATATCGTTCCAAAGGGTTCACATACGTTTAGTGTAGGGAGAGGATGCTGCTGCTGATAGGGACAGCTTAGGAAATAATTCTGCAAACTAGTACATTAGTGCGGTGCACTTCATATCTGAGTGTCAAATAGAAGCTTCAAATACCGCGGTTACATCGGAGTTTTAAAAAGTAAATTTTTTTTGGTGCTACATAGTACATTAGTGGGATAGTACATTAGTGGGGTGCACTTTATATCTGAGAGTCAAATAGAATCGTCAGATACTGCTGTCACATTGCAGTTTTAAAACTTAAAATGTTTTGGGTGCTAAACTGCTAAATAGTATTTTAGTGGGGTGCACTTCATATCTGAGAGTCAAATAGAAGCGTCTAATAGTGCACTTACAGCGCAGTGGTAAACATTCTTATTTTCTGGGTGCTAATCTGCTAAATAGTACATTTGCGGCCTGCGGTGCACTTCATATGTGAGAGTCAAATAGAAGCATCAAATACTGCTGTCACACTGCAGTTTTAAAATTTTACATTTTTTTGGGTGCCACGCTGCTAAATAGTATTTTAGTAGGGTGCACTTTATATCTGAGAGTCAAATAGAAGCATCTAATAGTGTGCTTACAGCGCAGTGGTAAACATTCTTATTGTCTGGATTCTAATCTGCTAAATAGTACATTTTGGGACGTGCACTTCATATCTGAGAGTAAAATAGAAGCGTCTAATAGTGTGCTTACAGCGCAGTGGTAAACATTCTTATTTCTGGGTGCTACTCTGCTAAATAGTACATTTGCGGCCTGCAGTGCACTTCCTATGTGAGAGTCAAATAGAAGCGTCAAATAGTGCACATACTGCGCTGTTGTAAACATTCTGATTGTTTTGCTGCTGATCTGCTGCTTACATTGGAGTTTTAAAAAGTCATTTTTTTTTTTTGCTGCTAAATAGTATATTTGAGGTGTGCACTTCATATCTGAGAATCAAATAGAAGCGTCTAATAGTGTGCTTACAGCGAAGTGGTAAACATTCTTATTTTCTGGGTGCTAATCTGCTAAATAGTACATTTTGGGGCCTGCTCTTCATATCTACAAGTCATGCTACAACAAAATTAATCAAATTTTAAAATATATATGGGCCAACCAGTGGCTGTAAAAACAAAGTTTTACTGGTTACATTCATTACTACACACTCTAGTGAACAGGACCTTCATGTAGTGTGTCATTTTTAAAAAAAAATCATACAGCATCCTTTCATGTGTTTTTCAGATGTCAAATTGTGAATTACCAATTTTTGTGTAGCCTGATTTTTTTTTTTTTTAAAGTGAAAAATAAATGTTATTGTGATTGCTTCATATACAGAAGCATTAATATACATTTCTATAGTGTGTAAAGACACAACTACAAAGTTAAAAACCAAACACCAAAACAACGTGCCAGACAATCTACCTGTGCGTGGCTAGTGTGATACAATAAGTCTACATCTTAAAAATGCAATAACCCACAGAATATGGGCAATAATTTTTTTTGCAAATGGAACTTTGATTCGAATTTACTACATCGGTCATTTGTAATATTGTTTCACACCTACAACACTTGTTACACAGATCTCAGTGATAGAGAACAGATTGATATTTTCTACACTAGAAACTACCAGATAACAAGCTGCTATATTTAAACCAGTTATCAATAGCTAAGAGGTACTTAGACAATATTGTAATTCTGGGGCAATACCCTCACAAGTCAAACTGAGAGGTCAGTTTATAGGGAAAACTGTTGCCTGGATACAATTCTAAAACAATTTCCATATGTCCTTTGCAGACTTTACATGCTGGAAAAACACAGGTGCCAACTGCTGTGGCTTTCTGCAGTGTGCATACTGGCAAGGAGGGCAGGGTTGAGGAGTGGGTGGAAGATGATGTGGAGGATGATGAGGTCTTAGATCCCACATGGAATCAAGGTGATGCGAGTGATGTGTGCAGTTTGGAGGAAGAGGCGCTGGTCGCACAGAGGCACCAGCACAGCATAAGAGGGAGCAGGGTGCAAAAGTGGAGCGGCTGTCCCCTAGCACTCGTCGGCATGTGTTAGTTCGAGAATTACCAGTTATCCAAGTAATACATGTATCGATCAAAGGATCCATAATAGAGTTGAGCGAACCCGAAATGTAAAGTGAGGTTTCATACCAAATTTAACGATCCATTCGTAGTTTCACAGTCAGGTGGGCCATCCGGTGACCAGGACCCACACACTGCCTGGGCGGAGGTCGGACGACCGGGATCCAGTATGCCTAATGTTGAAGTTAGGAGTCACAGTGTGGAATGGATTAGCAGGGTCTGGTGCAGGGTAACCACACGCCCCCTGGTGTTGAGCACCAGCGTTTGTGCGGGCACATACCAGGACCCTGATGCAAGGATGTGACATTCACTGTAGTGGCTATGCACGCTTTTGGTGTTCTCACCCTGCTGCTTGCATGTCTGCACTGCAGCGTAACTTCGGCCTTCCCACTCACCGCCTCATGAGACTGTGTGAGCAGGAGCAGGCGATAGTGGAGTTTCAGCTGCAACACGCACGGGTCAGTGGCTCTGCACCAGACTTCCCTCCAATTGATCAGAGTTAAAGGATTTCAAGGGGACTCATTACAATTACAGGGCCTCTAAAGAGTCCAGTATTGTTATTTGTCGTCACTACCTTCCCGCGTCGGGAGTGGGTCATTTGCGCGCCTGCTACCTTCCTTGCATGTGGTAGCCGTTTCTCAGGGTCCCTGTACGGAATGGAACTCTGATTCCCCGTTACCCATGGTCACCATGGTAGGCGCAGAAACTGGCATTGAAAGTTGATATGGATGACATCAAAATGCAAAGTCGCTGTCACGGGGGTGTGTGATTGGCCCGAGGTTCTCTAGAGTCAACAAAGTGCCTGCGCAACTATAATGTCAACAGCTACTCTGCAGAACAGAGTTGTCTTTTTTATATGTCCCAATATTTTGGTGGCTACCCCAATGAAAAAAATAAATAAAATATATATATATATATATATATATATATATATATATATACAGTTGCAAGAAAAAGTTTGTGAACCCTTTGGAATGATACAGATTTCTGCACAAATTGGTCATAAAATGTGATCTGATCATCATCTAAGTCACAATCATTCACATCAGACAATGCTTCTTGTGAAAAGCAAACCCAGAACTGGTGTGTGTTTTTTATAGGGCAGGGCAGCTGTAACCAACACCTCCAATCTCATCTCATTGATTGGACTCCAGTTGGCTGACATCTCACTCCAATTAGCTCTTGGAGATGTCATTAGTCTAGGGGTTCACATACTTTTTCCACCTGCACTGTGAATGTTTACATGGTGTGTTCAATAAAAACATGGCAACATTTCATTCTTTGTGTGTTATTAGTTTAAGCAGACTGTGATTGTCTATTGTTGTGACTTAGATTATGATCAGATCACATTTTATGACCAATTTGTGCAGAAATCCATATCATTCCAAAGGGTTCACATACTTTTTCTTGCAACTGTATATATAGTAGATCTACCTCATCCTCCTCCTCCACCACTGCTTCCACCTACACCGCCATGGTCACCGCCTCCTCAACCTATGGGTCACTTAGTATAAACTATGTACATAATAGCAGAGGCTTGTGAAGGCCTTTTCTCCATGCATCAGGAGTTTAGCATTTATCCATGCATCAGGACTGCAAGAAATGCACCGCATACTGCAAATGTTTTTTTTTGTATGTCTGAATATTTTGTGGGTTACCCCAATTGAAAAAAAACAAACAAACAAACAAATAAAAAACAGTGTTGGCTACCTCATCCTCCTCCTCCACCGCTGCTTCCACCTACACCGCCATGGTCACCGCCTCCTCAACCTATGGGTCACTTAGTATAAACTATGTACACAATAACAGAGGCTTATGAAGGCCTTTTCTCCATGCATCACGAGTTGAGTTCAGTTTGAACAATGAAAGAGAATACCCTGCACTCCAACCCTCTCTTAAGTGGATAATTCTGGTGATCCTCCTGACAGCCATGCTTTAGATTTTGATTTATGTTCTTCCAAAGCTAAAATCAAAGATTCCATCTAGTGCTATTTTATGGCTCAGTTGTATTTTTAATTTTAATGTTATTTTAAGTGATTTCCCTATCCACATTTGTTTGCAGGGCACTTGTCCTACTCTTACCCCCATTTTACTTCCGTTTGCAGCTCTCTAGCCCTTTCCAGGAGTTTTTGTGCCCAAAAGTTTGGGTCCCCATTGACTTCAATGGAGTTCTGGTTCAGGGTCAAGTTCGAGCCCGCACCCGGACTTGTTTTCAAAGATCGTCCGAACCCGCCGGACCCGAACATCCAGGTGTCCGCTCAACTCTATTCGCGTACACTGGTTTAAAAAAGTTTCTTGTTTTAATTTGTTTATCGTGTAAAAATATGGATATCTAAACGAGTAAATAGGTTAGGTATAGGTGGATTGCCTGTACCATCTGTATTCATGGCCCTTGCATAATGTTAGGGACCAGAAACCAGACAGAGACAGAATGTAGATGCAAAACACCTTAATTAATAAATAGCAACAAATGAAATAAACCAAAAGCAAAGCCCAAGAGGCAAGCAGGGATCAGGCACCAAAGCGGGTAGTCAGACGAGCCGGAATCTGGAGAACGGAGAGCAGCGGAGTCAGGAACAAGGCCAGAAGTCAGGAACCAAGAATACACAGGAAACAGGAAGTCTTCTTGGAAACAGGAAGTCTTCTTGGAAACAGGAAACCACCCAACGCAAGGAGATACTGGAACTTGCTGCTTAAATAGGCTGTACTGATTAGCTTAAGGGCTGGCTACTAACAACCAGGTGAGTAACCGTGAAAATGGTAATGAAAGAGCTGATCTTAAAAAGCAGCCGAATAGCTCAGACACAGAGAGAGGAAGGGTTGATGTTTAAAACAGCAAAGAAACCCTGACAGCTATTTGGAGAACTTGGGTGCTCAGATCAGGGCTATTTGGGGATGTATTATTTGTGGAGTTATTATATATTTTTATGATGTTTTAGGGTATTTTTATATTTTAGTGTTTGCCTCTTACTCATCTTTAACGCAACTAACTCCCAGGCACAGCGGTGTATGGGAGGGGCTTGTCTTGTATTGAATGGAGACCTCATGCTTGGGGCTGTGTATAAAAACAGGCAACATAGCCATAATAAACCAGTTCCTTTTCACCCTTTATTCAGTCTCGACTAGCGTTTGGGTGGACCAGCTATACAGCTATACTCTCTGCAGGAGAGATTTAGTCAGTAGAAGCTGGATCCAGGACCCTGTTCCTGGGTGGGAAGCGATGGCGAGACCTCGACCAGGCTGCGGCAGCTGGGGCTGGAGCGCTGATGGTGTCCCAGCAATAACTAGGGAGCATGATTGCTAGCTATGGCAATATTCCTAGCTATGGCAATAGCTAGGAAGCACAACTATTTCACACATTTAACTCTCTTCTTCGCCCTGCTGTTCCTCCTCCACCTACTAACTTGACCGCCTCAGATTTTGCAACTCACTTCACTGACAAGATCTCTACAATCAGAGAAGAGATCTTTCAACTTTCTTCTTCCCCTTACAATACTTCCCCTAACTTTACTCCCTCTGCTGTTCTATGTTCATTTGCACCCGCTACATTGGAAGAGGTTTCTGCTCTGCTCCAGTCCTCCTGCCCCACCACCTGCTCCCTAGATCCAATTACTTTGCATCTCATCTGTACTCTGTCTTCTTCTCTTTCTCCACCTCTCACTAAAATTCTCAATCTCTCTCTCTCCTCTGGTATATTTCCATCACCCATCAAACATGCAACTGTAACCCCAATTCTAAAGAAGCCCAATCTTGACCCTAACTCCCCATCCAACTATCGTCCTATCTCGCTACTGCCTTTTGCATCCAAGATCCTTGAAAGAATTGTGTATGCGAGATTGAAAGACTTCCTTGAGTCCAACTCTCTGCTAGACCACCTTCAGTCTGGTTTCCGCGCTAAACACTCTGTGGAAACGGCACTGACCAAAGTATCCAATGATCTACTCGCTGCAAAATCTCGTGGTCACTAATTCTCACTAATTCTCCTTGACCTGTCTGCGGCTTTTGACACTTGATCATCAACAGCTTCTTCTCATCCTCCACAATATCGGTCTACAAGATATTTCTCTCTCCTGGTGCTCCTCCTACCTCTCCCAGTGCACTTTCAGTGTTTCTTTCTCTGGCTCTGCTTCTTCTCCCCAACTCCTCTCTGTTGGAGTCCCCCAAGGTTCAGTCCTTGGTCCCCTACTGTTCTCCATCTATACTGCATCCATTGGTAAACTCATTAGCTCCTTTGGCTTCCAATATCATCTCTATGCAGATGACACGCAAATCTACCTGTCCTCTCCTGATCTCTCCCCGTCCCTCTTGACTAGTGTATCTGACTGACTCTGCTATTTCTAACTGGATGGCTGCCCACTTCCTTAAACTAAACTTGACCAATACTGAAATTCTGGTCTTTCCTCCCTCAAGTGTTGTTCCTCCTGTGTCTGTCTCCCTCCAAGTCAACGGTGCTACCATCAGCTCCACCACGCAGGCGCGCATCCGCCCCTACTTAACGCCAGATGCGACTAAGGTGTTGGTCCATTCCACTGTTCTTTCTCGCCTTGACTACTGTAATCCGCTTCTCAGTGGTCCTACATGCTCCCAACTTGCGCCGTTACAGTCCATAATGAATGCGGCAGCGAGGCTCATCCTCCTGTCCGCCCGCACCTCCCATGCCTCACCCTTCTGTCAGTCCCTACATTGGCTTCCTATAAAATATAGAGCTCAATTTAAAATTATGGTTCTTGCTTTCAAATCTCTACATAATACTGCTCCCACCTATCTATCCTCCCTTATACACAAGTATGTCCCGTCTAGGCCCTTACGATCTGCTGAAGACTTACGTCTATCTTCTGTCCGTACTCCCACCTCTGATGCTCGCCTTCAAGATTTCTCGAGGGCTGCACCTTTCCTGTGGAACTCGCTTCCCTCCTCCATTAGATGCTCACCCAGTCTCCACTCCTTCAAAAAATCGTTAAAAACCCACTTCTTCATAAAAGCGTATCAATTAAACTGTTAATAGCTCCTGACTGATTCCTCTTCTGCAACTGTCAATAGTCTAATAATATCCTTACCTTTTTGTGTCATTTTACCCCACTCCATCTAGCATGTAAGCTCATTGAGCAGGGCCCTCAATCCCTCTGTTCCTGTGTGTCCAACTTGTCTGGTTATAACTACATGTCTATTCGTCACCCATTTGTAAAGCACTGCAGAATTTTATGGCGCTATATAAATATCATAATAATAATAATCATTGGCGGAGGTACCCAGCCACATATATATATATTTTTTTTTTTTGCTTTTTTTTAGTGCTTAACTGTGGGGATAAAATTTCCCACATCATTTCTTCTCTACCAAACATAGATTTTTATTTGTGAAGGCAAAACTGATGCAATTTCTGCATTTGGGAAAATCTCAGTAGAAACCAATGAAACATTTCTGTCCATTTTTCCAGAGTTACCACTTGGCTTCAGAATTGTTTCAATTTTTCCTTAAAAAAATACAATCCATAGTTCATGCTATTTAATTTCAGGTCTTGCACCAGCTTCATAAAATGTGTGAGCTAAATAAATCATACTGATATCCCTGAACAATTTAGAAAACAACCTCACAAATAAGCCAACGATAGTTATAATTCTCCATTTTCAGATGCCATAAAATGTATTACTTTTACATACATTTTCCTTTAATATTTCAAAGAGCAATATTGATCTGTTGTAAAACAAACAGCAAACCATATGCCACATCACCTTGACTGATTTGATTTTGAACTTATTTCTTGCTTGTATATTTCACATTTACTTCTAAATTAATATTCTTATTGCTCCGTGCATGAATAACAAATGTAGAAGAGTTTTGTATACCCTGAAAAATCCATAAGATACAGTGTTTCACCTGTGAGATTAGAAGCGTATTTTATTTTTACATCTTGACATCTTTCAACAGCTCTTGCCAATTATTGCACCTGGGAAAGTTTAATATTTGCTAACATATTAAATAATTAATATCAGATAGTGATTTTGCACTCAGGCTTGAGAATTTCACTGCTGTCGTGCATAAAGAGAGAGAAGTTAGTGACAGCACATGTCTCGAATTTACAACCAGGGTAAGAAGCCTCATTCTATAAAATAAACATTACGAAATTTAAATACGAAGGCACATTTTCAGAAAATTGTGACTTTTTTTTTTTAATTCAACAGGCGACCTACAATGTTGTGTTTTTGTGATAAAACCTTAAAGTTTTGAAGGAGTTTGGAAGAAAAAAGAAAAAAAAGTGGTACATTGAGAGATTTTAAATAATAGTAAAAAAATGATGAATTTAAATATAGGTACACAGTTTAGGCAAATTCACAAGAGGAATATCAAAAGTAACCTTGTTTAAAATGCTGAGTTTAAATAGAAAGGCACAATGCTAAGTACATAGTGATATGATTTAAATTGACATACAATGTGGTTTTTTTTGAGGGACGTTGAAACAAAAATAAATGAAAAAATTTAAATTGAGAGGTTTAAAATAATAGTGAAAAATTATGAATTTAAATATAAACACACTTTTCACTAAAATGCACAAGAGTGTCAAAAGGAGCCTTAATTAGGAGAATAAACATTGCAGAATTTAAATAGAAAAACACAGTTTGAACAAATAGGGACATTTTATTTGAAATACAATGTGTTGATATTTTCAGATTGCAAGTGAAGGGAATTTGGAACACAAAACGTATGGTCAAATAAGTGGTTTGAAATAATAGTCAGTGAGACAATAAACTTTACAATAACAGCTGCATGTTAGTTTGTGCTACCTAAGATGAATGTAATAAGTGGTCCTTTACTTAAAAGAAATATGAATATATAAAGCAATAGAAGTAGATCATCTTTAAATGGCAGAAGTTAAATATGATTCAGAGTCTTCTGAAACACACACTATGCAATTGGTATGAAGAATAATATACAATATAGTGAGTATTTGCATAAATGCTTTCTTTAGCAGATTGAAAAGAATGGCAAAACCTGAACAACTGGGCAATTTTAGACCTC
Source organism: Pelobates cultripes (assembly GCA_933207985.1). Taxonomy (NCBI): domain Eukaryota; kingdom Metazoa; phylum Chordata; class Amphibia; order Anura; family Pelobatidae; genus Pelobates; species Pelobates cultripes. The sequence continues at coordinate 90,705,763 of OW240914.1, read as the reverse complement.
ATGCTTTTCAATGTAGTTGTTATGCACAGACAAAAGGGTGAGGGAATGATATATCATATGAGAGATCCTCAGCAATTGCATTTTAAAAAAAAAAAATTTTAAGCTAAGGGACTGTCTTAAATTCATAATGTTGAATTCACTTTTCTGGACTGGTGTGACTTCCTAACTGGCCAGTTGTCATTCCCCGCCTCCACTTTACTAATGATAGAGAGTCAGCGGCTGATTGAATTCCAATTAGCTTTCCAGAACAAAGCATAGCAATGCAGGGCTAGCTCATTGGTTGAGAGCATCAGCTGATCATTCCATTCAGTAAGTTAAGCTCTACACTGAAACTCTGGCACAAAACAATGAAACCAAATAAGTAGAAGGAAAAAGAAGATAAATAGAATGAGAGAAACAGGAGGAGAGAGGAAAAAATAGGAAGAAAATGTTGACTCTGTCAGTGACTTTGAGAGAGTCACATAAACAAAGAAACCACCCCCGCCCATCTAATGCATTATGCATAAAAGGTAGACAATATAACTGAACCATTGATAAATCAATTTGGCTGTATATCATAACATGTACAAGAGACTACACTCACTGAATAACCTGTCCAAGGATTAACTCAAGGACATAAGGACACCCTCCAAATTGAGCACAAGCAACACAGACTTTTCATTGCCCTAATTGCATTAAAAATGCCAAGTCCGAGAGTAGGGAGGAGGCATTCACCATTCAATTCAGCTTTTCCCTTGATATGCCGGTAACAACCTGTGATTGAGTCCAATTGTTAATTTGTTTACTTTTTATGTTATTACTTAATAAACACTGATACATTTTTAATATTACAACGCTATCGACTGATATTTTCTTGTCCCCCCATTTTCATTATTTTATCTTTTAGTACTAATTAAGATATTTAAATGATATTGCCTAACAATGAATCTTTCTAAAGCCTGCATATTTGTTTTATTGTATAATTGTGTGTAAAATTAGTGCAAAGTTAGCGATCTAGCAGATATTGTCTAACACGTCATTTATGTACATCTATATGTGTATAATAGCTTGTGCAGTCCTATATTTAACTGTTATATAATTGTACATTTTGTGTAGCGCTAGAGACTATTTCCCCATACTTGGTGTTGCTGCTGGCTTTGGAGTTTTAGACTCGCTACACTAAAGGTATCCCCTTAAGAGTGCTGCCTCTTTCAGACACTTCAGAATATTACATCAAATCATATTCACTTATAGAATAGGAAACATAGCCTTTTTTTTTTCCTTCCGTGCGCTCTAATCCTACTATTTATTGTAAAAATTTGATTCAGATGCATCAAAATTGCTAAGTGGCCTTACACTAGGTCATGATTGACAGCTGATCCCTGGCTGCTACAATATTTGCTGAGATCAGCTTTTCAATGTACTACTGCTGGACTACCTGTCAATGGGGCATTACAGCAGATGTTTCTGATTGGCCCCCAGGTGGATTAATCATCATGGAAAGTGACAGGCCCGGTGTGACGGCCCCGGTCACAGCTGCAACCCCTGTTTGTACGCCACTGTAAACGCACACATACATACAAACACACACACACACATATATATAAACACACACATGCACATACATACACACATGTCTCCAATTGGTCACATATGAGAAATCATATATTTATATATATATATATATATATATATATATATATATAAACAAAGTGAAAATACTGGCACTCAAGGTTTTCCAGAAGATAACTTCTCCATTTATTGCGGAAGAAAAATTTGACGTTTCAGCTCCACTGGGGAGCTTTCATCAGGACACAAACATTCATAAAACTGAAAAGACTTATATAGGACATATAATCATGTGGTACTTACAATCAGCTGGTTTTAATTACCTTCAGCAACCGAGTTTACTATGTCTGCCCATTCATTTCAAAGGTACTTCCTGGTCAGTTAATCATCTGACCGAATAGGCTAATTTCATTGGTATTCTTCCAACTGCACCCTGTAACAATGGTATCAATTGGGACCCCAACTCCTGTTCAGGATAATACTCAAATTAAAGACAGCGGGGATCCTAATATATCCAATGATACCCTAGTTGTGGGGGAACTTTCTTTGGGGAATCCCGGGGGGCAGGTTTTGTATTCTCAAGACAAGATATCCACAGAGTGTCATTGGTCAGGCATCAGAATGTCAGTTGTGCTATCTCAATTTACTGTTTGCCAATGCATTTAATAAGTGGACCAGATGAGGAACTGTGTTTGAGTTGTGTGTTACATTCTATGTTAATTAGCTGTGTACTGAATACATAGGTGTGTGTTTTCAATAACGGCATATGTGTTTACCTTTCACCAAGTGTCATTTGGTTTTTGGGGAAAGGGCTATAGTCACTTTAGTGCTTTCTTTTCTAGCAAGAGGGAACATTGACAGATGTACTCAGTTAGAGTACAGGAGCTCAGTCACACTGATTAATCAGCATACTGCAAAAAATATACATAACATGATATATATATACATATTTTGCAGTAGGAGCATTTTCCTGCCATTTGGTCACGGATCAGAAGTAAGCAATAGAGGAAAGACCGGGATAGTCAATGAAAAGCAAATATATATTTAGATATTAATTAAATATATATTAAATATATGAAATAATGATAATATGTTTGACTGCTGCTCCTGGTTTTCCTCTATTGATCACTTCCTGGTTGATCTATAAATAAAATTAACATTTAGTGACTGTCCCATAGCCATTAATCATTTTTTTTCCCATCAATTAAGAATACTTACTAGAATTCTGCTTGGAATTCGTGAATTTGGCCGAACAACAAAACAAAGCCGAAGTTGGCCAAAACAAATCTCCAAGTCTACTAAATAACATGCTGGAGTTTCAGTCCTGCATTATATATGCTTGATTAAGTCTTATCATCTCAAATGGTTATGTGTTATGGTTTGATTGATACAATCTGTTAGCTGCTTTTTAGCATCCCTTGGTAGATCGGCCATGCATCTGTCAACCTTCTTGCATGTGACAAAAAGAATAATCATGAAAATTATTGAAAAAATTGTCTATTATGACTGATGATGGTGGCAGAGTGTAGTTTATTCACAGCTGACAAGATAAAATCCAAAAATGTGATCAATATGAGCTTTTCCAATCAAGTTCATAAACATTTGGCAACTTCTGTCATTTTGTGCACTGTCATAAGCATTATGTTATTGTGTGTCTTTATCTAAAGTACACTTTACATAACTGTTTGATTTATTTGTAGAATACATCTTCATTCATCTTTATTGAACGGTGTTCAATAAATATTTACAGCCATCATTCTAAATTGTGAAACACATGGCATTTCATTTTATGCACTTTATAACATTTATTCTTCCTTTTCATTTTTTTCAGCCCCGGTATCTGAGAAAATAAATCATTTCACTCAAAGCACTTTTGTTGCTCTGGCAACCGTCTGACTAATTTAATTGTAAAATGTCTTGGTTGCATTTAACAGCAAGAGTAAGAAGAAGCAAGGGTACAGAATGCTTTCAGTGGATAATCAACCTTGGCCATTAAAATTTCTATTTACGATAATAAACCTTGGAAGACAATATCTCACTCTCCTACAGATATTGTAAATCCATTGATAAAATCCATCAATCCATGGGATACGTACTGTCCCACATAGGAAACCATTCCTGATGTTATCCTCAAATAATATCTTTGGGTAAAAATATTCATTATTTATTCCTTTCTTAACCCTCAACCCTGAGAATATATTGTATTTACTAAGATGCTTACTAATATGATCTACGGCAGGGGTGCCGAAGGTAGATCCCCAGATGTTTTAAAACTACAGCTTCCATGATCCATTGTCATTTAAAATGCATTATAAAGGCTTTTAAAGAATCATGGGAGTTTAGTTCTACAACATCTGAGGATCTACCTTTTGGGCACCGCTGATCTATAGGAACCTTTATCCATGTACAATGTGCTTGTTTTATTGCTCTGTTATGTTTATGCATTTTGCTCTTTGCTCCTTTTTCCTCTCGATTTCCCTTTTCTGTTCCATATTTTTCTCTGAGTACTTGAGAAAATGAACTCAGAAAAATATTTAAATATTTTTTCTGCAATTACTGATTGAGCTTGATGTGAATTGCATTCCAATGACAGCTGAGGGAATGTTAACATCTAATAAGGACTTATTTTTAAGCATTTTCCCATGTTTTATTTATTTTTATTTTTTAAAGATATCTGTTTCCAAGATCATTGAAAATAGATTAGTTATGGAAGACATCTCATTTCTAAATAAAATAAAAATAACTAAGCTGAGTGAAAAAAAACATATTACACTATTACACTAAAGATATGTGTTGTGTTTTTTAAATAGTGTAAGTTTTTTTTTTTCAATTTACATTATCAGGCCTCCAAACTGTCCTGATATTTGGATCTTGTCCAGCTGTCCCGACTATGTCCCCTGATGTACCACTTTTAGGGTTTATGTTTGGTGCTGTTGGACTCTGCAGAGAGCACTGATATGGTGCTCCCTGCAGGTTCTGCCCTCTGTAGACTGGTATTTTGATATTATGTGTTAATTCTTGACAATCTTTATTTAACATTGTTTTAGGAAAGTAGTTAGACAAAGGATCAATGTTTACAAAAATAAAAAAGCAAGACAAAAATCATATCTAGCTGCTGAAAACACTGTACCTAAGGATACATTTGGGATTGTACTATATAGGTAACAGAGTGGTTAGAATATCGCGCTTTTTTTTTTGACAATCTGTTTTTCATTGAAATTTTCTCAAAAGTATTTTAACATACAGTCATAGCACAGGTGGGAATCAGCTACAGAAGTAGGTTGACCCTCCCCACTGCGAGCATTACTACTCTCCTGTTGTTCCCAATTCGGGTTTGCAAGAAGAAGTTTAGGTCTACAGGTATCAGCGTACATGTTCAAGGGCGCTGTTTACGCTTGTCGTGTCACTTAGGTGTGTAACTGCCTTGTACATGGAACCTCGATATATACTGCTAAAATCCTAATCCTGGGCATGGGATCATCTGTCCTATTCATGTTCACCAGTTCCCTGCCCAGTGACCGTCCCCCAGTTCACTATTGGATTTAGTCCCTGAGGCATTGATGCCGGAGCCTATGGCTAAGCAGTCATAGAGTAAACCATAGCTACCTGCACCCTCCGCAAGTTACCAACCTGTGCGGCCTGGTAAGTGAGCTTCTGTGAGGAACCACTTTGACAGGAAGAGTGAAAATATAGTTGACACCATGAATCAGAGAGGGAGGGTTGAGATAAAAATAAGAAAGTGTGGGGGGAAAAGGAGACAAAAGGGGAAAAAAAGGAAAAGGAAGGGCAGGGTGCTTGTTCTGAATTGTTGCACCAGTCCCACACACTCTGGCCCCCCCAGGTAATCCCCGTGGCCCCAGAGTCTCCTGCCATCTTTACGGGCACAACACGTCTGTGGCAGGCTTTATGTATTGTCCGTGCCCAAATGGGAAATTCCGGTTCTCCAGATCTCCTCATGCTTCTCCAGTCTTGCTTTAGTTTCGGCAACCCCCTCCTCCAGTTGGCGGATCTCTTCTACTCTGCTGAGCCAGTATTGGAATGTTGGAGTGTACCTCCATTTCCAGAAAGTGGGTATTAGAGAGCCTGCTGCAGTTAGCAAGTGTCGGAAGAGGGATTTCTTACATTTGGAGACCTGGGTAGTGGAGCGGTTAAGCAACATGTCCACCAGGTGTCAATTTACACCTTCATATGCCACCTTGAGCATAAGTAAACATTTTAATCTGATCTGAAGCCAAATCTTCAGTGTAGCACTGATTAACGGTTGGTCATGGATCAGATCTCTATTCTCCGTGTCTGGAAGCGATGCCGCCATTGGTAACCAACCTTCTGACATACCCCTCTCGAGCAGACACCATGATTTATGGGTGCGGGTTGTATGCCATTCCACCAGTCTCATTAGATGGGTCGCACAATAATATCCTAGAAAAGGGAAGCCTTAACCCACCGCCATATTTGTATCTCATTCGTTGTGTCATGTGGAGCCTAGGTCATTGTATTTTTTTTTATTAATTATTGTCTTCCCCATCCCTTTATAAATATAGTTATGTTATGATAAGTTCCTAGATGTTTTCTGATATGATTTGGTTAATTGTGTTTTATTGAGTTTGTCAGAGCAAGGCTGATATAACGAACATATGGGCTGATCCCAAGTAATAGAAAGTATTGTATGTTAGTTCCCTTTGAAACTTGTGTCCTGTTTGGATGTTTAGGGATCCAAGTAACAGAGTCTCCGGACCTCTTGGCTGGCTGCACAAACCCTCTAGCCCTTAATAAAGCAAAAGTGCTAGGCCTGAAACAGCTAGTGTATTTGTGAAGGCAATAGAAATCACATTGTAGGCAGAGGTGGATACCTGCCTGGCAAAAGGGCTGCAGTGAAATAGGCAGAGGGGACGATACGTGCCTGGAAGAAGGGCTGCAGCAGAATAGGCAGAGGGTACAATATCTGCCTGAAAGGAGAGCTGCAGCCTGGTTGGGTGGAAAAGCTCCAGCGAGACCCCAGTCAAGCATTGGCGACTGGGGGTGAAGCGTTCCAGGCTCCCTCCCCAACAGCTAGCAAGGTGATTGGGCAGAGGTACTCAGTTGGAGTACAGGAGCTCCGTCACATTTAGTGACAGTGGTGGGATGGCTTCCTAGCTATTAGAGAGATCCCCAACATACCACGGGGATCCCTCCATGCCTCTGGAACTTGTGGCTATGAAGAGCGTTCGCACTCGTGCAGCGTCCTGGTTTGATGTGAAACTCCAGCAACAGCTAAAGGAGGTTCTGTCCTGGAAAGATGACCCTATCCCAGCAGAGCAAGAACTGGAATGAAGGGTGATGAACTGAACTGACCTATGGAAGGAGAGCCTCAAGGAGATTCGACCATTCCGGAGCAAATTCCTCCCGACCACGGAACTGCACCGATGAGAACAACTTGAGTTGCAGATGCCATCCTGGGAGAACAGCCCTTGAATGAATGGGTAATGGACCTAGAAACACTTGTAATGATGGAAGTGTGGTTGGATGAGTCGTACTGGGCCTTGCAATGGTATGAGTTTCACCTCTACCCGTGTCTGGTCAATGACAAATATATTGAGGAGGAGGACTATAATGGCCATGGTGTTTTGTGGGAGACTTTTGAAGACAATAAAGAGTTTGGGAACCTGGAGGGTTCTCGCTTCTGGAGCATCCGGGATGAGTGAGAAGATTGGATCTGACTTTTCTGGCTACCTTAGAGTGGGAGCTCAAACAGTACTATGTATGCCTGTTCCACATTATAACGCCACAGGTCTTGGAAATGGTGGAGTTTGTGGACCTCCATCCACAGCAGCAGCCGGAGCAACTGTGAGTGGAGACAGCTGGTCTCCATCCTCAGTGACAATTGGTTCAGCCTGGAGTGAAGACCACCAGTCTCCCTCCCAGTGGCAGTATGTTGTGCAAGGAGAGAAGACAGTCTTTCTCCCTCCCCTGCAGCAGAGTAAATTACTGGGAGTCGTGACACACAGTCCCCCACCCCAATGGCAGTTTGTTGTGCAGGGAAAGGAGAGTATCGGCCTGTCTCCTCAGTGGCAGTTGGAGCTACTGGGAGCAGAAATGGTCAGTCTCCCTCCCCAGTGAAAAAAGGTTTGTCAGTGAGAGGAAAGTATCGGCCTCCTTTCCTAGTGACAGCTTGTGTATTCCGGAAGCAGAGAGTGTCTCCCTTCCTAGCCAGCAACAACTTGGGTTACCCAGAGCTAAGGTTGTTGGATTCCCTCCCCTGCGTGACAATGGAGTTCAGGAGGCCACCAGGTTAGCTGGACATGTTGAGGTGGTTTGCCAGACTAACTAAGGCACAGACCGATTGGAGGTCTGGTACCTGGTTAGGCTACCTTTGGGGGGGAAGATATGTGATGCTTGTCACCATCAGGAGTTTAAGACGAACATTTTATGTAGGATCCTGTACTACTCCTATGTCTCAGTCACCCTGTGATCATAATACATGGTGTGTATAATGTATTTATTGTTAATTATTTTTTGTGTGCTCTCCTGTCTTGCAAATGCTTGCTACAAACTAGGTGGATTTGGAGCCTGTACAGCGCTCTCTGTTGGTAGCAACAACTATATGCACTACCTGAATAGCAAGGCTGGTTAATTTGCATATTCAGGTAGATTAGCTTATTGCTAATTCTGCAGGTAAAATATATATTTTGTGTTAATCATTGTCTTCCCCACTCCTTTATAAATATGTTGTTATGTTACTATAAGGTCCTGTATGTTTTCTGATATGATTTGGTTAATTGTATTTTATTGACTTTGTCACTGCAAGGTTAATGTAATGAACATATGGGCTAGTCCCAAGTAAAATAAAGTATTGTATGTTAGTTCCCTTTGGAACTTGTGTCCTGTGTGGATTTTTAGGGATCCAAGTAACAGAGTCTTCGGACCTGTTGGCTGGCTGCACAATCCCTTTAACTAGGCCTGAGAGCTGCAAGTGCCTCTGTGAACGCAATAGGAATCACATTGCAGGCAGAGGTGGTTACCTGCCTAGAAGAAGGGCTGCAGTGGAATAGGCAGAGGGGTGATACCTGTCTGGAAGAAGTGTTGCAGAGGAATAGGCAGAGGGGACAATACATGCCTGCAAGGAGAACTGTAGCCTGGTCGGGTGTAAAAGATCTAAAGAGACCCAAATCAGGCCTCAGCAACTGGGGTTAAAGTGTTCCAGGCTCCCTCCCGAACTGCAAGGAAGTAGATTGGGTGGAGGTGCTTGGTCGGAGTACAGGAGCTCCATCACAAGCATTTAATCATAGTGAGCAGAGCATGCACTTTATGTGAAGGCCAGTTAGGGAATTAAGTTGTGTAACAGCTTGATAAGAGATCAGTGAATCTGATTGTTCATGTATAGGGATTATAATAAGGAGCTGTACATGACCATGTGCGTTTATTTGATAAGAGTAAGTACATAAGGTGATTCAGGTTAAGAAGGAGAATAAAAATAATCTGACCTGGAGATATCATCCACACAAGGAGACAGGTAGATGAGAGATGTTATGAACCATGAAACTGCATTCTGCTTCTCTCATTCCCATTACAATAATGTTTCTGGCTACTATTTTAACTCAGCTCAACCCTCAAGCAACAACTGAATAACCATACAATATATACTAATATTTAGAAGTTAAAATCCACAAAAACTATGTAAAAAGTATAAGGGTTCCAGCACACTTTATCTATAAAGCAACTGCTCAAACAAGGGTGAATAAAAACAGTTATATGAATAAAAATGAGTTTTAGTAGCATATTATGGGCTCAAAATAGCTTTTTCGTCACATTAATGGGTTCAAAATAGATTAAATTGTTAACTATATCATGATATATAATGCCAGTCCACCTTAAATTCTACTCTCGGTATTTGCAATGTACCCAAAATTCCTGAAACTGACAAAGGAAACTCTAATTATCCGAGAATCTGTTGTATTACGATAATTGAATGCAACGTTGTTCAGCGCTAGTTATCTGATGATTTAAACACTGTTAAAAATCAATTACAGATGTGATTGTTGTATTAAATGTGCTTAATTTTGTTTTGTATTCTGCTTGTAGCTTATTTAGGGGGGAAAAAAAGAGTTTTTCTGGTGCGCATCTATTATCAATTATTTTTGTAAAAAGACAATTGCCATTACGAAGAGAGAATAAACTGCGTTCTAAAGCTTGAAAGAATCTTTGACTTGTAAGAAAACGAGAAAGCAAGAAGCACTTCAAACTAGTCTTGTAGAAAAATATTATCTGGCAAACTTTTAGTCTGTATTATTAATATTAGGTCAGCAGTGATCAGGAATATAATACAATCTGCCAACTTACATATAGATATATTGTAAAGATGCCTGACTTGCCAGTCACTAGCGATGTCATATTAGAAGTTAAGCTGAAGGAGAAAGAAAAGACAAAGTGAATCTTGTTGAAAGGTAGTGCTCCCTGCTGCCTCAAGCAGCTACTTACTTATGAAAAGATCTGACTACTCAAATTTTACAGCCCGAAGGTTTTCTGAACTCATCATCAATCTGTGAAACATCCAGCCAAGCTCTGCTTGAAATCCCAGTAAGGTCCAATTCTACACTTCAAATCAGTAGCTAGATAATGCAAATGTAGCCTGTCTGTCCATGCTGCATTGTAACGATTTATACATTACAATGTTTTAAATGTTTAAAAATTTAGAACTTTGAATTTTCACTTGGTAAATAAAACTTCCTACTTGACGAATATTTTTTTTTATTACAGAATATAGAAAAGTACACTTCAAGCATCACAAGCAGGCAAATAAAAGAATTATCATCAAGCTTAGTGAACCCATTTTAAAACTGGATTTAATAGGAACAGGTTTTTTTTTTAATAATTGGGAGATTTCCCAGTGAAATATACAAAGCTATTGTTTTTAAATATCGTGTAAAAAAAAAAAAAAAAAACTCTTATTCATTTGTTTTCTCTTTCAAACAGCTATTATTAAAATAAAATTAAAGGGACACTATAGGCAAGAAAACAATTCAGTTTAATTAAGCAGTTTTGGTGTATAGATCATGCCCCTGCAGTTTCACTGCTTAATTCTTTGCCATTTAGAAGTTAAATCCCTTTGTTTATGTAGCCCTAGGCACACCTCCCTACATGTGACTTACACAGCTTTCCTAAACACTTCCTGTAGAAAGTCATCTAATGTTTACACTTCCTTTAATGGAAATGCTCCAGTATGTAATTAAAGTTCAATTTACAGAGCATGAGATAAAAACTTTTAAAGTAAGTTACATCTGAAACCATTTTGTTTACATGCAGGTTGCGTGAGTCACAGCCAGGGGAGGTGTGGCTAAGGCTGCATAAGCTGAAGGAAAAGTGAATTAACTTATAAATGGTTATGAACTGAGCAGTGAAACTTCAGGTGCATGATCTATACACCAAAACTGCTACATTAAGCTAAACTTGTTTTGGTGACTATAGTGTCCCTTTAAATATAATTATTCAAATCAAGGTAATACCGCAAATTAAACCTTTGGAGATCATTCTGGCACTAATGTTCATTTTTAATATACAGTAGAGCTCTCAAAAGCTGTGTAAAAATACACAAATGATATAATTTCCCCATATCTATTGAAGACATTTAAAGAATTTGCCAGCTATAAAACTATCCCATCCGAATTACTCCAGGCCTCTATAATGCCAATCCCTGAGGTAGATAAGGATCCAATATATACTTCGAACTACAGACCAATTTCTCTTATTAATTTAGATATTAAAGTATATTCTAGAATTTTGGCCGATAGACTCAAACAAAACATACCTGATATTGTTCATATAGATCAGAGTGGGTTTGTAGAAGGTAGGGATACATCGGATAACATTAGGAAATTACTGAATGTTTTATATCATGCGGATCAAAGTCTGTCCCCCTTCGCCATGGTTACCCTTGATGCCGAGAAGGCCTTCGACCGTGTTAACTGGAAGTATTTGGAAGAGGTTTTGAAGGCCTTCGGCATAGAGGGTCTCTTTAAGGAGTGTACAATGGCGTTATATAAAGATCCTCAAGCTAGAGTCTCAGGATTTATGTTTCAATCAAACTGGTTCCCAATCAGAAATGGGACGCGACAGGGCTGCCCTTTGGCACCCCTGTTATATATCCTCTCTATAGAACCGCAGGCAGCCGCGATTAGACAGAATGATGACATCAGCGGGCTAAAAGTGAATAGTCTGGAGAATAAAATTGCACTTTATGCAGATGATGTTCTATTGACTCTTATAGATCCTATTAGATCTATCCCAGCTGTATTTTGTCTTATTAATGAGTATAGTAAATTTTCAGGCTATAAAATAAATATAAAGAAAACACAAATCCTGACAAAAGGTCTAAATGGACCTGGGGTAAAAAAACTCAAAAAGGAATTTAAATGTGATTGGGAAGCAAGGAATATAAAATACTTAGGGGTAAGACTATCTCTAGACTATAGGGAAACCGGTGAATTTAATTATACAGAAATAGCTACCCAATTTAGGAGTACTCTAAAAAATTGGAAGGGATTGGAATTATCTTGGTTGGGAAGAATCAAAGCGGTAAACTCCTACCTACTCCCCAAAATGACATTTTTATTTTGTAACCTCCCATTGAGGGTTCCATTCCAGACGATATGCGGTTTTCAAAAACAGGTTTCGGATTATATATGGCAAGATAGGAGACCCAGAGTATCACTGGAAATTTTACAGAGAGATTGGAAGGAAGGGGGAATCTCTTTCCCAGATATACAGAAACTATATATGAACAATATGGTAGCACACTTAATTAAATGTGATAATTTTACAATGTCAAGACCAGTCTGGTTAGATATTGAAAAATCGGATCTCTGTAATATTGAACCTCTATTTCTCTGGTGGTGTGACAGTGAATTTGTAAAAAATATAAGGCTTAGTAACCCGATGAACAACACAATGATCTATATTGTAAAATACTTAAAGAAAAAATATGGAACTAGACATATATCAAGAAACGCCCCATTAACATGTCTAAAACTTTATATAAAAGATATAAATATTCAAGAATGGGAAAAGCGTGGAATTGCAAAAATTGCGGAACTTCTAAATGATAACAAAATATTGTCATTCGCAATGTTACAGCTCAATTATAACCTCCCTTCGAAGGAAATATTTAATTACTTAAGAATAAATTCTTTTATTATGGGAAACATTTTTTCTGAAACTTCTCCAATTGACCAGTTTGTAGCATTCCATTACAAAAAAAATCGCATCCAGATTTAATCAATTTATAAGAAGCCAAAGGCAAATAGTTAAAGCGTTGGCGATGAATAAATGGGAGCAGGAACTCCACTTTTCATCCTCAGTTGAAGATTGGATTTTGGGCCTACAATCAGTAAAAAGATATATACATGGGGTGAATATACAGGAAGTGTACTTTAAACTGGTATATCGTTGGTACCTGGTGCCCACTCGCCTCCATAGATTTCAACCCACACTTCTACCAGATTGTTGGAGATGTGGTAGGGAGCTAGGCTCATTCTCCCACATCTGGTGGGACTGTGAGGAGTTGAAGTCTATGAAAATAACTTTATCGGACTTGGTAGATTCCATTTTGAAGGTTCAAACTGTTATCACGGCTCAAATGTTCCTGTTCCACTTAGATTTGCCAAAAGTTAATATAAAACAAAAAATTCTTATGATTCACTCCTTTATGGATAATAAAAATAGTTATGGCCAGAAATTGGAGAAATATGGGTTCGTTAAACTGGCATGATATATGTATACAAATAGATTATCAATGTAGGATGGAAGCTGGGTTAGCCTCAAATAAGTTATCCAGAGAGAAATATGTTGAAATCTGGGCCCCTTGGGTTAGATATCTTAGCTGTAAAAACTCAACTCCCCTCCCACAGATAGCCACTCTTAGGTAGCACCAATGTGAAATGATTGTAAGGAAGAGGAATTATATGCTATATTCTCTTCTTTTTGTTTGATTGTAGACAATGTAGATAATGTTCAAATGTATGAAATATGGCTACACTAAATATATGTATAATTAGGGATTATTCTAGCCTCGGTGAGGGAATAATCTAAATTTTATTAAAGACAGGAGGCGAATATTTGCTTTACCTTCTTTACTGAAACCTCCAGCAGCAAAGAAACAGTTAACAGAACTTTTCAAAACAACCAATCAGAACAAAGCAACAGTAGTATAAAACCCCTAAGCAGGCTCTTCCACTTCCTCTTTCTTTGATGAGGTCGAGCAGGAGAGCAAGGAAACCAACGAATCCACCTTGTAGCAGACACATCCAGAGAAACAATCGTCAAGCCCAGAGAGAAAACAGATTACACTGCAAGAAAACAGAAAACATTGTGAAAGTAAACTGTCAAGGCAAGATGTCATATCCATACAATATCACTTTCACATCATAATACCTGATGAATAAACAAAGTCTACAGATCTTATGAAGACCTAGTATGTACCTAAGCTAAAAGGCATTGACGAAACATAATTACAACACAAACATGATGAATAAAACGCACACGGACAACCATCACTGAATATTAGAAATAACCTTTATTATGTAAAACCATGCATTCACAAAACATAAACAATATCCCCAATTATTTATAATAGAATAAAACCCAGATCCAGGGAGGGAACGTAAAAAAAAAGGGGGGGAAATATTCGCCTCCTGTCTTTAATAAAATTTAGATTATTCCCTCACCGAGGCTAGAATAATCCCTAATTTTATGGCAGGACAGGAGGCTTCATATTTGCAATTTTAACGCCCAAATAGTAGAACCAGAAGCAATATGAGATAGAGGACTGAAATAAAGGAGAATGGAAAAACTGATTCCCTAAACAAAGCAGCGGTGTAGAGAAAATGCAGAAGGGACCCAACGGCTTCCAAAATTGTTGAGGTGACAGCACCCCGAACCAAAAGTGTCACAGAGGAACTCAAGGTCAGTCAATGAGAGGATCCACCAAATCCAACGGGCGAGCGAAGATGCAGAAACAGTCCAAAACGGCCATACGCAGAAATAAACAGCTGTCCATGAGTAGACGGACGAAAGAGCCAGATCCTGGATCTACATGGTCGTGTACAATCTGTCAACAGAGCTGTGGCCTATCCGGAGAATAGGGGTACGACACAGAGGACGAATAAAAATGAAATATGTGTTGTGCAGAAGCCGATGTACTGAACGGCAAGAAGGAAGAAGACACGTCGATACCATGACGTCAGAACGCGATGAAATACAAGATGTACTGGGGGAAAACCGTAAGCGGAAAAAACTGTCAAGAGATAGGGCTCCCGTACGGTATACTCCTCTAGGTAGACTGCAGACCAAGAGATCCTTAGCAATGCCAGAATCTTGAGAAACGCACATGAGTCGTCCACTAGCTGACATAGGACGTGAATGGCCCCATACGATCCTACCCTGAGAGGGCAACTCAGCCAGACAATGGGGACAGCCATGATAAGGACCGCCATTGAGACCCAAACACAAGTCGTGGCAGGCTACCCCTGTGGATCCCAAGTGGGACATTAAGAGACAGGGAGTCGTAGATTGCCTTCCCATGGCAAACTCGAGCAAAAAGGGGGAAGCACGCAGGACTCCTCCGAAGTGGTTTGGCCAGGCGAAACGACACTTCCAGGAATTCGGTCTGAAGCAAAAACCCAGAGTATCCTGTAGGTAAACGGGATGCGTACGCCCCGAAGGAGACCAAGCTTGGAAAACTCGTCCCTCGCCTCGCTGAGGGTCCGGCAGCCAGTTGGAGAACCGCTCCATATGGCGGTTCGCACCGAATGTAATCATGCCAGTACTCGAGACCCTGGAGGGTGAGGCAACCAATCATTGGGGTCTCTCCATGGCCGGGTGAAGCCGTCCGCCACACAAGTGTCTCGTCCCGCATACATTCTGTCACAAATGACGAATACTTGTCCAGAAGCTATAGATAGCGATCCTATGTGAGATCCGACTGCAGTCCGTAGTGGGCAACCGGTGAGAAGTCCATGCCGGAAGGTAGCGAGCAATACTGTGAATTTTGAACAAACCTGCAGGTAGTTCCATGCAGTTGGCGTAAAGGAGTCCCTCCTCCGGAGTCATCAATTAAGTCTTAGATGAGCTTCATCCGAAGGTCACATGATTTGGTCATACCAGGCCAAAGACCCGAGAAAGCGCCATGTTGGAGCGGCTGATAGTACCGGATCCTTGAGGTATGGCTTCCATGGCGAATAGGCACCGGTCAATTAACCGGGTTGGGCCCCTAAGTGTAACCCGCAGGTTGCGAAGCATATACCTGGTATTTTCCTTGAAGACGGACATCTTGGTCCTCGGGAGGCGGAGCACCGCCTGGACCGAATATTCCATGAAAGACCGGAAACTGGGTTGACTTGGAGTGAGTCAGATTCAATATGTCCATGTAGATGGCAAAATCCATGCGGGTTTCTCTCATATGCATTTGAGGGAGAGAACCAATCGTCAACGCCGAGCAGCTCTCAGAGGGGATGAGTGCCCTCCGTCTCAAAATGTGTCAACAGACGACATGCACTGGGAGCATGTAGCGTGGGGATGGGGCGGGAGTCCACTCCACCGCACCCTTTGCCCAGCAGGGCAACTGCGGAATGAGTCGGAATGGATGCCTCTTTTGGTCATGCGTATCGCTCATGGAACGGTCCAAGGTTCCGCAACCTTGATCTGGAGTCCGGGCAGGCCAGAGAGACCTCTGGGCTAGTTAAGGGGGAACCCTATGAATAGAGACATGTCGGCTCAATTTGTAGACGAGGGTAACTCCGGAGAGCAGACCCAGCACTTGGATGCTAAATCCATCAGTTTGATGTCCAGCTTGGACAGGGGCCGTTTTGCGGTTCTCAGGGGTAGAAACCAACTAGGCGATACCTATAAGTCATATCGGTCCATTCCCAGTGGGAATTTAGTCTTCTCCGCTTTCCAAGCGGTAACGTGCCGTTCGTCCCAAGGAAACATCTGTTTCCGCGTGTCACCGACACCCACTGGTTAGTCCCAGATAGAGTGCAAACCCCGTGTCAGGTGTTTGCGGTGTCCTTTCCGGACTCCGTCATGAAGACTGATCCTCTTGATGAATCCATCCGTTAGCCAACGAGTACCAGGGGTGCTTGGTGTAGCGTCTAGGATGGCCGGTGGAGTGTCCCCGTAGGGCACCGATGGTTTCTGGCAGTGAGGTCAGCGGGGCGGCAAGAGGACAGGCCAAGTGACCTTCTGGGTACGGGAGATTTGTCCTTCAGCCGTGATTGCACAAATGATACCTGGTGCGGCCAGCTGGGGGTCACCCAGTGTGCAAGAGGGGGTCACCCAACAAGCACAAGCATACCATGCAGTATAGGCCAGCAGGGGAGGGGGTCACCCTCAGTCTGAACATAATCGGACACTGTAGGTACAGTGGTGCGGCCAGCTGGGGGTCACCCAGCGTGCAAGAGGGGGTCACCCAACAAGCACAAGCATACCATGCAGTTTAGGCCAGCAGGGGAGGGGGTCACCCTCAGTCTGAACATAATCGGACACTGTAGGTACAGTGGTGCGGCCAGCTGGGGGTCACCCAGCGTGCAAGAGGGGGTCACCCAACAAGCACAAGCATACCATGCAGTTTAGGCCAGCAGGGGAGGGGGTCACCCTCAGTCTGAACATAATCGGACACTGTAGGTACAGTAGTGCCGAAGTGGTTAGCCGTATAATAAAGTAACCAAACATTGCCGGTCCAGCAGTGTAGACGGCAGGAGGGGGTCACCCTCATATAACCAGAACCGGGCATTGCAGATCCAGCAGTGCTGTAGGTAAGAGGGGGTCACCCTCAGTGTGGTATCATAGAGGTCTGTACACCCAGCAGTGTAGTCAGCGAGGGGGGGTCACCCTCATTATGGTTATAACGGGACCCTGTAGGTCCAGCAGAGTAGTCCACAGGAGGGGGTCACCCTCAGTATCTGCGTATTGCAGGGCACTGTAAGAACAGAAGCTCAATCAGTGGGAGGGGTACCCTCTTTTATGGGAATACCCGGACGCTGCAGGTCCTGCAGTGCAGACTGCAGGAGGGGTACCCCCTCGGTATGATAATAGCAGGACATTGCCGGAGCATTAGTATAGGAAGCAGGAGGGGGTCACCCTCAGCATTAATCTTACAGGACGCTGTAGAGCTAGCAGGGTACTCATAGGTAGCCATGTTGCCAGAGGGAGGGGGTCACCCAGCCCACAATGGTGTCACACGTCCATTATTATGGTCCAGTAGCAGGGAGAGCCCCAGAAATATGGATGGGGGGGTTCACCCCCCAGTAATAACAGGTCTGAATGTGAGGCCAGTAGCCCCGCTGAGGGGTAGGAGGGTCCATATAGCGAGAAGCTGACTCACAGACCACTCAGGTATTATATTAGGATACACTTTTGAAGTGTATGTGTAGTGGAAAATTTAAGTCCCTTGCAGGAAGGGCAGCAAATCCTAGGCAGGGGAGCTAGGTGCTGAAAAACAGGCCATTAATTTTTATGAGAAAAAGACTGAACCTTAGAGGAAGACTTGATTAGCATATAACACATGTGGCACATTCTTGTTAAACAAAGATTTTTATTTGAGCAGTAACATGTCCCTTTAAATCTGAGATTCACATGTAATAGTAAAAAAAAGTGTGACAAGTCTACTGCTAAGATAGAGAACCTAGTCACATTGCATCAGACATAGTAAGCTGCAGTTGTGAGCATGCCTGGGACAGATTCTGCTATCCAGGATCTGTTACATATGCAGCATGTGAGACAGGCACAGTAAGTAGAGGGATAGCTGAAAAACTGGGCTATCTTCCTTGATATAGGGAGAGAGGAGGGTGGCCACATGGCCAGCAGGCCAGTTCTTGGGTGAGACCTGGCTGTTCGCAACGCACAGAGCCCATGTGGCTCTGAAAAATGGCCGCCACGGCTCCAACAAAATGGCTGCCGTGGCTGCAAAAACAGAGCGCGGCCTACCGCGTGGTGATCGTGCGGCACTGCAAGCAGCCAGGGGCCACGGGGAGCAGGTGGGGAATAAGGGAGAAGGGTATGGGCGACAGAGCCCAGCAGGGGAACCCGGGGAGGGGGAACAGATTACAGGCAGAGCCAAAGCATCATAGCAGGGGCACCCATTCCCCATACAGCAGAGTGAGAAAACAGTATAAAGTAACCCAGAATAACAATAAATCAATGAGCAGTATACAGAATCTGTCAGATAAATAGCCTAAATACAGCAACAGATGTTAACAAGTGATACAGCAGCTACATAGCATGAAGTGGTATAGGAAATAACACAGCAATAGACTGCTGGATAAACACAGCAATAGACTGCCTAGATAAACACAGCAATAGACTGCCTAGATAAACACAGCAATAGACTGCCTAGATAAATCCAGCAATAGACTGCCTAGCTAAACACAGCCATAGACTGCCTAGCTAAATCCAGCAAGAACCCTGCCTAAATAAATCCAGCAATTAAGCTGCCTGAACAAACCTAACACATAGACTGATTAAATAGACTGTTTAAATAAACAAGCAGCATGTAGAATAAAACAACAACCAAGAGCAGAGACAACTCTGAGTTGGTGAGTGCTCACCTGGAGGCAGCAGCAAAGAAAGAGGAAGTGGAAGAGCCTGCTTAGGGGTTTTATACTACTGTTGCTTTGTTCTGATTGGTTGTTTTGAAAAGTTCTGTTAACTGTTTCTTTGCTGCTGGAGGTTTCAGTAAAGAAGGTAAAGCAAATATGAAGCCTCCTGTCCTGCCATAAAATTACATAATTTACTGTAAAGTAATATATTGCACCATATTGTAAAATCTATTTTTGAAAATGCATTTGGATGAAACTTTTAAAATGAAAAATAAAAATTATATATATATAAAAAAAAGCTGTGTAAAAATACCTGAAAGACAATAAATGGTAATTTAAACTAAAGAACCACACTGATATTTTTTTAAATGGGTGCGTAGTCATGCTGGTATTGCCAAGAGTCCCCTGACACAAACCTACCCGACACAATCATGTGCACAAACAATCATTTTGAGAATACTGTACATATAAACAGAGACAGAGTATTATACTAGTATATTAAATTAGTAGAGATGATTGAACATACAGACTAACAAATGATACAGAGTGTGTGTTTTTTTAACATTCCTACCAAAATTATTCATGTTCAATGTAATGTAGTAATTCTGTGCTAAAGGTAATTACCACATTAGAGCTATGTATTAACATTTGACCACCATGGTTATTGTGCTAAAATTCTTTCTCAGATTTTTGAGAATATTTCTTTAAAAAAAAAGTAAAAAAAATAAACCACAATGGACAGGCACCTAGTGAAAAGCCAACCAAATATAAATTGTTAAACCCACAATCAGTGCATAATGTGAATAAAAAACAGGTGGTCAATCTTCATTGATCTATCCTTAATAAGTTTGTGTGTACCTACAGTGTTCTTGGTTCATGGTGTTGTGGCTGACAGCCCACTTTCCTAGATGTCAGTGCTGGTTGGGTTCACTCTGAGCATTAACATTGGGATCATGGTGTCTACTTTGGTGTGGACATCAGAATAGCTATGTCCTTGGAATGCTGAGAGCCACGTGTCATGATATCAACGCACATGGCATACTTTTTGGAAAGCTCTACCTAGTGTATAAAGCTACAGGGTACACTAACGAAGGTGCTCAGTTATTTATATGCACCTGTAACAATGACTCAATATTCAGATATTTTTTGAATTGAACTTTAGAATGTCATGCATCTGGGTCACCTTTCTGCCTTTTAACCTAGCTATTCTTGACCCCTCATTGAATGAATCCACTGACCCTTATTACTCCTAATCGCTGCTGCTATTTCCACTTTAAATTCATACACACTATATAAGTGGCTTTGTGAAGTTCCTATACACCTACTGTTTATAGTATATTTTTTTGTAAACATGCCCTCTTCTCTACTACCATTAAAAATAATAAAAGTTTACCTTCCACATTATCATATACTTTTGCTGAATTTTCAACATCAGTTATAGGTTTCAAGTACTAGGACAATCTAAAGTTGGAAAATAGGTATAACTCTGTTAAAGCAAAAATACTTATCATTGTGTGTTTTATTAAATGAATGTATTATACATTAACCTCCAAATGCAACAACTATTTGTTCTCAGGTATGTGACAACTCCAAGCTATGATTGCTGAGACAGGGCACTTCATAATCAGAAAGATAAGAGGATGAACAGTACTTAATTATTGCATCTTTACATGCAAAATAACTTGTGATTAGAATCATTTAATGATCTCATATTAATCTTGAGTTGTTTAAAAACATTACACTCTAAATAACTAATTTTCAAAATCATATTCCACAGTCGATGTGATGTGCTCAGCATCTGGGGCTAGCACTGCAAAAAATAAATCATGATAGCAAATATTAATTTGCAGGATGCAGACCAATCTTGGTTTGTAAATTCAATCCCTGGGAGGCAGCATACAGTAGAAAATGAATGTTCTCCTCTTTTATTGACAGACTTATTGCTTCTCCTGGTTTTATTATGCAGAATAATAAATTAAATAATTAGACGGCTGCATGGTCCAGTTTGCCAAGCAGTAAAGAATATAAATCAGCATAATTAGTAATGCAGTATACTAGTTGTATTATTAACTATTTTGTGCTTATTTCACTTAACATTTTTGTCATATATTTTTTATTTGTTTTCCATGAAAAACCTTTGTTAATTAAAAACCAAATTAAATATTTAGGACAAAAATAGTAGATTATGAAAGAAATATATCCAGTTGATAATTTTTTTTAGTTTGTCTATTGTTGCTTTTAACTCATCATAATTCATTGCCTAGTAAAGGTTAAATATGTGTATACTACTTGGAAGCCAAAGTTTAATCTCTATTTCTAAACTGTTCAGGCATCAGGAGGGTAGGTTCAGTTCCTGCCACGGCTACTGTCACTTTGGAAACTAATGTTAACCAATTCAACAGATAACATTATTCTTAATCACATTAGTCATTACTATAAAGGGTTCGATATATATTTGTCTCGAAAATTAAATACATTGAATTTTTGTTATTTGTAAAAAGTACAGAATTAGCTTTAGAAAGTCTAAGCACCAAAATAACTTTAACTTAATTAAGTTTTGGTGTATAGGTAATTCGCCTGCAGTCTCATTAAATTTACAGTCATTCCTTTTAACTCAATTGTTTATGAAGTCTTAGTCACACCTCTTTCTAAAATAGTATCAAAATGTTTTAGCTTTTCTTATTACACAGTGTGATTAATTTAGAATTTCTTATCTCCTTCTCTGTTAATTGCCTGCTAGAGCCAGCAACAGCCTCCTGTGTGTGATTAAAGTTCAATTAGCAGAGCGGGCGATAAGAACTCATAAAGTAAACACATTGTGCTGTAAGTTCTGATTGAAAATGAAAACATTTTTTTCCAAGCAATCTGTGTGAGTCACAGCCAAGGGAGGTGTTGCTATGGCTGCATAAAGAGAAACAAAAGTGATTTAACATCTAAATGGCAGATAATTAAGCAGTGCGGCTGCAGGTGCATGATACAGCAAAACTGCTTAATTAAGCTAAGGTTGTTTGGTTGTTTAGAATACCCCCTTAAGTTGGGTGAGTCACCACTAGACACTTTAAGAGTATTTCATGAAGATAAATCCTTTCTGAAGTACAAATTCTATCTGCATTTGAATTCAATTGAAATTCCAACAAAGTCATAGGATATTATGAGACAAAATGGGGACAAAAGTCCAGGTTGACAAAAGTTAACAAACGGTGGAGCTTTAACCATCAAGTTTTGTCACTTCTTACATCTGTCACTAATGACAGTTGTGAGAAAGAAAGTAATAGAGGTCCAGGCACTCCTTGGTTCAAGGCAGGTACTTTATTAGGAATTACAACAGTTGTTGTGGTTCCTAACAAAGTACCTGTCTTGAACCAAGGAGTGCCTGGACCTCTATTATTTGATACATTTTTGGAAATCTGGTGTTTGATTCCGGTTCAGCAAGCACCCTGGCCCAGATTTATGGGAGTGATTGCAGTTCCACACACACTACTAAAAGTTGTGAGATAGAGACATCACCATAACCGTCATGTAAGATGGTCTATTCATATCACAGGGTCATCCAGAAGCCTCTGTGTTATACACTTGTAAAGCATGAGACTACAGCAGTGCTACATGCTCTTGGCAGATAAAGCACCAGAAAATGAAGAAAAAAGTTTACGGGGCCCAAAGGGAGAGCTTCAGGTAAGTCTATCTACTTTTAGCTTCACTACTTGCACTTTACAGGGAAATCATTCTTGTCTGCAAAATGGCATACAGCTGTCTCCCATAATCAGCAATATATTTTATATATTATCCATATTAACTGTTACAGCCATATTAACCCTACCTTGCCGACAAAACACTTCGATATGATTTTAAGACATCTATATATTTCCATTAAATAACGGCTCTAGGTAAAGAACTCCAGACCTTTATTGTTCTTATTGTAAAGAACCCCTTCACTGCTGTATATAAAATAAACCTTCCACAAGCGTTAAAATATTACTTAAAGTCAGCGGCAGAACAACCACCAGTGCAGCTGAATCAGGGCCTGCATACAGAGGGGGCCCATCGGGTGGACCATGCATGTATGGAATTGCCCTCAAGTGGTGTGGTCATGGCATGGTCAGCCCTTTAGCAGCGTGATTGGGACCCTGTAACATCAGCAGTCAGTGATGGGAGGAGGTGAGTGCCATTCTATTCCTCTTATCAGTACACACAAATACTCCCCTACATAAACAAGCTTATATTCAAACACACAAACACTGCTCAGTGCTAAATGCAACCCTGCAATGATGGACATATGGTAGATGCCCAGGTAGCAAAGCAGTGTGGAACTTATATGCTGGTGTGGATCTACCTTTTGGCCACCATCTTGCACCAGGGGCCTCTCTATGTTAGTTCAGCCACTGCTTCATGTTATTTGTGAAATCCAGTACATAAAAAAGGACACCTGGGAGGTGTCTGCAGTGGGGTTACATGCATTCTATTATAATCCTTTTAAGTTGTCCATTTTTGGCACAAAATGCTTTTGCAATTTGTAAGTTTTTTAAATCCTAAATCTTCTGCATTGCAAATGTTAATATTCAGTCCAGTTCTACACCGTTTCCACTTGAAATAATGCTCAGACATATATTGTGCAGAAGGTGGTAATTGTGATGGACCGCCTGGCCCCCCCGACCGGGTGCCTCCGCCAACCGATGCTCCTAGTGCTCACTGAGGATTCCAAGCACTCCACCCAACACCATCAGCACTGTAGTCCCCATGTCCAGTGTTACAACATGGCTGGGAACTTGCCGTCCTCCACCCACCCTTGACCCAGGATCCAGCTTCCAGTGGGCAGACCTTTCCTACTTTAGAAAGCGTAGCATGAACAGCTCTTAGAAGAGCTAGTGATTATAACACTCCAAAGATCAATCCCAAGAGCAGGGATTATAGCAGTTCCCTCAATCACGAGACGAGGCTCTGTGTTGAGGGTAAGCAGGAACTAATTTTAATGGTGCCACACTTGGCCTTATATGACAATCCACATGCAAGGGGTACGTCCACATGGACCTTGTTGTGGACTGCAACACAAAGTCACAGACCAATCATAACAGTGGTTAAATGCATGATACTCCCATATACAAACACACAATCCCTCCCCTTTGCCTGGGAGATAATTGAATTAGGAACTTTACTAATCTAATCCAATTATCTCCAAGCACAGAAAAAAACACACATTTTTACAGATTTATAACATTTATAACTGTTTCCAAATTCCTCACTTTCCCAATGATTGTAGTGGTTATGTTGCTAATAGTGGCCTGGCGCCATGCCCTGGGGCTATTCTTGTAGCACAGGGGCTCTATCCATCTTGGGCCTATGGATAATACATTATTAACACTTATATCCAACCAGGATACCACTAAATAGTTGGGAGTAGTGAGGTCAGATTCATCTGTCACATTGTACGAAAGTATTATCTTATTGAGACTGTAATACCTTGCTTGATTTGAATTTGAATCAACCTCAAACAATGACATATGGCAATCTATACCCTCTACAATAATCAGGGAATTGGACCCAAGGTAGAGCCCTGTTACTAATTTAGTGCCAAAATTACTTGGTATCTCTCTAGTTCTCTAATTGGGGTGGGGGCTGTTGTTTAACTGATGTTTTCCACAGAAGAAAGTTAACAACTGATCTACAATTCCAAAAAACCTCTGTCATGTTGATATAACTCGGCAGGGGGATTTGCTAAGGAATACCAATGAAACCTAGACAGACTACAAACATAGAAAAGCATGAGATGCAAGAGATACAGGAACTTCAAATTTGAGCATTATTTTGTATTTGTATTATTATTTATATTATTTGTATTATTTATA
Source organism: Pelobates cultripes (assembly GCA_933207985.1). NCBI lineage: Eukaryota > Metazoa > Chordata > Amphibia > Anura > Pelobatidae > Pelobates > Pelobates cultripes. Next base: position 90,680,811 of record OW240914.1, on the reverse strand, counting down.
ATGTTACTTTTCACATATTGTTGACGCAAAAGAAAATATAAGGTCGTCCTTAGCATCTCCATCTCAAAAATAGCTCCATATGTTTGTTTGTGTTTTGTTCTTTAGCATGCTTCATCAAACGTTTTAAGCAACTTTTATCTGAATGTGTGTATGTGTGACATTTGATATTACATAGTTCTATGTGATGTGTGAAAGAAGGTGCGTGTAACATTTATCACTGTTTCATTTTTATTTAACTAATCTCATAGAAAGATCACTATAAACAATAGATTCAGTTCATCACATTCCAAACCCAGCCCTTTCATTAAGTGAGAATTTTTTTTACATTTAAGTAGGAAGTAATTCAGGCATGACACTTCCACCCTATGATTGCAATATATGAAATCTAACCCCATTAACCTTTAATTATGAGGGAAAGAAACCTCAAGGCAGTGAACTGAATGACTTTTTTCCCATGTCATACTGATATTCATAAGGTCAAAATGCCCAAAACCTAATGGGTTACTATAGGGCATTGTGTGTGATTCTGTACTTTTAATGAGTTACTGGCTTAAACTTCGAGTCTCGTAAAAGCATCTTGAATGATAAATGATGCTGTGGAAATGTTCAATGTGATTACTTATGCAGTAATGTACTTGTGCAGTAAGTTAGTCATGTCCTGTCCTTTTCATTTTATTTACAAAAAGGAGACAAGGCACTTTATTATGCAAAGTCAAAGCTACAAAAATGAATCTGATGTACAAACCCTGACATATATAATGAAAGGTGATCTTGCTTGGCCTTGGGCTTGGCACCTGTTTATAAGAGTTTGTATGTAAACTTTGCAAATTATTGAATTGATAGTATGAGATGAAAATTCTATTTATTATTATTGTGGAACTGCATGTGTCCAGAGTAAATATTTACCACCAATGATCAGCAGAAAAAGCCAGTTGGATTTTTCATGTTCTTTTTGACCATGCTAATATATGCCCCTTTATTAATGAACAAGCTATGCATAAAAACCACTACAGCATGCTGTACTAATTGTGGTGCAAGAAGTGCCCAATCTTCATTGTAAGTAGTCAAATATTTATAGAATGTTTGACTTTTTTCCATACTATCTGCTGGGCTTCACTCCCTACTTTGACTATGGCCTTCAGAGAGCCAGAAGCTGAAGCTTAGCAACTTCCTTCAGCAACCCTGAACTAAGATCCACAATTCCATTAGCAGCTTATAGGCTGAGAGTGTTAGCTGATTGCTCTCAGCCACTAACTGAGGGGACTGCACTGCCAGGCTTAGCTCAAACAGACATGTGCCTAACACCTAGTGGGGCAAAACCATTCACTGCTGTATGGAGCCATTAAATTGAAAAATGCTGATGTTGTTCACAGTATGTAACAATGCCCGGACTTTGTAAATCAAGTTCTGAATGAACCTGAATTCGGTACAGAGTTCAGCCAGACCAAAAGATGCCAGACCGCTGAAATTTGTACTGTGATGGCAAGTAGGAGGGGGCTCTCTAACACGACATGAGTAAACATACTAATGCTGTCTCAGGGTGGGGGCTATTTATAGTAACCATGGGGTTAGACAACCCTCTCTCTTTTCCAGCACCCACCCATAGGTAGCGGGTGGAGGCTATTTAATAGTAAATAAGGATTGAAAATGCTATTGTCTACCCCCGCCCCCAACCGAAGTCCAGTACAACCTTTATGCTGCTAAGAAAAAAAAAAAAAAGAATTGCAAAAAAAAAATGAAAAAAATAAAAGCACATCAAAAATAAATCCATGTGAGCCCTTCAATGTTCCTCACATAATGAGCTTTGAAGGTGGGAAAAGCCTTTATAAGGGATATTTTCTTACTTTTAATAGAAGCTTCAGTGTGTACGGGACATTTTTTCATGGCCTTTTTTGGGGCAGTGACCTGTCCACGAGCCCCCGCCTCTTTTATTGCATTGTAAAGCCATACAGGAAGTTTAAAACCTTGCTTATTTTAATACAGAGGACATGATTAACCCTAGCACTGCTGGATGCTATCACTGTTAACAGGCAAATAGTGTGTCAAATAGCTGTTCTCTTGCACAAAAGCAAGTGAACAATAACTTGCAAATATGCATCCTGCTGGATGTATTAGGTCCATGTTTAATTTATAATCGGTGCTTTGTACATAAATCCTATACTTTCTTTATTTTAAACAGATTTTAACCTTCAGGATGAAACCCAGTGTACAGTGAATAACCCTGAGAGAGTTTCCAACTCTCTAAGGTAGTGCAGGTGGGTACTGGTGCCTGGTCGACCCCAGGTAAGAAGTCAAATAGTTGTTAAACAATTTGACTAACTACATTTGGAGTTCATCAGGCCACTCCTGGCACCATTACCATTTCAGCTTGCTGTAGTGGCTATGGTACATGGAGTGTTCCATTAAAAGGGCAGGTGAAGATACACATAGAAGTCAGACCACATCATGAACTGCTCACTCCTATCACACATAGACAGCACACTCCCATTATACAAATGAATCATGAACAAGCATCCTAATCGCATTACACACTAACAGCCTACAGAGGGAGTAATATATTGCAAGTTAGCAACAATTTCCTTTCTTTTGTTAAAGATTGTACTGTAAAATTACTCTAATTTAGCTGCAATTTTAAAGGCATTCTGTTTCATTCCTATAAATGTGTGAGCTCTTACAGGACAGTCAGACTTCTCTGTATTATTTGATATAATAGTAAAATAATTTGAATGCAACATTTCAGTTTAAATTAATATTCAAGACTACATTGTGTATTTTCAGATTTACGTTTCTTTTATCCTGAGTTGCTAATGAACAGGTTGATACAATAACTATTCTCCTCTTTCCACCTTTCTCTGAGAAAATGATCACTGTCTAAGCTGAAAAGAAATAGAGTTTGAAAAGTTTCATAAATTAAGGTTTATTAGTTCATTGTAATATGATAATTTCAGACAGATGTTGGAAAAAGGAGATATCTGGTATATTCACATTATAACATGCTTGATCAATAGAGCTATCTATAAACACACAAGAAAACTTCTTGTACGTCATTGTAAATACATGGCTTATGAAGTATTCTACGTATTTCACTGAGAAAATAGAAACATGGAAACCTAGAATGTGAAGGCAGATATGAACCATTTGGCCCATCTAGTCTACTCAATTTTCAAAATACTTTCTTTAGTCTATGGCCTAATCTAATAGCTAGAATAGCCTTATGCCTATCCCACGCATGCTTAAACTCCCTAACTGTGTAACCTCTACCACCTCAGCTGGAAGGTTATTCAATGCATTCACTACCCTTGGTAAAGTAATACTTCCTGATATTATTTTTAAACCTTTGTCCCTCTAACTTAAAACTATGTCTTCTTGCTGTGGTAGTTTTTCTTCTTGAATTACCTTTGCCACAAATGGGAAGGTATCCTCAGGTGCTGACCGACCACTTGGGCACTTCAGGCAAGGGTTGGCCTGAGGCTGTAATGTAGTGTCCCTTTTTCCCCTCTGACCGAGCTGCCTGAGTGGGCTCTGTCTGTAATCAAACTCTTTCCAAGGGGACCCACAACTATTTCCTGTGCCAGAGCTGCATGTGTATTGAGATAAAGGTGAGCATAGAATCTTATATCATGTTCCTACAACTTTACACATAGAACCAGTAATGCTAATGGGAAGATAAAATTATTAGAGCTAGCAGCATCTTAACAGACTACGCACACCAGGGGCTTAAGGCAATGATGAAGATGAAGATAGAGGGAAAGCAAAGGGGAGGTTGAATGGAGAGACACAACTTGGTGGGTGGTTAGTTAAAAGTGTAGGAATGGGGAGGCATGACTAAGTGAAGTAATACAGTGATATCCACTAAAATACACTCCTGATAATACACCGACTTTCTTGCCATAAAAGTTTCGATTTCTTGTAGACTCTCCAATAATTGTTGCAAAAAAAAGACCCAAGATAAAATATCCAACTGTCTACACCACAGCTGCATGATTTGAAAAAACATTGCAGTTCTATTTTCATAAACCCATCTTTATATGGATGAGTTTATATCAGATGCAAAAGTGACCCTGGATCTAAATTGCAAGAGACCCCAGACTGATGTTAGTCTGACAATAGGTATGTTACATTAACATTAAGAATCATTCTATGTAGCAAACCCATCTTTTTATATTCATGTGAACAATTTACATGTTAGAAGATTCTTCCTGGTTACCTTATACCAGAGGTGTCCAAAAGATATATCCCCAGTTGTTGTAGAACTATAACTCCCATGATGCTTTGCATGCCATTAGAATGCCTTTAGAATGACAAAGCATCGTGGAAGCTGTAGTTTGAGAACATCTGGGGATCTACCTTTTGGGCACCCCCGCCTTCAACCAATAATTAGGTCTGAAACTGGCAATTAAATGACACAGCTTTCCATCAACATATATGCAAACTAAAATTAAGGGATACTGCATCCTCTTCATAATTCTAAATGTTATAATGTACTGAGCTCACTGTGGTGCTTGCCTTCAACACAATGATAGAAATACAAACAAAGAGAAAATCTAGGCTTAAGTTCCAAATCTACAGCCATCAGCACAAATGTCTTAGTTTTTATTTTGTAATTTCTCCATTTGTAGAATATTCCTCATCATGTTATTTATACACAATACCAATGACTTCACATAAACTTCTACTTTAACCCCTTAAGGACCAAACTTCTGGAATAAAAGGGAATCATGACATGTCACACGTGTCATGTGTCCTTAAGGGGTTAAACCACTCAATATTTTTCAGTTGCAAAATATCCAAACTGATACTACCTATATATAACGTAAGGTTCTTCAATACCTTTAAAAAAAAAGGGAGAGTGAAAGCTATAATTTTATTATGAGGCATATGTTACATTTTTTTTTATTTTTTTTAATGAAGTTCACAATGCATTAATAACCTGACATTGATTTGATTTATTAAAAGTACCTATGTTTTCTAGTCTGTGTAGAAAACACAGTGAGATCAAAGCACTGTTTCTGCTATCAAATACTTTCACATTATGTTGCTGCTGTGAGTATTGAACTGTTTTGGAAATCATCCAGTGATGTTCTTTATGGACATCTGAACGAAATGTATTTACGACATACATGTTTGGTATTATAGCAATAACATGCAAGACTTATTTATGAGACTGAGAATCATTAAAAACTGACCAATGAAATTAAAGTTGAACTAATATATACGATACTCCACTTTAACTATTTTTCTTTTTTAGGCTCTGGTATTTAGCCTAAAATTTGAAATCACGTATTCTATTCCTGACAATTCCTGATTTACTAAAAATGTTTTCACTTCTTATTTCTTTGCAGAATGGGTAAAATGGTAACTTGTGTTTTTGCACTTTGCATTTTCTCTTTTTAAAGTATTCACTAAGCTGTTCATATTTCAATAATAGTTTATCCCCTTATGCTTGGCATTAAGAAAAATATACCCTTTGTGCTTGTACAAAGTACTCGTAAACTCAGTTTTCCACACATGATTTTGTGACCTAAAATGTAGGTCTTAATGCGGAATTCGCCATTCTCATGTTGCCTATCCTGAAGATGATTTTAGGTTGACCTGATACCCTTGTGTAACTTCTGGTTTCTTCAATCTCTACCCTGTCTCTAATATTTTGTCTCTTCTGTGCAAAGCCTTTCACGCAAGGTAATTGAAAAGACTACTACAATGTTAAAGCTCCATTTTCATTAAACAAATAAATAAATAGGGCTGCTTTGCCACAGCCCTATTTAACCCTGTACTGCAGAGAGCCCCAGAAGTAAGGATTTCTCAAGTAAGTGGGTTAATCTCATAGGAGCAGGCATTGGGTTGCTGCCAAGACCTGCCAAGAGGTAGTGTTATGCAATGTATTATCATATACTGTAACTGAATCCCTGTTATTTTTTGAAGTGTTTTTTTTTCGTTTGTTTTTTGAACTATCCAATTTTGTGAGCTTTGGGGTTGCTATTTAGTGAGTGAGCGAATGCACTTGAACTAGTATGATAAATATATATATATATATATATATATATATAATTTATTATTTTTAAGCTTGTAAAATTAAAAAGCAAAAAGTTACTTGCTCACTATCCAAATCACTATGCACATTTAAATAACTTGTTTTTTTTTTAGTATCACTCTAACGGCCATTCAAGTGTAAGCTCACCTGCCACATCAAGTCACAACCTCTTAGGTGAGACCTGTACTAACAATTTTAAGCAAAACGGCAACATCTCTAATGAGAAAGAGAGGAGTATTGTTTTAAACCCCTACACTTATTAACACTTAGTAGGGAACATTTGGGGTGGGCGGCAGCACATAGTATAGTTAGTGTAGGATTTACCTAAGAGGTTTTGCCTTGATGTGGCAGGTGAGATTACACTTTAATAGCCATTTGAGTGATACCAAAAAAACAAACAATTTTTTTTTTTAATTTAAATGTAAATAGGGATATGGGATAGTGTGAAACTAACTTGTATGTATTGGGACTGATGTGTACTATAGTCATTGCTGCCACCCGGGAGATGTGGGAGTTTGAGAGCAGGGCTTAATTTTATGTGTTTGTATAAGCTTGTAAAATTGCATGTTAAAGAATCAATTGATGATGTCCAATAATTAATGACCACATACAGTAACATTTTACTTTGATGAATCATCCTCCAATGAATCCAGTATGCTCATTAACGAAATTCCATGTTGTTTAGAATGTTTCTCTATTTCTCCCTCTTTCTCATCCCTTTATATTCCCAGGCATCAAAGCAGAAAATCAAAAAGATAGTGATAAGCCAGTTTTAGTCCATGCTGTTTAAGGGAGCTCTTGACAATTAATAGGCTTTTAAATGATGCCATCATGTATATCCTACTTCTCTCCACCAGCAGCATCAAATCTATGCACCACCTAACCATAAACACCCCTAACAAAGCAAACAAACCCTTACTCTAGATTTTCTCTTCCCTCAAACCAAAACTTATTAATTCTAACTCTCACCCTAAATTTTAAAAAAAATATACAAATTGCAACACAATTCAAAATGTTATTTGTAGACTGGGATGTTTAAAATGCAAAAGGCACAATACTACATTGTACCAATTTTTAAGGGGCTTTTTTTTTTTTTGCAGGTTTATTATTTTACATTTTATATATTACAAAAATGTTACACTTTATAATTTTTTTAATAGAAATAAAATAATAATGAAGAATTCAATTTAGATTTTAGCAAAAGTGTCAAAGGGCAATTCTCACTTACATTGATTTTTTTTTTTTACCATTCTACAAAAAAATGGATAACGTCTGAAATCGGAATAGAAGTTTATTCTGATTTTTGAATAACCATAGACCTGAATATTCTGTCTGTTCATTTTAACCCTTATTCCCTAGTATTCATTTACTAAGGTTCATTCAACCTACCATATGATGTAGTAATGTGCTCATACCAGCCAACAGGAAAAAAAATAGAGAAAGTCACTGGAACAGATGGAAAACTAACATGCTCTGGATCTTCTCCAAATACATTCACTACTGCCTGCTGTGTTCTCCCTTTGGGCCAGTACAAGAAACAACTTCACTTCAACTGGCCTATTATGACAATCTGCAAGTGTTGCCCTAGAGATATGTGATGATAAAACATATCGCTAATTGCAGGAACATTTGTCAAAAGGACTAGAAGAAGGTAAATTATTTCGGCTTCATTTAACCTTATTTTAATTATTTTTGGCCTATAGATCATCTGCTTTTCAACATATCATAGTAAGCTTAAGCAGATTATTAAGCAACTATGTTTTTTTTTTTTTTTTACCAGGTTTATAGTGTTAAAACATACATTTAAGCATGTAATGACCTATGTAGTAATGATAACATATACTACCATAGTACTAAACACATTAAATATGTTATATTTCGGCTCTGGAATGACAACTCAGAAATTTACTTGTAGTAGATAAAAACAAATTGCAAATTATTACATTATTAAGAACTGGGTGCATGCATGTGATTTTGCAATATGACAGGAGTCTTCATGTTTTGCATAACTCTCCTTACTGTAAAATCCAGCAGCACAGATCATAACAGAAACAACCAATCAGAAAAAAGTATCCAATTCTATAAAAGGCCCTGCCCATCTAATCACTTCCTCTTTATTTGCTGCTCCAGCCTGCACAGGTCAGAGTACTTTTACACAGTGATTCTCAGTGGGACCTCGGTTTACTAATTTCATGCGTTCTCCAGGATGTTTCTTATTGCGAAAAATTTGTAAACCAAAACGCGGTTTCCCATAGGAATGCATTGAAAACCAATTAATCTGTTTTGGAAGTCCGAAAAAAGTCGAAATGAGCTGGCATGGAAACCAACCCACAATGCAGAACACAATAAAAGGCATGCAAACGACGAAGCTAAGCTCCCTACCTTTCCACAGCTTCCACAGAGAAATGCACCAAAAAGTCCCAAAGCCAAAAAGTCCCAAAACAACTACAAACATTTTCCAGAATGGCTCCAAAACTCGATGCAAAAGCCGCTCCAACACCTCTATACTTGACGCCACATGCTACCCATAGACTCCAGCATGCAGGGGCAGTGCTATAAACCTCCCAGATGCAATGCATCCTGGGGAAACTTGCTTTGTATAGCGAAACAAATTTGTAAACCGAGGCATTGTTTTCAATGGATTTTCATTTGTAAACCAAAAATTATGTTAACCGACACATTTGTAAACCGAGGTCCCACTGTACTTGTTACATGTCTTTTAGTATATTTTAATGTTTGAGATTCATTAGGATTGCGATATACTATTATTGTGCTCTGTTCCCCACCCTCTCTACTACCTATCTCTTGCTTTTCTTTACACTCCCCCTTCTGTGGACTGTCTCCTACCTCAGGATTGTGTGTTTTGCCGGTTTCCAGCTCACTCTGTAGCGCGATGTGGCCTGCGAGTGCCGCAATCGCATCCTCACTTTTGTTTTGGTCACCCGGTATCTGGGGGGTTTTGGAGGGTGGTGGGGTTGCCAGGCACTGATTTTTCAATGTCCGAGGCAGGCCGGCAGCTGCAGGCATTGCCGAGCGTTGCGCTGCGCGGCGGCCATCTTGGATCTCACGAGTACTGTGAAATTCACGGCGGCCATCTTCTTTTCATTCCAGACTGAGTTTTACAGCGATCTGGATGCTGGGATACTTACCTGTCACACCTCTCATACAGGTAAGCCTGAAGTGTTCCCTCTCACCTTACAGGTAACTGCTCTGCAGGATTCACTCTGTACAGTGCTGCTTACACTGATGCAATGCCCTAGGATTACAGTTACTGAGGATACAAACATATGTTAAAGTGCAAGATTGTTTATATAACAGTTGGCATTTGTGGATGTCCTCTGTTGTACATGGCACACCACCTGGGATGGGCCCCCAGTTATATAATGGACTGGATTCTTCTCAGACAGACATGGCAGGGGTGAGCCCCCTTATCATGGTACCCATATAGTCAGTGGCATACACACAATCCATGGGACCCCAGTGCGAAACTGATCCATGGACCCTTTGAACGGCGGCCCTGGTGTTTTGCTGCGTGGGCCGGGCCACAAAACATGACGGCTGGTACCCAGTCACAGGGGCCCGCATATAGCCCAATTCAACAACACTGCCAACATTTACATGACTTGTTGACCACGGAGGTACAACTCTGACGTACAACTGGGGCAAACCACCTTTTTTTTATTACACTTTAACCGGCAACTCTAAAGAGGGTAAAACCCTCAGTGGTATCACCTCCCACACCAGAATTATCAGGGGTAACCCCCCCTATATGTATTTGAGACTTCCACATTTCAGAGCCCCTCTCATATTGGAGTCAATGTCTCTGGATTGTCACCTAGGGACACCCAGTATTACACATTTCTGGGTGAGCCCAAGTTGTACCAGGAGCCTTGCACCTCGTGGGGTGTATTTCATGCAAGTGGCGCAAATCCACTTACTGTCACTGTTCCCAAACAGGACTGCTTACTCAATATGAGTGACACACCCCCACCAATACAAGACCTCTAGACACTAATCAATGCCATTGTTGCGGCCTCGGTGGAAAAAGCACTCATGAAGTAGCTGCCCTGTGACAAACTCCCTTTCCCACATGAGTTTGCCACGAGCTCCTGGAGAAGCCTGCTTGCCAGCCTCCTGCCCACAGAGTATGGGCCCTGCAGGGAAACCTGTAAAAGACAATATAACTGATTCGGTAGAACTATGTTTGGTAGTTATTAGTTTTTAAACTACCGAACTTGACCGACCGTTAGCACTGATTTCATGAAACTGTTTTGGGCATAGGACCATGTGCATGGTCGGTCAAAAATTATGACTTCCATGAAAATCCCAAGCACCCATGTGCTTATTATTGTGGACATCTAGTGATGTCCCGAACGGTTCGTCACGAACGGTTTGCGCGGACTCATCATTGAGTAAACTTTGACCCTGTACCTCACAGTCAGCAGACACATTCCAGCCAATCAGCAGCAGACCCTCCCTCCCAGACCCTCCCACCTACTGGACAGCATCCATTTTACATTAATTGTGAAGCTGCATTCTTAGTGAGCTGTCCAGGAGGTGGGAGGGTCTGGGAGGGAGGGTCTGCTGCTGATTGGCTGGAATGTGTCTGCTGACTGTGAGGTACAGGGTCAATGTTTACTCAATGATGAGTCCGCGGCAAACCGTTCGTGGTGAACCATTCGGGACATCACTATGGACATCTTGTCACTTCAGATGCCTTTCACTTCTTTTTGTTTCCTTTCAGTGTGATTTACTTCTCCAAGGGATTGGATCTGTTTCCAGTATGTTGCCGGTCATCTTTTTTCATTTTCTGGATGTTGTTTGCTGTTCTGTTATTCTTAAAACTGTTTTGTTCTCTTTTGAGTTAATTAAGCAGTTGTAAAATTATATTTCAATTCATGGATTTGTGGTAGACTGTGTTTAGTCTTCACTACAAAGAAAGAGGAAGTGATCAGACGAGCAGGGCCTTTTATAGAGTTGGATACGTTTTTCTGATTGGTTGTTTCTGTTATGATCTGTGCTTCCCTGATTTTACAGTAAAGAGACTAATGCAAAATATTTGCCTCCTGTCATTACTAAAATTAAGATTATAGCTACACTACGTTAGCATAATCTATAATTATGTACCACATATAATGTAAGATACTCCGTAAAGTTATAACAGCAATACCTATCATGTAACAGAAGTGTACCAGTATACAGTGAGTGTGCTTAAAATGTATACTTGTGTTTAAACAGGTACACTTAGATAATAATTAAAACTGTTTTGTTCTCTTTTGATTTAATTAAGCAATTGTAATAATATTTCAATTTATTTTCTGAATCTGTTTTGTTTGTTAAATTTGACGTAGAGACCCTAAACTATGAAAAGAAAAATGGAAGCATCAATAGCTAATGTGGATACATTTTCTATCTCTGCTACAGTGACAATATGGCTATTTATGCCTCAGTTTTGCTATTTTGATTTTTTTTTTGCAAAAATTCAGAGCCTTGTGAATTACCTAGAGTGTTTTACCCTCTGCCCTGCCATAGTCTCCCCCTTTTTCATAGTGTCTGCAGTGTGTGCTTGCTGTGTGTCTTCTGTGTGCGGTGAGTGCTGATTGTTTGTCATGTTAGTGTGTAGTGTGTGCTGGCTGTTTGTCATGTGTGTAGTGCATGCTGGCTGTTTGTCATGTGTGGTGTGTGTGCTAGCTGCATGTCATGTATGTTGTGTGTAAGGGCTGTATATGATGTCTGTGCTGGGTAAATGTGATATTTGTGCATGATGTGTGCTGGCTGTATGTGGTGTGTGCTTTCTGTATGTGATGTGTGTGTGGTGTATGCTGGCTGTATGTTATATGTGTGGGCTGGCTGTATGTGATGTGTGTATTGGTTGCATGTGGTTGTGATTATGTGGTTGTTATACACTGATACACACAAATACTGACACAGTGACCCATACACACTGACACACTGACGCATACAAAAATCACTGCACACTGACACTCACTAACACTGACCATTATACAAGCACACTGCACTTTGACACACACAAACCCATACACAAACATACTTCACATTGACACACATTCACTGACCCCATACACAAATACAGTGCACACTGACCTATACACAAGCACATTGCACACTGACACACACTAACCCATAAACACAAAAACTATACATTCTTTGACACTCACACACAGCACAGATTACTGTCTAATTTGACACACACTGTCTAATACACACAGCAAGCTGCATTTCCTTATCAAACACATAGGTGGGGGCTGAATGCACTGGAAGCAGTCCATTCCATCAGTGTGTTACCTCCTCTGCTGTCAGTCTGTCTATGGTCCCTCCCACATGTAGACCTGGAACAGGACAGGGGGAGCAACACATGGAAGATCTGACCTTACACTGCCCTCCTCTCCAAAGACTTTCTGTCTGGAGTTAGTGTCTTGGGAGGAGGGGGCAGAGTCAATCTGGAGAGGCAGAGCTAAAATGTTTGGGGCTGGGCAAGGTGGAGTTAGTAGTGGGAGAGGTGAAGTTAAGGTATTGTGGGTGGAAGGTAAGCTTACAATCGTAACAAATCATCTCTTGAAAGTATTTCAAAGAGCAGAATTACCACAAGAAGGGCAGGAGCAGTGAGTGGAGGGCACTGGCAGTGCTGTCACTGGAAGAGGCAGGGTTTGTTCTCTGTGACTAAACAAGGCCAGTATATTCTCATGGGGGTCCTTTGTGGGTGAGCCCCCAAATCGAGCACCCTAGTCCAGTGCATGGTTGCCCCAATGGAAGCGCCAGCACCATTTGATAGACAGAAAGGCAGACAGACAGATATGTTGATTAGACATCGGATAGATATATAGCTTTCCCTAGTTTTCAAGAATGTCTTTGTGTATTAAAACTATTAATATATGTGCATAGTACTCATTTATGTTCTTGGAAATCTTGTAATTCTTGTAAGACTAAGTTGACCTTGCATTGTTTTAATCCTGACATAGAGAGGCACAGTAAATATTATACTTGATTTCTAATTTCCGAGCTATCGCATTGTGAATAAGATGTATAGTTGGGATTGACTGACCCTCGGAATGTAGCTGTGTATGATACATTGACCTTAAAATGCAGTTAAAATCAAGAGTCAGTGTCAGGTCATTTTTGTAAGGGTTTAATTTACCTATACGTGACAAAGACTGCAGACTTATATTTTCTCTAATACCCTTAACACGTTAAGGACGAAGGCAATTGTCCAAGTTCTGAACCAAAACAAAACCTAGAATTTGCACTGTATGTCTGTTCAACCATAATTTACCTTTTTTTATATTAAGTGTACTCAAACTTATTATATAACATTTTGTTCAAGAGAAATAGGGCTTTCATTTCACAATAAAATATTTATATATGGAACACAATTTAATATCAATAAAATCTAAAAAGTAAAATCTTCCAAGTTTGACAGCTTTTACTGCAATAAAATACACATATTTTAATCTTAATTAAAATCTGTTACAGGTGACAGTCTCTTTTGAGAAAGTAACACATGAACAAATGACAATAATAAAAGATAAAGAAAAGCCACACATTTTGTTTTGTACTTTATTTTGAGAAGAGACCTACATAAACTATGTCAGGATACATATTTAATTACACTTTCATCAATCAGTAGATGGGGCAATTAACATAACACTGAAGAGTATGATAGCATGAAGAAGACAACAGAGACATATTGTAAATGAGTATTTACAGCAGTAATGTCAGGTGTTTGTTTTATATATATATTTATATATAGGTAAAAAAGTCTTTTCTTTTAACAAAAGTCAAGGAAAGTGTACACCATTTGAATGCAGCAGTAAGCTATGTCCTTAAGGTGGAGCTAGAGAACCTTTGGGCTGATTAAAGAACACACAGGAGTAATATTTTGCAGAGGGAGTTAAAGAGGAAAGAGTTGTGTACAGTGATGGCTTTGGTGGTGCTATAAAACAAATTATTTTTTCATATTTAAGCACATTGTTCATTGTTGTTTAGATGAACTCCAAACTTTCAGACCTTTTCATAAAACAGCAAGCTAGTTATGTTAATGTACACATTACAAATTAGACATTTCAATTACATTCTGGTATATCTCAAAGCGGACTCTTTTTTATTCTAGCATCTACTAGAATCTACACTAGAAGCTATTGATAAACCTTGTAAAGTACCATTGAAGATTACTTGTGAAACCTGGAATTGCATTCCGATCAGATTTTTAAGCAGGACTTTCAATGACTATCTTTTTCATGTTAGATGTGATATTATTTTTTGATAGATTTATCACTACTGAGCTTTCTCACTCAATATTTTCCAATGGTAATTAGTTTCAGTTGTTTATTTTTCAAGAAAAACAAAATAGGTAACAAAATGACAGAGTTGAATGACATCAATATGCATTCGCAAATCCAAAACTGTACAAATATTCAAATGATCAATTAGGTTTAAGCAGTAAATAACAATTGGTGCTGAGGGACTTGCAAGATTTCATCTTAAATTGACCAATTGGGCAATGTCAACTGAAATGGAGATTTTTTTCAAGATCTGCTATTTTGCCTTAAATTTTGCAAGTTGGTTGGATAGTGGCCACAAGTTGCTATTTACTCATTAAATTCCAGGTCATAATGAATGCATTTATATCGCTATCAGATATAGGCATCTTGTATTAGATCAACATTAGTCAAGGCAGGAAGCCAGAACTAGCTTATCTAATATTTCTATACATAGTCCCATTAAACTGAAAAACTACAAGTTCAGAGACCAATTATTACAACAAAAGTTCACATATACATAGTTCTACTTATAAAGTGAAAAGGTAAAACCTAAACTATAGTAAAGAACATTTTCTAAAGAAAATGACACAGTGGCATAGTGATCCATGTTAGCAAGGATTTCAAGAACAATTCTGACAAATATAAAAGAAAGCAAATTTTTGATGAAAAGCTCATAAATTTTAGGCAAGATTAAAACAAAGTTTGGAATGTGTTACACTTGAAATAACAAGCCATGACATTTTCTAAAAAAAAGTTTTTAAGTTACTTATATTGACATTCATTATCTATATAGCCAGCAAGGTTTGCAACACTTTATATGGACCATCCTGTGTCTTTTGTTTTCAGAATGCTTAGCTCCCATCTAAAGTCATATTATTTCTACAATCCATTTCCACCATAACCAACTGATTGACTGGTTGATTGACAGGAGATTACTACATATTCATAAAGGAATTCAAAAAGGACTTGCCAACAGGAACCATGATAGCGTGTAACCACAATTAAATACAAACACATAGAGGCCTTTTAGTTACACCATTTAAAGCTTTCTTGAAAGCAAATAGATAGCATTCTTTTTGGAACAAAAAGCAGACAATGTTCAACAGCAACAATGCAGTCTCCAGTACAGTATTGAGTCTCCCGACAAGAGAGAAACATTAAAATCTGTCATAGTCTCATTTATTTGAAGAAAGAAATAAGCAATGAGCATTGAATACTTTTCAAAACAGTGACACAATTTTCAACTACTGTATACAGAGTTTAAACATGAACATCTAAAGATCAGACCTTTTAAGTGCATCATCGATGGCTTTCAGTATTAAAAACACTTCACAACACTAAATGAAAGGTGACAATTACCACTTTTTGAGAAACATCGTATGTCAAAACATTGCATAGCCAGGCCAAAACATGACACAATACCCTGCTGTCCTGCTAGTGATCACATGACACCCAAATATACCCTCTTCTTTGGGATAAATTATACACATGGTGAGCTAGTCTTACCTGCCACTCAAAGCTCTATGATAGGAACATTATCATTTTACAAAATAGCTATTGAGAAAAATTAGAGGTTACATTTAATGTTGACATTTATTTTAAATGTTAACTGAAACCTTGCTGTGGGACTGATTTACTGTTAAAATTCTCGTCAAACTTTACCTTAACAAAACTATACTATTTATAGACAGGGTTCTATATAGGTGTTTTTTTAAATCAATAGTAAAAAAATAAATACTTAACATAATAATGATCCCCAGGAGATCTTGTGTTTTTCCATCTACCTAAAATTAATAAACATGAATATCATTTGTTTATGGCATAAATTCAAAGCTTTAACCCTTTCACTGCTAGAACTTTGTAATACTTTTCCCATCACTCTAACGCAAAGGGTTAATTGAAATGTTTTGTGCAGTAGTGCTCACGTGCACTAATCTGTTATATGACAAGCATGGGGGAAAAGATATTTAATTTCTTATATTTTAATGTACGCAATATAATCTTCAGTAATTATAATCCATATATAAATAAATTATATTAATACTTATTCTTTCTGAGTTGTACAGATAGATCTGTACGAGGAACATATTTTCTAGAAATGAAATGTGCCTTTGACTTTCTAGGTTACCAATAAAATATATATCTTAAATACTATCTAATGCCGTCATTTCAAGCACCACAAGATAGGGTAATATATGAGAAGCAGAAATGGAATAAAGAATGCTATGATTTTGATTTAAACGTAATTCATAAATATTGAGCATTTCTTGGAGCTACAAGCAGGAATATTCACATGGTAATTGCATATAGGTGGAGATTGTTCCATATTTAGCAATTTACCCTAGAATCGCTCTAGAGTTTTTTCTTGCTAACATTAAATAACATGTTCTGCTAGACTTGAATAGATACTCAAATGTAAAAGGTGCTCTGCAGGTAGCTACTCAAAATGTCACAAGCATTCAGCAGGCAATACAACTGTGACTTGCAGTATAATTCAACAATATGCGATGAAGCTATGTGAACTAGATCACAGACCAGTTGTACTTGATAAATCAATGGAACTAGCAGCTGTAAACGAAGCAGTATGTCTGCAGGCTCATGTGCTTTAAAAGAACATAATCTGAGTTTTTTTTTCCTAAGCTATAATGACATTCACAGCCCGATATACAATTTGTCTTTAGAACGGAAATTGAATGTATTGAATGTCAAGAATGTCAATCTATAAAGAATCCACCCTATAATATCTGTTTGTGATGCAGAATCCACTAGGAAAAATTAAGTATGCACATTGAGATAGTTCCTGAGAAAAAAATGCTAGTAAGTGGCATAGTCACACACTCGCACACACATGCACGCGCACACACACACGCACACATACACACAAATATGCATACACACACATTTGCACTAAATAGCTAGCTCATTTAATTGTGTTTGTAATTATGTTGCAATTTAGTAAACAACTCAAAATCTCTAAGTAGTGATGTCCCGAACGGTTCGCCGAACGGTTCGCGAACGGTTCGCCACGAAAGGTTCGCCACGGACTCATCATTGAGTAAACTTTGACCCTGTACCTCACAGTCAGCAGACACATTCCAGCCAATCAGCAGCAGACCCTCCCTCCCAGACCCTCCTGATTGGCTGGAATGTGTCTGCTGACTGTGAGGTACAGGGTCAAAGTTTACTCAATGATGAGTCCGTGGCGAACCGTTCGCGAACCGTTCGGCGAACCGTTCGGGACATCACTATCTCTAAGGTATGTTAAGGTGTAGTGATTTGATGTTAAGACATTCTTTTAAATATATGAAATGTGCTATGTTCCCTGTTTAGATTTTGGTCTTTACAGAAATCATAGGGACTGGAGAGGCTTCAGTTATGCAGAAGAGATCCCCATTTTCCTGATTACTCCCACCCCTTGTAAAATTATTTCACGGGTATCTTGTAATCTGACAGTAAAATAAATATGGAAAAGAAAAGGTTATTTCTAGATGTTGTGAGGCTTAATAAATAGCTTAGTCTTTCTTGTGGGCTGTAATAAACCTTTAATTATTTCTTCAAAATAGCTCCAGTGTGGATGTGAATTTAAGTAAACAAAGTGATCATAATTGGCACCTTTTAGAATCTGTGTGTGTTGCTGTTCCCCGTTATCTGTCAGCACTTTTTACTTGCCAGCAGGGTTTCTAAGACAAACAGAACAGTGGAATTTTAATTTAAAGACATATGCACAGAAGGGGTGAACGGTGAAGTAAAAAGCACTAATTGTGACAATTCATTAACTAAATCTATTTTATAGTAATTTTAGCACTATATATAGTCTTACTATCTGTGTATGTATAAACAAAGTAAATACAAATTAATTTAAAACATTTTTTAACTTAAAGTGACACTACAGGATCCCAGATCACTTCAGCTCATTGAAGTGATGTTGGTGCACTGTCCCAGTCCCCCAAGCCCTGCAATTATAATTATTGCAGTTATTTATAAACTGTAATAATTACCTTGCAGGGTTAACTCCACCTCTAGTGGCTGCACTAGAGGCACTTCCAGATGGTTAGGTGACTTTTGGTATACTAACTGATGCTGGACAGTGTCATCTAAAAGCCAATAGGAAAGCATTGAGCTTTTTAAACTTTCCAGCGCCATTAGGGCGTGTAGATCACTACAATGCTAGGAAAACAGCTCAGCTTTCGTAACATTATAGTTTCCCTTTAATTTACTTTTAACTTGCAAATTGCAGTCTATATCCCTTAACTCTTAACAGTAGTTAAGTTTCAATGTTTAAAAAAAAGAAATCAGAACATGGAGTGATACATACTGAATCCCCCTATGCACAAACATATGTTACTTATGATTATCATCCACATATGTCATGGTAAAAATGGAACTTAACTAGACAGCTCATGTAGCAAGATGGTGTGAGGATGACACTGTTCCCTTTCTGTGTTGCTGATATTATGAAGAGCATTTGGAGTACTATTTCTGTTATGACCCTATTTATGGGACCTTGAACCAGTTCAATCCTTTCAGCTGTTGGCAGTAATATATTATGAAATGTTGCTGTCCATGGTTCTGAACTGCCGTGTTTATATATCTATCACATATTATTTTAGGGAATACATTGGGAGTGAGGCTTTTGACATATACATAATGCAAAATAATATGCTTGATTTTTAAACTTATTGTTTTGAATAACAATTTTTAACATTGTATGAATTTTCAACAATGCCACCTGCTTAACAACAAAGGCTGTGAATAGTATGTATAATGATTGGATGTGTATGAATTACATAACCATTATTATTGAGTATTACTGAAACATATAAAAGGAAGCACAATATACTGATTTAAGCTTGAGAATCTAATTTAATAATAATATCAGTGAAAACTGCATGCCAATTAAACATTATCTCTATCTTGAATTAATGGCCTTAGGGAAAGGGTGGGATGGACTTAGCATATCTGAAACAAATGGTTTTTAAGCCTACCTTTTTACTGAGACTAGTGCATATTGTGATTCAATTATTTCCTTTGTTAATGTCATTCCATTAAGATAGCATATTACAGGGTTTAAGTAATAAATCTTCTTCCATTCATCAGCTTTTTCAAATAACAAGTTATAATGTTGCACTTAAGAATACAATACATTTTATTTAAAAAAAATGATAACTAGATATATTTACAGCATGGAAGATATCTTAATAGAGACATTTAAAGTTGAACTAAAACAGCGTACCCATTGTCTAAGGATAATTATTCAATAATGAATGTAAATGTAATATTTACTATTAATAAAGATAACATTTTAAATAATTTGTCCTTCCAAGGATCCAACATGTACATGTTTCTATCACATGAAATAAATTGCCTGTTTACATTCTATATAATAGGTATATATATGTATAATGAATACATTTGAAATCTTATAAGTGCTTTTTGCAATTTATCGACATGCTGTGCTTAAAACATGTGAATAAACCTATTTAAGATTGAATCTATAATCCTTTTTTTGTTTACTATGGTAAATAATTGCCTAATAAAACATATAATAATGATGAAGCAAAAAACATATGTAATCCTCCACTGCCTGGGTTATAAAATGATGTTGTTATCATTCAGTAATTGGTGAGTAGCACAATGATAAAAAAAATCAAAGAAATATTTCATGAAAAATAATCTTGAATCATGTTGTTGTTTAACTGTGTTCACTTTATCATGTGTTTTATCTTTGAAATCTGAAAAGTCAATATGGATAACTGAATATGTTCTATTTTCTCATGCCACATGGGGCTCTAGATGACTGCTGTGCAGTTCCAGTAAGTCTACCCTTTACACAAGAAAAGCAGCTCCTGAACTCAATCACTGCCATGCTCTTTTCATTGTTTTCAAAGAGTTTTTTTTCCTTATTGAATAAATGGCTTCACTGAAAAGGATCTAATAATTCTATAATCCTTGAAGCAGTATCCCAGCTGAAAAGGTGTAATGGGAAAATAAAAATCTACGATGCCTTTGCTTTGTTTAGTTCTTAATTTTTTTTAGGGAGGGTAAGAGTTGTAATGGAGGAAACATAATTTATGTGTGTCTTTTTGAATTCATGAACAACACTTTATTTACTCGGCGTAGGTAGAAGAATTTACCTGCAGTGTGAGTGATGCAATGTTGAACATACAATCTGAGAGTCTAAATGTGCACATGGTGAAGAGTTTTGTGATTCGGCAATAACCAACTACCCTACATAGTGGTAGTAAGCTTAAATGGCATGTGAATTGCCAAGAATTCAGAGAATAGCGACTGTTCATTTTACCATGCTAATCAATCAAGTGCTATGCAATGTCTACATTTTACTGATCTATGTGCTTCTCGAGATTCCTCATAGCCATTACCACCAACTACAGCTGCCTGTATGCATCCCTTGTCAACAAAAGCAGGCAAATGGATTCAAAAAGCTTATGTTGCTGTGTCATGCCACTCAAACATCATGTGTTTTCTTTTCCAATTTATCAGTTTTAATGGTTTGGAGCTTATTGCATACCAATCCACAAAAAACTAATTTGCATTCCAGATCAGTGTCTTTATGGCCTAAATTATGTGCGTTGCAAATATGAGGTGAACGTAATATATTTATGCATCGACTGTGAAACAATGCATGACTTAGGATAAAAAATAGACTGATGAGAATGATGTTGCAAATTTGGTTGGACTTTTGGCAAGTCACATGATCATATCAGTACATTTTAGAGAAGGTTCCTTGAAGCTTTGGTATGGCCTTACCTATCTTACTGCCACGGATATCAGTAGTACATGCTTACCTATGCTTCCACTCTGTAAATTCATTTAAATAAAATCAAATGAATTCATTACAAACATTGGCTATTTAGACTAGTGGTGGTGACATGATTAGTTCACCCACCCATTGTGATAAGCTATAAAACATAATGCAAGGCACAAGTCTATTGAGAAAGATATCATACATAAATCCTTTTTTTATGACATCAATAATGCAATGGGGAATTGTATTTGCTGAATATAACTGCTAATGTCAATACAATGCTGATTGCTTCTGAAATTAGACCTCTAGGTTTTATATTTGGTAGTTAATTGTCTGGAACAAATTGACATGAATCCAAACAAATTCACCTCTTGTCATCTATGGCAGGGCTGCACTTAGCTTATGTGATTATTTATTGAGGAATCCAAATCAAATGAACAACATTTAAATATAATGCTAGTAACAGAACATTGCTTTCAAGTTTTGCAATGTACCAGTGGAAAAGGAAGGCAGTGCAATGTCCCTTAGATCATGTTTGGGTACAGCCAGTGAACATTCAACCTCATGCACATAGTGAGCTTACTTAGATGCCAAGTCAATCGTGCTTCTAAACTTATTTGCTAAATTAGAAATTCTGGATATTTGACAAATTCTAGGCCAAAAGAGCAAGGTCTTCTACTGATATCCATGGCAATTATTCCTTAGTTGTCCCTTTTCTCTTGGATGGCACCTGTTTTATCTAAATACATATACCTCAATAATCATATGAACAATTTTTGTAACAGTATGCTAAATTTGGAACATAGGGATAGACAATGTATCCCATTAGACCAACTTGCTAAGTACATCTCTATCATAATGATATCTCTGTAATTCCAGACTGGATCTTTACATTACATTGCATTTTATTACTCTGCAAGACAGAACAATATTTAATTTACTAAATGATGCTTTAACTGCAAAGGTGTTACTAGGCTCCAAAACACCTGGGTATTGAGCCCAAAGCAAACCTCAAAAAACTATAACAAATCAAAAAAAAGTACAGTTGGAAACAAGCACATGCTGCACACAACCAGGTATTTGATGCAATCTCAGCACACATGGTGTGCAGCAAAATTCTCTTACCAAGCACCCTCTCCCAATAGTTACCCCGCAGAGCACTATGTTAGTGATCTTTCATTTTACAGTATATCTGGTGGCTCCATTGAATGAAATAAAAAATGAAGTAAACAGTAATATACTCTTGCCTTTCCACTACTTATAGAGATCTGGAGGTTAAAGTATCCACATGTGGAACGTAAGTCCCCCAAAGCCCCAACTCCAGAGATATCTATGGGTTGACTGTACATAATTAAATAAGTATATGTCAAACTGAAACTATTTGCTATCTCTATGATCTAAACACTACTTACATGTTTGCCATTTACTATTCTGTTGCTGGGAAACTGATGTGCGCTCAGTATTCAATTCCTATTCTTTAATTCTTTATTAAACCATTTGACAGTCAGAATGCACGTGTTGATCATATTGTTTGATTGAAACATTGACATTATACATTTAAAACTATTCACAAATTAATAAAATATTGACTATAAACATGTTGTGCAATTACCACTTCAAGTCCTACTCTTAGACAAGACTATATTGAGCTGCACTGTGCAATGGAGAGTTTATTTTTATCTGGCATTCTCAGGGGGGTAATTATTAGTTTCATCATTTGTGTCTAAAACAAATTTTGATAATATCTTTTTTTTTCCCTCCATCTATAAAGAACTTCTGGAATCCTCCTGGGCTTTGTGCTTTTGAAATTACAATTAATAATGACAGTGGCCAGTACAAAAGACACTGTTTACCGCTACACATTTTTTTTTTTAAATCAGCCAATAAACATAGAAAAGCTTTCTGGTTTTCCAGAATTAAATTTAAATTTAGTTTGTTCCCTTGGATTTGCATCACTTCTGGAGAAGTTGTAGGCTGTAGCTACTGTCAAACTGGCATATTGCCTAGATTTGCAGCTGTGAGAGTTTTCAAAATGGTCACAGACAGACTGCCGGGGTCATACAGAGCAATTGCCTATCCCGCTCACCAGCTACCCTTTCTCCCTCTGCATTCATATATTGAAGACGAAGGTAAAACGACAAACAGAGACGGGAAGAAATATGATGTTTTTTTGCTGAGATTTACTATTTCTGGAGAGGTACACTATAATATGCATTACAATCAGACACCCTGTAAACCTCCCTCCCATCCTGAATAAAGGTTAACTGGGATGTCAGTGTCGCCTGACAGTGCAGAAATTACTTTGAGAAAAAGCTCTGCTGAGGTCTTAATACTACAGTCAATTCCACCCAGCCAGCAGGAAATGGCTTTTTTTTTCTTCTGCTTTTGTGTAGGGGATGAATTGGTGCCAATGTCTTTACTATTTCAAGTCCCAAACTGTTTGTGGTCTTTGGGATTCAGCTAACATTAATACTATCACTGTTTTAGTAAGAAGATTTGTCACTTCTGAACAGCTGTGAGCTAAACAAAAGTGAAGTCTTGATTTTCTGGAGCTGAGCTAGCAAATTGTATTACATTTTTGTCATTCAATGCAGGACAGATTAAATTTTTCTGAGTTGAGCTTCATCTGTGCTCTCACACATATTTGATTCTGAAGATGCCCCATCGAAGATACATTTCACACTTGTACTTACAAAATGATGTAATGAGCTTAGTTTTCAAACAAAGGCAGACACCATGCTCCATAACAGCTAACTGCACTCACCCTGGTTAGTTAGTAATATTTATCAGAGTGTTTAGCACTTAAAGCTATCATAATATGTATTATGGCTTGCAGTATTTTCATACCTATGACATAACAAGAGATACCACATGCAAAACTATATTGTGTGACAGTATACATTATTATGTCAAGTTTAAACAACAATAGCCAACTGCATAAAACATAATTAGCAAATGCAAAAAATAAAAATAAAAAAACTTACGTAAAATGTATTAATGCACAAATATATCATGTCTACAAAATATAACCCATGGTCTTTATAGTATTCTGTATTGTTTACTAAGACAATTATGTATATGGGTGCCATACACTGGTATCAAAGTGTCCCCATGTTGAGTACCACCACTAAGCCAGAATTAATTAACAGAAAAAATACTTAGTAACAAAAAATTGCTTAGAAGACAGTCAGCAATGAATAATTTTAAATTAAATATTAATGAACAGGGAGCAGACACTTTGCTTCACCAGCTGCAGTGCAATGAACTTATCGTAACATTATTACCGCAACATTATATCCTACTGTGAACAGGTCTGTCGTATTAGAAAAGCCTAAGCTAGATTTTGTCTGTTTCTGTACTAGAGTCCATGCTAAATTTATATAATACTTATATGTTATGTGCCTGAATGGAAATTAATTATAAAGTGAGCTAAAAGAGTTACAGAGGAGAAGAGCTGCTCCTTTTTGGGATCGTCACTCGGGGTCAGTTGTCTCTCTCTTTCCTCATTTACTATAAGCTTTTATGGTATTACCATCCATTTCTCTCTATCAGTGCTCAATTTTGCAAAGAAAGGATAACAGCGACCTTTTCTGACCTCTTCTTAATAGCTTTGCTATTGTTGTCCAACAGAATCATGAGCTTATCACAGCCTATACACAATACATATGTTGAAGGTGTCGGTTCCAATTTTTTTATCACCATAACCTTTTGTGTCATGATTTTTTTTCCATTTTCTTGACTACGCTTCACATCTAGCATGCCAAATATCTTGCACAAAGGTTGTCTCATGCGAATGATGTAATGAATGAAATAAAACAAGAAATTCCTTGATTTTCGCGTTTTTTTTTGTGTTCACCCTCAGCATCATTTGTTTTGAAACTAATGGTGACATTGAGCAGCAATGAAAGTAATAAGAAAACCTACAGGTGCGTGGGGAAAAAAGCAGTACAGATAGACAAAGGAAAAGCATTTTAACCAATAAATGCCTCTGCAATATTGGTTGCACCCCAGTTTTGACATTTGTAGATTCCAATACTTACTGTACTAATTGTACCTAGAATTCAATTCTTCTTTAAACAAAAATGTAAAAGGAAAGCTGGAACATTTGTTCTCCACATTATAAGGTGTTTGTTTTGTTTTTGTCATTTTCTTGAAAGGTGAATTTCCATTCTTTATTTTACTTTGTTATTTTGCCCAAAGAAATTCCAGCAGTGTCCATATAACAACATTACTCGATGCGCTCACTATCGTACATGCAGCCCGTCTTCTTGATTAAATATTCAACACAGCTTAAAAGGCAGGTGCATCGTTCCATTTTCTGCGACACGAGGATGGGAGATGGTTTGAAATTGTTTTGTTGCATTATCAGCCATTTCAAAGTCACTTTGATTTTTCACTCTTATCTTTGATTAAGTCAAAGTTTTAAATATGATTTACAAAATAATACAAATACAAAAAATAACAACAAAACTTACAATAAAATTACAATGTTGGTGGAAACCCGGTGTGACATAGATTATTCAGCAATGTGAATGTAGTGCTACCTTAGCATGATCCAATGGTTGATTTATACAGTGATTTCTTCTATGGATAAAAAAAAAAAAAAGCTACCAATTGATTTTGTTTTAATGGAATGATTATATCCCTCATTAAAATTTTCTCCTCTATGCTTACATAAATAATAAAGACATTTAATTTCATTTCTATAGACTGTTTCATATTACGAAAATAAATCTGTCCTTCTTACTGTCAGGATACTCTGAAAATTACTAATTTAATATGACTGGGGAATCCACTGAAATGTGAAACCCCCAAATAATTCAGACCTGAGACACACTACATTGAACCAAGACATTCCAATTTTAAACACTGAAAATAGAAAGGACTCTAACAAAAATCCAACCATTATCTACTAGATATTTGCCTTTATGGTAACATTTGTGTATCTGTGTTACGGCTTGCTTGCTTACTTGTAATACTGGTTAAAGGTACTAGGTGCTTATTTATATTACTTTAAAAAAAATCACAACATCAGCTGTGGTCCCTTACACTGATTGAATATCCCAATATGTTTCCAAAAGTGTAAAAAAAAAAAAAAAAGTTTTGAATTGATTTAAACAAAGATACTGTTTTACCCGTAGGTACCAATAACGTTTTCCAGAAATCAGAAATTCTATACACTTAGGAGGTTACAAATTATAAAATTGTTCATAATTTCAGAAGAACTGTAGTAGGTAAAGGTACAGCTTCCACAAAAAAATGGCTGATTTGCTCTTCCTTTTGTCACCCCAGATTTTGATGCAGTATGCTGTTTCTGCTCTGCGTACACATATGGGTCATCACGCTACCAGTCTCTGTGAGACAATGCATTTAGTTGCAGTAATCCACCATTGTGTATGCAACAACATTTAATGCTCCATCAATTTCAGCATCCTCTTAAGGCTTGATGCCATCATGGAGTTTGGGAATAGATTGTCTTTATGCATTTAGTTGAGTCGTGGTGTCTGCACACTGCCTATACAGTAGCAAACATTGTCCACATTTCCAGTGGTACGCTTAAAGTTCCCAAAACGTTTTCATTTTTCAAATCTATAATGGCAGCTTCTTCCTCATTAGTTGTATTGGTGGAAGGTATATATATATATATATATATATATATAATCTGCCTTTACAGGTTTCCTTCTGTGTTGTTATATGTTGCAGGCACTTGAGTTTGTCTTTTTTTTTTTAAATTTTTTCATATGAAGACATTTTCCAGGAAAAGCAGGGACAAGAATAGGAGGCTAGATAGGGTTGGATATTTGTAGATGCCATTTGCTAGCCTAGAATGTCCAAATAAATTGGTGTAGCCTTTCCCAAGGCTTGAAGAATCTTGTAGATCTCCTTAATGTTTAGTCTCAGCTGTGGTTCTCTTTGCCAACATCCCAGCATAATGTCATAAACTTCTTTGGGAGCCACTCTTGGTCTCTCCAAGACACGTCCTTGTGTAATGCATTCGATGACCTGCACACGGAAGATGTAAAGAATTATTAAGTAGTTTTATTTACTAATGCTTACAATTTATCTTTTAATTTTGCTTTCTTTCTGAATTAAAAATGGCTAAAGATTATACTGCATGTATACACAAATATCTTTCTCAGTGATTGTTGGTCACTGCTCTCAAACTTGTTCTTGACATGTGTCACATGTTTATACTATTATTTAAGTATGTATGTATTTATTAGCAAAGGGTGAAACACATACTAAGCCCATTTATCATGCTACTATGAACTACCCACACTATCCTCTCCACAGATGAGAAACACAAAAATGTGATAATATTATTTTTTTTAAAACGACTATTAATAATAAAAAAAAATGTACCATGATTGTTTAGATTTTCGAATAATACGTATCCACTTCAGTTTTTTCTAGTGCTTGGTATGCAGGTTTCATGCTAAAAATATTTCTTAGGGTTTAAAATATTTTTACTTGAAGTCAATCTGCAGCCCAGTTATTATAAAAATAAAATGGTGATAACCGCTATTCATAGGCTACCTCTGCGTAAGAGCTACTACCATGGTATTGGAAGTGTTAAGAAACAGATAATCAGCATAGACGAACATCTGTTTTTTTTTAATTGTTATTAATATTTTAAAACTTTTCTGTTATAAAATTTGTTCTTGGGAATTTAGTGTACTGTAAGCCATCAGTGTATGCGTGATGACCAGTTCTAACCTTTAAAGGTCATGTATAATGACCTCTATTAGTAAATGCATTTCTGTGTTTGATAGACACAGCTAGAATGTGCTCTTGAAATAATCAGTGGATGGGATCTATTTTTATTTTCTCGCACTTCATGTGGTAGATTTTCACAAGTTAATAAAAATCAGTTCTTTTTTATGTGACACCATCAAATACACTTTGATATATAATAGGATCTCAGTAATACCAATGATTTCCCAGTGTACGCATCATTTTACAAGCAATGTAATCACAAGCCGACATACAGATCACCTGCTTAATAGGCAAAGATTAGTCTTATTCTTCATATACTGCTTTTATTTCGTCAAGAATATAACCGTGTACATCAAAAAGAATGGTGTCAAGAATTGCCATAGGCCTTGATCCATTTTACTCTCCGAGATATCTTTTTCATTGAAACCTGATTTTGCTTACTGCTATCTTAGGTGCAACAAGATAGCTGCAGTTGTTTTACATGTACTGTGAACAGTAAATGGGGTTGACCGTTCTGGATGTCAGCAGTGTGCAAGCTTTCATTGCTGGTTTGTGTTTGTTTATGACTGAAAGCTAGGTACTGCTTGTCTGCAGATGATCCTGTTCACTGGTCAAGAAGCATACAGTAGATTTAATCAAAGCAGACATTGCTCTTGTTTGCTCTGTGCTCTACAAAGAAAGATTGTCAGTCAACATTGCTGACAGCAACATTTTAATGTTTTTTTGTGGTTAAAACATCCTAATTTGTCAAGCATTTTGAATCTATAAAATGTTGGCATTTTACATATTTACATATTCAGGACTTTTTTTTTTTTTCATTGTGTGCATAAAATCAAATATCACCAAAAATATGGGTTTAAAACATTTAAAAATCATTCTCAAAAAATAATTGATAAATATTTATTTAGATTTTTTATGCTTGGATATTCGTTTAGATCATTAACCCTAACAATCCATTGCTCATATAGTTAAGATTGTGGGAGTAAAAGGAATATACATTCTTGCAAATTGAAATGTCGAAAATTTTATTTTTTAAGTTATAGTAAAATATCTTGTGTAAAATCTACTTTTTATACCGTATATACTCGAGTATAAGCCGACCCGAATATAAGCCGAGGCCCCTAATTTTACCCCAAAAAACTGGGAAAACTTATTGACTCGAGTATAAGACTAGGGTGGGAAATGCAGCTACTGGTAAATTTCTAAATAAAATTAGATCCTAAAAAAATTATATCAATTGAATATTTATTTACGGTGTGTGTGTATATAATGAGTGCAGTGTGTGTGTGTGTGTGTGAGTGCAGTGTGTGTGTGTGAGTGCAGTGTGTGTGTATGAGTGTAGTGTGTGTGTGTATGAATGCAGTGTATGAGTGCAGTGTGTGTGTGTATGAATGCAGTGTATGAGTGCAGTGTGTGTGTGTATGAATGCAGTGTATGAGTGCAGTGTGTGTGTGAATGAATGCAGTGTGTGGGAGTGCAGTGTGTGTGTGAGTGCAGTGTGTGTGTGCAGTATGTGTGTGTGTGCATGAATGCAGTGTGTGTGTGTATGAATGCAGTGTATGAGTGCAGTGTGTGTATGAGTGCAGTGTGTGTGTGAATGAATGCAGTGTGTGAGTGCAGTGTGTGTGTGCAGTATGTGTGTGTGTGTGTGTGTGTGTGTGTGTGTGTTGCAGAGCCTTGGTGGGGAGTGGGCATTTTTATTATTATTTTTATTAAATAATTTTAATAATTTTTTTGTTTTATTAATATTTTGTTGTTATTTTTTATTTTATTATTATTTTTAATGTTATTTTATTAATTTATTAATTTTTCATCCCCCCTCCCTGCTTGATACATGGCAGGGAGGGGGGCTCTCCTTCCCTGGTGGTCCAGTGGCATTGGCAGTTCAGTGGGGGGAGGAGGGGGTCTGGCAGAGCTGTTACTTACCTCTCCTGCAGCTCCTATCAGCTCTCTCCTCCTCCGCGCCGGTCCATGCAGCTCTTCTCTCAGCTCACACTGTAAGTCTTGCGAGAGCCGCACTATGACCCCGCGGCTCTCGCGAGACTTACACTGGGAGCTGACCGAGGTGCTGACCGGACCGGCGCGGAGGAGGAGAGAGCTGACAGGAGCTGCAGGAGAGGTAAGTTACAGCTCTGCCAGCCCCCAGTCTGTATCATGGCAATGTAAATTAATGTAAATTGCCATAATACAGACACTGACTCGAGTATAAGCCGAGTTGGGGTTTTTCAGCACAAAAAATGTGCTGAAAAACTCGGCTTATACTCGAGTATATAAGGTATTTAGTGTTTGTTTTATTCACTGTTTATTAGTTTTAAACAAATGTATATGTTGACAAAACTCATAAGAGTGGGAGATGAGGCTTTATTTCTGAAAGTGTCGAACTGTGCAATTATCATGCAGGTAAATTGTTATATTGAGAACTAAAAGAACGAGATGGGGAGTGGAGAAAGGGATAAGGGTACAAAAGGTAGGAAAAAACAAAGGAGTAATGTCTATAGTGGAAATAATTGTTTAATGGGTGCTAGAGACCAGCAGAATAGTGATTTTGCTAGTGAATTGTTGGGATGTATAGTTTTAAGAGATGATAGAGTAAACAACATAAGGCATGTAATAATACAATAGTTAAACCAATTAAGAGATTGGAATGTGTCTGATTCTAGAAACTGGTCCCAGTGTAACAAGTCTAGTAAAGATTTGGGTTGTTTAGAAACTCATAGTGCATAAAGTTTCAAATTGCATGCATGAAAGGATGTCAATGTAAGTGAAGATTGTTGAAGTATTTTAAGAAACACTTTAGGCTTGTATGATACCTCAGTGGGCTAATGCATCATCAATAGAACCTGTACAACCCTTGGTGGTCACAGGGTTGACTGAGCCCTTCATCCTTCTGAGGTAGATAAAATGAGTACTAATGTAGTAATGGGTAGTAGTAACATCCTGTGGGTGTTGGACAAAAGTAACATCCCAGGGATATACTTGGAAACCAGAGTGATACTGTGTTATTATTTGGTGGTAGCAGAGAATGTCAGACAAGACCAGCTATGAAAGCTCCTGTAGTGGGGAGAAGTGGGTTAGTAAACTCATTCTGTTGAGTCTGTTGAATATGATTGTTTGTTAAAGTGTAGTCCTAAGCAAGTGAGTGCCAGGAGTTGTATGCCCATTGGAATGGTCAGAATATAAGACATTAGTATTAGAGGGGACACAAAAGAGTAATCCTCAGTTTTCTGCTGTATTGTATGTGTGTCTATATATGTATATTTTTTATATGCATGTGTGTGCATGTATATGGCAATGTAAACATTTTGGCAGAATTAGCTTTACCTCTGTATTTGATAACTGGAACCATGGTTGTTTTCCATACGTGAATATCTCCCAGAGGATGACCCCAAAACTCCATACATCACTGTCTGTTGTAAACTTCCTATACATAATACTCTCAGGAGGCATCCATCGTATTGGCAGCATTGTGTGACCACCCACCTGAAATTCATAAACAACGAAATAAAAAAATCTAATTAAAATACTTTGCTTTTCCTGTTATATATTTTCAATACTTTTTTCCAGAATTCTTTTAAGTAGACCAGAATGCGAACAAATACTTTTGAAGCATAAATATCTGGACAGGATTCACAGTAGTGAAAGATTTGCAAAGTCCATTTTGGACTATACATGAGACAAAAATATCTGTCTGGGTAATTTGCACTTTTTGTTTTTTTGTTAATTTGGTTTGATATGACTTATTGACTTACTAGTTTTCATAGACCAAATACAAACAAATTTAATGTCTACATAAATCCAGTGGGATGCCCATTACAGCTGATGCAAACTTACGGTTACTGAGATATTGCCGTGCCGCTGGAAAGTTGCAGCAAGCTGTGTCTGAAAAAGAAAATATCTCAGTAACGTTTGCTTATGGAAAATACTCCATGCAAATGACATGTATTTTGGGTGAATTGCAATAGAATTCTTAATTGTCTTGATTGTTCCTACGCAGGAGCTATAACCAATAATACTGTCAAACTAAGTCAAACTATTGTAAACATATAATCATTTCTCCACATCATCCTACATATTGAATCTTCTCATAATTCACATGTTTATAATATTTTTTTCAAAAATGTGATATTCTGGGTTCTTGAACATAATTGTCTGTTGATAACAATAGTTCCCATGTTAAAGGAACACTCCAACCACTGTAATCACTTCAGCATGTTGTAGTTTCTTGAACCACCCTGGCACTTCCCCAGTGTAAACAGTCAAACTATGTGCTTATGGTTTGACAACTTACTATATAGAGAGCAAGACGCTCCTGCATGGAGCTTTTATTACCTCTTGCAAGGTAAATCTTGCTTTGCAGGAACATCAGCAATTTGCACGGCCAGGCTTAGCTCAATGAAGAGAGCTAGAACTAAATGGTGTGAGTCTGTTCAAAAAAATGCATGCAACACACTCACTGTTAGTGGATAGCTGATATGCAGAATTACCTCCAAGTTTACACTAAACAAGTTGGAAATTAGTCTGACCCAAGATGTTCCTTGTTAAAAACCCCAATATATTTAAAATAAACACATTGAAGTCATAATGTTTTTTTGTAATAATCATGTTCCTGACCATTACTTTAAATAACACTTAGTTGTTTTATTCAAATGTTTCATTAAATATGTCAAACATGTATGGCGTTGTTACATACAATAACATGCTTGAAAGACAATTTATGTATAAAAAAAAACCAACCAATTGTTTTGTTGGAAGGACACTTCTCGGGTATTTAAAATATTGAGTATTAATTACCAATAAAACATGTTTTCAATTGAAGTAGATATGTCCATAGCTTTTATTGCACACAATATATTATAGTTACTCTGCCTATGTATATTTTTTTATGTGCATTAGTGTGCCTGTATATGACTGATATTAGATTCCCAAATAGTAAATTAGATTCCCTAATATTACAAAGTTAACCCTTGAAGCGTGTTGCAGAATGGCCTTTAAAAAAAAAAAAAAAAGTTAAATCCATTCACGCATTAGTACTTGTGGTGTCTTTTTTTTTCTTTTTTCTTTCTGTACTTTAAAAAAATTAAATGTTTGTTGTACCTTGAGCCAAAACTGCTCTTCAAAGGAAGATAAGATTCAGGCTTATTAAAGCACAGTTCAGCCTTTATCCTGTTCCCCAAGATACTTGGCAGTTAGACTACATTAAATCTGTCATAGAAACAGCCCTGAGGCTTAATCCAAGCAATAAAAAAGCTTCAGAGCAAATCATGTTTCAAACCTCATTCTAGCTGAAATATAGAAGGACAAGAGACAAAATATTGGAAAAAAAAGTCGAGATTTGTTAATTATAGAAATATTGTATAGTATTAAAGTGATTTTTTTTATTTCGATGCAATTATTATTGTCATTTTTTTTATGTGGTTTTGATGATGTGCATATTATAAATATATGTTTTAAGTAGACTTTTATTTTAAGACCAGGATTGTAATTATGTTCCTTCCTATGGTTTTGATCTTAAGACACCTACATTAATTAAAACTGGCTATTTCTTACATTCTGTTAATTGGTGCAGTGTTCTTGTAATATATGTTGTTCAGTCTCAAATATATTACATAACACACTGTTAAATACATTAATGTTCACAAATATGACTTTATTTTATATAAGTGTGTTTGTATACACGTGGGAGGTACTTTGTAATTTAATTCACATTATTTGAATATAAATGTCTAAAAAGTATGAATAATAATAGCTAACATTTCAGTTGATGAATAATTGAAATAATTCATATTGCAACATTTTAATGATCAATGTGCCAGCTGCCCTCTTTAACATGACCTTCTCTGTGTGACCTCTACAGCAACCTGGCCTGTTCAATATATTTGTGAGAAAACACCCATGTGCAGAAGTATCAAATCAAACAGCATGGTTAACAAACAGTATTGACAATCCAGCAGTTGTCCATGTGGATTGTTTTGTATTAATCGCAGCACAAGGTGCCACAGAAATCAATGTCATCTTTATCTTTAATTGAAAGGAAACATTCACTTTTGCTCCAGAATTGCCCCAGTGTTATCGTGATAAATTGGACTATCAGTATGTAAATGACCTTCACGCTCCTTGTAAAGGTCATACTATTGTTGACAATTTTAATAGATGTCTGACATACCAGAAAATAAGTAAATCACAGTCACCCTTTTATGAATACATTGTTTATTTTCACAGTGTATTTATGTGCTTTGAGTTCTATTGAGATTGTTTTTTCATAAACCATCACAATGTTTTGTACATTATATGATTTAACTTTTTATATATTTGAAGATATGAATAGTATAACAAATAGTGCTACTTTTGTCAAAGTACATGGCAATGATATCAAGTTTTTACACATATTTTGGCAAAAAAAAGGAAATATTGCTATAAATATGAAACACTCAGTTCATACATGTTTGGTGGTAGACAAATCTGCTCATACATTTCTAATAGAGCTGTTAGAGCAATACTAAGTGCTACTTGAGTTCAACTAAGACAGAACTCCACCAACTCTTATTAAGGAATTATCTACAGAAAAGCAAAAATTCCTCAGGAAAGCAAAAATTCCTCAGTTCAAAAACAATTCCAATTAATTTCCAAGTATTTTGCGT
Organism: Pelobates cultripes; assembly: GCA_933207985.1. NCBI lineage: Eukaryota > Metazoa > Chordata > Amphibia > Anura > Pelobatidae > Pelobates > Pelobates cultripes. The sequence continues at coordinate 90,646,380 of OW240914.1, read as the reverse complement.
AACATTTCCAATTCCCTTGTCTGTACATCACAATTCACTGTTTTGTGAATAATTTCCACATATTGTTCCAAATATTGTTCAAGGTAACTACTGAATAATGGAATGTTTACCTACTCTCGAGAGTCTCCAAAACACATTGGTTAGATTCCTATAGATTAATGCTGGCAAATAAATAAAGAGGGTTTAACCCTTTCCTCCTAACAGCATTTATACCACCAAGGTACCACCTTACAGCACTTGCTTCCAGTCCCCTGTTTAGGCAGGCCTGATTTCACTTTTCAGAGAGCAGGCGCTGTTACTCCATTCTCACTCTTATTTAGCCTAATGTCTACAAAGTGCAATAACTACAACATCATCAGAGTAACATGAAAATAACTTTAAAATACTCCAAACTTAGATAGAACACAGAAGTCCCATTTCTTAGTTTTAGGATAAAACTGGGGGCTTGGATTTTTTTTTTTTTTAAACAACACAGTTTCAAATTTATTTTCTTCTTAACACTTAAATTGTTTTTTTTGTTTTTTGTTTTTTTTTATTGAAACATTCCACCTTGCTGTAATGGTTATGGCACCTGGTGTGGCCCATCCATGTAAGTAGTCAGACCTATCTCAGAGAGTCACCAACACACCTTGTTTAGATTATTCAAGAATAATCCTGGCAAGTAATTCCATAGGGTTTAAACACTATCCCTTGAACAGTATTCATATATAGTATATACAGTTACAGTTATCTATTATTCATGATAAAATGATTTGTTATATGATTAATATTTCATCATATGGTAATAGTCGGTAGATATAACATGCCTGCCAGTCAGAAATTGGTAGGGTTTATTATTATAAAGGATGTACTTGTTCAGCAATTGAAAATATTTAGGTAAAAAGAAAGCAAAGCTTACAGAACGTCCTGGTATCTGGGGAGCAATATATATATATATATATATATATATATATATATATATATATATATATATATATGTGCTATTATTATGTGTACCTGTTATGTACCTGTTTATACAGGTAACAAGTTTGAAATAAATATAACCAAAATAAAACAGGTTTTTGAGAAGAATGGAAGAATGGAAGAAAATATGAATCAAAGCTCACAAACTAAAAGTAGAACAGGAAAGATGGTTTATAGAATTGGAAATCCTGGGTCCAGTTGGGATTCCCACAGCTATTGTATTTCATCCAGATTTCAGCAATAGAAACAATCACAGAGATCTACAATTTAACTATTGCTTCCACCTTAAGCTGAACCTTTATGTTTGTTGGCCTCTGATATGTAACCCCTTAAGGACTCATGGCATGTGTGACATGTCATGATTCCCTTTTATTCCAGAAGTTTGGCCCTTAAGGGGTTAAAGGACTTGTACATTGTGTTTTTATCCATATTTAGTTAATCCAAATTTAAGTCAATTGACTTTCTGGCCAAATCCTGAATCTCTAAAGAACCATTCGGACGTATAATAGAACAAACACTAGCAATATAGCAGAACATACTCATATTTAAAGTGCTGCTCGTGGTGCCAAAAAAGTATTAATGATACTCAAAAAAATGGAAAAAAAGATGATTGATGGCTAGGGGACAGTCACTAAATGATAATTTTATTCCCAGATCAAGCGAACAGTGACCAATAGATGGAATAAAATGTGAATCATTAAAAAAAAATCTATATTTCTATGTCAAATTATTAATCAGTATTAATATATATGTAAATAAATGTAGATTTAAAAAAAATACTGATCCTCCTCTTTTTTTCTTTATTGGTATTTTTTCTCACAATTCTGATATTTAAATGCTAAGTGGCTTGCCCTCAGGATTTGTGGAAACAAGTACTAGATCAGCATGGCAGTGGTTTGCATACTAATTATTCTCAGTCATAGATGAATATCACAAACCAACATGGAACCTTAATGTTGTGGGAAAAGTGTCAATAAAAGGTCTAGGTAATAAAACAAATTAATTATAAAGTAAAAATTAACTAACAGTGAGTTAATATGTGTGAAGTTCAAGGAAAACATTAAGCCGAGCCAAATAAAAAATACATAAAAAAACAGAAACAGACTGTATAAGACATGCAAAACTGTAGTCAGCAAAACATAAGAAATATGTTAAAAAGTAGCCAAGCATCAACCAAGGCCTACAGAATTGTTAATATAGAAGACTCCTGACCAGTACTTATGACACTTTCTTGTATACAGTCCATAGATGTATGTGCTTTTATATACCCCTCTATAATGTAAAAATATATGATTTGATCATTGACAGACAAACAGCTGGTACTAAAGACAAACACATCCAATCAGATTATGATTCTGTGCTCTTTTAAGTTATGGAGCATTCTAGTTATGCAGCAGTAGGAGCACAGTGTATAAATACCTTGAATTCCAAGCCTCAGATATTTTAGTTAATGACTGCACTTTCCAATATACAGCTTAGTGATTGCATATATAAAAGAAAAGGCTAATTGTCTGTGTTCCTCTTCTGTGCTTAATATAAATGAACTGCATGGATCTTGAGATGATAGACCAATCAAGAAGTGAATTGAAAAATTTAGATAATTCAAATTTTTCAGACAAGCAGATAAAACATAACAATATAATGTAATTATCCTGATTAATAAACTCTTAGAATCAGTGTATCATAAAATCTCTTTATATTCCAGTGTACAAATGATGCAATAAGAAAACAGAAAAACATTGCAACAAAGTTATAGTCATCATATTTAGGATTTTATGATACTAGGAGCAGAAATCTCACTTAGGCATGAGCAAGACTTGCAACAACAAAGCAAACTACACGTTTTTCACGTGAAAAATCACAAAGGATTCCCAATGCACTTATAATCTACTAATTTTCAAATTTTTAGAGAAAATTCACAGAACTAAATACAAAGAATTGATAATTAATTAATATTATGTATTATTTGAATATCTGAGGAGCTCGGTGATAATAGACATCTCAAATACCACAGCATCTCAATTAATCACAATTTCGAACATACATTATATTGGTCTCTAGTGGCCCTATTTGGCATGCATAATTATATTCTTTGGCCTGCCCTACTGTATGCAAACTTAACACAATGGACCTTGAAAAAAAACCTTAATAAGTCCAAGGACACCTCCAGCTAATTAACAATAACAGCAGTACCTTGGTAGACAGGGATATAGATCTGCCTGTGGATGCAAAACTGTTTAAAGTTTAGCCAACAGGCCTTACATCAGTTACAGTTACCTCCTTTTTCATTTAAATTTAGCCAAATGCCTATATATACTGCAAACTGAGGTACAGCATAGAAGTCCCATTTTGTAGTTTTTGTATAAGACGAGGGGCTTGGAAAACTTTTATAACTCCTACTCCTACTCCTACTGCTGTATGATCACAATAAGTAATGAATGACCGGGGATAAATAGGCTTTTTCTGTCGGTAAAAGTCATATCATACCTAGAGAGAGCCATAGTATATATATATATATATATATATATATATATATATATATTTAAGGGTCAATAAATATATGTGGAAAACCAACAATCATGACCACTACAATTTGCCCTAGCATCTCCAAACAATGTAGTGGTCAACCCATTTTAGAATGGTTGGACTTCTTTTAGTGCTATCTCATTGGCTGGGGGTGGTCATCCAATGAGCTAAGCCCAGCTCAGCTCAGATAAAGAGATAACAGGTCTCTGTCAGAAGTAGTACATTCAAGGAGTGTTCCTTTAACAAAATATTTGAATGGCATATATCTCTTTTAATAAAATATCCTAACATACCAATACCTGTAGTGTAGTTTAAAGAAAGGTATGCATATCATTTACTGTCAACATTCAGTTCAAAATAGCCAAGCTGTGACTATAATGGAGTTGTAAAATTCCTCTAAATCAGCCCAAAATGTTGTCCTTCAGATTTCAGTTCCCAACAATTCAGGACATCGATTTTAATAAACCCTGAGTATGATATATTAATGGATATTTTGATCAATTGTTATCCAATGTTTGCTGGGAGGGCCTATAGTAATAAACAAGGTACATAATAAAAAATATATTGTTTTCTAACTAGCAATACTTTGACCACTCATTTATCTGGACCTCCGTGTCTGCTAATAACCTATACATGATGCATTTAATAATGTAAGCTAATAAAAAGCATGGTTTAAAGAGTAAGAGGACTATTAATATATAGTGCACATATGGTAATTGTATTTCTTGTATTTTAATTGGCGTATTTGAAATTCTAAACTCTTTCATTATGATTCTACAGTTCAGTTGCCAAATGCGACCGTAAACTCTATTCTCAATACAGCATTACCAGTGTAATTGTAATAACAGCTGTATAAAGGTATTTTACAATAAATAATACTATAACCGACAGATTATCATAGTGTAAATATAACAATTGGGTTATATTTGTTATTTTGTATTTCATATGTATAGTTATAAATAAAAATATAGAATTTGGAAGTCAGTGACATTACAAGATAGCTGGTGGGGGGCATGCATTTGTTTGTGATGTCCTCAACTGATGCTCTGGTTGAATAATGAGTAGTTTAGATGCCATAGCCCCATTTACCAGCTCCCTCTGCCGTAATATAGAGGATGCAATTTATGTCATGAACATGACAAAGCTTGGAATAAGGATCAATTAATTTTAGCTTCTGGTCCTTTTTGTACATAGTGTCCATAGTCAGCTTTATGCCTCTGGTTGAACAAATGGCCAGAGATCTAGAGCCTTAACACCTTAAGGACTTAGCCAAATGTACACGTTGTGAACAAAACAAAATGTAAACAAAACCTAGCATTTGCGCTACCTGTCTGTCCAACCGTAACTCCCCTCTTTCATATTAACCCTTATTATATATCATTTTATTCAGGGGAAACAGGGCTTTCATTTAATATCAAATATTTAGCTCTGAAACATAATTTAATATGAAAAAAATGGGAGAAAATATTTTTTTTGATTTTTTTAGTTCTACATGACATTTTAACTGTCAATGTCATAATACTGTTTGCTTTTACTGCAATAAAATACACATATTTGTATTCAGCAAAGTCTCACGTGTAAAACAGTACCCCCTATGTACAGGTGTTATGGCATTTTGGGAAGTTACAGGGTCAAATATAGCATGTTACATTTGAAATTGAAATTCGCCAGATTGGTTATGTTGCCTTTGGGACTGTATAGTAGCCCAGGAATAAAATTTACACCCATAATGGCATACCATTTGCAATAGTAGACAACCCAAGGTATTGCAAATGGGGTATGTCCAGTCTTTTTTAGTAGCCATTTGGTCACAAACACTGGCCAAAGTTAGCGTTAGTATTTGTTTGTGTATGAAAAATGCAAAAAATGCCAATTTTGGCCAGTGTTTGTGACTAAGTGGCTACTAAAAAAGACTGGACATACCCCATTTTCAATACATTGAGTTGTCTACTATTGCTAATTGTATGCCATCATAGGGGTAATTTTTATTCTTGGGCTACCATAGGGTCTCAAAGGCAACGTAACCAATCTGGCGAATTTTAATGTGAAAAAAATGAAACACAAGCCTTATATTTGATGCTGTAACTTTTGAAAACACCATAAAACCTGTACATGAGGGGTACTGTTGTACTCGGGAGACTTCACTGAATACAAATATTTGTGTTTCAAAACGGTAAAAAGTATCGCAGCAATAATAACGTCCGTGTAAGTACTGTTTGTGCGTGAAAAATTCAAAAAAAGTCACTTTTACTGGCGATATCATCGTTGTAATACATTTTACTGTTTTGAAACACTAATATTTGTGTTCAGCGAAGTCTCCCGAGTAGAACAGTACCCCCCATGTACAGGTTTTATGGTGTCTTGGAAAGTTATAGGGTTAAATATAATGCTAGCAAATTAAATTCCCTTTACTTTCGGCATGGGTTGTCAGACAGGTCCCGCTAATTGTAATTAATTAAAATACCTAATTATGTAAAAATATTACATAAATATATATGTAGAATTAATATATGTATATATATATATATATATATATACGTATGTGTAAATAGATGTATATATATATATATATAATTTTTTGTTAATATTTTTATTTATATATAGATATATATATATATATATAGTGATATATATGTATATATTTATGTATATATACAAAAATTATAATTTAGGCACTCACCCCTGAAAAATTCCAGTAAAGCTTGCCTTTGGTGCATCCAACGTCCCAAATATACATCAAACGATAAACTGGAGCACTCAAAAGGACTTCTCTATAGTGTATTTATTGTGGAAAAAAGTTTACAACAAAGTGTAAAACATCTTAATCGACGTTTTGACCCCTCAGGGTCTTTTTCAAGATACTGATCTTGAAAAAGACCCTGAGGGGTCGAAATGTCGATTAAGATGTTTTACACTTTGTTGTAAACTTTTTTCCACAATAAATACACTATAGAGAAGTCCTTTTGCGTGCTCCAGTTTATCGTTTGATGTATATTTATGTATATAGATATATATATTATTTTGTTCTACATGTATTTTGATATAAATATATATATATATATTAATATCACAATACAGTTAGAACGAAATAACACACATCTATATACTTTTTAATTATTTATTTTTAATTATTTTTTAATTTTATTTTTTAAGATATTTACATATTTTTTATATTATATATAAATATATATAACAATAATTATAAATATATTTAATCAGTATCAGTCTACGTGTAATTTGATATTAAGATATATATATATATATATTTATATATATAAAATTATATATATATTAATAGTAAAATACACTTCGCAAGGACCTCACTCTCACATGGCCGGGGGGGGGCTGCAGGAGGTTGGATGTGCCGCAGGGGGCTCCCTGGGAGTCCCCCCAACTGCGATCGTTGGCGTGGGTAAGTAAAAAAAAAACGGAGGGCGTACTATTACGCCCGGCAGCGTTTAGAGCCACCTAAAATAGGGCGTAATAGTACGCCCTCCGGTCTTAAGGGGCTAATGCTTTAAATAGTGGAATCATCTTGTGTTACTGTATTTAGCCAGGGTGGCAAATTAGCAAAAGGTATCTGAGTTCTATAGTATCTAGTCAACAGGCCCTGCCTTGGAAAAACTAGCATTTTTCATGTGTGCACTTGTCTGAATTACTGTACATTTCAAACATCCTATTAAGAAAACTCAGGTACCTAATGGATACGAATAATACCATAACAAAGAGAAACATTTTATTGAATTTTCTTTCAGTATTTTCCATCTTGGGATGCTGCATACTATTTTAATCAGGGAGCCTTAAATGTATATTTTAGGTTTGTACTAGGTAAAATAAACACTAGAGTCTAGTTTGTGCTCAGTGCAGTTCTTTAATAGGTTTTTTTTATAAGCTTCTCTGATTAAAACGGCAATGTGACAACTGTACTCCCATCTAGCAGTGAAAGAATTGCAATTATTATTTCATACAGAAGTCCAGGAAATGATATGTTTACTAGAGAGAAGCAAGATGTTCCCATTTCACAAGCTGGGCTGCTAGCATAGCACATGGCAGCTGTCTTTGCAGCTGCTTTTGTTAATGGTTTGAAGGAAGAAATAAATGAGGGGAAGTTTTTACTAAGCAGTGCGATGTTTTAACACTTGAAATAACAGAGGATTGCTCAACACACTAATTTAAATCATGAAAACCTAACATTATTCTCCTGTTAGTACATTCCTCGTACAGCAGATGAACTCATCTGATCCCATCCAATTCATATTTGCAGTTTTGCTTTAACCCTGTTCTATTTCTGTATAAGATCAGTTTTTTAATGATTCCTTGTAATGTGTAGAAGACATGTTCATTGATATTTATTATTGATCTGCAAAGCCCTCATAATTAGGTGTTACTTCAAATTCTTCTGTGTCATAACAGTCTTGGCAAGCCATCTGTCATGGCGGAGTTATTCACAATATTGCAAGGCTCTCCATGGGTGGATTTTATTCCTATTCATAGGTAAAACAAACACTAAATTATGAAATTAAAAGGTGGTGCCACAGCTTCCCACCAAAACACTTTACAGCACCTTAAGAGACTCATTGTCATTAAAATTTGCATATCTAGAAACGTATGGAAAAATAAACTAATTCCAGGTCCTTATTTTCTCACATAATGATGGTAAACTAAATAATGGCAATAATTGCAGGTGCAAAGTGATAATGATGAGACAATTGGTGTCCATGGTGATTGCTCTTTATTTAGCACTTTGCCCAAGAATTGAACCTGTTTTTTGTTTTCTAAATCTCTCCCACTAATTATACAAACCAGTCAATATACAGTTATTAGTCCAAAACTAAAACTGCTTTAAAAAAAAAAAAAAAGCAATGCAATTCCATTTGAAGGCTATATCTCTTTTAGTGACTGAAATAATATTAACTATTAGTGCAATGAGTAAAAAATAAAAACACTAAAAAATAGTTGGATAAAGAAAAAAATGTCACTTGCCATTCTCCAGTCAGAAGCAGGCTTGTCTGGGACTAAAACCATAAAATTGGAGGACACTCCCACCAAATGTAATAAAAACGTATCTACACAATTGCTGGAGATCAGCAAAGCAGTGAAACTGAAGGAAATACTTTAAATGTGTTATTTGGGGTTAGGTACCACCTACAAATAAGCTTTGATATGAACATAACAACAACAACAAAAAAACGATGTTTCTTTATTTTGCCATCGGAACTGATCAGACTTTAAAATAATTAGGACCAACAGAACCCAGTTGGCTAGATGAGTCTTACAATTAGTTTGAATAAATTACATTGCTTGTTTCTTGAATTGATTATGTTTGTTATGTTTATTACTAGTGAATGTGTTATATATATTTTTTAATCTATAGTACAGATTTTGCATAGACGTATTGTCATATGCTTGCACCTTTCTGCTTGTACCCTTATTTTCACATTACTTATCTATGTTATCTAAATGTTTATTGTCTTGCATCATTGCGTCTTATAAAAAGGCAATAGATAAATATCTGAAACAAAAATAAATAAAACTGGGGATGTCATCGACGCAGCTGAATAGACGTGTCTTAGAGGGGCTCCGATATAGCGAAGCAAAACGGCGACATTTGCTGCAACAAAAACTGGCCTGGAGGCAAAACAAATTTCACCACCCACCAGATGACAACATGGGCTGCAGACATAAGCTACATCCGCACCCAGAAAGCCCAGGTCAGTGTGATATCTGGAAGAAACCATGGGACAGAAGAAACAGAGACCGGGGCAGAGACAACTTTGGAAAGGGCTGTTGACAGACCACTATACACATGCCCAGAGGTCCAGATCACAGAGCAGTAACTAGGCTGTTGCTTGCCTTTTGTCACTCACCATATAGTTCTCTTTGGTTCTTTAATATACTTTAATTTACTTCATATTAGCTAATTGTCATCTATACATAACTCAGTATGAGTAAGGTCCGTAACTAAGCAGTGCAGTGGCAGACTACTTATGAACTTTCATATATGTTGATGTTCACACAGAAATACCTGTATTTTTGTCATCTGTTTTGCCATCTGTTGGAAGCTGTTCCATACCCATGATCAGTATTCTTTTTGATTTTGTAAAATTTTCCTTGACACAGCTGCATTCTATATGTGCAAAACTCAATAAAATGTATATATATATAAAAAAAGAAATAGAACTAGCCATGGATACTCTAATTCCATGATTTTAACTGGGCCTTAAAGTAGCTTCAAGAAATTTATATTAAAAATCACTGTAGTATTGATGCATATTTCAGCTCTATTTAGATCTGTATCCCTTCTCTCGAAATATATCAACATACCAGTGACACAGTAGAATAAGAATTTTTTCATTCTTCTAGAAATAATACATTTACTGACAAACATATTCCCTAGTATAGGAGTTCTCCTTTGTTACTATTGAGATTGTGTAATGGTTCTCTTGCGGCCACGATCCCTCATGATAGTATTGAATGAGTGCTTGTAGATCTTCATTAATCTTTCTTTGGCACATCACAAATGAAGGTGTCAGCTAGAGTAGAACGAGGCTTGCTGACTGGTTGACCTGCTGATGTTTTCATTACATTCTATATTATGCTGTGCTAAATCTATTAAATTAAGCTTCTGAGTTAATTACGAAGTACATAGACTATGTTTTGAACATATCACTGTACTATTTAACACATTGTTTAAATGAAAATGCAGTTGGTTGTATAGTCTCATAATGTTGCTGCAACTATAAAGCTGCTATAGCAACTGAGCATGCAAGATCTGATGTAATATGAGCTGATATCAGTGGACTTGTTACTGTACATGCCTAAATATTTGTATAGGCTCAGAGAAAGAAAGAGAAAACCAGGAAAGAAACCCGCATAGTTTTTAAAGCTTCCACAAATAGAAAAGTGCAGAGATTGGATGCATAGTCAATAAAGAGATATGAAAATGTTTAGTTAAGAAGAAACATTATATTTTACATAACATTAGAAAAAGGATCAGTTAATGAGATATTACCAACAGTGTTAGTCATGAGCGAAAACTGAGAAGGATTGTATATTCCTTTTTTTATGATAACTTTTTATAACTTGAAATGGTTTAAGGTTGAGAATTTGGTGCATTGTTTTTTTTTTTTATGAACAGCATAGATAGGGACATATCATCTGGGACAATATAACTAGAGCCCAATCAATCAGGCTTTATGAGGAAAGAGCAGGGAAGAGTAAAGACGATCTGCAAATTAATCGGGGCCAATACAAACCATTGTGTGGAAATCTATTCACAAACCGGACTTTACATAGGACATGAGGTCATGCGTTTAGACTGGAAGAAAGAAGATTTCGTCTAAGGCAAAGAAAAGGTTTTTTTACTGTAAGAACAATAAGGATGTGAAATTCTCTGCCTGAAGAAATGGTTTTATCAGAGTCCATACAGATGTTCAAACAGCAACTATATATTCAAGGATCTCATTTTTCAATGTAGGGTAATAGCTGCTTGATCCAAGGATAAATCTGACTGCCATTCTGGGGTCAAGAAGGAATTTTTTCCTAGTTTGTTGAAAGTGCTTCAAACTGGGTTTTTTTGCCTTCTTTTGGATCAACAGCAAAAACATATGTGAGGAAGGCTGAACTTGATGGACACAAGTCTTTTTTCATCTATTTAATTATGTAACTATGTAATCACTCCCCTTGGTTAAAACACAGAGCCTTCAAAACTAGATAAACCACTTCCACCAGTAAAAAATAGCTGCTTTCTTACATTGCCTGTTCCTCCCTCTATTTATGTTTCTAGGTGCCACACATCTCATGTGATCCTGTCTATGTAATACTTTATGTCCTCAATATCAATTTTAAACTGGACAACATTCTTTGGATTCCCTCCCCTTTCCCCAAAAGCTACAAATAAGTATTACAATAAGTTTTTACTTACCTGAAATCCAGTGCTGGGAGAAGCTCCCTAATTCCCATGCCCGCTCTTGATGAGAATCTTGCCTTTATGTGGTTCAATGAAAGGCTTCTCAAGGAGAAGCCTTTCATTAGACCAATTTGCCTGCACACACCATGAGCTGGCAAGAGGAGGGGGAGTGGAGAGTGTGACAGGAAGAAAGGTAGTAACTTTAAAAAAAGAGTTTCCCATTGAAGGAGATTGTGTCTGTTGCCAGAGTGCAGCACACTTTGACAACAGACATGTAATTTGCACAGAATTGAAATTAGACATCCTGTAACAGATTACTGGGCTGCCAAAGTCACACGTGCTGGGGTTGTAACTAGCCCCGGACACACAAGTGCAAAAAACTCTGAAAAAACTCTGAAACACTGCGCAGCCAGATTCCTTACTCCATAACCACTTCAAAAAGCAGAAGTGGTATAGATGTTTTAATTAGTTTTAAAAAAAGTTATGTCATTAAAATATCCATTATTGTGTCTCAAAAGTAGGTTAAAACCTATTTCAGTTTTTCTCTACCATTAAGAAAATATTTATAAAATAGTACATTTTTAGAGCATTCGTTCTGGTTTTCTTTTTATGTTGTTGAATATTATTTATGTTTGTATTTAGAACTCTTTTTAAAAAAAATTCTTTATTTTTGTGGTCAGAGTCAAAATCTCAGAACACATGTGTGAAGTGAGAATAAGAATAAAGAGGAGTAATACAATACAATAATCACGATATCACAGGTATAGTGTGGACCAATTTTATGTTTGTTTTAAATGTATGCAAACTGCAAAACCCTGCTTGCCAAAATAAGAGGAGTTGTTGTGGTGGCTTGGGGGGACTGGGATAATGACATTATGTGCCCACCAGTACGCATATGGTACTGGTGTGTATATAGTTTTCTGTAGGTAAGCTGTAAGTGGATTTCAGTTTGGCCGACTTCGTCTGGGAGATAACTAAGCAAAAATGGTCTGGTAAGTAGGCTGATCATGTACTGAAGTGCACATTTCATTATAGGGGTACCATGACCCACTCGGGAGTAGCTTGATGGGGGTTGTTAACTAAACTAATATATATATATATATATATCAGTTTTAGTCTTTCGGAGCCAGGATATAAGGTAAACATGGTGTATAACAATTAAACCATAAAAAGCTGAACATTAGTATTTAGGAAAGTGAAATCAGCCGCCAAAGGTATCAAGTAGGAGAGTTTGTAGTGTCCGGCATTGCACTTCTGGTCACAAAAGGAGTGATCTTCTCCACCGTTCAGGATGGTCGTGCATCCTTCTGAATAGGCTCTGCTTGTAGACCCAGGGATTGGAATAAGGCTGGTGCGTGCAAGACATGCAGCAGAATATGCATCTTGTCATTCTTCTCCGCTATCAGTCGATATGGACCCTACTTGTATGGGATGGAGTGCTCCCGTAATAGTTGTGTAAAAGGTCAGAATGAGCTCAGCCATGTGAGGGTGCTTCTGGACATTTCTCTATAAAAGACTAAGTGTGTTACTTCAAAGTGCACTGTGAATGCCCATGAGGGCCCCACGAGTCCCGCACAAATTTAAGCATTATATCGGTAGGTGCGTCTCGGGGTGCTTTGGGAGCATTTGGGAGGTGGGAGGTGAAATCAGGCATCCACCACTAGCTGTTTGGCCTATTTAGGTGGCAGTAAGGTTACGATTAGCCTCTGGCAGTAATGGGTCAATTAATTATTTGAAATGGAGTCAGGAACCCCACATAAGCGCACAGTGCATGCATTAGCCCAGTCTTCAACACTAGCGAGTTGCACTGCCAGGTCGGCACATTTCTTCTGTAACGAACCTAGGGCAGCATCTGTGGCAGACTGTGCTGTTTTGGTGCTTCCCACATTTCCCTCTACCGCTTCAGCTCGGCTAGTTAGTGTAGTTAATTGCTCCCTGACAAGAGTCATATCAGCCTGAAACATGACTTAAATATCCTGCCTCAGCGCCAGTATATCAGCTTGGGTTTAGGGAGCCAAGGCACCCACCTTCAGGGATGCTCGAGGCACGAAGCATACCTGAGATGTAGCAGAAGGCATATTGTTGAGGCTGTCATCGTCCAACGATGGAGTGGAGTAGGCACAATTCTGCGCTATCTTGGGAGGTGCTGACCACGCGGTCTGTTGCATTAAAACTTCCTATTTCTATGGAGTCAGAGCCCGGATCCACCCGGCATTTTTTGTTCTCCTTCCCCATATGGTGGGGTATCCAGGGAGCCCCACTGGAACTTAGCACGTAGGTTGGTGGCTGGTAATAGCAGCGTATAACGAGGTGAACTCTTGGAGCTACACAGATTCATGTTCTGCTCATTCTGGCGCTGGCTCTGCTCCCCCAGGATTAGAATATTTTAAATCCTAGCGCCATTACTGTTATTGGTAGATTTAATTTATTATAACTTTATCAAAATAGGTGCATGTGTAAACAAATGTAAAAAACTAAAATATGTAATGTATTACATAGAAACGATGTCATTGCACCCAGTTTAGCACAAGATGATTTAGAAAGCAGAGATTTGGATATCTGGAGAACTTTACATTAAATAAAAAAATGTTTCATTTTTTTAAAGATATGTGTTTTTTGGAGTTTCAAGCTAATACAGAAAAGCAGAAACCCACTGATGACCACATTGCAGTGGTTCTCATTGTGTAACACATGACTGACAAGTATAATTGAAACAGAAATTTAGAGTTTTCAGTGTTTCATAATTTATATTCTGAAAGCTAATGAATATGCACTAATGGCTGTGCATATTCAGATACAGGATTATACTAGTCCAACCACAACAGGTGAATACAAAGATATGTGATCATTTAAATTTAAGGTCAAAGTAGTCGATCTGAAAAGCATAGCTTAATAAGATACTTTTTAAATTTTATCTATTTTAACCATAAATTTGAAATTCACTTTGAATTCTTATTTTAGTGAATAACCCTGATGGAGTTACTCCTACTGGAATTACTCTATCTATTTATTTGAAATTAATGTATCTATATTTGTTTCCTAAGTGAATTTAATCACTATGTTAAAAATCTGGAGTCTCTCATGTTTGTGATAGTTTATAAAAGTGCTGATTTTAAAAGAAATCCGTACTTTTATACTTGAGGGCAGAAACACCTCCCTTACTGTCACTCAGACAGCAAAGGAGGTTTTCTTTTACTTCTGTAAGTACCACCTTCTCCTTTTGATATTTTTTCATATACTACAAAATAAGACATACAGAAAAACATACATGAATGTTTATTTGGGGTATATATACAATATCTGTGTGCATCTGTGTCCGTGCATCTGTGACCGTGGGACTGTGCGCATGTGACACTGCAAATAATACACACCTGCCTTCAGACATGGGTCTACGTGCATTTTAAAAAAATCTGATTTAATTGCCCATCATAAATATCACACACAGTCAATACATATATATCACACACAGTCAGTGCACCATAAAAATATCACACACAGTCAATACACACATATTTCACACACAGTCAGTACACTCATAACAAATACCACACACAGTCAATACACACATATATCACACACAGTCAATACACACATATATCACACACAGTCAATACATCCATAACAAATATCACACACATAAGTGGAGGCGCAGACCAGATTCCCAGCACATCAGAGATCAAGGAAGGGGTAATGAATATTTGAGTTTTGGTTCTTTAATAATTATCAATTTAATATAGTCTCTATACAAACACTATATATGTATAAGCAAATGTGACCAGAATTTTTATTGCAAAGGGCGTCTGAATTGTGACATGTGAATTTAATGTAAAACATTAAATTAACTATGGCTAAAAGATGATTTGCTGAATAAAAGTTTAACAAAATTACTTGCATTTTTTTAAATTAAACACGAGATCAGGAAAAATGTGCAAATAAATTGAAAAACATAAAAATAAAGAAGGAGAAAAATGTTTACTGAAGTCAGAGATGGGTATTCTAACTAATGTAATAAGATAAAGGCACATTGTGTATATGTATATGTAAAAAATAGAAATAAATATAAATATAAAGAAACCTTAATATTTTTTTTGGGGGGGGGGGCGGGGGCTATATATATATATAGAGAGAGAGAGAGAGAAAGAGTTCAAGTAGAGAGCACTCTGGAGTCTGTAAAATATGTTTCAAACAACTGCTTTATTCAGCAAGTACCGTGATACAAGTAATAGACAACGTTTCAGTCCATGCAGACTTTTTTCAAGACCTGCATGTACTGAAAAGTCGACTATTACTTGTATCACTGTACTTGCTGAATAAAGCAGCAGTTTGAAACATATTTTACAGACATCAGCCTTCACTCTAGCAACCATCTTTGGAATCTCACTGGGTGCAGTCCTCTCACATAATGGTAGTGATGTATGAACTCCATTTTTTCTGTGGCTGTAACATACAAATACAAAAGGGGAAATAAACAAGTACTTTATTATTATTATTATTATTATGATATTTATAGAGCGCTGTCAAATTCCGCAGCGCTTTACAATGGGTGGACGAACAGACATGTAGTTGTAACCAGACAAGTTGGACACACAGGAACAGAGGGGTTGAGGGCCCTGCTCAATGAGCTTACATGCTAGAGGGAGTGGGGTAAAATGACACAAAAGGTAAGGATAGTATTTTATATTTTGGGAAAGTAATATTTATATTTTATAAAGTAATACTTTATATTTCGGGAAAGTAATATTAGCATACTCTAAAATGTCAACCCTTTTCTGCTGAGGGGATTCTAATATTAAGAGTCTGTGTGGGACTATTTATTCCCTTAAAAAAGCCATGCTTTCCTATTTCTCTGACTGTATTCCTGTCATAGGACAATTAATTCAGTAAAGTACAATCAATCAAAGCTAATACAGTGATTGGTATTTTGACATACCAATTGTACATGTTATTATTTCGATCAAGGTGTAGTAGAACCTTATCATATAAAAAGGCTGTTTTATTTGTTGTAAATAAGTGATAACATTTCTGCGTGACTTCAATTCGATTGAAAAAAAAAAAAGATTGCTGCCTTCAACTTATCAGATATGTTTAATATAAACAAAACGGGAGAGCACAACTCTATTAAAAATAGAAAACAAATTAACAATTAAAATATAACTGAAACATGAATCAATTAGCAGTTATACACATATAAAATGTCCATAAAACTTCACATTCAATGATACTTTTAAAATTAAGTGTAAGTGCTGTGTTTTGAAAACCTTAAATAGGTAATCAATATATATAGTATGAAATACAAACACTTATTTATGCATTATTATGATTAGTGAGCAAAACCGCTTATGTAAATAATCAACCGCATATAAGCCACTGGGTATGGGATTTCAAATAACTGTTAGAAATGCTGTAGAGTCCAAAAGTCTTTGGGTGATAGTCTCCTAGGGTTAATTCAGTTTTTTCAGCTACGGTCCAACGTCTTTAGATACACTGTATAACACAGTATTTATTGTACCTTAAAAAGATACAAAAAAGGACCTCAAAGCATAATACTGTAATTTATTCAAATTAGGGACAAAAACACCCTCTCCCTCAAAGGGAACTCTACATTAGCATATGGTGGTACTAGTCTCCAAGATATGACACATAAACATAAGTGAATGAGAGATTTAGGAGTTGTTACCGCCCGTCATCTTGCTCGTGGAAACTCCCGCTCCATCTCCGTGCTGATAGACCAAGTATCGGTACATGGAGGAAGCTGGAAATAGGGGTCGGTGTTAACGAGTAGCTCTTCTTACACCTCTGATCAGTCAAGCTGCTTCCTCTTCTCTTCTCCCACAATGTCTCTTGTCTTGCTTTTGTACCTTTATTTTAGTATTTGAGGCTTTTTTTTTTTTACTTTGGATGTGATTATTGAGGGTAGTTAATGTTTTCCCTAAATTCAGAGAGAAATCTGCAGATTTTGATATAAGAAGGAATATTGGACTTAGTACTGCTTTACAGTCTCTTATTTCTAATATTGTGCAATTCTGATGGGTATTGGCAATTAAAGATCCAGTTAATAGCTATAGGTACAATGTGTATATAAAAGCAGTTTATTTAATTACACACCTGTTACCAAACATGTTATGTAATGAATAAAAGGTAGGAGTGACATATACTCCTTTCTACTGATATTCTGCTCCCAGTGTTACGGGAACCCAAGGATCTAATAAAGCAAAATTCTATCTGCAACTCTGAAGGCGGTATTTCAAAGATCATTATTTCTACACTTTCAATCAAGTGAAATGGTTTGTGCACTTTTAATTATCATAAGGCTGCATAAATCAAACACTCTTGTGCATCTTCTCAAAAAGGAATGTAATTTTCCAAAGGGCAAGCAAATCAATTTTGCCAGTTTGTGTAGCAGACAGCATATGTGTATGACTCGAAGGATAATAGAACGATTGGGATAAAAGTATTAATGTAAACAGATACAATGTATCAAGAGAACTGTATATAATGATCATGCATCTCATCCCTTACTCCATATTCGACTTATAGATTTGAGAGAGGCATTCATTTATCATACTGGAGGTAATTATCCAAAATAAGAAATCAGAAAATCGGTTACTACAGTAGATCCCTTAGTCAATTGTAAGTTTTCAAACAAATATTGGAGATTTACTATTGCTTACTGCAGTGCAGTATTATCTTTGCTTGTTATTTTCTTAAATTTAATGAAATATTGTCTACTGTAAATTGTAAAAAATTTCTACACATCAAAATCTGCAAATATGAGACTACGTTTATATATGTTTTTCTTCAGAGGATGAAACGTTATTCTACATATAGGCCCCAATTTAATATGTTTTCCAATTGATTTAATAGAAAAAACTTTCTAAATGATTTCGATACATAAATTACAATGAACTTTATTGTGTCTTCTGTAGTTAAGTTATTTAGGAAGTATTTTTAGCAGTATTGAATAATTTGGGAAACTTATTAAATTGAGGCCATCATAATACATATGCAACTGCAGAAGAGGATGTAGCTTCCACTAATTCCACTAATCTTGTTGTTTCAGCTTGTCCTGTTCCACTATGGCCCTATGATGGAATCGTTAAATAGACAGGTATGCGGATCACTGATAAATAGGACCTAGTGTATTCTTTTTTGGTTTGTCTTAAGAAAGTGGCCAAATTGATATGAATAAAAATAATAATTATTATTATGTACATAGTACTAGTCATTGTGCTGAACAATACCAAGATTCCCTTTAAATGTCTAATGATATGTGTACATTAGCCATAAAATTCTCTTCAGATTTATAAAGTTAAGCTATCTCTGAAATTACCAATATGTCAGCAACCATATATTTTATCTAGGACAGAGGAGCTATAGCATTCATCAGCCTACTGCTTTACGCATGAAAATTGCTGCTAAAAGTCAGATTTAAATTTATTTTTGTATATTTCCCTGATAAAAATTAAAAACAAAAACAAGATAACATTTGTCCTACCAGCATCCACACAGTAACCAGTTTCAAGATCATGGAAATTGTTACAAAGTCCAAACCTTAGGCTCATACACTTTCTAACAATTTATTATGTCATTCTGGGCATCTTAGAAATAATTTGTTATTTTGCTAAATTTCTATTATGTTTCTATATTTCTATTCTGTATGTTAATAAACATCAACAAAACTGGATTCAATTACTAGATCTCTCTCTTTTATACTTTATTTATGCATTCTACAATGCCTTATTTGTTTGTGTGTTTGTTTCATTCCTTCTAATTGTGAATCCTCTCAATTGATTTTTTGTAAAACTGCAAAAATCTTCAAATACAAAAAAAGATATATATATATATATATATATATATATATATATATATATATAATTCAAATGGTCATATGTGCCTTCTTGCAATGGAAAATGCCACAATTGTGCTTGTGTGTGTAAAAAAAGGTTGCAATTTGCTATATCCTTTGGTGACCTTTTTATAATTAGGTAGCTGTTGTTGAACTATAACTAATAATGAGCCCTTATATTTCAAGCACAATTCTGAGAATCACAAGTGATGAACTTAAGCAACAGCTGCTGAAACAACCATTTGCTATCTGTTTTCTACACAGTATCCATTTATCGAACCTTCAAAGTAAAAAGCGACAAAAGCAAAAAAAGAAATTCCTTAACTGAAGCACTTAGCATCATTAATAAAAAACAACAAAAATGGTAAACAAATATCACAATGCCTAAAGTTTTCAGTGTGGTCTACAGGTAATACTGAGCTGACTGTAAGGAAATGATAAAGGGATCCCTGGGGGAATATCCAAAGAAAGAATGAAACTCGATATAAAATCATTTGGCTGAGTCAAGTTTCATTATCCCATGGGGAGCACTGGAACTACTCCAGTTTTGTAGCATTAACGATCTAGCGTAAACCTCTTTTACTTATATGATTTTAGAATCACCCAGTGATAACTATGATGGAAAGAACATTCACTGTTGTAATTACCCAATCATTTAAATGTCTTGTTACTCCATATGAAACATATGGAATTCTTCTCAAACATATGCAAATGTAAAACACAGTATTGCACTTTACAGATTTAGATGCCTTTGTATGGTATATTTTGTGATCTGCTACGTAGGACATTTTTGCTAATAATGAAATGGGCAGGCTAATTATTTTGATAAATGCATGTATGCATAAATGTATGATACATGTTAACAAACAATAAATTGTATGGAAATGTATAATGTTTTCTTCATTACAAAGGGTTAGGAACATTTGTAACAGTCATCTCTCATGAAGGTGCTAAACATACTAAATATCAATGTTAACAGATTTTCATAATGAGGATATTTAAGCTAATAATATCTGAAAATAATTCTGTTATGTTAAATAGCAGCCTTAAGATTTTAGCATTTATAGCACAGTTTGATTTTTCGAGTATTTAAAGCAGTTCTGTCACTCCCTTTTCCCCAAATAATGAACGTTTTATGAAATGTTCATAAAGACTGTTTTAATTTCACTGGAATTCCAAACCAGTCAAAAGATATCAATAGAAAAAGTATGGACTACTTATGTATTTGTCCTATGCTTGATAAAGCTTGATAAAAGGCAGAGATATCTTTTGTCAAGCCCTCAGCCATCAATAGAGACAGCTGAAGGAAAAAAAGATTTTTTTTTCGATGGAAGATCCCTTGGTCTCAGGTAATCCTCCATAGATATAAGTGTTGTACTTTCCTGCTTGCGTGAAAGTACAATACTGTCGTGGGCTCTTGGCAGATTAAATGCCAGGGGAACTCACAGAAGAAGATAGCAGCAACTGCAAGGGACAGGTTAAGGTAAGTTGAATAACTACCTCCCACTGCATCCTGCGGCCATCAGAATGCAAGTGGAGCAGTAACCATCTGGGGTCTTCACAAAATATGCAAAGACCCCAGAAGGTGACAGAGCCACTTTAAGTTAAATTAGTTGGTATTATAATCCAACTCACTGCTATCAATCGCAAGTATTATTATCTGAGATGATTCTGCCTGGAATCAGTCTGGCTTCCTTATGGTCTCATGATCAAATACATATAACACATTCTCCTTTGAATATGTATTTATTTTTATTATTTTGTCTTTATAAGAATCCTCTCATGAGGGCTGGTTTTAGTTTTAATTTCTCCCTTTTTTCTGTTTTATAGAAATATAATAAATTGTGTTCTTACTCTGTAGTAGTCTGTACTGTAGACATCACGAGACATGCCAAAGTCTCCAATCTTGACAAGCAGATTCACCCCTACGAGGCAGTTTCTAGTAGCCAAGTCCCGGTGGACAAAATGTTGAGAGGCAAGATAGACCATCCCAGAAGCAATTTGTGTAGCAATGTGCAGCATTTGAGATAGTCCCAGATCGCCTTTAGTCTGACGAGGTTGTCCATCTATAAGGATCATGGCATCAGGCCCATGTGCTCTGAAAACACAAAATATAATATTGTTGACATTTATAGCACTAACCAATCACATCTGGTTGTACCAGCAGCTATAACAGATAGCATATCATTTTGAATGGACATTACATTAGCAACATTACTTTTTTAAAGGTTTATGTATTAAACTAAATTTCAAATTAAGTTTTATTTATATCTGTTTGCCTTAAATACCTAAACAGGATAATACATGCATTTGCATTATGTAATGGTTCCATCATTGGCCAGTGTATATACATATATACATTGTTCAAACTTAGTAAGCAGTCTGAGGATGTTTTCCAACTTCACTTTTTGCATAGATTTTGCAATTCAGTTTTCATTACAATTCACTTTATTATTGATTAAGTCTCTATAGGTGTGCTATACGACATACTGACATACAAATAAGACTTAGTTCAAGTCTTGCACAACTAGAAAGACCTACCCACTACTACAAAAAATGGGGGGCTATTTCACACTCAGCAAGACTGCATTTTTATTTGAGAAAGGCTAGTGGACGAGTAGAAATTTTCAGCCTTGAATAAGTTCTTGTTTAAAATGTAATTGGAAATGTTATGAGGTATTAAGAATATTTTTAAAAGTAGAAATGCCTCATCCTCCAATACGTAAGAAAAATATGTGAATCACTGAAATAATGAAGTGTTTAAATGTCTTGGGGGAAACAACAGACACCTAGATCTTTATATTGTAAATTCATTTTTTTCTACCTTGTATGTAATTATGGTTTTATGCATTGTAAGCAATGAAATTCCATGAAGAGATTTCCTTTTTAATATTTGGTTTATTTTGTATCATCTAATTCCATCCACATTAGCTTTTCTGAATGTCTTTTAATTAGTAAACAACTAAAAATGTTTGCTGCCCACATAACTTAATCACCACTGATCCTTCAAAGGTTTAGCTAAAAGGGGAGAACATAAAACGTCTAATGAAATGTAAACATGAAATGAGTTGTGTGAATACATTACATTACAATATTTATCTCAAGTGCTTAACAATTTACTAAATAAAGTTGATTTTGGAAACGTCTGTATAAATATGTTTCCCTTTGAGACCATAATGCTTCTGCAGAACATAGCTTATTAACGTAACTACCATTTCTACATCATGTACATGGTAAAAAGAGAGTTTTGCCAGGAAAAATTTAGATCATGATTGGTCTTTCATTATTTAAATAAGTCATCTGACTCTATTTCTATTTTTACAACTAAAGCGTCTATTCTTTTTTAATCAAAATATGTTTGGGGCCAGATGCAACTTTCTTTAATATACATAAGAGAAAACAAATGTATTAACCTCATTTAGATTTTATTATCAATCTACAAGCAATTTTAGACTGCCTAGATGCCTCTGATGCAGATGGATTTATCAGTCACTATTTGCCGTCTCTAGGTTTGTAAGTAATCCCAACAATCAAGACCCATGCGATCCTTTATGATATCTTGAACTGTTCTCTGAGTTCTATCCATGTTATTGCGGAAGGGGGTAGAAAAGACATCCTGGTGTTTTAGATGCAGACACTCCTCATCCTCCTGTGGCACCTGCAAAGCATCATCAGGGTCACAATTGTATCCCTTATGTCCAAACAGTGTTCCTCTGTCAGCATGATTGTCTGATCCTGATTTCAGGTTTGAGCTTGGTAATTTTGTAATAGGTGTTGATAGTAATTATGCATGTTAGTTCACACTCAAAAAAATCATCTGTGTGTTTCCCAAGGTGTTTGCCAAGCTATCAGAAAAATTGCATGGTATCCTAAACAACATGGAATGATTTTCCACAAAAAAACAAGTTTGCAATAGGGTGGAACTAAATCCAACTTTCTATGGAACCAATATAAAGACATACATTTGGTTGTTTGTGCTTCAGCTGAAAGATCAAATCACATTTGTTTGGATAAGGCTAGTATCATTATTTATGTGGGTCTGCACATCCCAGGGAAGCCAACAATTAAAAGGAAACTACAGTGCTAGGAAACCAAAGTTGTTTTCTGGCCACATAGCTCCCTTTAGTGCCCCCCTCCATCAAGGCATGCCCCCTGTTGTGCAGTAGGGGTGAAAACTCCTTCTGTCATTTACCTGAGTCCAGCGTTTAAGTCCCATCAGGCTCTGTCTCCACTCGTCCACCATCTACATCAGCTGGCACGGGAGACCTAATGCTCATGTGTGGCAATGGCCTCGCTTGCATTAGTATTTGCCTCATAGGAAAGCATTATACATGCTTTCCTATGGGGTTTTACATGAAACCAAACGACCCAGTGGTCCCTCTAGTGGCTGTCTGGTAAACAGCCAATAGAGGTGGAGTTAACCCTCAAAGGTAATTATTGCATTTTAAATAATGCAATAATTACCTTTGCACTGTTGCATAGTAGTGACTATGCACCCAGACTACTGCAATGAGCTGAAGTGGTCTGGGTACTTAAAGTGTCTATTTAATGTTAGTTGTACATTGCTATTCAAAGATACCTAAAATTAAACTTTTTAATATATGGGCAATCCGGTATTTTTATAGGCACTTAACCCCACAACCTTTCACACAAGGTGATTTCAGCCTGGCTGCTTTTAGCATGACTATAATTATTATTATTTAACACTATGTTATTCTACCTTTTTATCCCTCTGTCTAATTAAGTAGTTTACAAGGGAGAGAGGCTTTATCTACTTCTATCAATTTATAAAACCTTTAATGACTACAAGAGAAAGGTTAAGATTTTTGTACCAATTTCGGTAGACTTTGACCATCACCATAGATGTGTGAATGTTTCTTATTTATCACCGTATACACTCACACATCTTAAATTAGATGGGGTGGTACCTTTACTTTCTAGACTTTGTAGGTGCTCTACTACTCCTTTTTACTTGCATTTACCTGAAGTATTAAGCCTATATTGGAGAGTGACGTGGATGTAGTCCTCACCACTTTCCCTGATTTTTTTCACTCCTTCCACTTTGGCAATTTACTATAAAGAGAGTGAGGGGAGTGGTTTACAGATTGCTTTTTACACAGGTCTTAACCTCAAACCAGTATTAGACAGAGGCTTTGCCAAAATAGGCTTAGTATAACTAGCATTTGATCTTATGTTATTTGGTTATGTATTTGTTACATCATTTAATACTGTCAATAATACATGTCAACACGTTTTGAGAGGGATTGTCATGGTCATTTATAGATGTTGTTAAGGTTTAGTCCATGCTAAAATTCTTAACAATTATGAGCTCTTTTCCCCAAGAGATTTTGCAGACATTAGTTGTGATGTTTCTCACTAGTAAATGATTCTACATAGTTCCTCCTGTTATTAAAACCTCACAAGCCTACAGCACTTGCAGTCAATTGCCATCTCGGCAAGTCATCACTCATGGGATATTAACAGCCTAAAAACTGTACTAGAAAATGTAGAAGTGCCTTGATTTTAAAAATAGATTTTGCATAACATAATGGCAGCATCTGTTTAAAAAGCACAAAAAAAACATAAAAATCTACCAGCACTTTCTATCACATTACCAACTTGTTTCTAGACTATCCCAAGGGTAGCTCAAACAAGATACAGCAGGAGGATTTTATTGAAACAAGCACTCTAAAAACTATACAAATTCAGATGAGATATTACAGAAGACATGCCTTATAATAAATCACACAACAATTCCTTTATGATTCCATGTCAGCACTTTTTTATGCTTTTTACCCATCATAAACCAATTTCACTGAGAATGAGCAGATTGAAATTTCACTCAGTTTGCTGCACTGTACATTTACTGTATGAAACAAACCACGACTCTCAGCAATAACAAAATACATTGCCCAGATCCATATTGTCTAGATTCGAACACACTAAAGCAGTCACATGTGTATTTTAGTATGTTTTATTTTTTTTTATTCACTGAGAGAGGGATGATGCATGAAAATAAAAACGGACAAGAAATACAGTAAAAAACCTGAGAAGAATTATTTTCATTTGTTCTAGGGGGCAATCGGATGTTTTGTTAAAAAAAATAACTGGTTAATATGGTTTCTACACAAGACATTTATGTAGAGTCAAAGACTGAACTGTGCCCAGTTGAATCTACAGTAAATATTAGTTTTACACTGCAAGGAAATACATGTAATCATATATTAACCATTTCAGGACTTATTTAGACATATTTCTTCTAATGTAACTATATTATGGTAGCAATATCATATTAGTAGCAAACTAGTTTAGTAATTAATATATAGTAGAGCATTTTGACAAAAGTTAGTCATCAGATGGCCTTCAGATGTTTATTACTGCATGAGTCTCATCCTGTATGGACCAAGTCCAGGGTACGCCACCTAGAAAGCATTATGTACATATTTTACATCCTATATTTTAAGTTGTATGCTATGTTTTAAAGGACCACTATAGTGCCAGGAAAACATACTCGTTTTCCTGGCACTATAGTGCCCTGAGGGTGCCCCCACCCTCAGGGACCCCCTCCCGCCAGGCTGGATGGCGAGGAAAGGGTTAAATCTTACCTTTTTTCCAGTGCCGGCCGGGGAGCTCTCCTCCTCCTCTCCGCCTCCTCTCCTCCTCTTCGGCTGAATGCGCATGCGCGGCATGAGCTGCGCGCGCATTCAGCCAGTCTCATAGGAAAGCATTCATAATGCTTTCCTATGGACGCTGGCGTCTTCTCACTGTGATTTTCACAGTGAGAAGCACGCAAACGCCTCTAGCGGCTGTCAATGAGACAGCCACTAGAGGCTTTAGAGGCTGGATTAACCCATTTATAAACATAGCAGTTTCCCTGAAACTGCTATGTTTATAAAAAAAAAGGTTAATCCTAGAGGGACCTGGCACCCAGACCACTTCATTAAGCTGAAGTGGTCTTGGTGCCTAGAGTGGTCCTTTAAGGTATATCCTTTACTGTTCCAAGAAGTGCAATCAAGTCACCAAGCAAGGGATGAATACCATCAACATCACCATACATACCGTTATCAACATTATCACCATCTACATCTTAATCATTATTATCACGTAACTAACTTATGTAAGTGACAAGAATTACTGTACCTCTCACCTGAACGATTAATGCTTTGTAATTCATGAATCGTTATACTTTTATGATGTTATTCCTGTAATGCTTATTGTACTTCAATAAAAACTTTTGAGATTCAAAAAAAAAGAAAGAAAGCATGGTAGCTTTGGTTCTCTAACATCTGGACAGCTAGCTCTAGAACAACATTCTAGATGTCCTTAATTTGCCCAGAGTACCTAGAATTTAACAGGAATACCTCAAACACACTGCTTCTCGATCAAATGTAGTTGCTACTAAAGTAGGATAAAACAAAGTAATGATAGCATAAAGCAGTGTACATCTCTACATATTATATCCTCAACTTAAATGATTCATTTCCATGATGAATTCTTAAACAACATTCCAAGCACTGGCAACAAGTAATGGTCTAGAGAAGGAGATATTAGCATACCCTAAAACTTGTTGGATCTACTGTAAAGGTTATGGGAACTGAGTGCAAGGTCTGCAAGCGTGTGATTTGATTTTGTGTAAGGGATCTATCACTTGACCTCAAATTCTCTACTCTCCATTTACTTCAGGAGGTCACCTGCCTTCTTAGGTTTGGAAATCAGAGGCACAATTCACACAAGTATCTTCTTAATGATCAGACATTCTCATGATTGAAGTGAAGATAAAAAGGAGCAATTTCCTCAGTAACTCCAACACTGTGCATCAATGTTTAAACCAACACTGAAATATTGGACTTTCCATTAGGAAAAATAACAGGATCTACTCCATATTTTGATTTGGTTTTGCAGATGTGTTTTTATGTATGTGATATGTGCTTTTAGATTGTATTACAGGAAATCCACCAGAAAGCAAAGGGAGATTATTTTTACACATTTTATTTTTTTTGGCTGGAAATGTCACATATCCCAGTAGAAGAAGAAATTACTGTGTCACACATTGTCAGTATTAGTCTGTATAATCCATGAATTACTTACTGGCATGATTTCCACATCTTTAATGGCGGCAAATATAGCTAAAGACATATCTACTATATTCTATATATGTGGTAGGAATTTCACTTGCTATTTCAGCAGCAATTGTTGGGATATTGAGAGAAAAGAATATGATGTTTATTAACTGCCCTTTCTGCTTTATGTATACAGTACTGCAATTTTCCTCATCTGCAATGAGATCAGAGGCTATAATCATAAAATATACTCCATTTTCACACCATTTACCATAAGCACTATTGCTGACCTTAGGTCTTTTGACTGAAATGCTGAATGAACAAATCTGTGGGTAAATCCCTGCTACAATAAAAGAGAGGATTAAATAGCTAATTAAATAAACACAATTTAGATTATAATGAGTCTGATGAATAGTTGTGTCAATAATTAAATTTATTTGTTTTAATCCAAATGGTCAGGTTTACATGTTGATGCATGTTAACACGGTTTAGCCATAAAGGAATGGGCAGTGAGGCATTTTAAATTAGTAAATTGATATTCCGTGACTAATTGTACATATGTATGTGATACGTTTCAAATGAGACACAATATGCATTTTAAAGAATGAAAGCAGACAAGGAAGGTAACTTGTGTTCTATTTTTTATTAACTGAGCTATATTTGTCTTTTTATGTATGGTTTAGGCATTATCTCTCTAGAGTGTAAGCTCATGGACCTTCCTGGTTAGTGCTTTGTAGAAAGTGCTGCTGGTACTGGATTGAAGCCCGTGGCCAGAATCCTCTACTCTCTGTATTAACTTATATCACTCTTTCTCTGTAAACCCACATATGTTATTTCTGATTAATTTGTAAGGCTCTCTGGATGAGAGTGTCATGTAAAAATTGCAAAATAATTAATTGAACACCGTGTATTATATATTTTTCTATGAAAAAAATATTGTTAATTTCCACAAATCTAACTGTTATCAATTTGTTTATGGAAAAGCCTTTTTGTTTCTGTGAATTTCTAATGGACAAATTGCTCGTTTGTATATATTTTTCAATTAATGGGGAAAAAAATAATCTGAAAATATGATTCCACTCTATTTTATAAAATTTTGCTCATATTTAAAGATGTGCACATATCAAGTTGGGGGGATGAAGACATTACTGTGGCCATTCTGGTGTCTTGTGATGACTGTTCTACTCTTATTCAACCCATTGGCCAGTACTAAGTGTGGTACTTACACCTTAATCATACCTTTACTCAATACTTGTTTCACCTTTACATTTTCTTTTATGGAGAGTAAGGCTTTGCAGCTCAGTATTACTTCAGATTGAACACATTTCCTTTCTGTTGTTCAAGGACAGTATTTTTTACAGTCTGTCAGAGAAAAGATCTGCAATTTAGGAACATCATAGATAAATGTGGTGTACAAGAAGCTTCTAGATGACCTTTGCCCTGTGTGAGAATTCACTTGAATATGTTATCTATAAGAG
This sequence comes from Pelobates cultripes, assembly GCA_933207985.1. Taxonomy (NCBI): domain Eukaryota; kingdom Metazoa; phylum Chordata; class Amphibia; order Anura; family Pelobatidae; genus Pelobates; species Pelobates cultripes. The sequence continues at coordinate 90,617,598 of OW240914.1, read as the reverse complement.
GAAAATATGTGCCTTTCAGAGACTAGATAAGACATCTCCAAAACCAGACAAAATTAAAGTTTCAACATCCCTGTTGGAGAGAGTTCAACTTCTAGTGAAATGTAAAGGTGTTGAAATAGACATGCAAAAGACAGATGAGCGATACTGCATGCTCCCTTTGTCAGTTTGGTGCCTCGATGCCTCAATGATAATTGTTTTCAACAGACTGACATTATTACTAGCCCAGAAAAAAATATCATCTTCAATTTTTATCTAAGATATATAGTGCTATCAAAGGTGTCATTAAGGCACCATACAAATTATTTAAACCAAAACTGCTGGTTTAGAGAGTATATTATCCCAGTAGTAAGAAGTAGACAGAAAAAATAAGCAGAAATAAACTTGAGATGCAGCTTGTGCTAAGAAAAAATACTAGATAAACAGTTTGACTTTCTAGATATGGTAGGTTAAAGGCATGAGGATCAGTATTAGAAAGTTAGATCACTCTGAGTGTATTGGAGATGAGAAAGTCACGTCCAATTAACTCTCCTTGTTGTAAAGACATGCTCTTAATTGAAGAATGTTGAGATGAAAAAACTGGACAAGAATTGAAGATCTGGAGTATATAGAAGTTGACAAAACATTTCATGATCCTAATGTAATGACCAACTAGTTGGACAGATGCTGAAATATGCCCACACAAACATAAGTTGTGGTTGAAAAGAAATGCAAAGTTAAGGACTTCTGATACAGGAGCTAGTTCAACCTCTTTAAAATAAATCGGTCAATACAAATCAGGCATACATTCATACAGAATTGCAAACCTGCATACAGAACCAGAAATTTGTCTTAGTTGAGAATGAACTAATTCTGAAGAAATGCTGTGCCAAGCTTCTTACCACTACTTGATGTTCTACATAATTCATTATTATTCTATAATAAATGGTGTTACCATCAACCAACAGGTCTAGCATGGTATACAATATTCAGTGCTTACCCATAGTAAGTGCCATCAACCTGTACTTCAGATTGTTGTCGTGTAAATGTAGTGGGAAATAAATTGCGTTGTTGACTTTTTTTAAACTCTTATAGCATTAAAGGGATCCTGAAGTGCCAGGAAAACAAACTCATTTTCCTGGCACTATAGGGTTAATAGGTCCCCCCTCCCTCTGGGCCCTCCTCCCGTTGGGCTAAAGGGGTTGAAACCCCTTCAGCCAATTACTTGAATCCAGTGCCTATGTCCCTGGGCGCTGGGTCATGCTCCGCCCACACTCCTCCTCCGCCGACATCAGCCGACGGGGGAGACCTAATGTACATGTGCAGCAATGCTTTCCTATGGGGAAAATGTGACCAAAAGTCTGTTAGCATTCCGGAAGAACCTCCAGTGGCTGTCTGGCAGACAGCCACTGGGGGCAGACTTAAAGCTGCAATTTAAACATTGCAGTTCTCTGGAACTGCAATATTTAACATTGCAGCACTAAGTGCAAAAGTGTCACAGCACCCAGACTACTTCAATTAGCTGAAGTGGTCTGGGTGCCTACAGTATCCCTTTAATATAGATATAGACTTTTGGTGTAGAAAAAATGATCAAGGTGTGCAATAAGATATCTTAGGTCTCATGTAAATTTAAAGAGTTTCTTTAGAGAGCCACAAGTTATGCTGGGTTAACAACTCAAAATAGTTCTCTTGAATAGGAGATTAATTCCCACTTGCTTTGTGAATGTTTGGTGAATAAAACCCTAAAGGAAAAAGAGTTAAAATAGAGTTTAAATGCAAAGTAGTATTATTTTACTTGTAATGTTGCAAAACAATCTAGATTTAAGTGAATACTATACTATAATGCTAAAATTATTTGGAATTATGAAAAGAATAGGATCAGCAATCCACATCATAAAGAATGACAAAATTTGCTTGTTTGGGTTTATGGATTCTAAAAGAAAAAGTAGCAACATTTACATATCACCTGCAAAAAAAATGGAAAAAAAGGATTTCAATATTTTATAAAAACTTCACAAAAACATGCTTTATTTTATAATTTTCATAATATAAAAGTCTTTTGTATTCTGGTTTCTATTTCATGCATTAAAGATGTTCACAGAATACTACATTCCCATCACTAGACTCTGGAAAGCGAATGCAGGGTGTGAAAAAAGATTTTAGATGTCTTCTTAAATATGGAGATTTAATCTGTCATATGGAAATCATAACTTTAAAGAAATTTGGAAATGCGTGTTTTATTTCAGGTTCTAAGAATTTTGTACCCATGGACAGGAATTGATTAGCTCTGTATTAAGTTATTCTATCTTAAGGTGAGATGCTTATTGAAAAATTTCCCGCAGATCGTCCAAGTGGAATTGTTAGATTTATTCCAAGAAGGAAGGTTATTGATAATACATGTTACAATAAATGTCCATATTCATATTTTACTCCACAAGATCTTCCAATGTTGTAGTTTTAATAATTACCATAATTGCTGGCTGTATGAACATGCCAGACAGCTACTTTACCAACCATTCTCAAGAAAAGTAATATTCAGAGTTTGCTCTCATTTTATCGTTGTAATATATATATATTTAGTACATCAAACTGGGAAATAGAATTAAAAGGACAGGTTTTGTTAATTTAGTATGTGTTTAGTATAGCCTGCCCGAATCAAATACACAAAGTGGTCAAAGTCAACTCACAGAAGCCTGTGCATGAGATCTAATTGTTAAGGCTACGGAGTAAATATGAGATCCCTAACTACAGATTTAGGAAAGAAAAAAAAAAAAAGAAAGGGTAGGGTATTCAATTTAGCATAGTTGGCATCTGCTTACAGGCTCCTGTCCTGTGAGGGGCATCCATTTAAATCACTTTTTTTGTGCCTTTTTGTCAAATAATTGGGCTGGTGATGGGAAATAATTACCAGGAGCCTTGACCTATGAATGATAGCAGGGCTGCACGATTAGTTTTAGATGCTGTATTGGCATCAATTATGGCATCTGGTGTCAACAAATCTACAGTAGGCATAGGCTAAAAAGAATTATGATGATGAAGCAGCCATGCACCAATAAAAGAATGTGAAAGAGGAATGGCGAGCAGTAACCAAGCTAGAAATTTGAGGATGCTCTTGGATGCAATGAAAACCTGACACAACTGACCATTTCTGAAGTAAGCTTCTTGCTGTGTTGTGTCTGTACATTTGAACAGTTAGACAAAATGAATAGAGAAGAAACAGCAGACAGATACCAGGAAAACATACAGGAAGGAGAAGGTAAAATAAAACCACGATGGACTTCAAATACATAGCAAAATAACAACAGTGAACAAATGAGGGTATTTTATAAGAAGTGCGAGAATTGGGATTTGAAATCAGGTGGGTGGTAAAAAAAAAAAAGAGTGTTAGATGAGGAGCAGAAAAGCCAAAGGGAAAAAATAACATGGGAAAAGAATGGAATAAAACAGAGGCAACAAAACCTCAAAAAGAGAAAAGGATTAATTTTAAAAAAAAGCCAAAATAGTGAAGTGAAACTTTAGAACGTAAAAGGGATTTCAGAATAAATAGCATTATGAAACAGAAAGGGACTTTGTTTGTCTTTCGTGAAACCTACTTGTAGGTCTCTGTAATAAAGAAGTGTAGATGGAAGGGTAAGAGGCAGTGGGTTAAATGTGTTCAGGGGAGGGGAATTAGAGGGCACAGGTTTGAGGTTATAATGTCACAAACATCATTTACTCACTAACGTTAACCCTCCACCTCTCAGGACTTGGAAATATGATACAGGCAGCATTTGGGGACTTAAGGTCACTCTTTTTTAAACTTCCTGCAATTTCAAATGCCATATCATATAGAAACGCAGCTGAAGGAACTCAAGCCTCCCCTGCTCATATATATTAACCGTTAGCCCATGGTCCATAGGGTGGGGTCAATGATGTTACTAATGTATTGTCACCACTCCAATCCACACCAATCATGATGGGAACTGCTTAGACACAGTTATCATTCCTTTTATGATTTTTTTTACTCATTTAGCTGTAGTTCAAAGAACTTCTTTTTCCTATTTATTTTTTATGTTAAATGTTTTAACTACATTTTAGCACTTACTAGATATTTACTCTACATTAGACTTTAGATTAGAAATTTGTTTTGGACTGATATGTAATTTGGCCGAATTTTGCTCGGCAGAATTTCTAAATAACAAGCTGAAATATATACCCACATTACATACTAGCAAAAACGTGTTTCAAATATGTTCAAATGTATTCATGGGTGGGAGACGACAAAATGAGAAGATCAATAAAAAAAAAAAAAAAAAAAGATTTTGTTGTCTGGGAACAGCAACTAAATGTTGATTTTATTCAAAGGTCAAATGACAACTGAAAAATATGGGGTAAAAAAAGTAAGGACAGTAAAATAAATCTATATGTATACATTTATATATTATATACTTAATAAATATTATATATATATATATATATATATATATTCAACTTATTGGTTATTTTTCTCACTTGATCTGTGATCCATGAAACATGCAAATGCTCTTATCAGTATGCTGCAAAATATATACATAATGTTATACTATGTTTATATTTTGCACTATAATGATTGGCCCATTGTTGCACCTTTTCTGATACGATTCCTGAATTAACATTCAGACAAGCAAAACGTACATCCAACACAATTTCTGATGTCACAAGAAATGTTCTATCTTTGGACAAAAATTAGTCCAACATTTCTCACCATGCACTTTATGTGGTCATCAATATCATGACAACTGAAAACTGACATGACTTGGTTTCACAAGACTGATCTCATAAAACAGAAAATGTCCTGTATTACTAACAGCAAGTTGACAACATTTTGCATCATTACTAATTCCAATGAACTAATTCAGAATAAGTCTGATGCAACAGCTTTCCGTGCAACTACTTTGTCTATAGCAAATCACTTGGTAATTACATTTTTACCTTGAATAGACCCCAAAACTATTCAAATGACTGTAAACAAATAACTACTTAATAAAAAGATAAGAAAGAATAAAATGTGCAATGTATATATAACCATTCCTAACAAACCAATAAGCATTGTATGTGTACTTTGCTTTTTAAGATAAATCAAGCCTAGAAATTGTTCTACCATGAAAGATTATTTTGTAACATTCTGAAACATATGTACAAATGTCCTTATATCAATCAAAGTGGAAACCTGAAATTGCATTGATGTTTTTCAAGAGAGTACATAAAGCAATTTTAGTTTGGTACTACAAGCAATCTGCTGTATTTTAGACCAACCACATGCTGGGAAAATGCATAAGAACAACTCTTAAAAACATGTTCCGCTCTACTCAGTAAGCATATGGTAGCAGGGCATAACTGCCTATTAAAAGAGAATTACTACTTTTTAATACACACATGCACCCTTGCCCACATTCTCACATACACACATATTATGCATATTATTCTATAACAAATATCATTGTTATCGTTAATGGTCACTGGTCAAAGACATCAATGATGTGCGAAGACATAAAAATACATAATGTTAATTCATATTTTGGACAGGGGCATTTGTCTGAATCCAAGTGGCACCATAATTAACAAAAGTCAACATTTCCCACCAAAGTAAAATATACAAAATATGCCACTTCTTGCGTTCTGCTGTGATTTCTCAGAATGTGTTTTACATATACCTGCAGTTGCTTATTTACCGCAGACTTAAAAGCAGTCCAATTAGACAGGTAATGAATAAATATAGAAATAAAATCTAACAAGGAATTTGTTATTTTCAGCACTGTCATTGCAAAATGTGGAAATTGACACATCACCTCTCCTGGAAAATCCCATAACCAATCACGTGCAACATGGTTAAACATTCAAGGAACTTTTGCTCTTAAAAACAAACAAAAAAAAAGCTCCAGAAGAGCTGTAAAATGTTTGGGAGTGTTGAAATAGAATGTTTTCTACAGTTTATAGTCCTGTTGAAGCGGGTCCTTTTTTAATACTGCTGGATAGTCTTCAAGTCAGTTAAAGTGCAAAATATTATTTTGGCTCTTTGTAGAAAATGGAATTGTGTCAAACTGAATAGCCAGCAAATGTTCCGATAGAAAATTATCTGCTTTTTATAAACAACTCCCAGCCATAACTACACCTAACATTTTCACACATTATTTTATAGTGTGTCAAATCGACTTTCACCTAATTCTTTACATATATAACTTTTTTGTTTCAAATGTGACAGTATGTGTCAGTCTATTTCCTTGTTTAATTGTTTACTATCAAGATTGCAGATTGTGTAAAAAGCTTTGAGATGTAATCGGGTTCCATATAAAACACATTCAGAAATCTGTTTCTCTGTTTGGTCGTCCAAGAAAGCAGTAGGTCACTTGGAGTGTTCTCTACCGTATTTGTTTCATTACTATGCCCAATATGATTCTCCCAGCATTTAACAACTCTGTGTCTTTTCCAAGCGAGGAGATGGTAGGTTCTTAAAAGACCATAAAATGAATTTGTCCGACTTTAATTGCGACTTTCAATAAAAATTGGAAAAGCAGTAAAATGGGAAAAGCTCACTTTATAACCAGCTTCTCTTAGAACAGTGCCATAAATAAAGTTCCTGAGGTTTTATTGCAGTTCATTGTGCCTTGTGGAGAAAACATTGAACAATAAAGGTGACCGATGCAGCAGGGGAAGTCATTTTAATTTTAAGCTGTCGACCATGTTGGTGATTAAGTGCTTAGAAGGTCTCAAAAGACGATGCTTCACAAGGTTCCAGCCACTGTCCACACTTGAAAACTAGACATGTCAAAAGCTGCAAAGCGTACTTAATATAAAACAAAACGCTGAATTTGTAACACGCTAAGCAAATAAATAACATTTCCCTTTGAAAATTCTTAGAACTCATGTAAACAGAACAGTTTATCTCCATATAATGTCAGATTATAGCAAAAACTTTATGAACAAGAAAACATCCTATTGCAAAATTATTTAAATGATACTTTCCCATACCAGCCACACCAAATTATGTTTCTATTTGGAATAAAGAAAAATCAATGTCTTACAATACAACTACATTCAACATTTTTCCAGCCATAAAAAGAGGTTTGCAGAGCGTTTTATTGATGGATTAAACATAAGCTTCATCTCTTCTGCTATAATGCTAACCAATCCGGGTGACATTTAACAATACCAAACATGTGACCTGATGGTATAATTCAAATTCTAAGGACCAGACATAGCTTTCACATACAGGTTGTGCCTACACATAACTAATGAGGCAGAACACAGCAGGTAATACATAGGATAACCACCCAAACCAGGTGTCAAGAATGACTATTATGGGCTATTACAATTAATGGGCTACAAAATAATTTATTGGTAGCTCTAAAATAACCATCCACTGGGCACAAATTCTGCTCCCTTACTTAAAGTAAGCATTTTCAACCCAAGGCAGAATCTTTCTCTGTTAATTCTATAGATAATAGGGAAATACAAAAAAGGTAACTGGGATCTGAAAAAAAACTATCCATGAGAAGAAGACAGGCATTTCTTAGTTAGAGAATGTCTGTCTGTATGTATGTATTATGTATTTTACAATAATAGCAAAGTATGATTTTTTTTTTATTGTGTCTGAAATATGTGATGTGTCAAATAAAAACTTGCAAACATAATGCAAAAAAAATTTAAAAAAACAAAACTAAATTTCATTGTATATATTTTAATAAGTGGCATGAGATTTATTGTTAGAATTTCAGCTGATTAAAATGAATGCTAATGTCAAAGTGAAATGATTCAGACACCCTGGGATTAATTATGTTAAGTTGAATTGAAAACTGAATCATTATTATTTTTTAGAAATCTGTTTCATCATAAAAGGACAAAATGCATGAAAATGAATATAATAACACACAATGTGAAGAATTGCATTGCAGTGTAGTCATTCCTCAGCTCCTAGTGCAATTATGTAGGTGCTTATGATTCATAACAAGGAAATATCAAGGGTCCAATTTACTAAATACCAGCAAGCAATACTCGTAATTATTTGAAGAGGTGAGTACCACTCCATTACATTTTAAAAAACATGATTTCTATGTAATAGGAGAATAGCATCAAAGCAAGCACTTGCAAACCCTATTAATTATCTGTTCACTGGAAATTTTAATAATTCTATTAGGCTGGAGCAGACATGGAAAGAATGCATTATATAGAAGTCTATCTTGTTACCATATCAAGGCTGCAAAATACGCAGATTGACAATTGCATAATATTTATTTTCCATTGCTACAAAAATAACTAGGTTGCCCTTATGCAATAATTGTTTCTTAAAGGGTACCTTTGATGGTACTTTCCCCTTAGCAGAAATGCATTTCTCTTTGTATTTCATCTATACAGTGTGCTAGCCAAATTGGTAGAAAATTTATAGATTTCTTCAAAACAATAGCAACTCTAAAATCATGCTTCAGCTCCTTACAGGCAGACAGACTATTAGCATAGACTCTATACCTATGTCTGTCTGAGAGAGAACATGCCTAGTGGCGGCTATCTGGCTCAGCTTCAATGTACTGCGTTGTGCGTGTGTGCTACACATGTCATATAAATAGTCTTACATAGGGAGTAGGGAGCATGGCATTCCTCTCACAAATTTCAACCTGCACCAATTTTCAAAACAAATTTTAACCCATGTTGGTGCTTTAGCAGGGTGGAAAACCCATTGATGACTGACATCACTTCGTTCAATCGGCTTATGTGCTGTCAATGAAGTAAGCACATTAGTGTCATGGGAGCTTTGCCAGACATGGGAAAGCCATGGCAGGCTTCTCAAAGAACAAGAATCACACCCACGAAAGTGGATTAATAGCAGTGCTGGAGCCAATTTAGGGAGATAAACTCAATGGAGCTTCACAGGAGGTAAGTAAAAAAAATCTAATTTTTGGAAATATAACAACAAAAGGAACATGTGTAAAGAAAGTATCATTTTCAACAGTTTCACTTTAAAAACCAGAAAGAAGGCAGAATAGCTTTAGAAAAGCTATATATACCACCAGGGTCTTTAAATATAAAATAGTAGTTTTCAATTTAGGCCAGACATCTTTTGTGAATTTCATAATTTCACACACTTAGGGGTCTATTGATTTATACTTGGGGCCTCTAAATTGATTTTATAAATACATTTTAAATTAAAACATGACAGTAGTCAATATGTACAGTGATCCTACAACCAAGCTGGCTCAAAGTAAATTTAATACATACCGGAGTTAAAATTATTTAATTGTCTCCAATATTGATAACTTTCCACCAGCCAGTGAAAACAAAAAATGGGCTGTTATACTAGTTCTTATACTAGGTTAATTTAGCATTTTAAGCAGTAAGTATTGGTCAGCATGTATATCAAGCAGGTTCAATTTAGAGCAGGACCCATCAGTATTGGAGTACTTTGACATGCTGGGCTTAACATAGTATGTTCATAACATACGATAAAATCCCAATATGTTAACATGATTTGTGATTGGAGACAAGTAAAATAATTGAAAGTTGTTGGCTGCAAAGACTGATAGGAACAGGTATGTGAAACTCAGAAGATGCCAAGGGCACTGTACTGTGCATACCAGAGAGTATCTATGGGAAATCTTTCAATCTCACATGCATAAGAGTAAGATAGTGATGATGACTCTTGGCAGATGAAGTTGGCAGGAGCTGAAGAATGATGGCACTGAAAACATGGTGGTGCCAGCTTACGGTAAGTATATGTCCATATCCATTAATAATCTTCAACGGCAACAATTTCTATCTATTATGAGAAGTTCAGGTATCACTCACATTATAACCTTTTTGACTCACTGTATATTTGGAAAGGCATGTTCCATTAACTCTTGACTAATAAGAGAGGTCTGTGTTTACTGTTTATTACAGTCTCAATTTAATATTGTTAGATAAGCTTTTCAAATGATTGAATATTTTTGGATAAATTAATAGTTTTTTTCCAAACTATTAGAATATCAAAAATATATAGCAATATGTAAAAAATACCAAAATATAAAAAACTTTAAATATATTTCATTATATTAAATAATTGTAAAAGTTTACGCACAAGTATAAACATTTTTGTAAAGTTTATCCAACAATATTAAAATTAGGCTTTATGTGTCTTACATCAAGTAGCCAGGCCCTCATATGTAGCCCCCTTTACTCATAACCATTGTGGATTACAGAGAGTCATGTGTACCTATGTTATTCTTTGATCTTGAATAACACAGGTTCAAATCAGGCAACATATTCCCAAAAGAGAGCTTTTATGAAAAGTAGAAAATTGGCATTTAATCTTCTTTATTTTATGTACACTATTGAGATGAGAAAATTGATGTTTTCTCTCAACTATAAAAATATGAATGCCTTTTATATTTTTCAATAAATTATTTCATAACCTAGAACAACACTTATTCACTTAAGCACCAATCATATTAGATTGAGTAATTGGCCCTATTAGACTTGTGTTCTGGGAATTAACTTCATGTTCTGCAAGATTTTTAAATGCATTCCCCATAGACCATCATGTCTATTTCTGATTTTTTACTACACTGATTCTATGAAATTATTACTTACCTTAGGAATTTATTAAGATCCCCATGTTTCATGTATTCGAAAACCATTATTAGAGGATCTCCATCACCACAGACACCGTAAAATTTGACTATGTGGTCATGTTGAAGGTTGGTAAGAAGTTCTGCCTCCCTTTGGAAGTCTTTGCGAGCAGACAATGTAGGATCTTTCAAAGCCTGCAAGTTAACGACAGAAAAAAAACATTACTCATAAGTGAGCTAAATTACCTTTACAGTGTGGATTTAAACATGTGTTTCCCAGCTTTACCCTGTCTACTGTATTTTGCTTGTTGTTTGTAAACAGATCTGATAAATTTCTCTAGAACCATGTGAAGCATTGGACTTCCTAGGAGGTCATCAACACTGAGGTGGAGCAAAGCTGCAGTAAGAGACCTTCTTGCCATTGGATAAATTGCAAACTAACTCTTCATTTTGAGTCCAGTCTAGCCAGTGGCAACAAGCTCACAATTATATTTAACATATTTGATCAACGAGGGCTCAAATGCAGGACTTTGCTATATTTTTCAGATAAATTCTGTTTTTCTTTGCAAAAACTTAGTTGGTACCTGTTTTGCATCACAATATGACAATGGACACATAGTTTGTGTTTGTAAAATACATTTCTCAGCTGACAGTGTTTTAAAAATATAAGTTTTTCAAATATTTTTGCTCTGACAAAATGTTTTATTTTATTAAGAACAATTGCATTCTACGGAGAAGTAAGTAGAAGTATAGATCAGGGTGTTGCAGTGGATGTGATCTACTTGGATTTTGCCAAGGCATTTTATACGGTTCCTCACCATAGGTTAGTCTTCAAACTAAAAGAAATTGGTCTAGATGAATATTCTTGTTCTTGGGTAGAACATTGGCTTAAGGATAGAGTACAACGAGTTGTCATTAATGATAAATTTTCAGGCTGGACAAAAGTGGTAAGTGATGTCCCTCAGGGTTCTGTTTTGGGACCACTTCTATTTAACATATTTATAAATGATCTTGAAATAGTCATTGAAAGCCATGTATCAGTGTTTGCAGATGACACAAAACTTTGTAAAGTAATAAAATGTGAGCAGGATATTGCTTTGCTGCAGAGGGATATGGATAGATTGGGTGACTGGGCACTAAAATGGCAGATGAAATTTAATGTAGAGAAATGCAAAGTTATGCACTTCAGGGTTAAGAATGCACAAGCAATTTACACCCTAAATGGCAGTGAACTAGGGATAACCACACACGAGAAAGGTTTGGGAATTATTATAGACAGCAAATTAGGCAGCAATATGCAATGTCAATCTGCAGTTGCTAAGGCCAGTAAGGTTTTGTCATGTATAAATAGGGGCATAGATTCTCAGGATGAAAATATAATTTTGCCTCTTTATAAATCGCTGGTAAGACCACACCTTGAATATGCTGTGGAATTTTGGGCGCCTGTTCTAAAGAAAGATATTATGGCACTAGAAAAAGTCTAGAGACGAGCTACAAAATTGATAAAAGGAATGGAGCATTTTAGTTATGAAGAAAGGTTAAAAAAATTGAATCTGTTTAGTTTGGAAAAACGGCGCCTGAGAGGGGATATGATAACATTATACAACTATATTCGGGGCCAGTACAAACCTTTATCTGGAAACCTATTCATAAACAGGGCTATACATAGGACACAAGGTCACACATTTAGGCTGGAAGAAAGGAGATTTCATCTAAGGCAAAGAAAAAGTTTTTTTACAGTAAGAGCAATAAGGATATGGAATTCTCTGCCTGAAGAGGTGGTTTTGTCCGAGTCATTACAGATGTTTAAACTGCAATTGGATAAATACTTGCAAAAACATAACATACAGGGATATATTTTCTAATTAGTGGGGCAATAGCTGCTTGATCCAAGGAGACATCTGACTGCTATTTTGGGGTCAAGAAGGAATTTTTTTCCTAGTTTGTGGCAAAATTGGAAGCACTTCAGACTAGGTTTTTTGCCTTCTTTTGGATCAACAGCAAAAACATATGTGAGGAAGGCTGAACTTGATGGACGCAAGTCTCTTTTCAGCTATGTAACTATGTAACAAATGAGATTCCATTCATATTGCTCTTAATATGTTTCATTTTACTTTTAATGACCATTTAATTCTGATGGCATCACTTTTTTCACGATAGACTGCAAAGATTGTTAAAATGGAGACAAAAGTGACCACCAACTTAAAATCTTTTAAGTAAGCACAAAGACAAGTCAAACTTGGATAAGGTCAGAAAGTGGCATTGTTAAATTAAGAACATATCTTTTTTTTTTTGTATTTTTTTTTTTTTGTAGAGCAAAGTCAACATACAGTGTAATATAGGAATAGACATATTACCAAAAGAAACTATGTATAACAATGCTTATTCAATTATGTCCTGCAGTTGATGCACTATTTATTGTTGTAATCCATGCAAATTAAAGAAAATAGATAACTTGTTGGACAGCATTGTGAGTAGAGATATCAAGCATTTAGAGGCGAGTAAATGCCATAAACAGTGTAGAAGATAATGCACAAGCATAACACATATATAGCAAGCTGAGCAGACTAGTTGTACTTGTGCCCATCTGGGAGGTCTTTATTAGTTTTAGTAGCAGTCCAGCAACTAACAATCTCAAGAGTGAATGAGCAGTTACAGCAGACCTATGAAAGACAATCGGGAGAGACATAACAGAAGGTTTCTGTAACTTGTGCAGCTCATTCTATACCTTCCAAGGGGAATGTACTGTCTCGCTTGAACCAAGGGCACAGATCCATACCCCTTCTGAGTTGTATCTGGGGTGATGTCTGTTGTGAGGAGAGGGTTAGGTCCCTTGGTGCCCAAAGGTATCCTTCCAATTGATCCCTCAGCGAGGTAGATTCAAAGAGTTGTCCGCCAGGAACCAGGCTTGCGAAGTTGCAGGATGCAGTTCCAGCTGAAGGGAGAGTGAGTGTGCCTGTTGTCTCAGTTGAGCTCCCCTAGAGGTTGTATCTACCTGCATCGCAATGGTCTGACACAGTTTCCACTTGGGTAATCTGCCTGGCAGCTGGGTATGTTGTTTAGGGTACATACGTTTGTATAGTTTGGCTCAGAAGTCAGCAAATATGTGATCGATTTTGTCGAGGACTGTGACTGGTCAGGGGGCATGCGGTGTCCGCCATCTTAGCGCAGCGCATGCTGTAGTAAGCTTGAGAGTGGTACCAAGTTTCGGCTGAGGAGGAATGGGGCTTCAACAGATGTAGACCGGGAACACCCCCACCGGTCTGGGAAGACGACAGCAGGGTAGTGCAGTAGTTGGAGAGTGCCCGTCTCTCCCGTCCGGCACCCACACTGGGCCTCACAATGCCCTCTGCAGATTGTAAGGTAAGCTTGAATTACAGGGCACTATAAGTGACCCCATATGGCAGAAAAGCAGCAGACTTCAACCGTAGCTTAACAAGAGCCCTGAGAGGCGAAAATTTCAGGAGATTTGGCGGTTAAGCGAGGAGCTCTGGCAGAGTGCGTCCTGCCCCCATGAAGGTCAGGCCCCACCCCCCACAATGAAGAATTTTTTTTACTGAATCTCCTGGCCTACACTTGCTCTGTTAGAGATGACCATCCAACAATCTTGAAGTTGGTCAAAAACACTACATAACTACTTAGACTATCCCTAATCTGAATGACTGAAACCATCACACAGAACAGGTGGCATTGGTCTTTAGTAGGGTAGGTGTTTTTTTCTGACTAAAAAAGTTTTAAAGATGGGTGTACCCATAGAGTAAGGGTAAACTGGAAACTGAAATAAGGGATTTCCTTATATGTATGATGCAAGAGCCATTTTGTAATCACCGTTCACATAATCGCAAAGGATCTAGATTTTCCACATGTGATGGTAAAACAAAATTGGGACTCCGATCCACAACTATTGCAAACCAAATGTTGTAATGTTGTTTTATTTTTGCCATAATTTATTTTTTATTTATATGTAATTCTATAATTGATGTACCTTTTAATTGATACCGTAAAATGCACTCTTACTGTGTTTATTTTATTTGCAAAATAAAATAAAGATTTTTTTAAAGAACCAATACAAATATACCATATTTTTCATGTAAAAGGAGCAGTAATCACTGTTAACATACAAGCCGCATGTTAAACATGAAACCTGTATTTGCATATACTGTAGGGCATTAATGAAAATAAAAGAAACATAGTCTTAAAGCAAATTATGAATAAAAAAGGACAATCAAAACACTCTTTGTTACTCATTTCATATCTACCTCTGTAGTATCCTCCCTCCCCTCTTTCTCTCATTAAATATATACCATTATTAAAACACACTTATATTTGCCTACATTCAACAGTTTCTCATACATGATATGGCACATGGTGAATGCATTGCAAAAGCACTTCTTAATAAAAGTTCTTTGGGAATACATAATAGACTTTGAGATTTGTTTTGTACAGAATTGAAATTAGGACAAATGTGTCATTTTTGAATATAAGAATTTCCAATTGAACTTTGACCAAAATTCTTCAGAACCAACATTTGAAAATCCTAACCATATTTATTTGGAAGGACTGGAAAATTTTAGCCATGCATAAGTCTGGTAGCCACTGCCACTTAACACCAACTTCCAATCACTAAGTTACATTTTGAGAGCTATTTTTGTTTTCTCTGTTAAAGTGTCATTATAGGCATGGTATTCCCTTCATTTTAGTGCTTCCCCAGCAATTTCGTATTGATCTGAAATTTTTCAAACCAAACTGAAATTTGGAATTAAAGGCACACTATAGTCACCTAAATTACTTTAGCTAAATAAAGCAGTTTTAGTGTATAGATCATTCCCCTGCAATTTCACTGCTCAATTCACTGTCATTTAGGAGTTAAATCACTTTGTTTCTGTTTATGCAGCCCTAGCCACACCTCCCCTGGCTGTGATTGACAGAGCCTGCATGAAAAAAAAAACTGGTTTCACTTTCAAACATGTAATTTACCTTAAATAATTGTATCTCAATCTCTAAATTGAACTTTAATCACATCCAGGAGGCTCTTACAGGGTCTAGCAAGCTATTAACATAGCAGGGGATAAGAAAATCTTAATTAAACAGAACTTGCAATAAAGAAAGCCTAAATAGGGCTCTCTTTACAGGAAGTGTTTATGGAAGGCTGTGCAAGTCACATGCTGGGAGGTGTGACTAGGGTTCATAAACATAGGAATTTAACTCCTAAATGGCAGAGGATTGAGCGGTGAGGCTGCATGTTCTATACACCAAAACTGCTTCATTAAGCTCAAGTTGTTCATAGTGTTCATTTAACCCCTTAAGGACCAAACTTCTGGAATAAAAGGGAATCATGACATGTCACACATGTCATGTGCCCTAAAAGGGTTAAACTGAATATTTGTTTTTTACCAAAAATTTTCAGAACTGAAAAATGTAGAAAATCAGAACCATATCAATTTCAAAATGGTAAAAAATGTTTGCTGTGCACAAGTCTAATATACAATCGATCAATGTTTCATAAACAATCAAAATAACTAAATTTGAAAAAAATATTCACTAACTATAATATAATATAGCTACTACTTGGCAAGACCTGATGAGCCTCCCTAATGAATGTCTTTACTTGGAAATTTGTGTTGTGATAATTGACTGTCTATATCATACTGTGGCATGTACTTATCTCCCACAAGCCACGCAGCCCTTCTCCTGCAGCGTGTTCCAACCACTCCACAGCATAGTGAAGGGTACTTACCTCCCTCGAGCAGCGCAGTCCTCCTCCTGCCTTTCGGTCTGACCACGTGGCATACTCTAGTACACTCACCTCCTGCTGCAGTGCAGTCCAACCGATCCACACAGCCACGCAGCATGACTTCCCTATATAGAGTGTAGGCATGATGTCACGCTTGTTCTTAAAGTGACCACATCTTCATTGCTATCCTAATCTATTGTGAGTCACAGTTATAATGTGGACCAATCAGTACACAGGTAAGCCTATTTAAGTCTTGCTTTTGGCCCCTGTTTATTGCCCTATCATGGTTTCTGTTAGATCCTCGTTTAGTGCTCCTAGAAATTCCCTTGTGATTTCCGTTGTTTGACCTTGGCTACATATTTTTGACTTGGGATTTCTGGTATCCTGACCTCGGCTTCATATTTGACTTGGGATTTCTGGTATCCTGACCCAGCTTTGTCTTGACTTGTATATTTCTGTGTCCCTGATCTTAATTTGTTCTTGACCTTGATTCTTGCTAATTTAATACGTTAAGTTTAGTAATGCTAAGGCTCGGTAATATGTCTTTCAAATCCACCTTTTGTGGGTTTCCTATTTTCTGCGCGTTGGGGTACGGCTACCGTGACACATACATCATATAATTGATGGTCCTGTTGATTCTCTAAACTACAGTGATACCTTTTGAATGCCCAGTTGTGGGGAAGTAGCCCCCTGTGGAATGATTTGTTATATCCCACAGACTGACTTGGCTCTGCTGAATAGTTTGATACACTACTTCTGTTATTTTTAAATAGCCACCACAAGTAAAGTATTTATTCTCAGTCATACTGAGGGGATTAAATTTATTGTACTCTGAAACTTCATTGGCAATACATTGATTTAGAATAATGTTAACCTGGTGCTAGTTTTATTCTCTTTTTTCATTTTGTTGCAAGTCTAGGCAGATACAGAATATCAGACAGTTTTAGGGTGAGAGCAATATAGATACATGCTAGCCAGACTTTCAACTGTAGAGTTCTATCTGGAATGTACAGATACTCTACAATTAATATTTATAGATAACAAGGCTAAACCAGTGTAGATGAGTATTATTTGGCTGTCCCTTTGAGCAGGATCCCAAATGTATCATTCCATTTAGAATGTGTGCATGTGTAAGGTAAAAAACTTTCACTTTGCATCTAAACAGGGTTTTTTAGACCAAGGGTGCCCAAAAAGTAGATCTACGGATGTTTTTAAACTACAGCTTACAGGAAGCTTTGTCATTCTAAAGGCATTCTAAATACATGCAAAGCATTGTGAGCTGTAGCGCTACAACATCTGGGAACTACCTATTGGGATCCCCAGTTCTAGACTAAATATGGCATGCAGTGATATCTGCTGTCTTGTTACAACTACTGTGGCTCTATGCAATTCACTGCCAGATTTTTTCCATTTTCCTACTTTCACTCTTTACAAATTTAGGAAGGTTGCCTTTACTATAACTTAACTATAAGATCTAGCTGTATGGAAAAAACTGTGAATTGTAACTCCACATCCCTCTAAAATAAATCTTAGTAAGCTATAGTGGTACTGCACAGCCTAGTATCATACTCTCAGTCTATCCTGGCTGTATTGTACTTCTTGATTAACCCAGAGCAGCAATTTTATAATATTGCACAGATCCCATCAGACAAATGCTCTTTAAATGTTGCTACTTCTTAATGGGATCATACTTTAATTCAATCTGGCATTGTATTAAAATCCCAGATCCTAATATAAAATATTATTTGAAGTTATTACACTCTGTCTAGGTAATATTCAGTTCTTAAAATATCAACATTCTCATTAGTCTCATGAAAATAGATCCCCAGTGAGTAGTAATTCACCCCTGTTGAGTGTGCCATGGGCTCTCCAGAGTTGCAGTTCGTGATTAACTTTTAGACCAGGCTTGTAGTGTAGGACCTGGAAGTTTGAGTCCTGAACTGCCTATGAACCTTTTTTCATTTTATTCCACTTGTTTTCACTATTTAGTCATTATTCAGCATAAATGGTTTACTACTTATTCACGATTAATTTTATGAATAAGGAAATGAAGTGAAATGTTATTTTTATTACTAGGACCAACAAAATTCTGGCATGTTCTGAATATATTCATAAATTATGTCCTGGATCCATTATCCTTTGTCTTGGTATACCTTTTGCTGCAAACACTGCCTTTTCAGAGAAAAGGTAGTGTTCACATCACTGCCTAGGGACACCTCCGGTCAATCAGATGGCCACTAGAGGTGCTTCCTGGGTCAGTGCTGCTCGGCATGGAGACAATGAACTTTCCCCATAGAGATGCATTTAGTCAATGCAAGTCTATGAGTAGATGCTGACTGAAATGCTGATTGGCACAGTACGGAATTTTGCCATGCATGCACAATAGCCTTCCAATTCTTTCCTATGGGAAAGCATTGGATTAGTTTAGATTGTCAGGTTTGATTATCTCAGCCAATGGGGTCGAGAACACACCAGCAGACCACGCAGCACTGGAATAAAGGTACATTTTCAATAAAGTTTTTTTCTTAAAGGGCTAGCAGTGTAAAATGGTTTTTAACACTATAGGGTCAGGAATACACTTTTGCATTCATGACTCAATAGTGTTCGTTTCAGTAATAGCATGGTCATTAATATTGAAGATAACACTATTTTACATTTAACGTCCAATTAAGAATTGCATTTTTTTTCAACCTGACAATACCTTTTTGTTGATCTGCAATCTGTTAAGTAGAATCTATTTTCCTGTAAATCAGGGGTAGGCAGCGTTCGGCACTACATATGTTGTTGACTATATCTCCCATAATGCTGTAACAACCATAATGTTGGCAAAGAATTAGGGGAGATATAGTCCACAACATCTAGAGTACCAAAGGTTGCCTACCACTGCTGTAATTCATATAATACTGTGATTTAGCAAGTGTTGTGTAGTATTTGAAAACCTTTTAGACACTCTTTTCAGATTACTGCCATGAGATCTGGTTCCACATGACAACAATAAGAGATACAATCATTTAATTCTATACAAAGCTAGGTACAGCTCCCTGCCCAATATCCCATTGTTTAGATCCCTTTGATCTAATGAAAGTTCTCTTGGTTTACAATCATTTTAATAATGGCAAAAATCTTTTTTGGTGAAATATTGTTTATTCTCTTATATTACAGTACACTAATTGGCCTATTGTATGCTTTTTTGGGTTGACTGATCTATCTATCTATCTATCTATCTATCCGATAGGCCAGTCTGTCTGTCTATCTGCCCCTCTATCTCAAGTAAATATATATGATTACATTTTCACATTTAAATTTTTACATTATTTCCCTTTAAGATTTAGTCTCTATGGTTTTAAATTTTCGACTGCAAGCTTTTTCTTTGGTTTTGTTATGCTTGTTTGCTGCTTTTTTTGCTTACAAGTATCTTAAGAGTTTTGCCATATGTTGTCTTTTTCTACTTGCATTTTTTTCCTTTAACATGTACTTTTTATTTGCTTATAGTCACTCGGAAACTGAAACAAGATCTTCATTTATGTAAAGTATAATCAGACAATGGGTTTTCCCAGAAATAGGTTTTAATCAGTGAATCCAAAAATGACCTGAGATGGATGCAGACAGTCGTATGTTTAGTTAGTAGAAAATAAAAATATAATATAAAATAAATCAAATACTACTTTGCAGTGGAACTAATTTTCACCTTAATATGCTATGTAGCATTAAAGATGCTTATCACAATCCCTTGATTTGTCCATTTGTCCATTTGTATAGCACTTGGAAAAACCTTCTAGTCATACAGATTTTTTTTCCAAAAGTAAGGTTCAGATTTATGGTGTTCATAATCAAAAAGCGTATTGCTTCATGGAGTCTTACTTGGCAATTTGCATTCTTCTTGGATGCAATTTTAATTTCCAAGGTGAAAGAAATGCCAGAAACTGACATGTCCTTAACTATCATATTTTCTTGATCGTTTTTTCTGACTTGGATCATGATCTGTTAAAGAACATATTTAATCCCAGTCCGAAATCTGTCAAGACTACATAAAAGACGTTAATTTCTTGGCAATCCTATTGGTTCAGTGCCTTGGAGCTTATATTTCCGTAATATAGCAACAGGTTCTCATACTAATCAGAGATGCTTCTAAATACTGGACATGATTTCATGGATTTGATTCAGCATTATCTGACGTTTTAACCTACTTTCTAAGGTCAACTGAAAAACATCAGCTTAGGTCAGTTAAAAATCAGTTCTTAAAGCTGACTTATTTTTGCAAGATACTCAAATAGTCAAGCTTTGAAAACAGATGAGTTTACTTTTTTTTCCATCCCAACTACTCTTGCCTAAACCAGGGCACTCTAGATTTTGTGCACTACATCTTCCTTGATGCTTTGCCAGCATTATGAAAAGCATTCTGGTAGATGTAGTCCACAACATTTGGAGAGCTGAAGGTTGCCTATCCCTGGCCAAAACGTTTAGACAATAAACTACAGCTGTTTTCAGATTTATTATTTTCGAATAAAATGTGAACTTCACTTAAGTGATTAATCAAGATGAAATTATTTATATTGATGTTATTATTTGTTATTTAGTATATTGCCAGATAGCAATATGCTAAATAATAGTTCTGCAATATGTCCTGGTCCCCACTTGACCTGAGCCCTCCATTGACAGGCATAACTCCAGTGCCCAGTTGCAATAGAGATCCTGGAAGCTTTAAAGTGTTCCTAGAATGCTATACACAAGTTAATCTAATTTTAAATAGCATTAAATTACATCTATACATTATTGTAGCAGAAATACTACAATATAATCTCCTCCTTTACTGTGTTTCTATCACAGTAAAGGAGGAGACTATATTTAAAAGAAGAAAAACTGGGGGGCGTGGCCAACTGAGCGACTGCACGGACATCTCTAAGCGAAGCTCCATGCTCGATAACGGAAAAGAGACCTTTTGGCCAGAAATACAGGCTTACCGACCACCACATCTCACCCCCCCACCAGCAGACACAATGGGGCGAAAGAATAAGAGAGCCCAGCACCTGGAGACATCCTGTTTTCAAGATATACGGCTCTCCTTTGACAGACCCGTGCCGAGACTGCAAACAAAGATGGCGCCGGAGGCGAGCAAGGGCCAGGGCCAGGAGACGTCTGAGGACTTCCATGAGGAGGATGAACTCCCCACGCCACAATCAGGCAGAGAATCCGACGCACCTGAGTCAGATGAGGACTCAGCCCCAGCCACAAAAGGGGACATAAAGAGGCTCCTGCTGGACCTCAGAAAAGTATGGAGGGAGGACCTCCAGAAGGTCCAGACAGAGGTGGGGGTAGTCCATACCAAGGTCCAGGCTATAGAAGAAAATGAGGCACATAGGAACAATTTGATGCAAGAGACTAAGGCACAGATGGAAGGCTTGGCATCACAAGTGCGGCAGCTACATCGCACAGTGACAACGCTAGAAATGCGTCACAGAAGCAGAAACATACGCCTCAGGGGGATCCCAGAGACGATAGGCACAGAGAACCCACTACAATACACACAGACCCTCATAGACTCAATGGGAATCAAGGGGGGTCAACCCCACCACTGATCACTTCGGTGTTCAGAGTCAGGAAATCCCCAGCGGCGCCAGAAGGAACCTCCAGAGACGTAATAGCAGTGACACGCAACGTGACAGTCAAGAACACGATCATGACACTCTCCAGAACACAGGGAAACATAACATACAGAGGGAGCACGGTGGCAATCTACAACGACATTCCGTTCCCAGTGCTGATGGAGAAACGCAAACTGACTCCTATGGCAAAGAAACTACGAGACCACTCAATAAAATACCGCTGGGGGCAGAGGGATCCCTAGAAGTGACAGCTGGTGACAAGGCGTATACACTGAAGTTGGCAGATGACCCCGAGGAGCTGTATAAACGCCTGGAACTGCGTCCCCAGCCTCAAATAGAGACTCCCGCTAAACAGCACCAAACAGGCAAAAAAGAGGCGAACACTTACAAAGCTCAGAGACTGGCCAAACCTTCAGAGGGGGCTACATCCTGGAGCTGAGACACAACCTACCTCCACACCGCTGCTACTGAGCGAAAACCTACCCAACCCACACGCCCAGAGATCAACATGCAAGTATACCAGGCAAAGACAGGAGAGCCGAAGGAGCCTCCAGAACGGAATAGCAGCGACTACCAGCCACAACAGAGCAATCCGACACTTGTCCTCTCCAAATACCCCCAGAGAGAAGCAATCAGAGACGTTAAAATTACCTACCATTGTAGATATATATTGTGATACAGTTGTGTTTTTCCTTTTTTTTCTGTACGCAGAATACTATATATAAAATGACAAAGTTATGTCTTACTCATAAAAACTCAATAAAATACAAATTGAAAAAAAAAAAAGAAGAAAAACTGCCACAACAAGAGGAGATAGTCTTAAATTAGAGGGACAAAGGTTTAAAAATAATATCAGGAAGTATTACTTTACTGAAAGGGTAGTGGATGCATGGAATAGCCTTCCATCTGAAGTGGTAGAGATTAACACAGTGAAGGAGTTTAAGCATGCGTGGGATAGGCATAAGGCTATCCTAGACTTAAGATAAGGCCAGGGACTAATGAAAATGTTGAGAAAATTGGGCAGACTTGATGGGCTGATTGGTTCTTATCTGCTGTCACATGCCATGTTTTTATATATAAACATATATATATATATATATATATATATATATATACATACATACATACATTTATTTTTATATTTCTTTAAAATGTTCGCTGCTGTCTCATCTGTCAATCAAATTATTGGCATTAGATTCTGTACTAGCAACACACATGGTCTAATGTATAAAATTTAAGTGATAAGCAGGAGAACCATCCCCTAGGTAGTTATCTGATCCTTATCACAATGGAACTCCCCCAGCAGGCATTCCTCATTTTTGTTGGGAAAATACAGGATGCCAGCCAGCCTACTGGCATCAGCACGTAGGATGGCCCTGTTCGGGGAACTATCCACAGGAGGTAGGGAGTGGCAACAGAGGGTAGACATTACAGAACTGTAACATGCACAGATCCACTGGCATGGAAGTGAGGGGCTGCAGGTAAGTAAACTTAAAAAAGCTTCCAGAGCACAAAAATACATGATGTTCTACTATGAAAAATCATATATTAAGCATGTTGGGAACAGTTAGCTGTTAAAGTGAACATGTTATGACATTGTGAGAACAATGGTAATTCTACTTCCAAATGCTTACAATAGCGGTCATGGTTATATCCTGAAATGTGACTTTCATTGTATAGGCTGAAGTAGTCAAACTAAAAGCATATATATTATTAAATTGAATTGTCAAAAACTGTCACTTTACTGAATAATTTGACTGAAAAAACAATCTCTGTTGGTTTTTAAATATATAATGAATAACAAGTAGCAAGAGAGGTGAGAACGGACAACGGCTCAATTAGCCTGCCCTTCAGTGGGTCCTCACTCAGATCTCAAGCTGGTTTTAGCTCATCTTGTGCCATTACAGAGAGAACATATCTGAAGCATATCAGACTGGTCCCACTTGTACGGGCAGTCCAGATCCGAAAAGCCAGCAAGTTCCCTCTGCACAAGAGTTACAGCAACCCCAGATGATCGTTCCAACCTAGTAAGGTATCATCAGTGAGGTATAGCCAATATCCCTCTAGGCACCGTGAGCAAGGGGTCTACATCTAGATTGCCCTTTAAACTTAAAGGACAACTATAGGCACCCAGACCACTTCAGCTCAATGAAGTGGTCTGGGTGCCAGTTCCATCTAGGGTTAACTCTGCAGCTGTAAACATAGCAATTTCACCCCTTCCTCCCCCTTCAGCCCGGCAGGAGGGGGGCCATGAGGGTGGGGAGGACCCAAAGACTCTATGGTGCCAGGAAAACGAGTTTGTTTTCCTGGCACTATAGTGGTCCTTTAAGAAGAGAAAAACAAGTAGCAAGAGAGGTGATAACGGACAACAAATAAATAATGCTCCCATACAAAGTTAAACGTTTGGGTGTCTGTTCACCAGACACGTTTTTAGAGTTCTTTTTTTTAGGATCACCCAATTGCCAATATGCTTTAAATAAAGTGTTAAAATGTGTCAGCATAAATAACTATATGGAGCACTGAGCTGTCAAGAAAGAGTTGTAAACAGTGGACTAGTAACTATGGAGAATTTCTTTAATGTTAATCAAACTGAGCAATTGTCATTTTAATTATAGCGCTTTCAGAAGCTTGTAATTTAATTAACGAAGTTCAATAATCAGAAAAGAATCGCTGTAATTCCATGCCCTGGGCAAGTTTCACATCCCATCCCTCTTTATTTATAGCTCAAATAAACATCAACATTATGTGTGCATGCATTATTTATAGTGTGATGTGTGCTTTGTATGTTACAGCGCAGTATTCTAGAAGAAAAATAACTGAATTAATTATATAAACATTAGGATATACAGTATATTGGGATAGAATAGCAAATTCAAAGAGATTGTTAATGAGGATTTATACTCTCCTAAATTTTGAAGTTCACTTTTAATTCCCATTGAATTTAAAATTTTAGCAAATAACTCTTGATTATCTTGAAAATGGAAAATGGGGTGGTACCTTTGTCCTATTGCATAAATAGTCAACCATTTGCCTGCCGTCTTTTGAGCAAGATATAAATAAAGAACTAAAAACAAAATAAAACTGAAATAGTACCCCATAGTAAGTTAACTGACTTCTCCTTTAGCTTTGAACTAACAAGGATTCATATTTTTACTGAAATGGTTTATAAAAATATTCGCCATCAATCGTTACACCTGGACCATCTGAACCATGTCTTTTTCCAGGACGGACTGATTGTCTAAAAGAAAAGTTGAACCACAAACCTTTTCAGCACTTTCGAATCAGGATTTCTATGTTAGTATTTTGAATGCCAACAACTAGTTGTTAATAAAGTTAGTGTTTCAAAACATCACATGAATACTCCCTGATTGTTGCTGACTTACCAGCAGCAACGAGAACGTGTTAATTGTATAATTAGCTTATTTTGTTTTTGCCTTCTGCACTGTCCTGATTTGATTATTTAAAATATTTGTTTGTAACATACAGGGCTGTTTACTTTCTATTACATCATCATTGTTTAACTTGGAGTATGTTATCCTGTACAGCTGTGTTCTCTTTTGTTCTTTTAAAATATGTTTACAAAGATGTCTTCCATCAATTAAAACACATTTTAGGACAATGGACTCCATGCATAATTCATCAGGAAAAGAGCTATGTATGCATCCTGGATAATATTGGGTAATGACTGTAATAGCTTTGTTTTAATTTGTTTTTAATACTGGTGTTGAGGAAATTACCATTCCTTTGAAGATGCTTGCTAGATTACATAAAAAAATATTTGCCCATACATAGCCTGTTCCTGTGAAATGACTCCATCTTTTGCTTTTATCTTTGCCAAACCTAAATTATCTTATTGAATATTTTTTAAATTGAGTGGGAGAGGAGAAAGTACTTATTTCTACTAAGGCCAAATGCTTTTTAAATCTGGATCTCGATAGACCAGAAATGCCATACTGATTGAAACTACTAACATTTCAGTTGTCATTCACACAAACGTACTCCATGCAAAAACATGCTTACATTCAAACACACAAACACTGCTCAGTGCTAAATACAACCCTGCAAGCATGGGAAAACAGTAGAGCACCAAGCTGTCATAGATGGAGCTGTACGACAAATGGAGATCTACATTTTGGCCACCCTTGCGACAAAAAATTCTTGCATCAGGGCCCTCTCTACTTTAGTTTCTCCACTGCGTTGGAGTGGAGGACTTGCTAGAACCAAAAATAAAAAATAAAGAATAATAATATATATATATAAACATATATACATTTAACACATAATAGGTAATACATTTAGTCAACCATGACAGGTGCATTCTGTATTGAGGTATATTTAGTTCTCTTAAACGATTTTAGATTGAATGAAGATTTGACTGTGCTCCTGAGTTTATTCCATAATTGTGCTGCTCTGTAGAACCATTATCTTTCAATACAGTATTTAGAAAAAAGAAAAACACTTGTTAGGATAAACAGAACTAACAAAAATGTGTGAAAGGATGAACCATTGCTATATGGCAATATAACATGCAAGATCATATCTGTTATGTAGCCATAATGTGTATTTAGCAAAACTGCAATGATAACAGACAGCATACTAAAATGAAAACATCAATCAGCATTGTTAACATGAGGCTCTTGACTCTCTGCTATGAATAATAACTTCAAAGTTCAAAACATAGAAATCCTGTCATTTGCATGACTCAAGAGGCAAGCAGCAGAATTCTAGTTCTCCAGTGGCAAACACACCTTTCTGTATTATGTGTTATAATAGATATACTGCATGAGTGATTATACTTGGCTTATATTTATAAATGTTTTCGCTTTCTTACTAGTGACTGCCATCTAATTGGCTGCTTCCAGGCACATCCCCATTTAGTATTTGAATGCTCCATTCAAAAGGTTACCTTCCTATTATTACACAAGATCTATCACTTAAATTGGATATAATTATATTTATTTATAAACACAACCTTTTGATCTACAGTGGAATTTTCTGTTCCATATACGTAGCAATTTGCATACAGTGAATGTTTAAGATGGCAAATAATATAATTCTGCCATATATTACTCTCTGAGAGACTCAGTATGCAATCTCTCCAACTCTTCTCAATATATGCTTATTACTGCTCAGTATCTTTATTTTTCCTTATTGGAAAGTTATGATACCAATTAAGAAACTGCTTAACCCATTCTGAGCCAGAGATAAGCAAATGCATTCTTATTTACTATCCTAATGTTGTTCCTCGTGAAGGTGGTTAATTTTGTTGAAAATCCTTTATTTAGCAATTATGATTGGTCAATTTAAAAAGAGTCTATATTGGTTGAACTGGTACAGCCCCTACACATGCAAGGGTTCTAGACCCAATATTCATAATGTATTGCTCTATGTTATATGAATTAGTCCCACCAGCACCCTTATAATGTATACCTGTTCAGGCAAGTCCAGCCTGTTTGGCTTATGTAAATATATTGGCTTATGTATATATATATATATATATATATATATATATATATATATATATATTACACCTCACCAGGACATTGGAGGCTTGTATGGTAGTGGGGGTAGGTCCCAGGAATCTTTCAGCCTTCTCCTTTGGTAAGTCCACTTTCTCTTGTGAACCTTAGCCTGTGGAGTGCCACAAAAACACTCTGATAGCACATAGTTGTGGGGCTTGTGAGAAGAGCCTGCACCTGGTGGAGGTGAAGGCTAAGACTCTCTAAAGTACCACTGGACAGCTAGAGCATGTCATGTCCATTCTCCCTGGACAGAAGTAAGAATCTGGGAGGGGGAGAAAAACTTTAATAAAACAAAAAAATAATTATAATAAAAATACAAAACTGCTCCCCTGTTTCCCCCACAGAACATAGCCCCTATCATACCCCACATGCACACATTGCATCCCTTACACACACATACACTGCACCTATCCACTATACACATGCAAACACGGTATCAACTATACACACAAACTGCATCTCTGCATTGAAAAATTATAAGCCTGGACTGTGCAGAGGTTTGGGATCCCTTGGATACATGGGTACTTTTTGATAAGGAGATTGAGGGCCCTCATATTAGGAAATGAAAGACTGGGCAGCCACCAAGCTCCTGAATGAACCCTTTATTATATTAGTCAACTTGTAGTAGCACATAGGGATTACAAGGTATTCATTTATCAAGCCTTCAACCGCATTACTATAAGGATACATTTATGCTACCTTATTTGTAAATGGAGGAGGGATGCTAAATAGAAATGGCTAAATATATTGACAATATGGTGGAACAAACTTATGTACATAAACACCCAAGTTTTATGAAATGTCCACCTACTCTTCAGAGGCAGAATTACTTTGGAATTGGAACATAGTGTTTTATTAGCTTCTTACAGGACTCCTGAGGGGGTTCTCTACCAATTACCAGTTCATGCTTAATCGTACATTGGACCTAATCGGGCATTGGACTTTGACCCCCCATTTATCCTGCACCCAAGTTTTTTTTATACTCTAACACTCTAGCGGAATGGGGCTTTTCCTTTGCTCTTCTTTGCTTAATAACATTTACTTTTAAGTGCTTTTGCTCTGCTCTGATTATTAACATTTATGGCATCTAATTCATGATTGTTACTGGCTCATGTATTTCTAATTGACAAGCTATATGTTTTGTTTCTATAATGTATTTTTGACTGTACTAGTTATAAACATATACTTTTTTTTTCTTTTTTCATATTTTATACTTTATGTGTATAAGTGACACATTTTTTTAAATGTATTATGTTATATTAAATAAATCAATGTATTTAATTTATTTATTTAAATAAATGTATATAAATAAACAAATAATATTTCTTATACTTATTTTTACTTTTTAGTATTTAGTCGCTTTAGTTCCATTATGTAAGAGGTTACTACCTTTTGTATTATATTTTTATTTATTTTTTTACCTACATTTTTTAGAGCACTTTAGTATATCAATACAAATATATCAATACAAATACCTGTCAACTCGGCTCTCCGGAGATGTAAAAAAGTTTTGCTTTTATTTACGAGCTTTTAAAAATATTTTTTCAAGGGTCTTTTTCAACCCTTGGTAGAGGTCTCAGGAGGACCGGTGATGCCTGATTATGTTTTATAAATTAACCTTTGATATTTGTACATCTACTGAAATTCTGAATATCTTTACTGTTTACTCTCGATGTAAGCTTTTTTCCTATTTGCTTCAATTTTAACTGTTGTCCACGTAGCAGTTTTATGCAGCAACTCCTTAATTTGTATATTTATTAATGGTACACTATTAGGATCATCTGATCTTAAATCAACAACACAGGCAAAAGACATGTCTCGGATTTACAAGTTCATTATAAGGAAGAGATTTGTGAATATTTAAAATAGCAAGTCGTATATGTTGAATTCTTAGTCTTCCATATCTTCTATGTACAGACAGGGTGATAAAACTCAAATTCTTTAATCCTTCAACATAAAGTATACAGTATAAGCAATGTGCACTTTGGTTTGCTTTCATCCTTTATGTTCTGCATAGCAATAATCATGTAATATTTATTAGGGGAATAACTAAAATAATTCTGAATTAAACAGGAATTAAATTTTTCATGGAAGTACTTGCCGAAGCAATATCTTCTGAAGTGCGAAATAAATCCCTTAATCTCCATTGTTTGCTGCATGTTTGCTGTGAGATGTTTCGTGAACAGGGATTTAAGTCAAATAAATCAATGCACTTACCCAACAATTTAAATAAATTGTTATCACAATCCACCAGTTAAACAGATTCCTTAAAAATGACCCAAACCACTTGTTACTGACTACTTTGGAGTAAATTGTGTTTATTTTAAGTATATTTAAAGAAAACTGAATGATGCCACAATCGCACTTATTTCTTATTTTCTGTAATAATACTTGGCGGAACACAGCATGGAAAAATAGCTGTTTGATATAGGCCATAATAAAGTAAATGACTGTTTGCTATAGGTCTGTTATAAAGATTTGATAATACATTTTTGAAGCTTCAAACTTCTCATGGAAGTACAGGAAAATAATGACTAAAAAAAAAAAAATATATATATATATATATGTCTAACCTAGTTTCTCCTCTCCTTTCTCTTTAACATCAACATCAACTCAACCATCCACAATAATATAATTTTCCAGTTTACTAGGCAAAATAATACAGAGAATGTTTCACGTTATGAGGGGAACACAAATAAGCACTTCCATGACATTTTCTTTAACTATTCTTTGATGACATGCTTTAGCTCATGAGGCAGGTTGTCTAGGGTTATATTCAGGTGATATAAGTAAATCCATACTTCCAATGCAAAAACTAACAGCATCGGTTAGTGCAAAGGTCTGTCAATCATGAGTCTTAAAGAGGTAGTCTAAGCACCATAACCACTTCAGCATGATGTAGCTGGTATGGTACCAACAGTACTCCGGTGCCATTTCTTGGTAGCTAATAAAACTGTTTCCAAATTATGTGACACTTACTTGAGCCTTGAGGTTCTTCAGTTGCACCAATTCAGTAATCACCAAAGTGAAAGTCTTTACGTCCACATGTGTGATATATGCCAGTCTTTGTACAGAATTAGTTGGCTTGTACTCCCAGCTAATAAATTCTATACAAATAGGTAAAAAAAAAAAGGATATATCTAATGCAGTAGGGAGACTTCCACTTTAGGTATGTGTAAAGTGTAGGTAAGACTGGAGATGCCCATGAGAACAAGGTAGGTGAAAATCATTCAAAACCAGTAACCTAATGCCAGATGACTCCTTGCACCATAGCCACTGTAGCATGCAGGTTACGGTGCTTAAAGTGCCCCTTGAACCAGGAAACTGTGCCATCTTTTTTGTCATGCTTTATGTTTCTTTTCTCTCTTATATTTTGTACAATTTAAGAGATCATGTTATTGATTGATTGACTGATTTTAATTACTTATTTGAAGACTCATTTCACTGGTATCTGTTTTTGTATGCTTTATAACAATATTCTTTTTTTTTCTTTTTTCTTTTTTACTTTTGTTTACACTGTCACGGCACAACCTGGGCATGCAATGTATATCATTTGACCACCACATTGCTATCAGAAAGTGCTGAAAAGGTGCTTGTGCTTGTATGACACTTTTAAGCAAATGCCAAAAGCTTGTCTGGTATATTATGGAAGGATGTCAGCCTCAGAATACTGTGCTATGGAGAGAATTTCTCAATTCAGTTTAGCCTTGGGGGTACAGACAGACATATAAAAAAAATATTTCTACAGTTCAGGGGATGCCAACATACATTTTGCCCCTTGTGCCAAGTATCCTTGGCATACCTCTGGCGATGACTATTCCTCTTTAACAGATTCCTATCAAAGATTTTCCTGACATTTTTTCTTTCCTCAAAAATAAGTGTTATTTCTTTGACAAAAACAGAATACAAATCTTTAAATGCTTCTTTTATTTTTTTAAGCTTATTCTGAAAAGCTAAAACATTCTGTATCCTCTATTATTATAGCAGAACTACTGGAGCTTATCTTTACAAACTGAAATTGACTAGAGAGTTATTTCAAGCAAAATGAAGTGCATTGTAGTCCTGTCTAGCATTACACTTCTCTGTGCCTCACTAAATTTTACAAAATGCATTCTATTTAATGCATCACTGTCAGAACACTTGTACCTATAATATAGTTATAGCTATCTAAACTGTTGGTGAAGAAAAATAGAAGTAATCAATTCACTAAACAGTAGTATGGCATTGACAAATGACAATCACATTCTACATTTTATGACAAAATAGGCAATTTTAGTAAGATGACAGCCCTACATACATATAGGTTTTGCATGTTTTCATCAGAAGTAACTGGGTAAAATAAGAGGCCTTATTTTTTTTATTTTTTTTAAACAAAGAAACTGGCTCAGGGCTGGGGCATTGTTATAATACTAACATGCAAAGCCAATGCAAACACATAAAGGGACACTGTAGGCACCCAGACCACTTCAGCTAATTGTAGTGGTCTGGGTGCAATGTCCCTTTTGAACTTAGTGCTGCAATGTATAACACCGCAGTTCCAGAGAAACTGCAATATTTACATTGCAGCACTAAATCTGCCCACTAGAGGGATTCCTGAATTATAATGTACCTTTGGTCCGGTAAATGACGCTGGACATCCAGCGTCAGATTTTTCCCCATAGGAAAAAGTGGAGCCAGGACCCAACGCCCAGGGATATCGGCACTGGGGAAAGGTGGGGAAATAATTGACCTTCCCAAGACGGTTGCAGTGAAGGGGGGAGGCAGAGGGAGCTATGGTGCCAGGAATCCAGTTTTGTATTCCTGGCACTATAGTATCCTTTTAAGGGTTAATTAAAAACTGAAGTGCAAAACTAGGGTTAATTGGCTGGAAGGTGGAAAAGAGATTAACTGGAGTTTTTTTGTTTTTGTTTCATATGTTTAAAAAAAAAGCAATAAAATACTTCAATTAAAATTATTTAATGTTCAGTTTTATTTTGCCTTTGTACATGATGTATTAGTACAGCAGTTATCCATCTAATTGGTATTTTTCTGTAAAGAATTTGGGAGTTTATTCATCCTGTTGCAGAAAAAGGTCTTTACAGTTAAGCACGTTCCTTGAAAAATTGCAAATATTTAATTGTAGATTTTATGAAAATTCTTACCCTACACACTGACCAATTGTAGGTAGATACTTTTCTTTCAATCGTTCTACGTCTGCAGCCCATAACTTTATCTTCCAGCTTGCTACATAGAATAATTTCACTTTAATTACCTATTGTCTAGGGATACAGCATGACCAAGAATATTTAGATGGATGATGGCTACATTTTGCAGATGGGGAAGCATTCATCCTTATCTCCCTCAGCCTATTAGTTATAGTCATTTATATCTTTATATTGTTAATGTTACTCTTTTCACGGTGAGAATATTTTTTTTTCTTTGCTGAGCCTAGATGTGATGTTATAAGGCATGGCAAGTTTTAGATGTTTTTGTGCAGTGACTGTCTTAGACTTGCTAGAAAAAATAAGACAAAAAAATGTGCGGCTGTTGATTTATGGCTTGTGCCAAACAAAATGATCTCAAATGTAATTTGGGAATAACTCCCTACTTATAAGCAATGCTGCATTTACTTTGGAATCCAAAATGTAGTGTCACTGGCTTATGTTTCACTAAAATGAATCTAATCAGTAAGTAATGATTATTTGTGTGTGTGTGTATATATCTATATCTATATATATATAGATATATAGTATATATCTATATCTATATCTATATATATATATATATATAGATATAGATATAGATATATAGATATATATATATTTATTTTTTATTTTATTTTTTCATTTGAATGATCACATGGTTTGGTTTATATATATATATATATATATATATATATATATATATACACATATATATTTATAAACCAATAAACCAAACCATGTGCAAATTCAAATTGGAAATTAACCTAATTGATGAAAGCATACTTATTATTTTAATACAAGTTATCCTGGCAAGCACCTGTCTGATATAATGTTAATGTTATTTTTTTCTTTTTCTTTTATTTATAAAATGAAAATATTCCTTTAAATTGGACAAAAGAGACAATTTCTATAGAACGAAGCCCTCTAGTGATGTCCCGAACGGTTCGCTGAACGGTTCGCGAACGGTTCGCCACGTTTCGCCACGAACGGTTTGCCGCGGACTCCAGTCAGCAGACACATTCCAGCCAATCAGCAGCAGACCCTCTCTCCCAGACCCTCCCACCTCCTGGACAGCATCCATTTTGAAGCTGCATTCTTAGTGAGCTGTCCAGGAGGTGGGAGGGTCTGGGAGGGAGGGTCTGCTGCTGATTGGCTGGAATGTGTCTGCTGACTGGAGTCTGCGACGAACCGTTCGCAAACCGTTCCCTTTCCCCAACCAGGCTGAATTATGCAAACAATGGGAATTTGGGAAATAAGATGCATTTTAATTATTCCCAATATGTTACACAGTTTTAAACTATATCGATACAGGATTAGTTAATAAAGTGAGAATTCAAAGTTAATTTAAGGGGAATTTCAAACTTAAGGTTACAATTGTTGATCTGGGTATATATATATATACCAGTTATAAGTCAGTTATGATTTCAGTTTGATTACTTTGCCCTTAAGTTTGAAATCCACCTTGAATTAATTTACAATTTTCACTTTAGTGAATATCCTGAGAGTTTCTGGTTATGTGATTGCCATGTGTGGAAGGTATAATGTATTTGTGCTAGTATTTAAAAAAAACTAACAAAAATAACCCAAAACATCCCACTCTTAGCATCAAGCTGCATCACTTAGAGTCATTTCATTAACTTGAATGTTTTGCCAAATTTCATTATGAATATCACTCATGATGTGAGATTTAGTTAACATGCTAATTATAAGTGGCTTGCCCTTCCTTGTGAATATATAATTACCCTGTCTAAAAATAATGTTTCACAGGGAAATCACATTACTATTGGTTATAGTAAAAATATCTCGTTCTGAGATTAGTTTATTCCTTTCAAAAAATAGAAACAAAATGTTCAGAATCTCTGACTGTTTTCCATTCTAATAATTGGTGATAGGAGATAATTGAATTGCTTGAATATAGTACATTAAGGAAAATCTAGATACTTCGGTTTTATAATGTTGTAGGTGTTGAGAATGAAGATAACAAGCAAAACATTCCTGAATGAGAAAACACTTGATATCTACATCCTGATATTTACATCAATTTGGTAGTTTAGTAACATCATGAGTTGTGCTTTATTAACAGTTTACAACACCTGTGCAGACCACGTCCTTCATTGATCCTTTGATTATAAGTTTTAAAGTCACATATGTGATATATTTTGCTCACATTGCTATGCTTATTCTCAAATGATCAGGAAGTAGATTAATAATGTGCTTAAATGAAAATCAGGGTAATATGTAGCCCATAGCACAAACAATTTACTTTCTGAGTAGTATTTATGTGCTTCATTAAGGTTAAAGCTTGGCTACTTAAGAAATCTCTTTTAGTATAACATTTTCTGAGTTTCAAAATTGCAAGATATATATATTTTTTCCTTAGGTATGATCAGAGTTGAATATTTTTCAGTATGTTTATTGAAGCTAATTCAGATCGAAATTTGATCCGCTGAATTATCAAATAGAATTGTATTGTACCATTCAAATTTGGTTTACATTTGGTCAACATTTGGTCAGAGGTTTTTTTTTTTTTTTTGCTTACTTTTGAGTATTCTGTAGGGAATTTAAACTTTTTAGTCTGGCTGATCCCTGGCTTATTTATTATTTTTATTTATTTACTTATTGGATTTATAGGCTGTCCCCTAAACATCAATAATGTTTCTTTTTACACTGCAGGTGGAAAACTGTATCACAAACAACTGAGCTGGCTCCTCCATGACCCAGTTCAGTTATTTCGGTCATACCTATTCGGAATTACAGAAATTAAACGACTCGCTGATCGCCCAAAGTGAATGCACAAGTCTAAAATAAACTTCTGTGTGGGCAATTTTCTAAATGGTAATACAAAAATATATACTTCTACCCTATGGAATGGAAACATTCCAAATTATGTAACAGTTTAAAGATTAAAAACAGACAACTTGTAGACTGAGTAATTAGGGACTTGACGCCATATGGTTCATATGCTTAGCAATATTTAAAGGAAATCTGTCACCTTAGCAGTGTTTACATACATGTATATACTTATACTTTTAAATTAGGAGACTGCGATATTCATTGCTTCCAAGTGCTTTTCCAAATGGTGTCTGAATATGAATAATAAAAGTTAATAAAATGCTTAAAAAAATAAATACATTTTCAAAAATTATACAGTATGTCTCTCAATAGTGTGTATTGGGAATATCTTTGGTTTTCTCCACCATATAATTTATTTCATATTTCAACAGTTCAGTCATATTTTTTTTCATTATCGTGTTGAAATTAGTGTAGTGGAACTATTTGTGGGTTTTATTCTTGCTTGAAACAACAGTTTTCATTTTCTGCTTTTGTAAATCAAGTTTGTTGGTATGTTTTGTTTCATTCCAAAGAACTGTTAAACTGTAATTCAGTCCATCGAGACTTCATTAATCTAAGGGTTTTCTTCTTGCATTATATTCATTAATTAATTTTAATTAAACCTGAATGTGTTTTATAAAGTGATTTGATTTAATTTGGCTTCTGTATCATTTTAATTCTGTAATATGATCCAGTAAAAAAAGTCACAACAGTCTCCTTTATACCTTTATGCTACCTGATATATCCAGTGATATTGAATTTTCTCGGAGGATTTTATTTAATTCAGTGGATGTCCTAGAGACAACAAAACAGGCATCCATTGCTGCACTGAATATGACATCATTATGTAAACCCCATCAGGGCAAGACTTGCCGTTAGAAATATTGTGATTTCCTTATAAGCCAGTCAATGACTGGGTTGTTAGATGCTTACATGGCCAGACTGGCCAGGTAAAAGGCAGCCAATGAACCTCTTAAAAATTTTAAGATATTCCATGCCATTCTTCACAGAGTGGGCTTTAATGATTTTAACATTGTATTTAAATATTGCAAGTTGGAGCCAGAAATTTCCTATGTTTTCAAATATGATCATTTATATCTTAAAGTATTGTCCAATCATTTCTTTTATCTTCCCACTTTGGACATTGTGAAGTATAAATAAAGTTGGCTAAAAGTAACTGAAATTGCACTAGAGGGTTTATGGCTCCGGGTGCAATGACATCACAAACAGAAAGACGCAAATGTGGAAGCCTTGAATGGAGAAGATTGTGAGTGTCAGTTTGGCTAAATGTATTTTTTTTTTATATTGTAATAAATACTATACTATAAGTTCTTCTCTATTTTTTCTTTTTCATTTCCTCAAAGTATTATTTCCATCATAAATGCAATATTTGAGAGTTCTCTAATCAATAATTATAAAACCTGCTGCAGGTGATATCTAATTGCACTTGTTGTGTGTCTACATTCCCCCCTCTGTTGTTTGCTCCAAAGACACTGTGCAACCATATGAGGTGGTTCAGTCTTTAGGCAGCACTGTGTCACTATAGCAAGGTCACACTTTGAATGTTTAATGATTTTTGAATGGCATGGGATGTGCTAAAGTTACCCTGTTCACACCATTGAGACCCAGGTATCACTCGATATCTAGGACTTCCCTCTATCAACTAGGGTCATATTTTGTTGCCCCAGCAACCTATTTCAGTCCCCATGGCTGTATGATTATGCTTAGCTACAATGATTGTGATCCTGCCCCCAGTCTGTAGGAGACCTTCCTGAAAAGACCCTGACATGGTCTCCCTACATTCCTTCATGTCAATTTTGATTGGCGTTGGTTGTACGGTTAGAGTTACTTATAACCATATGGTTGGTATAGGGTTAGTGCAAAGTACCAAAAATGTATTTACATCACATACATACAAGGCATTTAATAATTAATATTGATATGTTATCAATACTACACATGACGTGTAAAAATTATTGTAAGCAAAAATGTGAAAAAAAAAATAGTTTTTTTAATTGTTCCAATTTTCAAAATTGTATTCATGCTTAATGTTGTTATCAATATATATAGAAATTAAAGAAATCTGCAACTGCCCTTTAAAAAAAAATTATATAGAATAAGTATTGGTGCACTTAAAGAGAAACCCTTGAATCACCACGGAACAAACATAAAGCTTGTTTTGGTTCAGAAGTCGGACAATTGCCTCCATCCTTATGAGGTTAAATATTGAAACAACAGTCTTTCTGCACTGAATTAGTGTAGTATGCACATATATAAAATAAAGATGTCATATATGCATATAAAAATCTCTGCATTAATATATAAAGTAATTATATACAACATGTATGAATAGAAACCCTGATCACATAAAATGTATGCACAAACGCATACCAATGTCATGCAAATCACTGCATTCATTAAAAAATAGGTCACTTAAATCTGAATTTGTGATTAAAAAGTCTGTTCATTTTTTAAAAAATATACACATCCTATTGTAGTGGGCTTTGACATCAACCGAGTGGGATATTCGTCTCTGTGAATACTTTGGATATCTTTTTCATTTTTCATATCATGTCCATTTTCTTTTACTTGTTTTACTAAACTCCTCTTCATATTTTGTAATTTAACAGAGAATCCTTCTTGAGTATATTTATTCTAAAAATCACCTCTTTCCTTTCAGTATAAAGATAGACATATTGTAAATATACCAGTTCATTGTCGTACATCACTACATTTAAGCTTACAGTCTTGTTTTAATGCTTTACACTCTTTTTGGAACACTTCTACTCTCACATTGTATCCATGTCTACTTCTACATTCAATTTCCTCTCCTGCCATTTGCCTTCTCATCTGTTCTCCCTCTGTCCATGCCAGCTCCTTTCCTCTTATCTTCCCTGCTGTCCTTTTCTGATTCTCCTCTATGTCCTTGATAGTTTCTCCCTGCCTTAATGTCAACTCCTATATATCTCATTTATACAATTTGTCTAATTCTATTTCTGTGTCAGCTTCCCTCTGTCTCAATTTCAGCATCTCTTGTTTGCTTTTCCATACCATCTTCTCCTCTCCTTTTCATACTACCTATCCATTTCTATCTCTCGATGGTACCACTTAGCATTATATGCCTGTTTCTATCACTATCACTTTTTCAGTCTCCATATTTCTGTGAAAGCCCTATCCCTTCCATCAGTGCTATCAGTGTCACCTATTTCCTATCCTTCCTTATTACAAATCCTCACAGAATGTAAGCTTGTTTGAACAGTGACATAATTGTATAATTAGTAAGTGCTGCAGAAATAATAGTTATTATTATACAGTTTACTCTCTCCATGCCATTCCTCCATTCTTCCTTTCCTACTCTTCATTCTTCATGCTTTAAGCATCAAACATAATTTATATCTCTTCTACCTCAAACTAGGTTCAACAAGTTTATATCTCAGTGTATATAAACTAAGTTTATATCTCCCTTCTATTGTACTCATCACTATTTCTATGGACAGTGTGATAGGTCTTAATGGACATATCAAATATGACTTGATTTGTTTATTCTTATTTAGTTTTTATCTGTACCAAATCTTTTCACTTATATTGGATATTTCTGCGTTTAAAAAGAATAAGACAGTAGTATTTCAGTAATATAAACTCGGTATCTATATCATCACCATCAAATTACAGTTTTGGCTTAAGTCATAATTCACTACATTTTGCAATAGTTACCTTGACAGCGACCAGCATCTTATCTTTGGTTGGACTTAGGTTATAGCATTCAGCCAGAAACACCTTCCCAAAGGCTCCTTCACCCAGCTCCCTCTTCAGGACAATATCTCTTCTTTTAATATACTGGACATCTGCAAGACAAAGACAGGAATGATGTAAAATTTGCATAATAGGAAAAAAAAATTACATAGGCAAATCAATTTATTATTTTCTTGTTACAGGAGTTATCCTTATATATAATTAAAATCTTAACCTTGGCATTCCGGATATTTGTGCAGTAGATCACTCATGGCGCTCAGACCATCTTAAATGGAGTTTCATGGTTTAATGGAGTAAACAGAAAATATGAGCATGTGGTCACGACTCACCTTGATTCACCTTTTAATTTTTAGCATGTCTATAAAAACATGGAATAACGTACAAGTATCTTTCTTATATTGTATGTCTAACATGAATAGAAAGTCCATGGTCTGCTACAAAAAAAGCCATTAAGCAAGTTTGTATAAACAAATCACTTCCATTTCTCCCCAAACATTAGCATTCCTCTGTTTTCATCTACCTATACACAGAAGAACTTAGTGCTGAAAAATGGAACAATACATCTGTGCAATTATAGCCTTGACATTTTGCTTATTTGAATCAGCTGCCTGATGTCAGGTTGGTTGTACGTTTCCTATTATCCACTGTACTGTATATAATATATTTTCACAATACATTTGTGCCTGAATATTTTGGTTGCATTTTGTTCTCAAGAATTAAGATTCTGCATCCGTTAACGTTCACTACCTACCAACCAATACCTAGTACACCCTGTACTTGTTTACATATAAGCACTTGTTTAAAATAGATGCAATTTGCATAAAAAGTCATGCCTGATTGTTGAGTTCCTGGAGTAATGACATTTTCTATAAGGTTATTATAAGTCGGCATTTATATGTGTCTATCAAGAATTATTTCACTTCAGTAGAAAACCGGTGGAACATTTTATCCCTATAAACGCCTGAGCATTTTAAAGATGTTTCTATATTGGTCCCTGGGTTTCTGAAAATGATTTATAAACTTAATTGAAATAGCAATACAATCAGGCTTTAATAAAATATGGAAGATAAATGTATATTGCAGGAATAAAATGAGATGATTCAAACACTGGCTTCAGATTACTGAAATGATTCAAAGAAACAATCCCGGAAGTCAAATTGTTTATATGTGATATTACTTTCAGGGCAACATTCTTATCTTAATGTAGAATAAAAATGAAAAGCCTTCTTAAAGCAATTTTTTACAACAATCAACAAATCATGATATTGACTGTTATTGATAGAATTAAAATAGTTTGTTGGTGGCCCATGGGAAAAGTGGGTGGGGCATGCATTAAAACATGATGGATTTAGACTAGTGAAATGAGGATTTATCACATGCCATATTTACTTTCCTTTATATCCTTAGAAATATGTTCTAGAAAGGGTCTAATCAGCACCATATTTTCCAAACATGGATCCCTTATTTTTCACAATATTTTAAGAGAACAATTTTAAAGGGTAATTGCCACTTCCCAGAATTTTTAATATTATATTTATTTATCCCTGTATTTAAAATGAATATTTAAGTGGTATATGAAGAGTAAAATGAAATGTAAAACTTGACACTGGCTTATCCTGCAACCTTGTAGCTCTATGCTAGCTCTCTGTCAATCACTGTTATAAGCTCTGTTCTTTGTACCTGGTATTCAGTACCTGTTATAAGGTCTGTCCTTTGTACCTGGTATTCAGTACCTGTTATAAGCTCTGTCCTTTGGGCCTGGTAATTCTTCTCACTTGCATTGTTTGCCCTAGGTTTGCCTTTTCTAAACTGCATTATGAAGTAATGTGCTAAATATATAACATACATTTCAAAGAAAGCTAATTTTTATTGGTACCTTTAACAAATGCAATACACACAGACTGCTGAAGACATTCAGAGACTGCTGAATACACACAGACTGCGGAGTACACACACAGACTGCTGAGTGCACACACAGACTGCTAATTAAACACACATAGACTGCTGAATACATTCACACAGACTGCTAAACATACACACACACAGAGACTGCTGAATACACACACAGACTGCTGAATATACACATACAGTATGTTAAATACACACACAGTAGGTAATTGCATTGCCTGGTTGTCCACTGGTGCTGAATAGTGAACTTTAACCTGCAGCTCCTCTGGCTGCAGGCTGACTTCTCTCTTCTGTCTTCTACTCTGGCAAGTTAAGCACTGTGTTGGAGCGTTGCCATGATAACATGCGGCAATGCTCTGAACTGCCTGCTTGAAGGAGGAGCCTACAGTCTTCCAGGCCTTCTATCCTCCCTCTCCCCTAAGAAAGTACCAGTGGGCAGTGAAGCCAACTCTGGATGGGCTTGCAGGGGAGATGAAATGAAATGGCATTACGGTGGGGCCCTGATGCTCCTGGGACCACCAGGCAACTGCCCAGCATGCCCATGCATTAAGACGTCCCCAAAGCAAGGCTTACACCCTTACTGCTAAATCACACTTGCAGGATTTCACGGGCATCCCCTTTCCTTTGGAACAGCCTGCCTACCACCAGACTCTCCCCTAGTCTTTAATTGTTTAAGAAGTCCCTCAAAACCCATCTTTTCAGATGTCTACCCATATCATAAATTATGGTGCATCAACAATAAGTTGATGCACCATAATTTATGACACGGGTAGGCAGCCTTTGGCACTCCAGATGTGGACTGCCAAAGTCAGTACTATTGATATGCAGTCTGCAACATCTGGCATGCTGAATGTTGTCTACCCCTGGATTATGACATTTGCATGGGCTAAATTTTGAATAAGAGTTAACCAAAGATGATGACTGTGCATTGTATCAGGATTCACCAAGGATTTCCTGAACTTTAGGTAAAAACTTTGCAATAGGTCACTTTAAGAAAAAAACATTTACACATGTTTTTATATCCATCAGTTTAATTTTCTAGAACACTCAAAACACCTATAAATTAAAAGTAAAATTTTTCAAGTTTCAGTAGTATTGATTTACATACAAAAACTTGGTCAGACGCAGCCATTGCAATATTGTACAATATGTAAGATATTTTTTGTTAAACTCTGTGAAATGTCAATGAAACAAACAACTCAACTTAATTACTTTAAAACATTTTCACAAGAACCACCCATGGACACATTTTTTGCAGGGATTAAAAAGGCAGCTTTACAAAAGTTATACGTGGGTGTATCGAAAATGCAGCTCTGTAAGTAATAATTTCAACCTTTGCAGTGTTCATGAGCCAGAATTCAGGACAAAAGTGAGAAATGTGTGTTTCAAGTGATAAGGCTGAAAGATGATAACACAGCTCAGTGATAGAGAAATCAAATCTACACGTGGCTTAGTCTTAAAAAAAACTTTTTTAAAAACTAGCCGTATGAATAGTGGAGCAACCAATATTTTTTGTTATCCAATGCCTTGAAATTTCAATGAAAGAACTGACCTTCAAATAACTATTAAAGAAATGC
Source organism: Pelobates cultripes (assembly GCA_933207985.1). NCBI lineage: Eukaryota > Metazoa > Chordata > Amphibia > Anura > Pelobatidae > Pelobates > Pelobates cultripes. Next base: position 90,574,954 of record OW240914.1, on the reverse strand, counting down.
TTTTGTGCATGATCTCAAATGGGGACATTTTTGAAATAACATTTTGGCTGGTATTGTCTAAAAATGTGTCTTACTGCATCTCGCTATGAGCTTGGTGTTTTAAGAAATCATATATTACTTGCCATACAGCCTATTGGGAGGAACAAAAAGTGCAGACTGTGAATGGATGTTAAAACATTTTTTTTTTTGTTTTCTAAAAAAATGGATATGTGGATTGATGGATGGATTGATGGATGGATGTCGCGTTAGATAGTATATAATACTATATAAGTGGCTCTTTTGCAGATGTAAGAGTTATGGTTTATGCAAACTATAGGTTTATGTTTAAAAAGTAGGGGTATTTTTACTGTGGATATTATAACATTATAATCGTAGATTCCCTTCCTCTGTTTTTTTATTTTTTTTATTGAAGAGAAAAAACAAAATCAATGACTTGTGAAAAACAACCTGTATGATCAGAAATTGTATTAATATTTATGCTGTGCTAAAGCAAATATAAAGAAATGAGAAAGAGACAGCAAATTATAACCTGCCATCAGTAGAATTGGATTGTTCACTGATCTAGTGTACACTAGTCTGATGTGTCATACCTATTGAATAGACAGATAGCTGTCTAATCATGCTGTGTGCATGGTGCTGCAATCTTGTTTTGTGTATTTTCTGACCTCCAAATAAATGTAATACAATAACATCATGTGCAAAATGAAAACAGACAGTGGAAGCCGCAATTAACCTATCTGAATGAGGATGACGCTGATTTGTAATGACCGTGGGTCACCATGACGGATCGCAGTCAAAAGCAAACCTGTAACTTTTTCAAGGAACTCCAATACAATGACTATCAATTTGCTTGTGATGAGGTCAGTGTTCTAAAAGGAGAATGGAATTAATGTGTTTTATTACCTTGATGTATGGCTGCGCACAGACTCTAGTAGAAGCAATCCACTGAACTATGATATTGATGTCAAGCAATATAAAGGATGGTTGTCCATGAACATAGTACTTCTCATAGAAAATATTATTCACTAAATAACACACACTGCATGGAGCTGATCACAAAATCTGTTATCCTTCGTTGAATGCCCTACTGTGTTTACGGGTTTTTTAGCAGAATGCCGTGATACTCTGTTACAAATGTCATACCCATCAATGTTTCTAAACTATTGTTGTAGACTATAACAATAATGTGATGCATGTTAAATGTCTTTCTACCTGAGTATAGTTGTACATTGTTTTACAACGTTTTGATTTAGCTAGCCAGCTTTTGCTGTCTTCGACAGGACCTCTGAGTAGTGCTGGGTTTAGGGATTTGTGGGTCTGGAGCTGGACCTTCAGACAGAGTACAATCCATTAATTGGGAAGCAATCAATAAATACAAAATAACAATATTAATACATTGCAATTTCACCATAGATTAAAAATGGAAAAATTGGAATTGCACAACACTGTGTAATATGTTGTTCGTTAAAACATATTACTACTACTACCAGTAATGGTGATGATAAGTAAATAGTAGTAACTAATGTGACATAGTATATATTCATCAAGATGCCTTTTGAAAAGACTACCCTAAACACCATAACAAACTAAAGCACAACCTCCACTTCTGCTGTTGGATACTCATGCTACTGAGCTAAGTCTAGAAGTACAGACCCTCAACTGACACTCTCAGCCAATGAACATGGCAGTGCATGCTGTGTTTGGCTCATTGGAGATAATACTAGCTTTTTACAGGAGACAGTTCTTAAACTGTTTTACTACTTACTCTGGGCGATTTACAGAGAACTCCTGGCACCATACCCACAACAGCATGCTGTGTGGTCATGTTGCTTGGAGTGTTCCTTTAAACAGCATCTTGAAGGAACAGAGACAAGCCTTTACTGGAAGACTGATTGCATGATCTAATGTCAAACTGCAATTAAAGCTTTGACAATAAACTGAAGTTATTTCCAACACCTGCATATTTTTAGAGTTGAATTTTACATCATAACTAGAGGGTAACAATGCTATACTCCTGTATGACAAGATCTCCTGATTGTATAGATGTCTGCATGAGATATATTACACATTGACAGAATGGATTGAAACTGATAGCCACATTCTCTAGCTCTCCTGCCGGTACCTGCTAGGGAAAGCTACAGCCAACTGTGCAAGTTCTATATTTGGATCTCTGACGTACACCAGACTTGCTGTTTATTTGTTTCACATGAACCTGTAGATGTTTGTCAGCTAAACACTTGTCACCTGTCTTGTGTGCATCTAGCAATACACATTTAAAGGAAATCTCAGCTTGTGGTGTATTCATTAAACAGACATTTCCGAGTCATAAAAAGAAACCATTTGAATGGCAAATTACCGATAGTAAGTCTCAATGAATTCGGCTTCCTGTCAAACCTCATTAGTTGGGATTGTTGTGCTGCTTAACTAGTGTAATGCAAAGTGAAAGACAAAATGCAAACAAAAGTGAAATGCTTTGGGGGCAAGATATAAGGCACATTAATGTTCAATAGAGGAGCATTGTCAGCTGTCTATGTTCTTGTTGCTAAATATAATATTATAGAATAATCCTTGTGTATTTATTTTAAAATTGTCCTATTTACCATGGTGCAGAAAGGCACTATATACAGTATTCGGTGCTGTATAAAATTTATATTTGCAGCTCTCTTTAGGTATGTTCTTTGCTACTATAACAATCTGGGCCTTAAAGGAATACTCCAAGAGATTCTTTTTTTTCATTTTACAAAACGTTGTTTAGAAATTCAATAGAACTTGCCATTTTTATAAATGAACCTTGTTTTCACCCTCTGGCTGTCAATCAGACAACTGGTTTGGTTAGCTCAGTGGAGAAAAACTCAAGAGGCACTCAATTGCCCAGAGCACCTGCCTTGCAAAGACTTTCTATTGAGCTGCATTTGGAAGTATGTGATTGGACAGCCACAGAAAGCTTGTAAAAACTACAGATAAGAAATCTGCAACTTTTGCAACCTTTTTTTAGATATACTCCCAATGAAAAATAATTCATAATTAATTCATAATTAAATGCATGTATGTTTTCATTGGGATATATCTACTAAATAGTGATATTTTTTTCTGGGGGAAGTGGAGTGAACAAAGAAAAAATGAATAAATGAATCTGATTATTGTATCTGTATTGCAACAAAAGAAAAGGAAAAAATATATATATTTATATAACATAACAAAAAAGAAAAATATTTACCTAATATCCGATTTCAGTTCTGGCGGAACAGGTAGGTGTTAGGTGGTTAATTGCACATCTAAAACCTCACTAGGCAGAACTTAGAAGTTGATGTCGGGTGAAACGCAGGCAAGTGTAAAATGCCCCTGCATCAATTTCAGGTAAGTATTTTATTTTTGTAATATCTGCAAATTGATAATTGTGCTAGTACAATAGAATTAATTTACATTAAATATAGCATCAAATGCTATTCTTTTTTTTTTTTTGGTCAATCTTTGTTTTTATTGAAGCTTATGATAGAACCATACAGAAAATAAAGCAAGGGGCTTATGCATGTAAGACATATGTTATGCATAACAGCAAGATTGTTGCATGAACTCCCATGTATAGTGGCCTCTTTTTATAAATGTTACAACAGTGTAGTACTACGCAGGTCAAACAGGTAGGTGCAGTTTAAGTAATATCAATAGGAACAGTCAAGCCTTAAGTAGCTTATAAAGTAGACGGTATGCAACCCATGCGATTAATAGGGCTCTGTGCCTAGCGGGGTATGCCTACGGAGGGTCGGTATTATGTGGCGATTTTGCTAGTTTTGCCCTGACTCATGCTAGATTAGAGACATCAAGTTAGGCTGCTTTCAAAGACCAATCTAGTACAAGGTGAACTGTGCTCGATTTGCATGTTATTCTGATGTGCCCAATACATGGTCATAGGAACGTCAGCTGTCTAGATACCAGGGTAGACTATGGAGTATTGAAGCCAAGATAACATACAGCATATCAGATATGTGCGGTTTTAAGTACAAAGTGGTTAAGCTGACCCATCAAAGTTGCCCCTGGGTATGCATGCCTGTGTCGCCAATAACAATTATTCTACATCCCACTCTCTAGTGCTCATAGCATCAACATTATTTGCGGCAAGTCAGGGTAAGGAGCATTACTGTGTGTCTACTTGTTTATTCAGCATACCCCACAGGGTGGGTGGGCGCCATAGTATATGTGAGTGCAAGTAGCTAGGGATATGATGTATAATTAGAGGCATATTGTTTCATCAATTATAAAATAAAGTGAGAGGAGAGGAGAGATTTAAAGAGAACTGTGAGTCTGCGAACCATTCCCTTTCAGCCCATGCCGGTTTGCAGCAATCTGTCATCGGGGGTGGGAAGGCAAAGGATGTCGGAGTGGCTATTGCGGCGCGAGGGCCCCTTCTAGCCCCAGGTCTGTGTAGAAGGTGGCATTGTCTGACCACTGACTTGAGGGCTCTGTGAGTTCAAGGCATTCCCATGTCGGGTGCAGAGGATGTTGCCGGTGTTCTGTTGCCTCCTGCGGCAGGCATTCTTCCTGCAGGGTGATTGATGCTGTGGAGGCAATCTCCTTACGACCCTCAGCCTGGGCGGGTTGCATACTTGTGTGGCTAGCGAGGGGATAGTTGCTTTGCCTGGAGTAGGGCGCCTCTTCCCCTTGTTCCCGGCTCCGTTCTTGCATTCTGGGTGCCCTTTCGATGGTGTCTTTCTCAGCTCCCCATGTTCCCGGGTCAGCTTGGAAACCTTATTTGTTTAGTTTGCGCTTTACTGTGCTCACTGCCTGTTGCCACAAAGTCTTGCTGCAGGTCTTTTGCAGTCACTTAAACCTGCCTTCTCAGAAATCTGGTTGCAGTCAGTGATAGCTTCCTTTTTCTGCCCCGTCCAGATAGTGTAACTACTGTTCCTTCAACTTAGAATTTGCAAACTATGCCTCCAACGGTGTCTCTAGGAACATTCAGTGCCTTCACCATCTTTTTGTATCCTGTTCCTTTTTTGTGAGGAGTGAAGATCTCTTCACTTAACTTTGTGGACCATTCTTTTAACTTATATTTCTAACATGCAGTCAAATGTGACACTCAATAAACGCCTAGTCAGTTCAGTTATTTAAAGCACATTATTTAACTAATAGCCTTTGATTAGTTACATCAGGTGTGCTTGAAGCAACACTTGTTTTGCATATTTGTGCTGTTGTGAGGGATTCTATTCAGGGGGTTGAATAATTTTGAGACTGGAGAAGTTATTATAAGTTGCCTATTTTAGTTGAATTTGGGGAAATCAGTTGAAGCATTTGTTGTGTTGAGCTATCTAAATTTTTTTTGTTTAATTTGTTCATTGCAAACAGCTGAAAGTCTGTAAATTTTGATATTAAAATAGATTTTCAATGAGAGCTGAATCATTTCGATAACAACTGTACATGTTAATTGAAATTATTTTTGGGCTTAAACCCCAGGTGTTTTTGACCCTAGCAACATCCCTGATACGAATAGTCATATACTTGAAAACTAGAGAAATCTCAATGTATCTTTCCTGGTAAAATATTTTATAAATAAATAAATAATATAAAATTATATAAAGCAAATATGTAAAGTAGACTTTGTAGGACAATATAAAATCATCTCAAAATGCATTTACCAGCATGCATTTTGAGATGATATGTCTATCAAACATATTTGTTATCTGTCTTTCCTATCTATTTTTTTTATACCTTGGGCACACCCAAAACATCAATTTCTTAGTACTGGTGTTGCTTTAAAGGCCAATATACATGCAACATATGCACCAAGGGAACCACACACACACACAGAAACACACTGTACATTACTACAAGTGTTCATGTCTAAATCTATTCACTTAACCACATAACAATGCTTCACAAAAAACATATGGTGGTACAAAAATGTGTGGACCTAACATCAACAATCCAAACATCAGCTAACATCAACCATCAAGGAGGCCCCTGGATATGTCCCTCCAATCAAAACATAATTGGGATAGTTTCTGACAGGAGAGCCTTGTTTCAAGTACCTCCTTGATGGTTGATGTTAGCTGCTGCAATCCAACTGCCCTTCCAATGATTTTAAAATACCTCAGGGCTTTATAGATTGTTTGAAGCTCCAGGCCATTGGAAAGAAAGAGACTGAGCTGTTTGTTCCATGTACCTTGATGCAATCCAACTGCCCTTCCAATGATTTTAAAATACCTCAGGGCTTTATAGATTGTTTGAAGCTCCAGGTCATTGAAAAGAAGGAGACTGAGCTGTTTGTTCCATGTACCTTGAGCATATAGGTTGTTGAGATGAGCGCCCCATCCTTGAGAACTGACACCTATAATGATTGTTTTCAAGTTGGCCTCTTCCAGGGGCACTCCTTTTGTGCATTCTCCTCCTGAGTCCACCATCATATCATATCATAGAAAACCATTTGGCTGGGTTTGAGACTGTAATTGACTGATCCAAGGTTGGTTCCAGGAAAAACTGGGTTAGAAACTCCCACTGTAGGACTATTGTGTGCCATTGTGCCCACCGAACAAGACCTGTAGATGAGATAATTGAGTCTAGTATGCTAATGCTATTGCGGGCTGAATAGAATTTCTTCCTCAGCAAGCTTTCTTTTTATCTATCACTTCTATCATCATCCGGTGTTGATGTTCTTCGGGTAGGATTATTTGTTCCTGAACTGTGCCTATACTTGCTCTCAGAAATAAAATTGAATTTGAGGGAGTTACGGAACTTTTATCATAGTTTGCAATCCAGCCATGAAGTTCCAGAATGTTGATAACTTTGCATGTGATCTTCACTGATTTGGCATATGAATCAACAATCAAAAGTCACATTGTCTAAGTAGTGATAAATCTGTATTCCTTGTTGATGAATGTATGCTCTCAGCTTTGGAGAAAGTTCTTGGGGCATAACTGAGACCGAACAGAAGGCCCAGGAATTGGAAGTGCTTTCCCAGTACAAAGAATCTCAGATACTTTTTCTGCGAAGACAAGATGGGAATGTGGTAGTAAGCATCCTTCAAGTCTATTTTTGTCAACCAATCTCCTAGATGTATTCCTTTTATTATCTGAGGAAGAGATTCCATCTTGAATGGCTTCTCTACAAGATGCTTGTTTTGACATTTCAAATTGAGAATAAAGCTCCACTTCCCCATGATCTTTGGAGGTAGGTAGAATATGTGCCATGGAATTTCTCCTTCAGTGGAACTTCTCTGTGACTTTGTTTGTTAGGAGTTCCAAAACTGCAATCTTCATAGGAGTTATCTTTAGAGATGATACATGAGAGTCTACAAACCTTGGAGAAGGAATCAATGAGAAATGTATTCTGTAGTCATTTTGAAAAAAATTCAATGCCCATGAATCTGAAATAATCTTGATCCAGATGAAAAAGAATGTTCTTAATCTTTCTCCATGTCCTTGACCTTGCAACCTTCAAAAATAATTTTTAGAGTATTCCTTACCTGGGTGATACTGCCTGGAATCATGAAAGGATCTGTCCTCTCTAATTTACTTGTCTCACCAGGAGTAAAAATAATGTTTCCCTCTGCCTTTTTTCCTTAGATTTTTTTCCTTAATTTATTAAAAAAGATATCGAAAGAAGCCGGTGTGAGGGCTCAGTGTTAATGCATCATTCGTAGAATATGTTCCACCCCTGGGTCGCAGGTTCAAATCCCGGCCGGGATGACTTAGCCCTTCATCCTTCCAAGTTATATAAAATGAGTACCATTAAATTTGGTAATAGTAATAACCCCTGGATGTTGAGTTAAGGTACTTGAAAACCAGAGTAATCTGAATGTGCCTTTCCTGGTTAAATACTTTGTTTTTATTATTATTATTTTTATTATTATTAAGTGGATCATCAAATAGTAAATCACCCTGGAATGGAATAGTACATAATTTAGACTTTGATCCATAGTCTGCTCCCCATGAATATAGTCAGAGACTACTTCTGATAACCATTACTTTAGAGATCAGCTTGATGATATCTAATGATGCTTCTGTAAGAAAACATGCAGCTAGATCTAGATCTCTGGTGGATTCCAAAAGGGACTCTTTTCTAACCATGGATGAGAGATCCTCTATCAACCTCTGGGTCCAAACTTTCATGGCTTTAGAGAGAGAGTTTAACATTAGGTTAACTATTGCAAGATGTAAATCTGCTCCCAAGACTAGTTAAGCTTTAACTAAGTTTCTGTCTGTTCTTCTTGTGTGTCTAATTAGAGCTGGACCTATCCTGGGAGTAGAACTCCAGAACTTGCAATCTTCAGTATTCAAAGTGTATACACAAGGAGTCTTGTTTGTTAGCTGGCTTATTTTTTACGGTTTCATCCATTCATATAAGATAGCAGAGTGTAGGGGGACGAATGCCTTCTGCTTTCTAAGATCTTCAAAAATATTAATCTGGTATCATTATAGGTGCTTTGGGCATGAGCAAACTGCGCCGAGGGACACTGAAGCAAAAACACCTCAGGTGTGAGAGTCTCATCTGAAAATGAGGCCCAGAACATATTGAAGTTCTAGGAAAGGCAAAATTAAGCATATGCCAGCAGTTATAGCAATAATGACAGTTTTGATCAAATATTATAATGATAAGATGTTGAAAGACATTTTCAAGATTCTTTTGTATCAGGTATTGTACCGGAGGATTGGAGGAAGGCAGATGTAGTTCCTATATTTAAAAAGGGTTCAAATTCCTTGCCTGTAAATTATAGACCTGTGAGTTTAACTTCTGTGACTGTGAAAATATTTGAAGGGCTATTAAGGGAGAATATTCAGGAATTAATTGGGAAAAACTATGTTATTAGCAATAATCAACATGGTTTTATGAAACATAGGTCATGTCAAACTAACCTAATTGCATTCTATGAAGAAGTAGATATATAGATCAAGGTGTTGCAGAGGATGTGATCTATTTGGATTTTGAAAAGGCATTTCATATGGTTCCTCACAATAGGTTAGTCTTCAAACTAAAAGAAATTGGTCTAGATGAATATTCTTGTTCTTGGGTAGAACATTGGCTTAAGGATAGAGTACAACAAGTTGTCATTAATGGTAAATTTTCAGGCTGGACAAAAGTGGTAAGTGGTGTCCCTCAGGGTTCTGTTTTGGGACTGCTTCTATTCAACATAATGCACTTCGGGGTCAAGAATGCACAAGCAACTTACACCCTAACTGGTAGTGAATTAGGGATAACCACACACGAGAAGGATTTGGGAATTGCTATAGACAACAAATTAGGCAGCAATATACAATGTCAATCTGCAGTTGCTAAGGCCAGTAAGGTTTTGTCATGTATAAATAGGTCCATAAATTCTCGGGATGAAAATATAATTTTGCCTCTTTATAAATCACTGGTAAGACAACTCCTTGAATATGCTGTGCAATTTTGGGCACCTGTTCTAAAGAAGGATATCATGGCACCATAAAAAGTGCAGAGACAAGCTACAAAATTGATAAAAGGAATGGAGCATTTTAGTTACGAAGAAAGGTTAAAAAATGTAAGTCTCTTTAGTTTGGAAAAACAGTGCTAACATTATACAAATATTTTTTGGGCCAATATAAACCATTATCTGGAAATTCATAAACAGGGCTATACATAGGACAAGAAGGCATGCATTTAGGCTGGAAGAACGAAGATTTCATCTAAGGGAAAGAAATTTTTTTTTTACAGTAAGAGCAATAAGGATATGGAATTCTCTGCCTGAAGAGGTGGTTTTAACAGAGTCCATACAGATGTTTAAACTGCAATTGGATACATACTTGCAAAAACATAACCTACAGGGATATAATTAGAGGAAGGCTGAACTTGGTAGACGCAAGTCTCTTTTCAACTGTGTAACTATGTAACTATGTACAGCGACCTTGCTTACCTCAACAATATGAGGGGCGTCATCTGGTCCCTGTCTCCAGACTGGCAGTGTTTCTGACGCCGCACGCTCCAGAGCAGCATCCTTATATGCGTGCTGCACCCAGGCCGGCACACAGTGATGACCTCAGAGACCACAAGGGAAGGAAGAAACTCCTCCCACGTGTTGTGGTTAACACTAATTGGAGGTTAGCCAATCAGACACACCCTGTGTGTATATAAGCTAATGTCTCCCTTGCCTCCGTGCCCTGTTGTGGTCTTTGGTTTACCATTAAGCGTTGCACTTATTTGGATTTCCTGGTTACTGATATTTGGCTTTGACTCTTGTCATTCCGTCTCTCTGTTTCCCTTGACCTCAGCTCATGTTTTGACTATCCCTTTTTGTATAACCCGACCATTCTAAGGATCGGTATTGCAATTCTCCATACTCTCTCTTGTCTGCGTGTTAGGGTTCCCTAGTGAACATTACACCGTCTTTTTCCTAAATCTTTTATGGGAGAGAAAACTCCTAGGGTTTTGCCTTTAGTAAGTCCTTATCATTGTGCCATATCTCCAAATAAATTATTTTAGTTTCCCTTGAACCTCATGTAGAATTAACGTACCCTGTTTTATTATGTTCCCGCTTGGTTTCACATATCCACTTACTTTACAAAGCCTCTCTTATGTTCCCCTGATTCACTTTCCACTTAGTTTTGTCCCCAAAAAATTATTTCCAGACCACTTTGTTGTAATCACATTCTTTATTTCGGTTCTCCTCCTACTGATACTGATCCCTTTTAAGGAAAAATCTATTTGACACAATCCAAAATGCTGTCTTTCATATTGTAACATGTCACAGATCACGTATTGTAAAATTGATAGAGTGTATCAATGAATTTAGGATCATTAAATTGGGATCAGTTATATCTAAGGTAAACGCAATCGTTTAGTAAACATATGTTTTGGTTTAACAAAAGTATAGACCATTTTAATTTTTTTCATTTTTTCATTTATTTGCCATGAATGTATCAAGCAAGGCTGGACTGGAGCTCTAATTTTTCTTGCAGGAATTTAGACATGAATAATTTGTAATTTGTCTATTTTTGTTAAATGTAGGAGCCAATCCGATTTCGTTAAAAGCAAGGAAAATGTATTGTGTTCAACATAATCAGATTTAAGTACTATGGCTTGTGACTCAACCACTCCCTGGACACTGGGGCTTATGAAGTCCTGGTTTACAGTGAAATATGTAAATATCTGTCAGTAGGCCCTGAATTGGTAACATGGGCCACCTTCAACTGTTACTTGGCCGTATCCTTCATGATGTTCAGCCAGACAAAACCCTCTGGGAGTTGTTCTAGAAAACTAGTTTCATGCTGTACATTTCTCTCCATGTATAAAGTCCTGAATATATAATACACTCAGTGGATAATTCAAATCTTTCTTAAATACTAACAAGACAATTCCTATGAAAAGGTTCAATAATTAACAATGGATCACAAATACAAACCTGACAATACAAACCCTGTACGCAAATCTCACAATTAGAAAAAAGTTGCCAATTAGTTCCATCAATCTCCAATTTAAAGAGTGTTAAGGTCAATTAAATCTATTGCACATTGATTACATTTTGAAATTCTCCTTGTTCCAGAGTTTCACATATCTGTTATATTTTTATGTGTTTGGCTCTGAATAACGCAAGGAACAAATTGTATGCATGTAAATATGATGGCGAGTCTTTTGGTAAATTGCAGCAAAAGTCACCTTTTTTCAACTAATCCATTCCACTGAAAATAAAAATCATTATTGCAAGCTTCAGGCGTAGCATTTAAAATACATTAGACGTGTGATGAATGGATGAATTGCATTGTACAAAGATCTCTGGTAATATGTACACTCTGCTCTCTCGTTTTGGTGCATATCATTTGCTTCATCAGGGAATGAATATTGATGACCTATGAATATTTCTGGCAAACATGAATGCTCTATGCAGCTGGGTTTTCATAACGTCTGCCAAGAGATTTTCCTTAGTGTCTGCTTGACAGAGCTGCTTTTGATCACCTTTAATACTAAACGAAGACATTAAAAAGGAATCACATGGTCCAGTGGACAGAGCAAGACTGCTTCACTCGGAATGGAAAAAAAATAATCTTCCACTTGTGACCAGATTTTTTTTCCCCGTTGCAATCAGTGCTTGAAAAATGTAAATTGTTTTTCTTTTCTTTTTTTATTTACTTTTTAATCACAAAAAAAGTTTCCATGAGTATTAACCATTCTTTAGCAGTGAGTTTCAGAAACATATACGTAAATGTTTTATAGACCACTGTTTAATTGTGGCTGACTATGATTGTTGTAACATTGTAACATTTACATTGAGTTGTGTCATTTTGAGTCTCTCTCACACATGGGGGGGTGTAATAGATGCAAACACTTATAAAGAGCCACTCCAAGCACACTTTAATTGCATAGGTCATGGTGTAAATAGTTTCCCTTCTTCTGTATCTTTGTAAACAGTGTCTTATTATAACAGTAACCAAATTAATGTTTCCCCAGCTGTCAAAGTTCTGATGGGGCAAGCACCCAGTGGTACTAACTTTTTAAGCAAAATGTACCCCTTCTCCTCCAACAGGCTCCTTCATTGCTGATGGAGCTAGAGTCTATAGCTCACAATGCAGCTGTCTATTTAGGAGACAATTTCATTCATCTCATCTGATAAATTGAGCTGCTGCAGAGAACTGAACAACATATCCCATAAACCCTGATGGGCAAGAATTTTAATAATATGCTCAACTCCTTTCTAAAGCAATGTCAAAGCTAGCATTGGCTTACAGGTGTTTGTTTGTTACATCTTAGCCTGTGCAGACCTTACCGGTCAAAGCTGAAGATAGCAGGGAGATCAGCAAACCTGGAAATGCTTTGCATTTTTATACATTTATATGAATACAGAAAAAAAAATACCATAAAGTGTCTCAACATTTTGGTAAATATAGTCACAATGAAATGAGCATAAAAATAACTTTTAATGGATATATTAAAATGTAAAATAGAAAAAATAAAAACAAAACAAAAAGCAGAAGGCTACAAAATAATATGCCCGATAAACTAGTTGGGGTATTAAACCTCCAATAGAACCAATAGCAAGAGAAGTGTTGCTTCAAATAAATACTTATTAGTGTAAAGTAAAACTACTTGCTATGAACAATGGGAAAGTGGGATACTAGTATCCTCTAAACTCCTCCTGAAGAACAGGGTAGGTTGAATATAGATGAAATGCCTCTATTGCACAAGGGGTTAAACAGCACAACAGTTGGTTGCAATGGTTAATAGAAAAGAGGCAGGGAATACCTGTAAAATAAAGAGGTATAGGAGACAGTTGCAAGCTGGGTTAGATATAATGGTCAGTAGAAATATAGAGACCATAGGTAATCCTGAGGTGTAAATACAAAGAGATACTTTAATAGTTAAAAGTTAAGCCACTTTCTATAAACAATGTCATTGAATTCAAGATAGGAGGGTGGAGTATTAGTATCCTCTGAACTCCTCCTGCAAAACAGCACACCAATATGGTTGCAATAGTTAATAGAAAAGAGGCAGAGAATACCTGTAAATAGGGAGGTATAGGAGGCAGTAGCAAGCTAGGATTAGATACAATGATAAATAGAGATGTAGAAGATATAGGTAATCCTTACGCTTGTAAGATAGAAAAACTAAGTGCCTTCGAGGGCACCCCTTAATAAATGCCTATACTATATAACTCAACCCCCCAAAAAGGAATAAAAAGACAAAGGATAGGACAAGAAAAAAGGATGCCTAGTTGTAAAAGCAAGATCGCTAGTCAGACCGCGGCTGAATAAGTGCAGCAGCAGATGAATGTCAAGCTAGGCGTCCTAAACCCCCTGGTATCCCACTTTCCCATTGTTCATAGCAAGTAGTTTTACTTTACTAATAAGTATTTATTTGAAGAAACACTTCTCTTGCTGTTGGTTCTATTGGAGGTTTAATACCCCAACTAGTTTATAGGACATATTATTTTGTAGCCTTGTGCTTTTTGTTTTGTTTTTATTTTTTCTATTTTACATTTTAATATATCCATTAAAAGTTATTTTTTTCTGCTTATTTCATTGTGACTATATTTACCAAAATGTTGAGACACTTTATGGTAGTTTTTTTTTCTTTTCTTTTCTGTATCCATATAAATTTACCATTTAGGGGTTACCCCCCATTTTTTTCTACCCATATTCGTGCCTCATATTTATATCTAGGCTCTCCTTTTTTCTTTTTTAGTTATTTTGCATTTTTATACATCTTCTATGTACATAAAAATGCAAATCATTAAAAATTTTATCAACTTCGGTCTAGATTACCTCTTTAAGAGATTTCAAAATAGTGTTCAAAAAGGAACTTTAAAATAAGGATCTACATTTTCAATTGCCCACTACTCAATGACAAGTGTGATTTCAGTCATGGTGAGTAGAAATTAATCTCTGGTTAGAATGCCATGGATCCACCAGTCTTGCAGTGGTAAGTTCATTTTGACTCCTGCTTAAAAAAATAAGATTATTATTTTAGATAGATACCATTGGATATTATCTGCAATCATGCAGATTTGTAGCCATTGTAAGGATAGCAGAATAAACCTAATTTAAAACATCACAAACAAGTGATTGTTACTAACAAAGCGTTGCTTAAGTGAGAACATCAGTTGCAATTAAAGAAAATAGACGTGGATTTGCATTGGAACAGTTTGGTAATTTTTGTAAGCAACAGCAAATGTGCAGTTTATCTATTTTGTGTTACATGAATCCTAATGAAATAGCGGCAACTACGTGATAACGTGCCTGAAATTTCCTTTCAATAGGGAACCAGGAGCCTCAGCCTAAAAGAGCGATCGAAATGTAGCTCACACAGCCTACCACCAATACCTATGGCAAGCTTGATTAATTTCTCTAAATTTATAATAAAGAAATCCCATGATGTTACAGCAAGGTGGGAAATCATTTCCTGAATTTCTGATTGCATCTTATCCATATCTAGCATCTCATCCTGGTATAGTGGGTTTCTTTTTCCCGCTCTCTGGTTTTGAATGGGAAAAAAAGCAAGTTATCCTCCTATGAACAGAGAATATCATGCAACTCTCAATGCTTCAAACAGGACCACTTAAAGAGGGCCCTCACACTTCCCCTCAGTGCTTCTGGATGACTCAGACTAACACAGCCCTGTGAGGGTGCTTTTAAAGTGGTCTGTACTTAATATTGGCACAGGCAATTGAGCTCCCCCACTGGACCATCAGGGATCCAGTAACCCACCAAGGAAGCTAAGCAGCATGAAAAAGGGTTGGGTCATACATGCACACACAACACTCAGCATCACATATCACATACACACATATCACTCAGACTCCACTACACATACACAGTCTGCCCCCATTCATCTCTCACCCTCTGCATACTTTTGATCCAGAGTATGTACAGGGTGAGAGCTGCATATACTCTCATACACATAACACACCACCATTTGCAGAAAAACTCTAGGAGGGGATCCTAATCTAGCACCCTGCCTAGGGCCCCGGGCAACCTCAATACGGCTCTGGATATAGAGGGATAAAATAGAGACTTGAGAGAAAAATGTAGAAATATAAATGTGTGTAAAAGAGCACTGAAAAAAAGAAAGGTAACTTGGGCTTAATGCAAATTAACATTAACAATGTTGGGAATATATATATATATACATATATATATATATGAAACTGCAAGCTAACAAAAGCTGTCAAAAGACCTGAATAAGTGAGTTCCAGAAGGCTGCTTTACCTTACCCACGAACTTGTTCTCTCAGCATTGAATGAACAGCTCATTGTCACCACCACCCTATGTGGTCTACTTTAGATAAACTGATACCCACTCTCCTGTCAACACATTTTAATATCCCAATGAAACCTGAAAAAAGGAAGAAACTGTTCATTGACCTGCACATTGATCCCTAGAGGCATAATGAAGTGATATCATCAGCTAATCTGGCTATACTGCAGTTTGCAATATGTTTTTAAACATCATTTCCACTTGCCAAGCTGTTTGCATGTATGCTTGCATTTGGGAATATTGCTGATAAATTATATGTGTTTATGATAGTATTTTATTCTCAAGTTATAAGTGCAGTAGCTGTGTAGGAGGCATGGCATAAGTTAAAATAAGTATGTGCTAGAGTGCTACAAGTTCTTCATTTGGCTGCATTATTTAATAATGTGTAATTGAGCAGATAACATTAGAGTACAGTGTAATTATTTGGGGAAGCTGCTGTGACTTTCTCTACACTTGCTATCCATACAGTTTCGACTGAATTAAGAGATCCTGCATGGGTGCCATATTCTGCTGGTTTGGTTAATCAGAGAACTGCCAGTAATGTCTCATGCTTTTTCCTCAACACATTGCAATTACTCAGACATTCCACTGCAAATTCCCCTCATTCTTTAAGGAAGACATTGATACATAATGATGACAAAGAAAACACTGGTAAAAAGCAAGAGAACAAAATAATGATTTAGTGGAGTTAATGTAAACAGCTCCAGTTTGATCAAAAAGACTGATGCCTTAATCAGCCGCATACATTTAAAATAAAACAATTCTTCATCAGAGAAATGAAAAATACCCGATATTAGTGAAGAGTGAAGAGGTTGACAATGATCAGTATTAGAATAGCCTTTCATCTGATTTGTAACAAAATATGGTTTATTTCAGTAAAGTTAATTATGTCACACGAAGGTCATTCTTCCCAAATAAACATCTATATTTCTATATGATAGAAAAAAATTAATAGCATTAATAAAGTGAATAAATAATAAAAAGAAACAATATAAAATGCAAATTCAGGCAAATTTCTGTACAGAGTGCATATTTAATCAAAAAATCTAAACCACATAACTACTACAGCACGCTATTAATAAGGTGCCACTATTATTTGTAGCAAACCTAAATTAGAGCAGTTTTGACTGGGGTCTGTTGGGTGATACTCTTCCTCTTTACTTCTTTCTATGGAGAGCTGTAGGCTCTCTGTCTGAGCTAAGCCTAGCAGTGCCAGACTTAGCTCATTGGTTGATAGTGATCAGCTGGTGCTCTCAGCTAGTGGGCTAACCCTGCATCCACATTTCAAGACATTTTACCATTTTAACATGTGTGCCATTATATTTCCAGTCTTCTCCTACGTCTTGATTCTTCCCATTACTTCCAATATGTTCCCTAGTTTTAATCTAGCTTTGAAGCCCATTACTTTTGTTGTTGAAAGTGGTTTGCCCCTAGTATTCCAGAATTAACTCAGATAGTGCTTTTACATGCTAAAAAAAAAAATATTGTGGTCTGTGTCTGCAGAAGAGTCACAACTGAGTCATACCTTAATGGATATATGAAAAGGTCTTCGAGCAGCCTAACCAACTGACCAATAGCTTAAAGCAGTGCCCTGCACAGTCTCTTGCTTGAAACAATCCATAAGAATGGGGAAGACCTTGTGAAGTCCTATAAGATTTGGAGTTGGGAAGAACATCATAATACTGGGCAGGGTCATTCTATATGTACCAAAATGTATCATCTCGATTCTGCTACTAGGAGTAATATAACACAAAAATGTTAATGCTAAAAATTTCACAATAAATCCTTACATTCTACCACATTCCATTCTTCAATGTCAGCTCTTTTATAAGATTTGATGATGTTGCCTTTAACTGCAACATATGTGATTTATAACAGAAAGACACATTATTGCTACTATTAATGTATGGAAAGATTTATTAGCATAAAACAGAGAGCTGCATGTGTTTGTCTCTGCCAGTAAGGTTAGGGTAAATGATCTGTGACACATAAAGCTTTCAAAAAGATGAAGATATTTTTCTTTCTGAGAAGCAAATTCGGCTCTATTTTATTTAAATAAGGCAGTTCACCCCTAAATAGTTTGCTTTGTTTTGTAACTGTGGATATGACTGTAAGTCAGTGTCTTTTTCTTTGCCGTTTATCAAGTGACCTTATATTGATATAAAATTTTAAATGAAGCTGCTACTATATTTTGTGTATAATTTTCCACTCAAAAACCATCAATAATAATTGCTTCCATTGTTTTAGTTGCCCTGATTTAAAATGGAATTGCTTCAATTTGGGCTACAAGTTTAACACTCGTACTGCTTGAAATCCAGTATCAAAAGATAATTAGAACATTAAAGAATTGTAAATATAGAATTTCAATAATATGTTTTCACATCTACTAAAATAATAACACAGTGGATTAGATTTATGAGAAAATGTGGAAAACAACATTTATGTAAATCTTCATCTATTCAAGTTAATTAATTATTTTTCAATGTATGCAAGAAATTAAATATATATATATATATATATATATATTTGATCTTGTTAGCTAGAGATTCCTTAAACTAGTATATGGTAAAGCAAACCTTCCAATCAAGTTTATCATCTTGATATAACTAATAGTCATAAAATCACTGTATTTACTTGCATTATAAATATGTTTTGAATATTTATTTTGCATAAGATCCATTTACAAACATCAGAGTAAACCCCTTAGTCAGTATACAAAAGACCCAGCATTCAAGGCTTGTAAAAAGGGAATTTTACTCATAGACAGTTTGGTGTCATTTAATTAATTTGTTAATATTGTTGGACTGGCCATTCTGATCATTTTTCACTGGCATATATGTTTATATTGGCGTATGCCAATATAAACATATAAGCATTAATAAACAAGCTATGCATTAATGATTTCCATTTTATTGCCTTTTGCACTAGATATATGGTCAATCATGATTTATCACAGGATTGCTAAAGGTTACAGTTCATGACCGAAACGTTGCCTCATATAATCCTGCATTAAATGGCTGTCTAGCTTTTATACTGCAACTATTTAAATAAGAAAAAAACTGTTTAATGAAAGAAGAGCAGCCCACTGCACTGGATATTAATGATTTAGCACTGTCATATTTAATTCACCCATTATATATGTATAATATTTAAAAATGTTGGGTTTTCTTTGGTACATTATCCTTTGTTTCCTAGTATACATTATGGTGTACAGTTGAGGTAGTTCAAATGATGGGTAAATCATTTATGAAAAAAAGATAGAATCTTCCAAGAATGTGAATGTGTGGGCAATAGAAAAACATTAAAGTCTGATGAGTAAACTTAGAGTGAGTCACCACCACTGTCTTAGATGTTGAGATTACTCATCAAATGTTTATACTCTTCAGTGCCAAAAGCATCTATATATAGACACTAAATATATAAAAAATATCTCCAGTGTTCTCCTCACCTTGTTCTACTTCTCTCTGAGTATTGTTGCAAATAATTTACAAGGCAGTTATTGTAGGGTGATATGAATAGAAGTAAGGTCTGAGTTTTAGTACTGGAAATCTGCACTAATTTAAATTCAATAGTAGTGCTGGGAAATACTGAAATTGCTGGGGTCTAACTGCTTGCTCTCTCCTCACATTTGTAATGTGTCAATAGGGAGGTGTTTTTTATGGTTTAATTGCTTGTTTTTAGAATTTTGGTTGAAAATGGTGTGGGGTGTCATGTTGTATCATATTAAAAAATTTATTCTTATGTATTCTTATTTCTAAAGTGCCAAAATATTTAGCAGGGCTGTACAATAGTTGGACAAACAAACAAGTTATCACATACAGGGACAGATTAAGAGCCCAGTGGGCCTGGTGCTGACAATTATGACGGGCCTAATTACAGAATCTTATTGACCAAAAATACTAAAACACTACCAAGCATCATGTGTCTGATGGAGATGGTGCTGGTGGAAAGAAAACAGCAGCTATAAGAAAACACATACCCTATGCTAATCTCTCTCTAATTTATGTTTTTATCTTTCAAGTAAATCCATAACCCCTAACAGCAGTGTCCAGTGAAGCAGGAAGTCAATGGACATGGTAAAAGGGTGTGCCACTGACGCAAATCATGTAACTTGACAAAAGGGGCGAACATGCCCAAAAAGGAGGCATGTCTACCCAAAGAATTGGAAGGCCAGCCTGGCATGAATGCATGTCAGGCTGTCTGCCAATCATGCAAGCTGGCCAACTAAGGACATACTATGCAGACAGCACCCTGAGCTTGGCATAAATGCGTCTAATGATGTGCTTGATCAACGCTTTCTAAGGACTGTCCCCTAGCACTCGCTGGTCCACTTGTCTCCTTACCTTCTTACTAGCAGGCAGAAGCTCCTGGTATATAGTCTGGGACAGAGAAAAGCTATATGTAGTGAGTGTAGAAGAAAGGGAACATGCCACAGCATTAGAGAGACCAAAGTCAGCATTACCTTAACTAATTTCATTGTCAGCCAGTCCACACAAGTTTTTTTCCCATACATCCCTCTGCAGTTTCCATACTTAAGCAAGAGTATGTGAAAAGTAGTTAGGGTTGGAAAAACATACCAGCCTTGCTAATTTGCATAATTAGTTATGTATGGGTGACACCACATGATGTAAATCACAAGGAGTGACATAAGAGAAAATGCTGTAAAATCACAAAAAAACTACTACAGTTTGAATCTGCTGTATTAATGGATTGCTCCTAGTGTCTCACTGTCCTCCAGTGTCTCAAGTCTCCCACTGTCTCAGTGTCCCTATGTATCAGTGTCCTCATGTCTCCCAGTGTCCCCATAACGCCCAGTGTCTCAGTGTCCCCTAGTCTCCCAGTGCCCCCATGTCTCCCAGTGCTCTCATGACTCAGTGTCCCCATGTGTTGATTACCCCAGGTCTCACAGTGTCCCTATGTATCACAGTGTCTCAGCGCCCCATGTCTCCCAGTGTCCCCTAGTCTTCCAGTGTCTCCATGTCCCAATGTCCCCTAGTGTCATGTCCCCAGGTCTCCCAGTGACCCTATGTATCACAGTGCCCCATGTCTCCCAGTGTCCTCTTGTGTCTCCATGTTGCCCAGTGTCCCTATTTCTCCCTGTGTCCCCCAGTATTCCCATGTTTCTCAGTGTCCCCTAGTGTATGTTTCCCCATGTGTCCCAGGTTCCCCATGTCACTAGGTCACTAGGAATACTGGGAGACATGGGGCATCAGTGTCCCCAAGTGTCTGTGCCATAATGTCTCCCAATGTCCCTTAGTGTCTCAGTGTCCCCATGTCTCCTTGCAGCCTTTCCCCCTATCCCTCACTTCCCTGAGCTGTAAGCTGTCTCTGCAGGCTGGGAGTTGCTGTCTGGACTCTATGTAGCTGTTCTCCTGCAGATCAGTGAGTAGAGGTAGGCAGGGAGGGATATGCTAGAACTTCCTATCCCTGCCTCTCTCCACACACAGCTGAGAAAAATACCAGCATTTGTATTGCCAGTATGACTGCAATATTGGCACCAGCCAGGCAGCCTTGAATACAGATTTTAAATAAATGTATACGTTTTTTAACATGCATTTTTCAAGATTTTTTTTGTTATTCTGTCTCTCAAAATAAAATTATAGACTGATCATTTCTTTGTCAATTTGCAAATGTTCTAAATCAGCAGGGGATCAAATACTTTTTCACTCACTGTAGTAATAGTATAATATGAAGGGGGAGGCTGTCTTTTTCAGGACATTTACAGACGTTACATGGGTAGAATGTGTTTCTGGCAGAGAAGTGTTTTCCTCTACAATCTGGCAATCATTCTTGAAATATAAATTAAAGAAAGTGAAGAGTTTTAAACTAATTTCATTTTTCAAAGCAAAAAAATACATGCATACACAATTTTGGTAGTGATAGAATTAATGATAAATGATAAGTCAATTCTTATTAATAAGAAAATAGGCAACATTTCCTACCATAACCTTCAAGTGCTATACATACTTTAAAGGGACGCTCCACTGCCCAAAGAGAAAATAAATAAAAACACTGTTTAGTAGACATACTCTAAATGAAAACTTGCATGTATTTAATTATGCATTTTTTTCATAATTAGAATTATATCTAAAAACAGCTACTTGCAAAAAACTGCAGATCTCTTGTCTGCTGCCTTTGCAAGCCTTCCTCTTCTAACCCCGCCCAGACCTTTTGTGACTGTGCAATCACAGACTTCCCAATGCAGCTCAATGAGAAGTCTTTGCAATGCATGTGCTACGGGAAATTGTTGCCTCTTGAGTTCAAGTGCAAATAAGCTAATCAAATCAGGAAGTAACAGGAACTGTTGTGTGCTTGAAATGCCAGTAGGCGCAGGGGGAGTGGGAGGGGAGTAACCAGGTTAATTTATACAATTTACAATGTCTATTGAAATCTGCACCATTTCCAAAATGAAAAAAAAAAAAATAGAACACATTCTTCACACATAAAACTTTTCAGCAATCTAAAGTGCTTTAGGGTTCTTGAGTGTCTCTTTAAATACATTAAAATAAACTACTTATATAATAAAATAGAAGCCATATGAACACTATTATATTAACTAGACGTGCAATTTCTTTTGTTCTGAATGTACATTCGTATGAATTTCATGCCATTCGGACATTTGAATGCTTATGAATGTCCAAAGTGCAGAAGTTCCGAAGTGATGAAGTGCTGAAGTGATTCAGATTTCTGAAAAGTGGAAAAACAAGAGAGGGGGAGGGAAAATTGCGTGAATGGTGACAGGAACTTGACCAATAAGCTAATTCTTTTTGTGCAATGTAATGCTTGCTTGCCTACTCTGGTTTCACTATTCCCTGTCCAATGAAATGAGCAAATTTTTGTGATTGATGTTAGAGGACAGCCAATTAACGGTGATTTTGTCACTGATACTTGACCAATGAAGGCACACAGAGTCATTGAGGTTGGATAGTATATAAATCAGGCTATCAGGGTGTTGGCTTACATTCATGTTACCAGACTAGTTGTGATAGCACAAGAGACTGAGAGAGATACATTACATTTCATTTATTGTACGTTACTTGTTGCAAACTTGGGGAGCCACATTGTTTTAAGTGTGTGTTCTGGTGAGAGAGAGAGGGAGACAGAGTTTTGCCTTTTTTTTCTTCTGGATTTTGTTTCTTTTTTGAAGGGGAATGGAGAGAGAGTGTGTGGCTGTGCAAGTCAGGTAGTCTGATTGCCAGGGTGTCTCTCTTCTGCACTGTGACCTTACTGCAGTGATTATTTATTTTGTTTTTTAGCTGTCGCCAGGTAGCATGATTGCCTGGGTGTGTCCTTGCTGCACTGTGACCTTGATACAGTGATTCATTTTGTGTTTTTTAGTTTTCTGTGATTTAATTTTAAAAAAGTTAATAAAACAAAAGAAACTATAATGGATCGTCCACATCCTCCTCACATTCTCCCCTCAAGCAAAGTGACTGAGGAAACTACTACTACTACCACTACTAGCTCCTCCACCAGTACTAGTGTTAAGAGGCAGAGCACAGGTAGTGGTACACTTGCGTCCTCTTCAAGTCACCAGAAGCAGAGGCAAATGAAACAGCAAGACCTGCTGGTGCTACCACCCTCCCTGCCCCTAGAACGCCTACCTTCCCTCCCACCACCCCCTGGGTAATTCTCCCACAACTATCCCACTACCACAACTCTCCCTGGGGGACATTTCACTGCTCTCCCTATCAGCCATCACTTGCTCTTACTTTGCTCTCTCTCACACACTCTCACTTGCTTGTTCATACACAAATTACTTTCTCTCTGCTCTCACATTCTGCTCACTCTCTGCTCCTAAACTCTCCATAAAGATGGTGTCACAGCGGTGGGATTATTTAGTGTGCAGAAGTGATGCATGCTGGTAGTACTCACTGATTGGCTGCACTATCTGTTTAATGAAAATATCATTTTGTAAATTGTATATTTAAAACTAACACTACTAATTATTAACTAACCCAGACCACTTCTTTAAGATTAAGTGGTCTGGACGTGGCTGTGGTCAACTATGCAATGCAAAACATTGCTGTTTAAGAAAAAAGCAAAAATGTTTATTTTTCAAAACGAATTACATTCCGAACTGCCAAACGCCTGAAACGAATGACATGCCAAACTGCCAAATTCCCAAATTGAATGCCCGAATGCCGTGTGCCTGAACGCCAAATGTTCGAACCGAATGCCATTTAGCAGTTCCGAAGTGCCGAAACGAACTGAATGCCATTGGTCGGAATAGCCGAAGCAGACACGTATTTTTACTTATCCAAATTTCCAAACCATATTTTTTTGCCCATGCACATTGCTAATAGTAACAAAACATCTATCCACTTTTTCTAGTAGACCTCATGCATTTTCTCATTTTCAGTCTGCAGTTATTATTTGATGGTCGCTGTGTCTGTGATTATTATTTTATTGTACAAAGTAATGTTCTTATGTGAATGAGAGAGGGCAGTGGTATCACTGCATAAATGATGACGTGAGTTTGAATTCCTCTTACTTAAAATCATGTGGTGTTTGCTGAATCAAAGAAAAGAATGCACTGTGGGTATGCTAAACATTTCAAGAAAGAAAGAAAGAGTAAATTTTTAAAAGCCAGGAGGTCATTGTTAATGTTATTTTTTATATGCCTTCTAATTTATCATGGAAGCAGTACATATGTAAATTAGTGTTATTTTCTACTTCTACTAAATATTATCTCAAATTGTTTTTGCAACAAGTATTTGCCACATGTCTTTAATTAGTCTTGTAAGTGACAAATATTCATATTATATTACAGAATATTTAATTTTCCCTCATAACAAAAAAGCATTACAAAACAACACAACATCCAATGACATACCCCCATGAAAAATGCCTTTTATCTCATTAGATTTTAATTAGAGATATGATTATAGTATTTAGCAAAAATTCTAACATATTTATACTTATTTTATTTAATTTATGATCTTGATCTGGTTTCACACTGTCCCCCACAATAAATCAAGAACTGGAGAGAATAAAATGTATGCTAGTGCACCTTCTGGTGTCATAAGTGATGCAAGTATAGGGGCATTTGTGAGGCAGGAGTGATTGAAGAGTCCAGGGTAGGACAGTAAACAATGTCGTAAATATCCTGAACATTGCATGAACAAATGTAGACACCCTGATGCCTTGCAGATAATGTTACAAAAATAAACTGCATTTGGATTGGTGTTGGTTCCCATTGACCTTAGGGAAGCTCCTAATACACTTTGTATTTTAGAGCTTGTCAATAAAAAAGGTTCCAAGTAACCATGACTCTTAATTTATGCTAAAAATAAGTTTACAATTTTATTTATTAAACCAAAGGTTATTGCTATTGCCAATTGACAAGGGGATAATAAATGGTAAGTCATAATAGTCAAATTAAAAAAAAATATCCAACTCAACTCAAGTTTCCATCTTATCTTTTTCAACTTAATCGATGTTCTTGTCTATTCTCCTTAGTTTCCAGTTTTAAGAAATAACCTTAATAGTGGTGACTTTTTATTCTATTGTCATGCATCTTGTTTATTTATTTTAGACTATACTGAACGAGTGGGAAGAACAAATTCATGAGCCGCTGAGTTTTCTGATAGTAAGTTTAGTTAGCCTGGTAAATCAATGTCCAGGAAATGTCACATTAAAATGCTTGCTTTTAGGATTTAGGTTTGTTAAAAGATGTCTCAATTCAGAGCTGAGTGTTGTGCTCAGATGTGAATATGATGATTTATATAATCTTGGATATGCATGGCGTTTTAATTTACAATACTGACTTAGATCGATTTTTCTATGGGCAAAATAATTAATAAATAAATTAATAATACATTAAACCCATAAACTTCAATACATTTTGCATGATCCTTTACCATTATTTTCTAGCCATTCTTTCTATACGTCTCTCCCTTTTGTTCCAACTCCTATGGCATGCTGTATACCTTCACTCTGCAGAGAGGGTGGCTTATTTATTTACTTATTTTTTAATTTTTTTAAAGTTTTACATTTTTTTATTTGCCCATGGTTTTGTTGGTATTAGGGGCTTCCTCTCACTTGACTAGATGTCATGTCTCTTTGGTCACCTGTCTGGTCATGGCTGTTTTCCCCTGTTAATTACACCCTATATGTTTCTTTATATGTCTTTCTCCTTTGAGCATCATGTGCATATAAACACAAGTTAAAGAACTTTTTAAATAGATCTTATTGTGGGAAAAAAGGTGTTCTTGCTAGCTTTCTGTATAGTTTTGATGATCAATACGCTTGTCTGCTGCCTTATACAAATGAATGCATGTTTGTTTAGCCGTCTCCTAGCAACGGGACGTGATGACGTCACACGCAGCTAGCGTGACGTCTGACATCATCACGCACGCGCCTCCCGATCCAGGAAGTCACTGAAGCTGCTGGAACTGCCTGAGATACAGAGAATTATCTCACAGCTGATCTCTTTCTGTGTCTGATTACTTGGGGGCGGCACTGTGGGCTATGTGAGCACTCTTTTTATGTATATATATTGTTTGTATCTCTTGTATACTTTAGGACATTAGCATTGAGAAAGGGCTTGTGCCTGAAACGTTTGCTGTCTGTTCTGTGTCCTCAAATAAATTGTGGTTGCATCTGGGTGCGCTCATTTATACTGGATGCACAGAACTCCTTTTTTTCTTATGTTTGCTGTTGACCTATACAATTCAGTCATCTGGCTCCTGTAGCCAATGGGCCAAACTAGTCTACTTCATCTGGTCAGAAAGATGGAGTCTACAAATAAGCATGACATTAAATGTCTCATTATTGTCTCCACAACACTTTTTTTTGTTTTTGTTTTTTGTGTGCACATATAACAGACAGTCTTGCATTGCCCCAATAGCAGAAGCAAGATCAGTAAAATACATAGTATAACAGTATGGCAATAGAGATATTGGCACATTTTTTATGTATATAGGCAAGAGGAAACACAATATTGAGTATGTTAGTGTATATGAATGAAATAGCAAGCTAAGGTCCGGTCATGGTAACTGACAGTTTACAAGAAATATAGTGTGAAATATGCTTGCTTAAATTTGCTTAATGTGTGTACATATACTGACAGTGAAGCATATAAAGCATTGAAACAGTAAGATATGTTGCAGTTTATTCCCCTAGGAGGCCCCCACATTAGGTGTACAGGTAGCAGGTAAACATCTGTGGTAATACTGGATTTTCCAGCAATACAAACAGATGATAGTCACCAATATCGCCACGTAAGGTAGCAATAGCGAGCAGTCCAACACAACACACTAGAATGTGTGATATAGCCCGGGGCTAATGAAAGTGCTGCTAAAAATCGTCAGTGAAATCAATCTAAATTCTAACTAAACTCCAAACTAAATTCCACCAGACAAACAAAAAATGTACAAAGTGGTCGATAGCGCACTAATAACTGATATCAACCTTATTCCTTGTAAATATATATTAATACATAGGTGAATGAAGGTAAGATAGAATATACTTTAAAATAGACAGGATTCTCATGAATCCGAAAAATAAAGTGCTCACAATAGGGCAATATAGTCTGAACTAATAAGTAGATGAGGTAAAACACATATAATATCTCACTCACATTTTCCTGAGCCTGTGAATCACTGGCTCAGGTATAATGGCTCAGAGTGGGATGTAGATCTCCTCATATTTCTCTAGCAATGGAATGGCTTCAATTTCTCCCAAAGGGACCAAGGAATAATAGGTACCAAGTTTGAATAAAAATAATGTATTTAATAAAAACACATAGTTATCTTACATATAGATTCTCTTGGTACAGGAAACAGGAACAATCTCCATAAACAATATTTTACAACGTGTTTCGGCTTTGATTCGCCTTCCTCAGGTACATGTCTCCATCTTGCATGGGAGCCCTTTTAAAATGTGATTAAATGTGGGATGCCTCCCTGACTTGTCTACGTATTACCACACTTTCCTTCATAGCCCTAATAAGCGCCGGAATCCCCACGCCCCGCGCATGTCCATCCACGTTACATCAGTTCCAGCGTGACCCGTGATGACGTCTTTCCATGCGCGATGGACCTCCTCCTTCTGGGTTCCGCCGGAAATATGGTGGCCATCTTGTGGTTCCCCTTAATGGTTGGCCATATAATCATTAATAGCACACAATCAATACAATGCTTCAAGCCAATGCTTCAAGCCATAAAAGTCAGTGAAATGCCTCATAGTTCATATCATATGAATTCAGCATAAATATATATATATGTATATATATATATAAAATAAGAAATATGTGAAAAAAAGGAATAAAAGAAAAAATCATTATAATGCACTTTAAAAATAGATATTTCAGCAACAGTAATATATTAAAACATTACTAAAAATAGCAGTAAACAGAAGTGATCACTTTTCCAGTTAGATATAATTGTAGATCTCAAAATCAATGTTTAAACACCCTGGAGATAGAGTCTCCAATTCAAAGATCCATTTCATCTCAGATTTGTCAATTTTTTTCAAGAAATCTCCCCCTCCAACATTTCCTAATTTTTTGAAATCCCATAAATTGAAGACATTTTGGGTTTCCATCATGTTTATGTGCAAAATGGGCGGATACAGAGTGGTTTAAAATTGTATTTTTAATATTCCTCATATGTTCCACTATTCTTATTTTTAGGGGTCTAGTTGTTCTACCAACATATTTCAATCCAGATTCACAAACAAGGAGGTAAATGATATTGTTGGTGTCACACGTGATGAATGTGTCAATGCTATATTTCTAGAGGTAAATTCTATGTTTGTTTTTATTTCTAATCGTAGTCTCCCTACACACTATGCATCAGCCACAATTATGGAAACCTCTTAATTGGGTGCCGAATAGAGCTATATCCTTATGTTCTTTCAAAATACAGTTTTTAGTAAGGATTTGTTTGGCAATAGTGAGCAGTCAAAGGCCTTACTCACAGCTCAGTCCTGGAGCCCTGTTCAGCCATTGCCAGCTAGAGGTACAGCACAGTCCCACCTCGACCAGGCACAATTCATGGCATAGCCCATAGATGTCGGCAGGCAGGTCAGCTCTGTGGTCGCTTTTGGGGTCCCAATCTTCACCTTAGGCTGGAGTTGCGACCTTGTGTGGGGTATCATGAGTGGTTTCCGTGGAGCCACCTTGCGTCTGGGTGAAGCACGGTGCTTGATTCGCCGTCATGTTGGAACTTTCTCTGCAGGTGGAGTCGAGAGCTTGGGAGGGGAACTCTGCGTTAAGCAGCAGGTACTCATTGGTGGAAGGGGCAGGAGAGCTCATCCGGTGTTCCAGTTGCTGCCAAAAGTTAGAGAAGAGTAGGTCCAGCCTGGAGATAATGTCATCTCGATCAGCGCTGGAGTGTTGAGACCATGCGGTGTCCGCCATGTAAGGTAAGGCGCACACTACCGCCCGGCGCACACTAGGCCGCATCCGCCACGGTGGAGTTAAGAGTCCCCTAATGGGTCGTTGATCACTTCTCAGCATAGTTGGTGTGTTGGTGATAAAAGGCTTCACTTGCTGTGCCCTGGTTTGAGCAATATTAGGCTTAATCCTGCCTTTTGTCGCAAGGCTATGGAGGAGCACAGTCAAAGCACGTCTGCTTTCCATGGCGGTCAAGCCCTGCCCCCTCAATTCAGGTTTTTTTAGTTGAAGTATCTGTCAGTGTCACCACTTGCAGATCAGATATTCTGTTTCCAGCTGAATAGGATCTCTCAGTTCATACAACACAAGAGTTTCATCTTTGATTTAAAAGCAAGTTCTGTACCAAGTGAAGTCTATATTGTTTAAGCAGAAATACATGAACCAGTATATATATGACATCTCTATCCTCCTTAGGGTAATAAAGATCATTTATCACCACATACAGTATATATAGATTGTAAATTCTTACTCTGCTAAGAAAATCCATACTGGAATTGAACGTCTTCATCCTGGCCATCTGTCAATGTTTTTGTGTATCCTCTTCCTATTCAATGTGTGACCTGGCAAACACATGGACTGAACTGCAATGTGATGTAATTTGCTAAATCTTTTATATACATTTAGAGAAAATAGAAAAATCACTTAAAATGGCTAACTCAATTTATAGGTGATTTCATATGTTTTATGCAATAGTGTCATTTTCATAAAAGTTATAGTTGCAGAGGCGTAACTAGAAACCATGGGGCCCCAGTGCGAAAATTGCCCTGGGTCTCCCCCCCCATATGCCTACCCCACACCATCCCCCCATACGTCTATCCTCCCTCTCCCATACATTCCCCCCCGTAACTCCCCATACGTCTATCCTACCCCTCCCATATGTTCCCCCCACACATGCAGACAAACAGATACACATGCAGAAACACACATAGACACACACATATACAGAGACACACACAGACAGGCACACATACATACAAACACAAATACATGCAAACACACACACATACAGACACACACACAGACACACAAACAGACACACACACAGACAGACATACACACACACGTACATACAGACACACATACATACACACATACAGATAAATATTCATACAGACACACACATACACAAACACACACATATACAGACACATATATAAAATGTTTTAGTCACACTCCTGTTTCCTATATTTTAGATGCAGGAGGGTGACTTCCCTGTGGTCTAGTGGTGGCTCAGGCTGATGGGAGTCAGAGTTCCCACTTTGACTCCCTCCTCTCATTCCTCCCTTGCAGCTTCTGGTGATTGCTGGCAGGAAGTGACCAGGGCAGTCACTTCCTTCCAGTGTCTGATGTCATCACAGAGAACTAGGTCACAGTGTTAAAGTGCCGCAGCGCTGAGCGGGCCCCCTGGAAATTCATTACCATCGGGTGGCCCTAACAGCATGGGCCATGCAATGGACTCCTTCAATGCGGCCATGGTGATAATACTGTGCGGGCCAGGATCGCATTACTTAGCTAGCAGGCACCACAGTCACAGGGGTCCGTAGGGCATCCAGGCCCTTGGAGTGACTGCCTCGGTTGCAGCGGCGACCCCTGCGACCGCGGTAGTTCCATCACTGGATAGTTGCCTTTTGAGAATTGTGTGTGCTGTAATCTATTTGTATCACCCTTGTGCAACTCAAAACCAACATTTTTGTTATTTCTAGTTGCTGTGTTTTAAAGGACCACTATAGTGCCAGGAAAACATACTCGTTTTCCTGGCACTATAGTGCCCTGAGGGCGCCCCCACCCTCAGGGTCCCCCTCCCGCCTGGCTCTGGAAGGGGGTAAAAACTTACCTCTTTCCAGCACTGGGCGGGGAGCTCTCCTCCTCCGATCCTCCTCTTCTCCTCCCCGTCGGCTGAATGCGCATGCGCGGCAAGAGCTGCGCACGCATTCAGCCGGTCACATAGGAAAGCATTCATAATGCTTTCCTATGGACGCTTGCGTGCTCTCACTGGGATTTTCACAGTGAGAAGCACGCAAGCGCCTCTAGCGGCTGTCAATGAGACAGCCGCTAGAGGAAATATGGGAAGGCTTAACCCATTCATAAACATAGTAGTTTCTCTGAAACTGCTATGTTTATGAAAAAATGGGTTAACCCTAGCTGGACCAGGCACCCAGACCACCTCATTAAGCTGAAGTGGTCTGGGTGCCTAGAGTGGTCCTTTAATATTTCTGCATTGTGTAAAATATATGTTGAGCTAGTTTGGACCAAGGGGGGTCTACTCACCTGTCTCCCCTCCTACCCATTAGACACAACCCACTTTTCCACCCAGGAGTTTCAGAGAACGAATATGCACCATTTTTTTCTCTCACTATAATCTGCACTAAGCTCCCAAGGCATACACAGATGTCTGACTTTCTCTCCATACCACCCCTATCCTATATAAACTAACTTGGATACATTCAACTATATAATTTGTCCAGTCTACTTTTACAGTCTACTCTTTCAACATGTAAAACTACATGTACTCTCCCCAGCTTAAATGTAGACATTTTTTCACTATGTATTCATTACTTTGAAAGATATACTCATCTGTCTTACCTTCTTTCACAACAAGTGGGTCTCAAGATATTCAAATCAGTATCACAGACTCAGAGCGGAAGAAGGTCTTCCTATTAGCACATCATACCTCAGTTAGCACAAATACACAGGAAACTAATTATAATAGAATATTAAGGTGACCCTAATCCCCTTCACATATGAATAGGATATATTCTCAATCCTCTGACAAAAGTTGGAGATGTTTGGTTCTGCCCAGTGATTTAGAATTATTTAAATCATACCTATTTCATTGTAAGTTTCTAGGTATGTACAGGCGACCCATCCCTATTCTCGATATGGTTTTTTGTTCTGTAGAGAAAATAGAGGCACAGCCGATTGCGCAGTATTGCTGGAAAATATTTGGAAAGTGTAATAAAGAAATCCCAAATGGCTACTCACAAGTATGGAGTCAAACAGTAATGACTCAATTTTCAAGCGTTGTGCAGATTAGGGACTGCACTCCCTGTTGTATGTAATGCTACTGGGAACCAGGATCGGTGAAAAAAGATAAAAGGTTTATTCATACAATTTAAATTACAAATAAAAGAAGCATCAATGTGCTAAAATACGGGACGCGTTTCGCCACTACTAGCGTGGCTTCTTCAACCGGATACAATAAATAATTTTTTTTCACCGATCCTGGTTCCCAGTAGCATTACATACAACAGGGAGTGCAGTCCCTAATCTGCACAACGCTTGAAAATTGAGTCATTACTGTTTGACTCCATACTTGTGAGTACCCATTTGGGATTTCTTTATTACACTTTCCAAATATTTTCCAGCAATACTGTGCAATCGGCTGTGCCTCAATTTTCTTTACAGAACAAAAAAACATATCGAGAATAGGGGTGGGTCGCCTGTACGGACCCAGAAACAATCCAAACCAGAGCTGGGTCTATAGCTCTCCGTTTGTGAGTGTGTATATAATAAAATTAATATACATTGTTTTATAATGTTTGATCTATACTATGTTTGATTATTTTTTAGACATCTATTTGTTGGGCTTGTCAGGGACAATCCTCTTCCAAACAGCTTTAAAAGGTGACTAATTCCTGTTTTATATAAGCGCTACATTCTTATTTTGTTTTTTATTCTGTATTTGTGATATTGTAAGGAATCATCTGAATGTTTAGCAGCTAATTTGATTTATCTACCAAGTGGTATATTGTTATTCAAATTCATAAGCGCTGGTTCCGTTGTATACTTTGTCATATCACATATTGATTGTATCACATTGTGATTCTTCAATAACATTTGAAAAAATATAGATATATATTGAGATAGGCATGCATTGAACATTTACTAAATTATCTGCCTGAAGATGTGATTTTATCAGTCTGTACACATTTTTAAATAGCGACTGGATGAATTCTTGCAAAAACATAATATTTACGGATATAATTTTTCGTATATGGGGAAATAGCATCATGATCCAAGGAGATAGCTGACTGCCATTCTGGGATAAGCAAGGAATTGTTTCCTAGTTTGTTGCAAAATTGGAAAGAGCTTCAAACTGTGTTTTTACCTTCTGTTGGATCATTAGTAAAAACAGATGTCAGAAAGGCTGAACTTTATAAGCACAACTCTTTTTTCAGGCTATGTAACTATGACTATTGTGCTAGTTCACATTTGCTCTCGCTATATACTGCAATCAATAAAAACATACCCCACGCTTCTTGAATTAATTTTCACCACTCTCTCAAAAGAGGGTTGTAACATGTAATATATATTAGATGAGGCTAAACTAGCAAACATATATAGTTAGATCAGAGCATGAAACATTTGTGTGGCTGCAATCCTTACTGGGGAGTAATTTCTTATACACATATAAAAATATAGCTGGCTATGAAGAAAGCATGCCATGATGGTAATCTCTAAAACGATAGAGAGAACTTAAATTGGCACAACACAGGTAGACATCAAACATAGAAAACAGATCACAAGGGGAGACACATAAAAACATGATTGATTGGTTATCTATTGTCTGGCTACCCTTGTAAGTTTTTCTATTTCTGATATCCTTATGTAAAATCTTGACTAAAGTTGTCTATATCCTTATGGAAATTTGGAAATAACCATCATTGTGTGCCTTATTCGTAGCCTACTACATTTTTCTATAGGGGTGTAACATGGCTAGACAGTTTTATCATCTAAACCATTTTTAACCAACTAGTCATAATTAAAAACTTCTGGAAAAAAAACAAACAAAAAAAAACAAAACTTAAAGGCACACATCCAGTTGCTACAGAACACATGCCACCTATTAAGTCTACCACGGCACAAGTGGACGTGTATATATACCAGTGGTTTATATATCTTATTATTTTATGCTTAATCTGGGATGCAATTCAAATTTAATCCTCCACAGGTATTATCCTGCCAGAGTAATAGGATTTCACAAATTAATGTATAATGATGACAGAATTAACAATAGTAACACAAAGCAATATGCTAATAAGTTATAGGCTTTTGAGGATCTGAGATTAGCCCCTTCTTTTTAGTAATACTGTCCTCATGATGGAAATTCTCCTGCACCAATAATATTTCTATAGAGTAATAATGTACTGATGAGAAATCTCCTTTCACATGTATATCGCTCTATAAATCACAGTTTATAAGGACAAATGTACGTGAAATCATAATATAAAATGGATATAAAACTTTCAATCTCGTACTGAGCCTTATTATCCCCTAATGTGCATTATCCCTGATGAGCCAACTATATAAATCACAGCATTATCTGAACTGATTTACAAAATTATGTGCATCAGATTACATTTTTTCATCATATTCATTACTTAGAAGTGAGGAAAAATATGAATGTAATGCTTCATTTCCATTCACACATCATCAATAAACTATGTAGGGCTATTATTTTCTGAAGTACTCATCACTACTAAAATCACAATATAGTATAATATAGTAGAAATTAATAGTTACCAACCCAGTCCATAAGGCACCTAACATTCTAGGAATTTTAGATTGTAAGCACATCTTTCCCTACTGTTCCAGTATGTCAGTCATGTTTTCTTAGAATTTAAAGATCTATTTTTGCCTGTTATACAGTGCTGCAGAATAATTTAACACTATAACAATAATTGCAATTGTAAATTTAGGTTTTTCCCAAATATAGTCCCAAGTGAATACTGGCAAAATATGGACCCTTGAGGACTAGGTTGGGAACTACCAGTAGATGTATAGCAGAAACCTTTCCTCTAAAATAATAGAGTATTGGAGCCTTTACTTCCCCCAAATTAAGGACTGTCAATGTTAACTTCATTCAATAAATTGGGAACTGTTCAGAATTGGCAAGTATTTGTTCTAGACAGTTGTGGTGATTAGCTTGCACATTATCATCTAAAATAGAGAATATGGACAAAATAAAGGGATTTGTTTTTCAATTTGGTTATAATGTACTAACTTTTACATGTACATTTACAGCACAATTCACATTTTATTAAATATATTGCAAACTTTTGTAAGTTTTCTTACAATTTTGACCTATATTTTTCAAATTGATTTTCAACTTACCTCAACTTGCTGTATATTGAGTGATCTCTTAGCATTTCATTTGGATTCCACCAGTTTTGAAATTCACTATTTCAAAAGGTCTGTACAAATCTAATTTACACAACATTGTACAAAAATTCCATATTTGATGATATTATGGTATCTGCAGCCGTTATGATATATTTTTCATGTCAAGTGACCAAATGTACAATGGTTAGGTAATGTCTTTATGTGCAAAGTGAAGAAAATAGAAAGTCAGGCACAAAGTTTAAAAATAATATAACATTGCTTTATTTATTTATATTTGTATTTTTTGTGGGCAGTCTTGCTCCCTCACCTGGGAGAGATATGTTAACACCTTTCATTTTATTTTTAATCTCTGATTTTTTTAATGTATGTTCTTTTTCTTCCCAAAATAATTAGCACTGTAGTATATGATATGTATTTATTCCATAGTGAGTTTAGCTGATATTTTTATGGGAACAAAAACATATTTTTGTTTACATTTAAAGAAGCCATCCCTTAGTCCACACCCCAGATCCAAAAGTACAAGCTTCCTTTGTTTATATGCCCACTAAAAAAAAAATAATAATAATAAAAAAATTCTGACGCACAAAAGAGTTGTAAAACATTTCATTGAAAAATAATTACAATTTCTCCTATTAAAAAAGTAATATTTCATGTCTCATCCTGTTTTTTTTTTTAGCTCTTTTAGCTGTAGAAAGCTAGGATTCCTTTTCTTACCAGTCTTCACTCTTTTAGTGATTCCCAAGACTTAAAGTCCCTGCTTTATGACATCTCTTTATGTTGCCATGGTAAAGGGTGATGACATCATTAATAAGATGATGTGAAGTCACAGGTTCACAAAGAGAATTCAAACACAGATTCCAAACAGGGAAAACACAACTAAAATGTTTGTTTAACGATTACAACTAGTGTTTTTTTTTGTTTGTTTGTTTTTTTGTTTTGTTTTTAAGTTTGATCCTTTGGGGTCTGTCTCCTCTTTTTAAGCTGTGGCTCCTGCTGCTGTTGCTGTGCCATGTCTGGACAAATTTGAGAGCAGTAGCTACTGGAGTTAGAACAACTCAAATCTTGTGACAGAAAGACGTTTCTGTCTTATTACAAGTTTAAAAAAGAGAGCTAGTGCAGTCTTGTAAAAGCAACATTGGTCCAAAAGAGTTCTGATGTCTCCTTTCATAGTTAGGAGAACAGCCTGAACTTGACAATAAAACAGGGAACATTAGAGACTTAAAAGACGTGGCGTCCTTTGCTGAAATAAACACCGACGTCGTGAACATATATGCCTTGGTTAAGTGGTTTGGGGTGTCCGGGAAGGCTTACTGTGTTCAACATATATTCTCTGAAACCTAAAAAAAAAAAGAAAAAACAAAGGCAAAATAAAGGAAAGAAAAACAAAAATATAAAAATATTTTTTAAAGAAAAATAAGCAAATAAATATTCAACAACAAAAGTATACTATAAGGAAAACAGATCTTCAAATAATTGATTTGATAAGTGCAAAAGATACAGGATAAAATATATTTCTGTTTTCAAGTTTAGACATGCAAAGAAAAAAAAATCGTTCAAAAAAATATATATGGTTTTAAGGTGCAAATAAATAATGGGATATTTTAAAAATCGTTTATTCTATTATGTATTTTGCACATGCTTATTATTTTTGTATTTTTTTTTAAAGCTAAACTTAAGCAAAGTCTATAATAAAAATTAAAGATGTTTCTAATAAAAACGTATGTACCTAAAAATTAAAAAATAATTATGATGTGCTTTCTTAATATAAAGTCACAAGTTAAGTCTTCATCTATATCTATATTGAAGGTAAAAAATGCATTGAAGCCATTTCAGTTTAACATTTAAAAGAAGAAATTGAGCAAAGCACAATTTCTGGAAATATTTAAAGACTAAACTAATACTACTAAATAATCCTTGCAGGATTAAGTAGAAACCAAACTTCCAAGCTATTATCACTGTATACAACTGCCATTAACACTATATTATAACATTATAGAAAAGCTTGAAGTCATGGCAACAGCACTGAACATGCCCTACAGTTAATTTATATAATTCTCTACTGCTATAATTTCATTATATCTTCAATATGACATGAGAAGCTGATACAATTTTTATGCTTTGGAAAAGCACATTTTCTAATAATTATTTTTCAATTTCTTTTTAAATAAATAATTTATAATGGAGATAAATTTCAATAATGAATAAGGTAGCTTTTTATTTTAGATTTTTATTATTTATATATTTTTACGTAATGCTTGCTTGTTGTTTATGATGTCATTCTTTTATGCCCGTTACTATATCAGTTCATGAAGAAAGAAAGAAATATGAAAAAATGAAAGTACAGAATGCCCATGCAACACAAAAGTTTGTGGAAAATGTGCTGATAAAGATGGAAAAAAGGTCAGCCATTGTGCAGCAGGAGTAGTACAGTTATGTAACAGAATCAATTAATAATTAATTGTTCGTGTTAGAGAATGTTTTTAACATTAATACATATTATGGCCAAAGATGGATATAAAGCAAGTCTGACAGTAAAATAACAAAAAAAATAATAGGCACTCATAAACATAAATGTGTGATTAGACACATTGATGTACAATACTTTCTATACTATTTAAGTAATTTTTCTCTGTTTTTGGCTATGATAAGTTAACCTACATCCCCTAACAGTTTGTTTTACACATCTGAAACAGGATGTGGGGAGGTTATAATACATTGCTTTCATCACACTTCTGAAAAAAAAAAAAAATTCCATAGTCCTTCCAATAGATCTCCACTGTATTAGCTGGTGGGTGCCAAGATAAAATATTATATTAAGGTGCCTTCTGTAATATAGAGTATTTTGCCACCAGGGTTATTGATTTGCTGTTGCCTTGCTGGAAAAATACAGATCTCCTCTCACCATTTCTCGACAAAAGGAATGTTAAATATAATTTGCCATTGTTCTACATTCAGTGAACAATGAAAGAATCCAGTGAGAAAAAAAAAATCTCCAATTTGTTAAGTTTTTCAAAGACAAGTCCTCTTTTATCAGAATGATTCTGCATGAGCAATACATTTAGGCCTTGTTTGAAGTTAAAATGTTGCACTTAATGTAAGCACTTGAAGCTGGTGACTCCCATAACACAATATTTATTTTACATAATAGATACTTCACATTTGTATCTTTCGTGTGCAATTTGCTTCATCAAAGAATAAATTTGATATATATAATTTCCTAAATGCGACCTGTAACCAAAGAAAAGTCCTCTACATGTGCACTTTTGTATGTTAACAATACTCTGTGCCAGAAACCCTAAATGCATCTTTTTAATCTTCACAAGTTATTTGGTCTATTTTGCCTGTGTACATGATCAATTTGCTTTAATCATGCAATGTGTTTAATCCTGGGTTTCGTTTTTATTGCTAGGATGACAAATACTGTAAATCTTTTAAAAAGGTCTCCTTTCAGTGATGATATTGTGCTCTGTGAAGATATGGTAATTAGGCTCATTGTACCATACAGCTCCTTAAAGGTATTTTATCCAAACTTAAATCCTCCACAAAAGGGCTCTGAATCACAAAGAATCTTTTCACCAGACAATAAGATGGGTATTGTGTTCACTGTCATTATTTTGTTGACAAAATATTTAGGAAAAATGTACAAAAAGACAAAAAGGCAAATAGGAAGAACAAGCAGAGCATTTTAAGTGTAACCAACACTCCAACAAAGTACTTGGCGATGCTTCAGCATCCAGAAGAAAAATTGCCATAAGTATTTATTTACTTTTTCTTCATAATCTGGTAACTGTCTATGAATATTTTCTGAATGATGTACTATGCCTATTTTTTGTGAAACCAAGAATGTGGGCCAAGGGCATGTTTCTATATGGGAAAAAATGCCCACTGACGATTCCTGCCGAACACTGCATCAAATAATGCAAAAACGTAATTAAATACAAAAATAATAAAACTTGATAAAATTTTCAGGCATGACAAGGAAACTGTTTTGTAAATATGTTGTATAGAGGCATCAAGATGAAAAATTAAGACAGTAGCAACTGCTTAAGCACAGTAGCCATAGGTCCAATCATATGGTGGCAGACCTGCCAAAAATAAGAATGTCAAATCACATATTTAAGTTACCTAATTAAAAACACCACCAAGACTTTCTGACCTATTGTATATATGAAGAAATTGCAAACATTTTCCGTATAGTCTTGGTAGGCTCCGCTTAATAATTGAGGGCCTGTACCATAACAAAAAATATGTACCGGCCTCTAATTATTGGTTTTCGATAACTGACAAAAGAAGGACCATTATTTTGTTACTGATTCATTTATTCATGATCACTTTTTAGGATACACCAAGTGCACACAACAAAATCCCAATAAAAAATCATAAGATGAAAGATCCAAGACAAAGCTGATAATTCAGACATATATAGCACCGAGGAAAAAAACCTCACACATTCCAAGAAGCAATAATTTAAAAGACAGCTTATAAAAAAAGTAACATTATTTAGTAATAAATGGTGTATTTAGCTTTTATCAGTTTTTGTCACTTACAAAAACAATACATTTCATACAGTTTTATAAAAAACAATTGATAAAGTAATGTGAATACTGAATTGAGAGGATAATAGAATCATACGATTTTTCAAGACTGAAAAGATTAGTGACATTGCAGTTCAACTGAGAGAAAATAAAAACAAGAAATAAAACAGATCAAGAGGGAAACAATATGGGTTCTAGGTTAAATATGAAGGGTGAAGGAGCAAAGAATGTTTTGGGAAGGAAGAATTCTGGGGAGAGTCACTGATCTAGACATACAGAATGCTCTCACTAGATTGAAAGTGTCCTGATTTTTTTATGTTTCAGGAAAGAATGGGTACAATGGACGAATTATGAAAAATCGTGAGAACCAGGTTTATAGTTCAAAGATGAGTAGTCAGGTAAACCATCAAATGTGTACAAATAACTGTACAAAAATGTAGGCTAAAGAAGGCTTCAAGATACTTGAAGACGCAACTTTTTCTAGTAAGAAAACACTTCCAACTGAAACTGAAACTGCAAGAAAAATGTATCCATCACAAATAGTTGAATAATAAGGCAGTGAATGGTTTCTTCATTTAAAAGAGTGGCGATAATCCTGCCAAAGAAAGGATGAATACTGGACTCTTGAAGTCGAAAGATAATAAATATGAAGAAGTATCTCCACACCAAGTGCTGTAGATTGTTATATGAAATAACATTATGTTAATTGATGGAAACATAACAGTCTCAATCTCCAGGAGCTACTAGGCAGCAAGAAAAAAATCCATGACACTGCTTTACAAAAAAAATTAAACAAAATGTAATCCAACAGGGATGATAAAAGAACTGTCTAAGGATTGCCATGGGACTAAAATCCAACCAATATCACATGGCTGGAGCTACCATCACAAGTAAAAAAAGAGCCAGTCATACTGACACATTTCCCAAACAGAGGCTCTGAAATACCTCCAACCAGCATAGCAACACTCTTAGTGATGTGAGCTACAAAACAAGATTGCTCATCATGAACAAACATGGTGAATGTGCCCGAGATTAGACCAAGCTTGCTCATAATCTGTTAGTCCTCCAAAGTTTTACGTTTTCCCCATTCTCTCTATTTTCATATTTTCTGCTTGTTTTTGCTCTGTGGCATTTGGTTGGGGTTTCTCTTAGTTAAAAGGGAATCCAGATATAAATCACATGCTCACTTACTTAGAGGTGTATCAGCTGCACCTAACTGACAAGGCCCGAAAAAGGCAGAAATTATTGTCTGGGGTTGCTGCATCTCCTACAAGATTCTCAGTAGTGACATATGTAAGCAAAAAATAGAGACCTGAGCAGGGACTATTCAAAGAGCAACCTATTCTCAATGTTCTTATGCCTTCTGTTTTACATATGTGCTTGTTTGGGTATTCTTTTTTGTGTTAGCTTTATTTTAGGTGAAATAGCCAAGTGTGGCATGGCACAGATTCTTGCTTGTAATGCCTCATTTCACATTTGCTACTATAGCTCCATCTTGCGGTCAGTGCACCAATTATTAATAAAGTTGACGACCCATTTTAGTTTGTCACACTATAGTCTGCTGTATCCCTCCAAAGTATTAACACTTGCCTTCCCTTCACCCTTATGTTCATTAACACAAATATATGCCTCCATTGTTCAGTATGTTTGATAGCATTGGTTTGTCATCCTGGCTTATCTGTGTCTCTAAGACCCATCCTACTCTTTCTAAACCTAGGTGTGTGGATGAACCTCTCTACCAGTTTCAGATCTTGCTTATAGCTAGCCTCTTTCAAACGACACTTCTGAGTTTCTTTTAAACTTCTGATTTCCCTGTTCTTACAAATGTTATTCTTCTTCTTGTCCTCCATCTTTTCCTGTTCCACCTTTATCATATGTCCCTGTTTATGACACATTTCACCCACACTATGTGGTTACTCAGTCCTAATCGTGATCAAAATCACACAGGCCTAGTTACTCCCACTACCTATCACTTGCGCTTACAAATATTGACAATGTCTGTGAATACATGTATATACAGTGTATATATTGAGTCCTCAGCCATGTGCTTTGTCTTCCTAAAACTGTTTTTTTTTTGTTAACAGCTATACAAGTAAACTTTTTCTTAGAACTGATGTTCTGAAGCATGTCAAATACAAAGAATTTTGCTTTGATCTTATTGCCCAATGATCTATTTATGAGGACTGTGCACACTAATGTGGGAGTTGTGGAAATGTAAAAAATAAATAAAAACAGAAGAAGGGTTTAAAAGAAACCAGTGCTAGTTATAATGGCCCTAGATTCGTTAATTGGTTCTTACTTAGCACTAAAAAATCTGAAGTGCAACATAATAATTTTCTACACGATCTCCACTTAATTACTGTGATTCATCCTGTTGCGGTGAAATGAAACTGAATAGTTTTTTTTCTGAAGCTAAAAAAAAAAAAACATGTACAGAAGTCAGATATAACATTCAGTAATTTAACAGGCAGTCCTAATTTTAATCCTACACACTAAAGCACAAAGTGGTAAACAAGTGCACGAAATAAAAAAGGAAAAATGGATGGCATATTGTTTTAGCTTTTTGTTATGCTCTTCTAAATAAAACCTTCTTAACCCTCTTATTTACTGAATTACTGCAGATTCAGTTGCAATAATTATCCTTAGTTCATGATGTAGAAAAGAAAACAGGAATTTATACTTTTTTAAAAAGAAATATTATTAAATGGCATTTTGGATCATATTGATAGAGTTTACTATATATATATATATATATATATATATATATATATATATATATATGATACTTCAGAAAAAAAGTGCACCTTACACACTAAAATACACAGGGCATAACAAAAAGGAAGTGTTTAGAGACTCAGTGCCCAATATGGAAATGGTATTGTTGTCCAGCAGACCTCCAGTATGCTCTACCATCCTATATGTACAATGATGGATCATAGAGCGTTGTAGTTCATCAACAGCTGGGCAGACCAATTTTGGCAGATATCTGTTCTACATGATGGATCAACCTCTAGTCTCTCAGTCTTTTATAATTCACATTACAGGAAACAAATATAATTGATATGTTATTTATTTCTTTATACCTGACTTTTGTTGATGTTTGATGGTTGTTTTATTTTGGATGAGTTAATGGAACCTGTACATGTACATAAAACTAAAACAAGATTTGTTTACCATTTCTGTTGTGCTGAGATATGCAGGGTGCGTACTCTGAGGATAGTCCGATTAGGCCTTTTGAAGAAGACAGAATCACTATCAATTAGTAACAATTACAGATAATATGCAGTCTTAATGGTCTAATAGTTATTCAATTATTTCTGCCACATGCCCATAGATTTTAATAAAGAGAATAAGTTGTTAAATGATCATTTAATATATAGCTTGAAAGAAACTCAGACAAGACTGAGAGAGGTGATGTGATAGAAGGATTAGCTTCAAGTCATTTAACAAGGACAAGAAGAACATTTTTCTTTGCAGGAGGGAACCTTGGATAAGGGACGATGCAGCATGTGAGATGGCACGCAGTGAGTAAAAATGTAAGTACATGTGCAGTTAGTAATGGTAACAATAGAAAATACAAGTTTAATGAAAGCATGGTGGATGCATGAAATGTATATATATATATATATACAGTATAGGATTTCAACAGTTTGGGATACATATATAAAATATATAACTTCATAGAATAGAAGCCATTTCAAACAAAGAAGAAAAATGAAAAATTGGCATATGTTTATTTGTTTTAGCTTTCATGTTATATATTTTTCACAAGATAGATAGATAGATAGATAGATACAGAATATATCAGTGAACTATGTTTTATGGGAAAATAATGGCAATGGGTCCTGGAAACATCATAGTAAATCAAACATTTTACAAACACATAGAACTCCCTTTAATTACTTTTTCTTTTTCATGAAATCTCATGATATTCCCACAAAACAAAATTCTTCTTAAAATTATAATTTTGAAATTTTTCTTTTATGCATCTAGACGTGTTAGGGAAACAATAATATATATATATATATATATATATATATATATATATATGTATCTAAGAAGCAAATTTAAGAAGGCCTGTCAATCTACTGTATGTCAATGTAAGTCTCAAAGCCACATGTAACAAAATACTTTGTTAGAACAATGCAATGGCCTGTTGAAAAAAATAAATAAATCACAATCTATATTGCACAATAAATTTTATGTTATATCAGAGTACCACAGAAATGTATATATCAGCCTTAGTTGAAAATATAAAGGAACAGGCTGTATAGTTTAAAGATCTCATGTTTACTCACAGGCTTCTACTAGGAATTATGCTCTGTGAAAGGGATTTAAAAAGTCTCAATGTAACAGGGTACAAATACACAATCTGCTTTTTTATTCATTTATTACTGGGACTTGAGTATTGAATCCACCAGTGAGTAGCAACTGTATTATTGTTGATCAGGAAGCTGAACATACCAGACTTTCTGGATAGACAAGAAAGGGGTTGCGGTAACTGAAAACCAAATCTCTCCAAATTTAGTTCAGCTCATGTACACTAATGTGTATAATAAAAATATATACAATGAGAGCAAGAAGTTCTTGATTACACATATGACACTTACAGTTGGCACTTACAACGGCAGTTCCCAGCACCAAACCAGGACACACATGTCAAATAACTAAAGCACTGTTTCTAAAAAAGTCTAGTGATTTCACTAGCACAAAGTAAACAATAAATTGTACGAATAGGTTACGAATTGTACGGATAGGTCTACGTTAAAGTCAAAATCTGTTCCTTTAAGCTATTTGAATACAATGACAGAAAAGGGATCTATAGGTTAGAAATAGGTGGTTGTTTATGTGTTAAGTTTTATACTTATTTTTATAATTAACAAGTATTTTATACTTCATGTTTGGAGTAATGTTTCTGCTTCAGTTATGGAGAGATTCCATTACTTTGTGAAAAGATGAATGCAGTTTGATCTTGCTTCACTTCAGGCTCAACCCAACCTTTTGTATTCGATACTATGAAAAATGTAATATTGTTCAAGAACTACTAACCATAGTGTCCTGGAAACAT
This sequence comes from Pelobates cultripes, assembly GCA_933207985.1. NCBI lineage: Eukaryota > Metazoa > Chordata > Amphibia > Anura > Pelobatidae > Pelobates > Pelobates cultripes. Next base: position 90,530,131 of record OW240914.1, on the reverse strand, counting down.
TGTTTGTAGGAGAAACCCAGAGTGAGAAAGGAAGGGAGCATGTTAGATGAAAATCGTTATATCGTGAATATCTTTAAAAGTCCTCTGCAGAAAATGTTTGGGGAAAAGTAATGTTTCCTCAAACTGAATCTTTAAAAAAAAAAGTAACAAATCATTTCCCCAATCAAAACCAACCTTCTATTGTAAGTCTCCCCTCTAAATAGTAAAATAGCATTTCTTTAATAAACCATGTTGGTATTAGTTGTTTCTGATCTCACTGTTCTGTTTATATTCTGTATATCTAGAAATTATGTACATTTCACCATGCAAATGTTTTGTTTTTTGTTTGTTTTTTATACTTGTACTTGTTCCAATGTTAATTAACCCCTTAAGGACCGAGGACGGTTCAGGACCGTCATCGGCATTTTCCCATTGCCGACCGCTGACGGTCCTGAACAGTCCTAACGGTCCTAGTTACTTACCTGATCGCCGTCGTTCCCCCGGCGGCGATCAGCATTGCTCCCGGTGTGGGGAGACTGCCTGCAGCCCAGACAGTCTCCCCACACTGGATTTGGACCCCTGTGGCCATGTGATCGCTCAACACAGCGATCACATGGTCACAATAGGTGTCCATCTGTCTGCCTGCAGGGGGACTGCCTGTGCTGACAGGCAGTCTCCCTGCTAGTGTAAAATAAAAATAAAAAATAAAGTTAGTGTTAATAAAAAAAAAAAAATTATATTGTCATACTAAGTGTATTTTTATATTAATATGTACTTATATTAATATAAAAATACACTTATAATTAAATTACACACGTATATATATAAAATATATAATAACTATATATATTGTATATATGTATTATTATAAAATATAAATAATAAGTAATTTAAATTAAATAAAAAAATTTAAAATAATAATAAAAATTGAAAAACAAATTATATATCTATATGAAATTTTCTTCTAACTGTATTTTAAAATTAATATGTATATATTTAAATCAAAATACACTTAGAATGAATTTGTATATATATCTATGTATATAAAAATAATACGAAATATACATATGTCCATATACAAAATTACATAAATAATTATATAAATATACACGTAGACTTCAAATATATAAATATGCATACATATTTAAATTCTACATACGTATTTATGTAATATTTTTACATAATTAAGTAATTTTATTGATTGCAATTCGAGGGACCTGCCTGTCAACCCAGGCTGAAAGTCCAGAGAATTTAATTTGCTAGCACTGTATTTTACCCTGTAACGTTCTACGACACCCTAAAACCTGTACATGGGGGGTACAGTTTTACTCGAGAGACTTCGCTGAACACAAATATTAGTGATTGAAAACAGTAAAACATATCACAGCGATGATATTGTCAGTGAAAGTGACTTTTTTTGCATTTTTCACGCACAAACTGCACTTTTACTGATGATATAATTGTTGTGATATGTTTTCCAGTTTTTAAACACTAATATTTGTATTCAGCGATGTCTCCCGAGTACAACAGTACCCCCCATGTACAGGTTTTATAGCATTTGTGAAAGTTACAGGGTCAAATATATGGGTCAAATATTTTTACATTGAAAATGGCCAGGTTGGTTACGTTGCCTTTGAGAGCGTATGGTAGCCCAGGAATGAGAATTATCCCCATGATGGCATACCATTTGCAAAAGAAAACAACCCAAGGTATTGCAAATAGGGTATGTCCAGTCTTATTTAGAAACCACTTAGTCACAAACACTGGCAAAATTTAGCGTTCAATTTAGTTTTTTTACTTTTTTCACACACAAACAAATATGAATGCTTACTTTGGCCAGTGTTTTCTACTAAGTGGCTACTAAAAAAGACTGGACATACCGCATATTGAATACCCTGGGTTGTCTACTTAAAAAAAAATATGTACATGTGGGGTGTTATTCAGAGATTTATGACAGATAATAGTGTTACAATGGTTTTGAAACCGCAATATCCTACTTGTACCTATAGCCCTATAACATGCAAAAAAAAGCAAAAAATTTTGAATCTATTTAGCAGTTTTTTTAATTCGCTTTTGTAGATGAGTAAAAGATTTTTCAAGTAAAAGTCAAAAAACATGTATTTTTTTCAATTTGTCATCATATTTTTTTATTTTTTTTTAAATTAAAATACATGAGATTATATAAATAATGGTATGTAAAGAAAGCCCCGTTTGTCCTGAAAAAAACAATATATAATTTGTATGGGAACAGTAAATGAGAGAGCAGAAAATTACAGACAAACACAAACACCACAAAAGTGTAAAAATATGCCTGGTCGCAAATCTACAACATCGCAAAAACAGTCCAGTCCTTAAGGGGTTAAATCCTATCTAGAATATTGCAAACCACTCATCATTTGGGCTCCCTCTGCCATTCATTGTTCTACCACAAGAATCCTGCTGTCAGATTTATATTTGTCACAAATAGTAAAAAATCACACAGTAAGCAAATACAGTGAATGGCTAATAAGTCCAAACAAGATACATATAAGCCTACCATATTGAAAAGTGTATTGAAATATGATAACATTGTATCAACTCATGATAAGCTATCAGCATCCATGTTGAAATGTTACCAAGCCTACAATACATTGTCTATATAGATAATGGTGAGTATGACTGACAATGGTATCATGGATATTATCAAAATGGCAATATAGAATATCATGTTCAGTTGGTGGGATACATTTGATGATGGTTGCTATTTTACACAAGTAAATACCAGACTTGTGCATTCAGAGTTAGATGTATTGTGAATCAGCCACATTTGTTTCTCCAAAGCACCATATAGACGCATAACCAATAAATCAGCTAGCGCAATCCAGTATTTAGAATTCTGTACGTGGTGCCAAAGAGATGATTGATAGGACAAAACGGCTGACATTTTTGTTTGTTTCGTGATTTGGATTTCTATCCCGTGTTGCCATGGTAAGGGGCATGGAATGTAGAAGAAACTATGTTTTTTTGGGGGGGAGTGGGTCAAATAAGCAGCTTAGTTTGCCATGATGCACAAGAGGTCTGCCCGATGATGTGGGCTGCATCTCATGACCAATCAAGAGGAGATTAAAGAAAAAAAAGATGCTTCATGGTTATGGGCAGCCACTAAATATTGATTATATTCACTGATGAAGTGACAAATGACAAATTAAAGGATCACCATTGGGTCAGGAACACAAACATGTATTCCTGACCCTTTACTGTTAAAACTACCATCTAGCACCCCTGGGCCGCTCATGCCTCCATAAATATAGTAAAAATCTTACTGTATTCAAGCCTGACGCTTTGACTCTGCATGCTGTAAGACTCAGAAAAACAAACAGTGTGCTGGCATCATCAGAAATGGTAGCCTGATCCAATCACAGTGCTTCCCCATGGGATTGGCTGAGACTGACAAGGAAGCAGATTAGGGCCGGACCAACATGATTCAAACGCAGCCCTGGCCAATCAGCATCTCCTCATAGAGATGAATTGAATCAATGAATCTCTATGAGGAAAGTTCAGTGTCTGCATGCAGTGGGAGGAGACACTGAATGTTTGGATGCATTTTAGGCAGCCATGACCCAGGAGGAATCTCTAACAGCCATCTGAGGAGTGGCCAGTGAAGTTATCACTAGGCTGTACTGTAAACACTGCATTTTCTCTGAAAAGACAGTGTTTACAGCAAAAAGCCTGAAGGTAATGATTCTACTCACCAGAACAAATTCAATAAGCTGTAGTTGTTCTGGTGACTATACTGTCCCTTTAAGGGGAAAAAAGCTGAGCAGTAAAAATATAATTTATACATATATATATATACATACACACATACATATATAGAGTTGTTTTTACTGTTCTCTTTTTCATAAATTTTGGCCACATGGATGTTTGGCTCAGTCAAATTAAAACTAATCTGACAAACCAAATGGCATGAAAACACACTTATCAGTGTATTGTAAAACAAATACTTAATATTTAGATTTATTTACATGAATTAGTTTGTTCATCTGACTGTTTCCCCAAATATTTTTCCATGAACCGAACCATCACATAAACGCACATTGGACATCCTCAACAAAATTAAAATTTTAGGAAAAATGATTAGGCTAAACCTAACATACCTGCTGTGCACAAGTCTAGTAATACTTTGATACCAGGGTGAACAAACTATTAAAACAATATCAAGATTCAGAAATTCAGGTAGCAATAGCAGACAGGGAGACATAGACAAATACAGGTCACAGGGAGGAAAACATAGTTACATAGTTATATAGCTGAAAAGAGACTTGCGTCCATCAAGTTCAGCCTTCCTCACATATTTTTTTGCTATTGATGCAAAAGAAGGCAAAAGCCCAATCTGAAGCGCTTCCAATTTTGCAACAAACTAGGAAAAAATTCCTTCTCGACCCAAAATAGCAGTCAGATGTCTCCTTGGATCAAGCAGCTATTACCCCACTAATCAGAAATTATATCCCTGTATGTTATGTTTTTGCAAGTATTTATCCAATTGCAGTTTAAACATTTGTATAGACTCTGACAAAACCACCTCCTCAGGCAAAGAATTCCATATCCTTATTGCTCTTACAGTAAAAAAAAAAACCTTTTCTTTGCCTTAGATGAAATCTCCTTTCTTCAAGCTTAAATGCATGACCTCGTATCCTATGTATAGCCCTGTTTATGAATAGATTTCCAGATAATGGTTTGTACTGGCCCTGAATATATTTGTATAATGTTATCATATCCCCTCTCAGGCGCTGTTTTTCCAAACTAAAGAGATTAACATTTTTTAACCTTTCTTCATAACTAAAATGCTCCATTCCTTTTATCAATTTTGTAGCTCGTCTCTGCACTTTTTCTAGTGCCATGATATCTTTCTTTAGAACAGGTGCCCAAAATTGCACAGCATATTCAAAGTATGGTCTTATCAGCGATTTATAAAGACGCAAAATTATATTTTCATCTTGAGAATTTATGCCCCTATTTATACATGACAAAACCTTACTGGCCTTAGCAATGGCAGATTGGCATTGCATATAGCTGCCTAATTTGTTGTCTATAACAATTCCCAAATCCTTCTCGTGTGTGGTTATCCCTAGTTCACTACCATTTAGGGTGTAAATTGCTTGTTCATTCTTAACCCCGAAGTGCATAACTTTGCATTTCTCTACGTTAAATTTCATCTGCCATTTTAGTGCCCAGTCCCCCAATCTATCCAAATCCCTCTGCAGCAAGGCAATATCCTGCTCACATTTTATTACTTTACAAAGTTTTGTGTCATCTGCAAACACTGATACATGGCTTTCAATGCCCATTTCAAGATCATTTATAAATATGTTAAATAGAAGCGGTCCCAAAACAGAACCCTGAGGGACACCACTTACCACTTTTGTCCAGCTTGAAAATTTACCATTAATGACAACTTGTTGTACTCTATCCTTAAGCCAATGTTCTACCCAAGAACAAGAATATTCATCTAGACCAATTTCTTTTAGTTTGAAGACTAACCTATTGTGAGTCTTGGCAAAATCCAAGTAGATCACATCCACTGCAACACCCTGATCTATACTTCCACTTACTTCTTCGTAGAATGCAATTAGGTTAGTTTGACATGACCTATGTGTCATAAAACCATGCTGATTATTGCTAATCACACAGTTCTTCCCAATGAATTCCTGATTATTATCCCTTAATAGCCGTTCAAATAATTTCCCAGTCACAGACGTTAAGCTCACAGGTCTATAATTTCCAGGCAAGGATTTTGAACCCTTTTTAAATATAGGAACAACATCTGCCTTCCTCCAATTCTCCGGTACAATACCTGAAACAAAAGAATCTTGAAAAAATCCCCACTTAGCTCCTTAAGTACTCATAGAAACATAGAATGTGACGGCAGATAAGAACCATTCGGCCCATCTAGTCTGCCCAATACTCGTGGGTGGATATCGTCAGGCCCCAGAGCTTTATTTACATGAATTTTCTTTAATAGCTGTAGCACCTTGTCTCGAGTTATCCAATCACAAGTTATCTGCAAGTTTGTTGCAGCAATCATTTGCATATCTCTTGCCATAGGATCCTCATTAAATTATACTGAAGTTAAGTATTTAAAATTTCTGCCTTTTCCCAGTCTTCATTGACTAACAGACCCATCTCTGTTTTTAGTGTACCTACACTTAAATTTTTAGTTTTTTTAGAATTGATGTACTTTAAAAAAAAATTGGGGTTGGTTTTGCATTCTTTGGCTATCAATTTCTCATTTTCTAGTTTAGCCACTTTAATTGCCTTTTTGCAAGTATTATTGGCTTCCTTATATCTTATATAGGATACCTCTGATTTGTCTGATTTAAATGCTTTAAATGTCCTTTTCTTATTTTTAATCTCTTGTTTTACTTCTCTCTTAAGCCACATTGGTTTTAATTTGTTTCTTTTACATTTATTACCCAATGGTACATACTGTGAAATTTACCTTTCTAATATTTGTTTGAATAGTTTCCATTTTTCATCAGTGTTTTTATCACTAAGAAGTTTATGCCAGTCGATATGTTGTAGAGCTGCCCTAATCTTATTAAAATTGGCTTTTTTAATATACCCCACGTGCTTTTGATTTTTTGAGTTCATTTCAAAAGTTACCATATTCCGATCACTTTTTTCCAAATGCTCCCCTACTTGAATGTTGGTTAAAAGATCAACATTGTTTGTTATAACGAGATCCAGAAAAGCATCCTTTCTAGTTGGTACTTGTACCAGCTGTGACATAAAGGTGTCATTTAACACATTCAAAAACTGGATTCCCCTTGCTGAAGTACTTGTCCCTCTAACCCAATTTATGTCCAGGTAATTAAAATCTCCAATAATTAATGTGTTACCCCGATTTGCAACTTTCCCAATTTGCTGAAAACAATTCATGGACAAAAAAGGAAATGAGGAAGACATGGAAGAAAGGAGTCAAAGAATAACATAAAGCAGGATTCAAAGTGCAAGGGAAAAAAAGTTAAGTGTGGCACTTTTGGGTATTCACCATTTTGCATGCTCGCAAAACATACTGATTTACTAAATTGTGAATAGGACATAAGCAAAACAGAGGCTGACATAAGTAAATTGAATGGATCAACTTGTGTTTTGTCTCACGGAGAAAAACCCCAGGATTAATTCAGGTTCATATCACCTACAACATTCTTAGGTTTTTAAAACTTTAAGCTAAATAAAGTATAATACATCATTCTTATATAAGTGAGATTTAACCTTGTCAGTAGACATGAAATATGTCAGCACTGTCAGTAGACATGAGACTTCTCAGACCTGTCAGTAGGCATCCAAACATTCCTCACATGCTGATCTATACATCACATGCCTAGAAAACTGAAAAAAAAGAGTGATGCTGCGCATTCAAGATTTACATTTGGATAAGACCACTGTTGTTTTCAAAATAGTTATTGTTATTATGCTGAATTTGTTTCCATCCTACTTCTAATTGCTAGTTGTTTATGGAACATATTGTCTTACAAAAGGCAGAGAGCAGACATAGGCCATCCAGCTGCGAGGACGCAACATGCTGAACATGTGCTTTCTCTAACGTTTCATGAAGTTCCCACATCCCATAATATTTTTTTTAAGATTGTTTCTGCTCATTATGTTTAGATTTTCCAGCAGGTATATTTTAATTGGATGACATTTTTCTATGTTTCTCATCATTACATTCTGTCTGACAAAAAAAAAAAAGTAATGTTGAGTTTTATTTATTAATTTTTTCTACAGTGGGGGAAATAATCACTGTGATACTTGGCCACAGATATGCTTATATATTGTCATCTTTCATCTGTCAACCAGGCACAATATAAAGTGATAAGAAATGTGTAACAATGTAACAGTATACGATTGTATAAAATATACCGTTGGCTGGGTATATTGGTTTCTATAAGTAGAGTTATCAGTGACTTGCTAGAAAAAAACTGGAGGGATGTAAAATGTAAAGGGTGCAAAAAAGCCTATACATTCCAGGTGTCATGAGACAATAGATATCCGTGTTTAGTTATAAATGTTGTGCTTGTAAAATGTATTTAGCAAATAAAAAATTAGCTCTAAAGGTGTCAGTGATGGAAGGTGCCTAGTACTTGGCACCACCAATATATAGCAAAACTTAATTTAAGAAGCCAACAATATATACAATTTATACTGTATATTTTGCACCCTTTATACTGCACTTCTCACTTTCCGTACTCATTTTGTTGGTTTCTAATCGTCTTAGTTTTTTCTGAGGTCGTGTTATTGCTAACAGAAGAAAAGCAACAAAGGGTGTTGCGTTAACAATTATACTTTTTATTAGGTACATACTCTATCTAACACAACTGAGTGTAACCCTCATATATGGATATATAAAACACTTTTATATATTTTGTTGTATCAGATGGTCTCCACTACTATTTTCTGTGTTTTTAATAGGTTTACTGTTTTTTTTTATTATTATTTATCTCTCTGCTGGTGGTAATTACTGCTTGCTTATTTACACACATATTTGTTCATCATAAACTGGTTTGATATTCTAAGGGCTGTCCACATTTAGGGTTTGGTATATTTTGTATTGCTAACAGTTGCTTTGGATGCCTTCCGTTACAATGCTTTAAATGAACAATATAGCTTTAGGAATACAAATCTGTATTACTGATGCTATAGTGCCCTGGTAGCCATTTAGATTCCTGCACCCCACCGTATCAAGTAAAAAAGGTGATATTGCAATGAAAATATTCTCCTGCAGAATGGCATTTTTTAGATAAAAAGCCCATTATGCTTTTTTACACTCACTGAGACATACTACATGTGCACATGATTTAATCATTTTTCAACACATTCTAATCAGTGACATAACCTTTGACTGTATCATATAACCCAGACCTGTTTATTTGTATTAACTGTGTGCATTTTATTTAGTACATACATTGAACAAAATAAACATTGGGCTAAATATAAAGTTATTGATCCTACAAAGTAAAATATGTATTTAATATTTTCAATGTGTGTTACAGCTTTTAAATAAATGCACCTTTTTGTTTTATTGCATTTTTTTGTTTTGCTTTTCTTTAAAATATGTATTGCTTCTACTTCATTAAAATTCATTGCTATGATAAGAAAATTAATAGTATTATTCATACATAATTTTTAACAACAACATAAAAAAATCCAACAAAAATTCAAAAATCAACAAAATTAAATAGAATATAAGATTTTTTTAAAATCCACAAGTAAAGGAATTAGATCTCGGCATATCAGAATTTGTCCTCTTTAAGACCACATTGCATCTTCCTCGACCCATGTGGGAGGACGTGGGAGAAGGCAAGTAATTTTTCCTTATTTGTGTTGAGTGCATATGTAATTTCCTAATTTTTCAATACACTCACGCTAATTTTTGACTTAACCGTAGCCTATACAATTTGCATTTAATTAGATCTTTTTTGAATTAGGTAAAGATTACAAATGTAAACATGCAAATAATCAAAAGAATATCACAGACAAAAAAATGCAAGATTATATTTGGATTAACACTCAAATAAAACTACAATACTCTATTTACTACAATAGGATTATAACACTTGATTCTTAATTGTCTGCTTCCCTTTAAATATTTATGTGAATATTAGTATTTTTGTGCTCAGTAGATTAGCGAAAAATAAAACCAGAAGTAAAACAATTAAAACCACACAAAATATCCATTATCTTAATGAATGCAACTAACTAATAATACTTAACCTTTTACGGAATCTCACATTGAATAATGAATTGATACTTTATCAGAAAATATGATATCCTGTATAATTACCGGATACACCACAAGGCATTATAATCTCACAGTTGGTCCCTTGGTGAAACAAACACATTACTATTCATAACAGAACTTAATAGTGCTTCCTTTTTATAACTAATCCTCTACTGTACTGAAGTGTGCATCAGTGTTCGCTGTAGCCAGAATACTACAGTAATTGAAGTTTAAAAAGCAGCGACAACAGCTTTCTGGGAAACAAAAGTAGCCAGCTTAATTTACATTAGTAAAATTTAAAAAAACAAGTATTTAGGGAATTGCGTCTAGTTTGTATTCATGAAAAATATCTTATTGCACTGTTATTTACAAATATATTTTTCCATTAGGTCTACTCTACATTTGTTCTATTAGACAAACAAAATGTCATGTTTAATATAAATTTGCTGGGAATTAGCTTTGTTTGGTAATTGGTATTCATAAATATCCTTTGGCTTTCATGAAACACCTGCAAATAAAAACAACCTACTAGACAAACTATAAGGATTATCAACACATGGTTTAAAAAGATCTAAATGCGTCTATAAATCTTCTATGAATCAAGTTTACATATACAAGTAATTTCTGATGTGTTCCAGAATAGTTCAATACTCGTTAGTATCCAACCATGTTCAAATATGATTGATTGACATGTGACAGTTAAAGCACTCAGGAGTCTACTTTACTGGCAAGGGAGACTTGGTATACAGCAGAGTTAGCCCAGAAAGCATGCACATGCATGTCTTTAGAATATCGGGAATGTCTAGTACATCCCACCTCAACAACATGTATATCTCCCATGTTAAATTTAGAACCAACTGATACTGATACTGGGGTACTTTAGTGAAGTGGTGGGCTTAACACTGATTAAAATGTAAGCATCCTCTCATTGGTATTCTAAATTCCAATTAATTACATAATTTGTGACAGTACAGTGTGTGGTATGGCTGTGCTCTAAATTACTCTAAGCACCATGACCACTTGAGTATTTTGAAGTTGTCATTATGCAAGGATCCTGTATGTGAAATGTTTAAGTATGAAATGCTGCACATATGTAGATATTTTATATTGTCACTTTATATTTTTGCTGATGGAGGAAAGTAACTTGCTAATGTCAACTCTGTGCATATTTCTTGCATAGACACATTCGCTGAGAATTCTCAGTTGACGCTCTCAACCGATCAATAACTGTCAGGGTTAGCTTCCAGCTTCTCCAGCTCTGCAGAAGCCAGAGGTGGCTGTTGGAGGAGACTCATCACCCGGTGGGACCCAGGTAAGAAAAGCATTGGAAAATGCTTTGCCCCATTACTAGGAAATGGTGCTAGGGACTCCTACCTTCATACAAATTACAGTGGGATGCATTGGTTATGATGCTCGAAATAACCTATAAAGTAGCAATTTCAAGTAATGTAGGCCAACAGAGAGCTCAATACAAGTTTAATTTTGATTGGATTATTAATGTTTTCCAGTTCTACAAAAAAAAAAAAAACAGATCAGTGCGTCATTATATAGAATTTCTTCTTTGAGCGTGACCTTGAAGTATGTTTCACGTTATTATTTTGCTTGAAAATTGAAAAACAAACCTGTACAAATAACTGCAGCCTTGATGGCAAAGAATGATAATATGATAGAGGCTAGTAAGCCTCTTCAAGTAAGTTTTACAGAGTATCATGCTCCTGCTATATATACTTAACAGTGGGAAGTACTCATTCTTTTTGCCCTTGTACTAGGTCAATAGATTTGTTGTTTCCAAATTTTGTCTCATCAGTTTCCACTTCTCAGATGTCCAGTATTTATCCAAGAGAAACTTCATATCAGCATTCTTTTTTTGTTATACCAATCTCCCAAACAACTGATATTAAAACAATTGTACTTCTAGCAACATTCAGCTGAGACTAAATTTCAGCGGTCATTAATCACTGACTACAACTGAGACACCCTTGACCTTCCAGACCTTGTTTAGTCCTCATGAGTTACAGTTTATCCAAACTGTTTGATATTCTTGGACACAGCAGTTGCAGGCACTTGGCTAAAGAGGCACAGACTGTTTTCTGTAACCATTTAACTTAGAAATATTTTTCAATAAAATTCACCAATGACTATAGATTTAAATACGTACATATGCAATTTTTTTTATATATATATATATATATATATATATATAAATATATATATATATATATATATATATATATATATATATATATATTTAAAAATGTAAGAGCATAGGTGATGAAGAAAAACTGGTACCCAATAAACTTGTGCATTGGTTTTCAGCCGAATTTATGTTCAAGTCTTCTGACATCCCGAACAAATTGTCTTCCGACAAGGTGATTTATTTACTTATTTATGTATTTACTGGTATAAATATTAAAATGGGCATTTGATAACAGGAGAAGAGGTGAAGAAGGTCCTTCTTAAACAAGCTTACAATCTATGCCCAGGTACACTTACTGCTTACTGATGAAGTGAGGGTAAAATTAAAAAACAGATGGTTTATGAGGGGAAAAAATGATAGTTATGTGACAGCCACTAAATGCTGATTTTATTCAAAGATCAAAAAAGAAAAATTCTAATGAATCGATATGGATGAACCAAAATTTCAAAAAGTCTACAAATGTCAGTATTTAGCTCCTGCAATTATTGTAAATCAATGCAATAATAATATTGAACTACTGTGACAGTAACCAGTTTACTCTAAGTACCATAACTTTAATATAGATACAAAATTGTTATGGTGCTTAGAGTGACCTTTTAAGGGATAAACTGTTGATTTGCACAAATAATTAGAAAAAGATTGTAAATATTACATTTGCACAGAAGAATAGTATGTTAAGTATACAAATAAAATCTGAGGCAAAATTCTAGAAGGGCAGCAAGCATTAGGGATTGCCCTTTAGTTAACATAATGACTACTCCATGTTTATTACATTTTATTCCAACATATTTAAATGTTCCTATCATAACCACCACCACCATATATCACATTAGAATACTGCAACTTTCATTGTCATGTAATAGAAAATAAAGACGTCAACACTGGTATTACTGCAGACATACGACATTAGGGTTTATGGTAGTAATTATGAAAGACTTTGATTTTCAGACAGTTTTATTTTATATCAGATTGCCTTGTTTTACTAAACCTCTCCTGAGTATTACATACAACTGATTATTGGAATAATAAAGCAATGGCCATAATAAAATAGCGGCTAGCTGCCGTTATAGCAAGGGAGTAGATCTATGTGAACCATAGAACTGTCAACTGTATATATTTGAAGGCACTAGTACATTGACATTCAGCTTTCTAATGACTGTACGGAGGAACATTTTCTTTGTCTGTCCTTGTTTTCAAATTCATTACAAAAAAGTTGAAAAAGTCTTCCGATTTTACAGAAACAGTCTAACAGCAAGTGATTTAAATGAAACCATATAGCAAATTTTTACTTTATCAAATTAACATCATGGTACAAACCATACTTTGGCGTTTATTTTTTCTGACGTAATGCGTTCACAGCTATTGAATCTGTTAGAAACTAAAATTTTGCGAACTTGAAAGTTCTTGTACAACGTCATTGATTTGCCTATCCAAAACTCTTCACCAAACTTCTCACCTGAAGGTAGACCTTATAAATTTCTATCAATCATACATGAAAGCTGGCACAGGTGTTTTGGAAAGGGTGAGATGAAATTAAAGGGCTACTGAAAATTTCTTAACCACTATATTCCGATGTAGAGGTTATGGTGGAAGAAAATGTGCACACATTTGACACTAGCCAGCCTGGAGCTCTTGTTCCAGGCTGGCTAATGACACTCCAATACCACCGTTGGAGTTAGTTACACCTCCAGCAGCAGAGAGGTTAAACTTAGTATGTTCAGCTTTTCATAGAGAAACACTATACATACAGACTCCATGTGACAGGACAACTGACATAAGAGATAAAAAGCAAGCCATAATGGGAGAAAATTGTCATAAGCACAAACAATAGGAAAAACTGAAATGACATGATGGAAAAAGCAGCTGACATGAAGATGAGTCAGAGAAGAGAAACATGGGGAGATTTCATAAAGAGGGAGACATCCGGCTTGCATAAAGCAACAGGGAAAATGAAATGAAGGAAAAACAGAATAAGAAATCAAATCTATTTTATGACCTTTTTTATTACAAGTGCTGGCAGGGCTGCCCAAAATTCTAGCCATACTAGCCAGGTTGACTCCAATCCAGATGTTGTCAAACATGCTCAGAAATACATACAGCCAGATACACATTGTGTATCTATATTTGTCAATGTGTCTGTGTATGTGCATCAGTGTGTTTATGCATGTGTATTTAACAGTGTGTGTGTATGTGTTTGTATTGTATATGTGTACATGTAACAGTGTGTGTCTATGCCTGTAATATGAGGCTGGTATGGGCAATGCAAAGATAAAGTAGCAACATATATAATATATATAATATACTTACATATACAATATACAAAACATGGGGAAACTCATATAAAGAACAAGGATTATAAAATATGTGGGGAAAATTTCTATGACGCTGGGTTTTTTTTGTTTTTTTTTAATCTGTAACTTTATTATTTGGTAAATGATTTTGTAAAAGCTCTTTTTGCCCAATCAAATTTTTTTACACGACTGTCAGGATAATTGCAAATTAAATTTGTTTATTGCAAATGAATTTAGATTGCAAATTATGCCATAACTATAGTCGGAGAGTTCACGATGCAATGACACAGGAAGCCACGACACTGCTAGCATCTGAATGATGGATACAAAGACCAGCTATCTGATATACCTATTTCATGTATTTACTGCTCATTGGCATGATATACCAAGTTTATGTGTTTATTGCCTATTGGCATGATATATCAAGTTTATGTATTTATTCCTCATTGGCATGATATACAAGATTTATGCATTTAATGTTAACTAACATGATATACCAAGTTTTTCCATTTACTTTTCACTGTCATGATAAATCAAGTTTATGTATGTATTGCTCATTGGTATGATATATCAATTTTAATAATTTAATGCTCATTGACATGATATACCAAGTTTATGCATTTAATGTTTATTGGCATGATATACAAGGTTTATCTGTTTAATGCATTAAAGGGACACTATAGTCACCAGAACAACTACAGTTAATTGCAGTTTTTCTATTGAGTATAGTCAGTCTCTGCAGTCATTTTCATGCAATCACTGTCTTCTCAGAGAAAAGGCAGTGTTTACATTAAAGCCTAGGGACACCTCCATTGATGGTTTTAACACTATATGGTATACAAATTTGTGTTCCTGACCCTATAGTGTTCCTTTAATAGCAATCCCTTGCTGGGAAATCCTTCAGAACTCATTTTACTAAATGCTTGCCTGGCTGGGGAGGTCTTCCTTATTAATTTGTGATGTCCAAGTTTTAAATGGACAGGGCAATTGCTCCCTGGGCTGCTCTCTAACTACTTTCCACATCTAAATGTCCAAGTGCATTGTACTTTAATTATTTCTATTACTTTATCTTCTATGCCTATCAACACATCCATTTTGTTTGTTTCATCGTCGATGTTAACGGGTGGGTTAGCAAAATTGCACCATGGACCACATTTTAATGTAATGTATAGTGCTGTGATCTTTATACAGATTTTAACTGGGCTGTACAATATGATATCTTGATAGGAATTTAGATGTAAAGTGTGAGATTAGGGCATTTTGATTAATTCCAATTGTTATATTTAGACTTCACCTGCGTTCTGTACCCCACATTTCTCTACCATCTAGAATTCTAATTACTCACCATACCTCTATGCCTAATTTAGGACACCTTTATTTGCTTGTACATCAAAATTAGCAAAACATGTTGATACTGGTACGTTGAGATCCAGTGTTTTTTTGTATCATTATCGAGATGTTTACCAATTACAATTACACTTCATTCTAAAAGAGCCTGCACAAATCATTATAAATATACCAAATGAAAGAAATAAGGAAGAGAGATATAGAAATGGTCTCTATCAGGAGTATGGAGAAAGCAAATAATGAGAAATTATCTGAATAAAACACCAGATAATCAATTTGCAGAACAGTGTCTTTTCATCCTCTGGATGAACAAATATAGATTTTTGAAGAGGCTGAATGTGACAGTTTTGCTTTTTCTATTTGTTATCAGGAATTAGCTATATAATTATTACATTGGCAAAAGTCTATTTTTTTTTCCAACGTGTGGAACTATGAGACTGTTTTTCTGTTTTTCAGTCAGGGACAAATAACGTAAAAATTTGTATGGGATACAATTTTTTGCCCTGTTCAGTAAATACATTTTTCGAATAATAATAGTAATTATAATAATAATGAGTAGCAACAATACACTACTATAAAATGCTTAATAATTATAGTAATACAATACAAATGGGTAGATATGTTATATTAGGGTGCTATATTATTTCATTGTAGAGTAAGACTTAGCGTTGGCAGGTCTACCATCATTCACCATGATCCTGTGTTGTGGACATGGACATGCTGTCTGGTAATATCTAGCATTCATTTACTGCAGGATTACATCTTGAATAATGTTATTATTTCCTATCTCCAGCACATGTAACATTACATGTTGCATGGAAACAGCACAAAAAAGTAGAGACAAGGATCTAGTTACAAAAGTCATGCATAATTTTATTCATACTGATAAAAGTTTCCTATTTCCCCATCTGCAACGAATCATATCAGATAGTCTTTTCTCTCTGAAAAGGGAGAAAGAGATGCCAGTGCATTCTTTCTTTCCAAAGATGAGCAATGTGGACACTTATACTCTTTCTTTTTTTTCCTGTCTCATTCCCTTCTTTGTATTCTTCTCAGGATTCTCTTTTTTATTCTTTAATGGCTAACGTGGGCTGATAATCTATTAACAAATTTTGGGATAGTTACAAATGGAGCCCAGCTTATAAGACTCTCATATAAGTTTTGTATTGTTCTTATTTGGAGATTTCTCTCTTCCTTGTTTTGTAATTAAGTGTACAAATGTATTCAACAAACCATTATACCAAATAAAATTTCTAATTTAATGGTATGCTCAGTAAAACTAAGCAAGTTGTAATAACTGCAATTCACTATATGTGCTACATAACATCTTCAAGTATTGGCTATGCTTGTAACAGAACTCTCAAAATCATTTTACATGAACAGTTTAATAGATCGTAGCAAGAAGCTTTGTAAACAAATGACCAGAAAATTGTAACAAAGCTAGCTTTAATAATAATCATTTGAACCACGGGAGCAACACAATGCATCATCTGAATCTCCCACTCTGTAATTACCCTCATTACAGGCTCTTTGTAGATTCTGGATGCAGATTTCAAATGATGCACACACTTGGTTCTGAGATAGTGTACGTGTTATCATTCTGAACACCATAAACACTTATAACAATGTCTCCTGATGTTAGAAAAATAATTCTGCATAAAAATCATTCATCCCATCAACATACAAAATGTTGCACAAGGCTAGAGGTTGTTTGAACAATAACAATTAATAAATGCACTAAAACATGGTTTATGCTCTAAACCAGGCCTCCCCAAACTTCTACGGGCCGATACTCACTTTTGAAAATTGTAATTGTTTTGAGACCCACTTGCTTTTAAAGCATGTTTTAAAAATAACTTTAGGTGCATAAAATTGGCACACCATGGAAACCAGCTTTAGATGTATACATTTGGCACACCAGGGCAATCACTTTTAAATGCATAAACTTGGCACATCATGACAATCAGCTTTAGATGCATAAAATTGACACACTATGGCAAACAGCCTTAGATGCATAGAATTGGTACACCATGGCAATCCGTTTTAAAAGCATGCAATTGGCACACCATGGCAAACATTCTTAGATGCATAAAGTTGGCACATGGCAGCTTTAGAGGCATACAATTGGCACACCATGGCAATCAGCTGTAGAGGCATATAATTGCAACACCAGGGCAACCAGCTTTAGATACATACAGTTGGCACACCATGGCAGTTTTAGAGGCATTATTTGGCATAATATGGCAGTTTTAGAGGTATAATTTTGGGAAATCATGGCTGTTTTAGAGCTATAATTTTGGCATATCATGGCAGTTTTAGAGGCATAATTTTGGCATAGCATGGCAGTTTTAGAGGCAGAAACTTGGCATATCATGGTAGCTCTAGAGGCAGAAACTTGGCACATCATGGTAATCTGTTTTAGATGCATACAACTGCTTACTCAAAGACTCAGTCAGAATCAGAAGTTCTGTGTCCTGCTCTTTCATCCAGGCACCTTACGTTGATTATTCCAGTGGTGGGATAATGTAGAGAGGGCCATGGTGCAAGTATGTTTTCTGGGACCCCTCTAGTGCAAGTGTGGCCAAAAGGTAGATCCACATCTGTCGGAGAACTTCAACAATACTTTGCCAGCTGGG
Source organism: Pelobates cultripes (assembly GCA_933207985.1). NCBI lineage: Eukaryota > Metazoa > Chordata > Amphibia > Anura > Pelobatidae > Pelobates > Pelobates cultripes. Next base: position 90,511,921 of record OW240914.1, on the reverse strand, counting down.
GATCTACCATTTGTCCATCGTTGCAGGGTTATATTTGTGAACAGTGTTTGAGCGTTTGTAAGCATGTTTTTGTATAAAGTATATGTGTGCATGTATGGGTGTATTTGTATGTACTGTTGCCATTGGAATGTAGTGGTGTACTTGTGTGTGTAATGTTTGCATCTGAATGCACGGGTGTTTGTATGTAGTGTTGGACTTTAAATGCAGGTGTGCTTTTTGTGTGTAGTGTTGGTGTTTAAATGAAGTGGTGTATATCATTTTAGTGTTTTTATTCCAGGGGTGTGTTTGTATGTAATGTTTGCGTTTGGTTGCAGTGTGTGTGTAGTGGATGCAGGGTGTGTGCAGTGGATATACATATACACAATGTGTGTTTGAATGTAAGCATATTTTGTATGGAGTATGTGTGTGAATGTTGGTGTTTGAATGCAGGTGTGCATTTGTGTGCAGTGTATACACTTCCACACACATACAAAGACACACAATGACACACATGCAAATACACAGACACACACTGATACACCCATACACAGACATACACACAACACCTAGTTTCCCACACACATATACACAGACACTCATGTACACAGACACACACATGGGGGCATGGGGATAAAGGGCTACAGTGGGGGGGAAGGGTGAAAAGGGGTTACAGTGTGTGGGGGCAGGGAGAGAAGAGGTTACTGTGTGGGGAGGGGTGCAGGGAGAGAATGGGTTACAGTGTGGGGAGGGGAGAAGGGAGATAAGGGGTTACAGTGTGGGAGGGGCAGGGGAGAAAAGGGGTTACAGTGTGGGGAGGGGAAGGAGAGATAAGGGGTTACAGTGTGGGCAGGGGACAGGGGGAGAAGGGTTACAGTGGTGAGGGAAGGGACAGAAGGGGTTACAGAGTGGGGAGAGGGCAGGAGAGGAGGGGTTTACAGTGTGGGGGCAGGAGAGAAGGGGTTACAGTGTGGGGGGGGACAGGGAGAGAAGGGGTACAGTGTGGGGGGGGGCAGGTAAAATAGGGGTCCCAGTGTGGGGAGGGTGGCAGGGAGAGACGAGGTTACAGTGTGGGTAGGGGGGCAGGGAGAGAAGGGGTTACATTGTGGGGGCAGGGAGAGAAGGGGTTACATTGTGGGGGCAGGGAGAGAAGTGATTAGAGTGTGTGGGGTAGAAGAGAAGGGGTTACAGTGTGGGAAGGAGGGCAGGGGGGAGGGGTTACAGTGTGGGGAGGGTGGCATGGAGAAAAGGGGTTACAGTGTGGGGAGGGGGGCAGGGTGAGAAAGGCTTACAGTGACAGGGGTTACAGTGTGGGGGCAGGAAGAGAAGGGGTTACAGTTTGGGAGGGCAGGGAGAGAAGGGGTTTCAGTGTGGGAAGGGGGGCAGAGAGAGAAGGGGTTACACTGTGTGGGGCAGGGTGTGGGCAGTAGGGTGTGGGAGCTGTGTTTTACCTTTATTAAATTCCTTGTTGGTCCAGTGTCCTTCCTGGTGGTCCAGTGTCCTGTCTGGTGGTCCGGTGGGTTAACTCTCTGGTCTGCAGCTCCGCCCGGTGCAGATCTGCATACTGCGTGATAGAAGTCTCGCGAGCATCCATAGTATTGCCATGGTAATGCTCTGGGTGCACGCAAGACCTCTTTCACACAGTCTGCAGCTCTGCACCTGGCAGAGCTGCAGACCGCAGGTCATGGGCTCTTTCTCAGGCAGACTTGCCCTGTATGCTGCCAGGCCCCTTCCTGGTGTCGGGCCCGCAATCATGGACCAAGGGCCCAACTAATCAGTCTGCCTGTCTGCCTCCTGAGTCCCCAACTGACCGGGAGGTATGGGTCAGCGCAACCTAAACTTTGGAAAACCCTGCTCTAAACAGTGACTTGTAGTAAATGGACACACAAAAAGCCAAATTTAGGCCAAAATGGTTGATTTGAAAGACAATTTTCATGAATTTAGTTTGAATTTTGCAATTTTAGTTCTCAATTTTCATACACCATTTAGTGAATAAACTCTAATATATATAATCCTTTTTCCCAAAACAATCTCTTTCTTGTGTCATTACCAAGAAGGAAGCATGTAATAATACAACCCTAACAAATAATTGCTACTTTTCTGTGTTTACTAGGCTTTCATGATTCAAATAGCAGATTATCTTAATAATTTAAATAAGATGAAACCAACATTAATGCAACCTTTGGTTCAACTGCAGTTGGTTTGTAACATGATTATTTGTTAAATAAGAATTGCTGGGCATTCAAAGTGAATTTCACATTTTAGACCTAAATAGCTGACTTTATCCAATTTGGCTACTTTAACCTTAAATTTTAAATTCCCTTTAAAAAAATAACCCTGTAAATATTTAATTAAAGAAGCATCTCGGATATTATAGGTAGGCATAGTCTAACTAGCCATAGATTAAATAAACCATTTATAACAGCATGTATGCTCATTTGAGCAGGGCCTTCAGCCTCCTCTGTGCCTGTGGGTCCAACGCGTCTGGTTACAAATACATGTCTGTTAGTCCACCTATTGTATGATGCTGCAGAATTTGTTGGCACTTAATAAATAATAATAAGCATACAAATAAGTGAAATGTTCAAAATAAGTTAAAAAGCCTCAAGAAATATAGGAACAATTATTTATGTTTGACATGAAGCCAGCAGATTCTACAGCACTGTAAAATATATACAGTTTTACAGATACGTCGAAACTACATTACATAGAATATTACCATAACCTACACCTAGCTACACAGGTAAAGAGATATAGAGTATAATACATTTCACCTTTTCAAAGGCAAAGATTTGTTTCAGAGCAGTAAATAAATATTTTTATTTTTTTTGTCACTCCACTTGAGTGTCATGTAGTAAACAATACTTGTTGTGAAGTAGTGTGTGTGAAAAAATAATTTAGCAATAAGCATCTTTCTAAGGCAGAGAATTGCAGGCTGCAAATGTAAATACGAGAGTTGGTTCTTTCCCAGCTCCATTGCAATTGCAAACCAGAGAATGTTTTGCTAAAACTTTATCACTAATTATATAGGTAATCAAGAGGCACCGAATACTAAACTGCCCAGTGCTAGTAGTGCTATATAATGTTTCAAACAAAATGTAATTCTTTTTTAAAACAAATTAATAAAAAACTCTTTAAATGTTACATGTCGTGCTATGTTACAGTCACAGAAAAGAAAAAGTTACCTGCGCTCTCTCCTTAATCCCTATGTATATTTAGATAAATGGAGGTCATTTAGTTGCTCCAATGGCCATTGGAGGGAATGCCCGTCTGCCAACGTCAAGGCAGACACCCTTAAAGCGGATCCTACACTGACCCTTCAGCCTGCTTCCTTGAGCTTCTGGCAAAGATATCTCTAATGAGACAGAGAGGGGTATTTTTTATATACACCCCTATATACTTATTAACCCTTAATAGGGAACACATGGGATGGGCGGCAGAATTGTAACAAGGCTGTGTGATACAAAGTAAATACAAATACAAAAAGATAAGTCCTGCGTCACTCCCATCACTACTGGGCCAGCAGCAATGACTACAGTACACATCAGCCCCAATATATAGCAAAAACCAAAGAAAAGAAAAAGTTACCTGCGCTCTCTCCTTAAAGGACCACTATAGGCACCCAGACCACTTCAGCTTAATGAGGTGGTCTGGGTGCCTGGTCCATCTAGGGTTAACCCTTTTTTCTATAAACATAGCAGTTTCAGAGAAACTGCTTTGTTTATCTTAGGGTTAATCCAGCCTCTAGTAGCTGTCTCATTGACAGCCGCTAGAGGCGCTTCTGTGCTTCTCACTGTGATTTTCACAGTGAGAAGACACCAGCGTCCATAGGAAAGCATTGTGAATGCTTTCCTATGGACTGGCTGAATGCGCGCGCGGCTGCGCATGCGCATTCAGCCAAAGAGGAGGAGAGGAGGAGGAGAGGAGGTGGAGAGGAGGAGGAGAGCTGGAGAAAGAGGTAAGTTTAACCCCTTCCTCTCCATTCAGCCTGGGCGGGAGGGGGACCCTGAGGGTGGGGGCACTATAGTGCCAGGAAAACAAGTAAGTTTTACTGGCACTATAGTGGTCCTTTAATATCTATGTATATTTAGACAAATGGAGGTCATTTACTTGCTCCAATGGCCAATTTTTCTTTTCTTTGGTTTTTACTGTATATTGGGGCTGATGTGTACTGTAGTCATTGCTGCCGGCTCAGTAGTGATGGGAGTGAGCACAAGACTTATGTTTTTGTATTTGATGTTACAGTGACAGTTTAATGATTTCTTCTTTAGATTTAATTTCTACATTGTGCTAGCCTAATCGCTTGAAAAAAAAAATAGATTTCTGTGCAAATGCTGCTAAATTTGCCTTTCCACCTCCCTCCTGGCAGACAGACTGTCGGCATAGTATCCATGTCGATATCTGTATAAATGCACTGTCAGCATAGTATCCATGTCGATATCTGTATAAATGCACGCCTATTGGTAATGTGTGGATTGTTCTCATGGCTAGCTTCAATTGCTTCAGTTTATATGTGCTTATCAACTGGGGCTCATCGATTCATAATAGTCATCAAGGTGGGCTGTGCAAGACTTGGAGAAGACAATGCCGGCTTCCCAAATAGAAGCAGTACCAAAGACATGGATCATGCACACAATGATTTTCTTTAAGAATCTTATGCAATGCAAAATCTTAATATTATTCTTTCACTTTTTCCCTCCTACTTATTTAGTGAAAGAACATAAAGCACACAACAGTATCCCTATTTTTATTTTAAGATGTCACTGGATAACTCTGGAGGTTTCTGCTTGTAGCATTCAATTTATGCGTGAAGTGTGAACATACAGCTCTGATCTCTCAAAGGAAACAAAGGTGGAAAAAATGGTTTTGCTATTTTGTGTGAAATTGTAATTGGACCAAGAGGGAAAATTATTTTTATTCATGAGATTTTAAGACCAAGGTTATTCAGCAGGCTTCATAATCACTAGCACAGTTGTTTTAAAGAAATTAAATACAAGAGCAAGTGGAACACTCAAACACAAAGCTATTGTCTGGACACGAACATGCAAGTTGTGGGAGAGGTTTAGATGATAAAAGTACGCTGTTACATTTGATTTATATACAAACTATAATTTGCCATGTCATGTTGAAGTAATATAGCATAACTCTCAATTTTCATGGTTACACGTCATAGTATAAAGTATACGTATAAATGTGGTTGAAACTGTATACACCTATCAAGGCTCAGCATTTCTAGTTCCTCAGGCATCCTTAAGATGCCATGGATCCTGCAGGCTTGGCTTCTTTGGTGAGTAACTTTAAGGTCTAGTAACATTGGGCATGACATTTTGATCCCTGCACCTATATTAAATTTATCACACCTACCTTAACCCCTTAAGGATGGCAGGTCGTGCTATGCCATCCTTGTGGACTTGACTCTAAATGCCGGTGGGCGGCATAGTATGTCCCCGCCGTCCAGGGGACTTACCTGCTCGCTGGTGATCCCCCACCAGCGATCGTGATGGGGGGACTTACTTGGCATCCCAGTAGCTACAAAAAAGACTAGCCATACCCCATTTGCAATACCTTGGGCTGTCTACTATTGCAAATGGCATGCCACCATGGGGGTTATTCTCATTCCTGGGCTACCATACTGTCTCAAAGGCAACGTAACCAATCTGGAGAACGTCAATGTGAAAAAACTGAAAAATTTAACATGCTATATTTAACCCTGTAACTTACCAAACCTCATAAAACCTGTACACAGGGGGTACTGTTTTACACGTGAGACATCGCTCAATACTAATGTGTGTGTTTTATTGTAGTAAAAGCAAACAGTATTATGACATTAACAGTTAAAATGTTATGCAGAACTAAAAAATTAAAATTTCTTAGTTTTTCCCATTCTTTTTATAATTTATTCATATTATATTATGTTTCATAGCTAAATATTTGATGTTAAATGAAAGCCCTATTTCTCCTAAATAAAATGATATATAATAAGTGTGCGTGCAGTTAATATGAAAGACGTGAATTACGCCTGAACAGACATATAGCGCAAATTCCAAGTTTTGTTTACATTTTATTTTGATCAAAACGTGTACATTTCGCTCAGTCCTTAAAGGGGCTAAAGGATATGAAACAACATACAAGATCCAGTTACAAGATCCAGTTAGTTAGGGGAGGTACGAGTGTGAATAGGGAATCTAAGAGTAGGATATATGAAGGATGGAGAAGGAATCGGAGTGAAGGAGAGAACAGGACTAGGAGGCTTGGGGATTTTAGTGAGAAGAAAAGAGAGCTAAAACTGGGGAAACAAGATGATTCAAAAGATTGCCTATTATATTATCCGGGTAAATTGACACATTCTCAAAAATTGCAGGTGTTGTCACAGTGTCCCAAGATGAAGTAGCTGATGATCCCCAAACTCATTTTCCAAATAACTGGGAATTCCCCTCTAATGCAGGATAGTTTACTATATATTTAAGTGCATATGTTTGTGTGTCTACGTATGAGTGTGCTTGTGTCTGTATGTATATGTGTGTGTGCCTGTGTTTGTCTATTTGTGTCTTTCTGTACATACATGTGTTCCTGTGTCTGCATGTAAGTATATTTGTGTGATTGTGTCTCTGTCTGTCTGTATAGATGTGCTTGTTGCTGTATGTATGTACATGTGTGTGTTTGTTTGTATGTATGAATGCATGCACATCTTTGTATGCAAGTGATTGTCTCATTGTGTGGGTGTTTGTAGTTATGCAATTGTGTGAGAAAGTGCTGTTGGTTTTATGTTTTCGATCCTCAGAGTTCAAGGAGATAGATGCAATGAAGGATATAAAGGATTAAAGGGTGGAGTTTGAGTGTGTCCAAGGGGCACATATCACAAGGGAAATCATCCCATTTTGCTTTGGCATACAGCACCAAGCAATATGCCTGGTTCTGCACCGGTCTGCCTGTGTCTTACTCTTTCAATTCAGCCAAACATTGCTGAGTGAATAAACCCCTTTCTGCTTGAACGCCATCTGTCAAACCAATTCATGTTGCAATGCCACAATAACATTACATAAGTCAGAACCTTTTTTTTCTGTAATGTTTAAATCTAATTAAACAGCATTGTAACAAAAATCACAAATCAATAAAAACTATTTAGTAGGACTCTACCGGGGAGCTTAATACACAATACTGTGCAGATTCCAAATTGCTACCAAAAATGTTACCTCGCTGTTTGCAATATGACAGAAGCAATAATACTGCTCGTATCTGTGTGAAACATTTGCTGCTTCAGAAAGTGACCTTTCATGTCCTTGTTTGACCTTTTGTTTCTTGCCATATATCATAAAGAAGATTTGAAGTCTAATCCTAAGCAACACTAACAGAATAGGACTTGGAAAAAACGAATATCTGAAATTTATGAAAGTGTCGCTTACATTAAAGCAGTTAACCTGCTGTTGTAAAATATCTGATCGTGCTTTTTTATTCCACGAATGTACCTTAGCACTTTCTGAGTATGTGTACTTAATTTCCCAGAATGCTCAGCCAGTGTAATTTTACAAGATTCTAGATATCAAAGTAATATTTTAAACTCCTGTGCACTTTCATTTCATTATTTGAGATTTAAAAATGGAATTTTCATAGAACTATCAATTGTTCCCTAGATAAACATTTAATACTAGCTATGCAATGATTAGATTCCTTGTGATATATTGTAGAATGAGGAGATTAGATAAAGTAATAGTCTTACAAAAAATATTTTGTCACATCTTATTTTCAGTTACATTTTGCCAATGATGTAATGGATATTATTATTATTATTACTTATATCTCAGGGGTAGTCTGGAAAATATTGCATTTATTCTAACGCCAATGTCGGCTGCAGAAACACATGTGTTGTGCATAAAATTAAAAGGAATTTATTAAGAAAATTTTTATCATTGTACATTACTATATCGCATAATATTATCACAGTTAAAATTGTCACAGTTAAATTTTTTGTGATTTAACAGTAACTCAACATTTGTGGCACAGTTCTGAGAGGTGTACAGGGAGTGCAGAATTATTAGGCAAATGAGTATTTTGACCACATCATCCTCTTTATGCATGTTGTCTTACTCCAAGCTGTATAGGCTCGAAAGCCTACTACCAATTAAGCATATTAGGTGATGTGCATCTCTGTAATGAGAAGGGTGTGGTCTAATGACATCAACACCCTATATCAGGTGTGCATAATTATTAGGCAACTTCCTTTCCTTTGGCAAAATGGGTCAAAAGAAGGACTTGACAGGCTCAGAAAAGTCAAAAATAGTGAGATATCTTGCAGAGGGATGCAGCACTCTTAAAATTGCAAAGCTTCTGAAGCGTGATCATCGAACAATCAAGCGTTTCATTCAAAATAGTCAACAGGGTCGCAAGAAGCGTGTGGAAAAACCAAGGCGCAAAATAACTGCCCATGAACTGAGAAAAGTCAAGCGTGCAGCTGCCACGATGCCACTTGCCACCAGTTTGGCCATATTTCAGAGCTGCAACATCACTGGAGTGCCCAAAAGCACAAGGTGTGCAATACTCAGAGACATGGCCAAGGTAAGAAAGGCTGAAAACGACCACCACTGAACAAGACACACAAGCTGAAACGTCAAGACTGGGCCAAGAAATATCTCAAGACTGATTTTTCTAAGGTTTTATGGACTGATGAAATGAGAGTGAGTCTTGATGGGCCAGATGGATGGGCCCGTGGCTGGATTGGTAAAGGGCAGAGAGCTCCAGTCCGACTCAGACGCCAGCAAGGTGGAGGTGGAGTACTGGTTTGGGCTGGTATCATCAAAGATGAGCTTGTGGGGCCTTTTCGGGTTGAGGATGGAGTCAAGCTCAACTCCCAGTCCTACTGCCAGTTCTGGAAGACACCTTCTTCAAGCAGTGGTACAGGAAGAAGTCTGCATCCTTCAAGAAAAACATGATTTTCATGCAGGACAATGCTCCATCACACGCGTCCAAGTACTCCACAGTGTGGCTGGCAAGAAAGGGTATAAAAGAAGAAAATCTAATGACATGGCCTCCTTGTTCACCTGATCTGAACCCCATTGAGAACCTGTGGTCCATCAAATGTGAGATTTACAAGGAGGGAAAACAGTACACCTCTCTGAACAGTGTCTGGGAGGCTGTGGTTGCTGCTGCACGCAATGTTGATGGTGAACAGATCAAACACTGACAGAATCCATGGATGGCAGGCTTTTGAGTGTCCTTGCAAAGAAAGGTGGCTATATTGGTCACTGATTTGTTTTTGTTTTGTTTTTGAATGTCAGAAATGTATATTTGTGAATGTTGAGATGTTATATTGGTTTCACTGTAATAATAAATAATTGAAATGGGTATATATTTGTTTTTTGTTAAGTTGCCTAATAATTATGCACAGTAATAGTCACCTGCACACACAGATATCCCCCTAACATAGCTAAAACTAAAAACAAACTAAAAACTACTTCCAAAAATATTCAGCTTTAATATTAATGAGTTTTTGGGGTTCATTGAGAACATGGTTGTTGTTCAATAATAAAATTAATCCTCAAAAATACAACTTGCCTAATAATTCTGCACTCCCTGTATAAACAAGGGACTATGTTGCCACTCCAGCAGCAACCACTTCATTTCACATTACCGTGTTATGCCCTTGAGCTCTCCCATGTATAAATAGTCACAACTTTTAAGAATGGTCCATTAAGAGACGCTCCAGCTGCCTCTAACCCTGTAGCTCAAAAGTTCATGCAAGGAGCTTGTGTTAGCTTACCTGAGCTAAGCTCTGCCATGCATGGCCAGCTCATTGGTTAGCTAAGCCCTCTTTCCAATGAGCCGAATCCTGCACCAGTTGGCTAGCTTAATGCAAAGAGCTTCTGGGGTGCAGATGAGGAGGAGACTTGTGACTGATAGTAAGACTTGGGAGGGTACAAAGGTTCTCTATTTAAAAGCATGGTCTTTCATTCAAAAAATGTCACTGTTGACAGTTTTAACTTAAACACATATTTACTGACACAGAGAAGATCAGACAAATTGTTAAACAAGTATGATTTGCCTTGTCATACCAAGGCTGCTGATCCACTCAATAACACGTATATATTTTGGTGGATATTGCATATGAATTAAATCCATAATCATCAGAATGTAAATGATTCACATTGTGAAACCAACTTTTTAAAAATGTGGAAGACAATCTTGGTTAAACATTTTTGTTGTCTAAGAAGTGTACATCATTTCTGTTAAAATACTGTGTCCATGTAGAGAGTCAGCATCTTCGAAACATGCTATTACCATTTCAGTTGAATTCTGTAAATTTGCCAGTTTATTTATTATTATTTATTATTGCCATTTATATAGCGCCAACGGATTCCGTAGCGCTTTACAATATGAGTTAACTAAAATGTAACACTGAAGGGTTTTGCAGAATGATAACTATCATGCAGTTCGATGGCTATTCAGGGTGAAATGATGAAATTAAAACAACATCAAATAATTTCATTATTAAATCATTATAATTTTACATTTTAAAATCTGTCTTTCTTTCTGTCTGTCTATCTATCTATCTATCTATCTGTCTATCTATCTAACTGTCTATCTATTTGTGCCTGTCTGTCTTTCTGTCTGGCTACCTGCCTGTCATTCCTATTTTCTTGTTGATGTGACAACAGAATGGACCTGGGTTATATTGGCATATTGGCTTGAAACAAGAGCTAGAAATGATGCCCTGAATCCATTCCATCACTATACATATTTTAAGCATAAAAGTACTCTAATCTCTCATTCCTAGTAGGATTCTGATATTCCTGTGGTGAGCTTTGGGCAAAGGTCTCTCCTGATCCTCTTAATTAGCTGCTGTGATTGAATTTTAAAATGCAGGTTTTAACAGGATTAAGAGTTAAAGAATTCCTGCATTTTTCAATCACCAGGTTGGTGACTCTGGAGAAATGGTGGCCTTAGATGAGATGTAACATTCATTGTGGTCATACTTCTAACCATGTAGAGCTTTAACATTACCATAATCTTGTACATTAAGATTTTGAGCACTTACCATCACACAGAAAAAGGTTAGGAACCACAAAATAACCATGATAACCTGTCAGACAAATTGTTCTTCAGATTCTTTAAAAGCCTTTCACATTAATGATTCAAGAACCTAAGCCTGACCACCAAACCATTAAGTGGACAGAATGTTGCGCATCCCTACTGAATACGTCAGTAGTTCAATTTGTTGCAGACAACAGTTTACCACAGTTTAAACCAAACAACACTTAAACAAGATTAGAATTGATTTATTTTTACTTAAGGCAGGAAATGGCATTTTCTACAAACCTAGCTTAAATACGCATGGGGGAAACAGCTCTAGAAGCAGCCGGGCTTAGCAGCTGTTTTCTCACATTGAGTTAAAGGCAGATCGAGCTTCTTAGCATGGAAATCTATCGAGGATAGACATAAACTCACAATAACAGTTGCTCAATTCTCAGGGGCAATTTAGATATTTATTTAGACAGAATGCAAATAGCAGATTCATTGAAGCCGTATTTATAAGATTAAACAGCAAAAAAAAAAACACACTTCTTGTATGCTATGAACAAAAAGGTACTGAACAAATTAAAGTGTGTTATTTGGTAAGAACACCATTTTATAAGTGATAAATGCATTTCCCATCAGGTGTGAAAATCTGGCTGTTTGTTATAACAGCAGAATAAATATACTTTGTTCAAATTGCTCAAATCATTTCAGTCTTTTTTGTGACTGTCTGTCACCATTCTTGGAAATAATATATGTTGTGTGTACACTTAGGTACATGAGATTTGCTGTCTCACCTCTATGGGTGTTTTTATGTGTATTCCTCATTCTTGGGTCTACTAGAGGTCTGAAGTTTTTGAACAGTATCTTAGCTGTTGCTAGAACTGCCCTTATTTGTACTGAGGTCTCAGATGTCCCACCTCAAATCTGCTGAAGCCAATCTCCCAATGTGGGGGTTACAGACCTAAGTTCTCATTTCATAGCTGGTACTACCACCTCCCTTCACTTTCTACATCTTTTCCAGTGACTCTTTCAAACCATTGGTATTTGTCCACCTTCACACGGTCCTTCTTGTTGATATTATGGACCCTGGGCATTACCACATCTACCATCACTGCAGTCTTCCATTCCTTGCCAACCAGATTGGTTGGTCAATACTTGCTTCTCTGTCTAGATCTAAAAGTCCTAAAGGCTCTTAACTATTTCATTCCCAACTACACTTAGTGGCACCTACCATACGGTTCAGCCAATATACACAAACACATATGGTGAAGCATGCATCCTAGAAGTATAATGAAATGAAGGAGTACTGGAGATTTCACATGATTGAAACTTTACAAATATCTCTAAACACCAGGATGTCATTATTTTCCTAAATTCCATGCTTCACAGTTAAGTATCTTTTATATTACATGATTTATAAGGGTAGATGCAAAGGCTCTTTAGGGTATGTCTAGGTTTCTTTTAAACCAAGACCAGCACTGAAACATACATGTTTTGGTCTATCTGAGATTTTGATGCGTGACACTCCAGAGTGGTAGATGCTGTTTATGGCTGCTGTCCACATTTCGGCCTCGCTGAATGTCCCGGAACAGCCCTCAGATGAAAGGACCTGCAGTACAGCCACATCATGCATTATGGTTTTTAATGGATAGTTTGATGTCATCCACAGGAGATTAAGGGCCTTGCACTGCAGTCACAGCATGCATTACAGTTTTTAATGAACAGTTTGATGTCACCCACAGGATTTGTGGCGAAGGAAACAAAAATGTCGATCTGCCTAGTTTAAACTCATCTTCCTTCAACAAATCGGGAACTAGTCAAGGATTCCTACATATATTCTTTTCAAGTATTAATTTTCTCTTCTCCTATGCATATTCTTAAATCAGGAACAGTTCATAGTTACTCATTTATATTACAGAAATCAAAAGAGATAATAATAAAAATAATATTAATAATAATAATAATAAGATTAGATACCACCTGTGCGTATGGCTACTACCTTGCAAAGAGTTTGCTCATTCATGCAAGGTCATCCTCACCTTTTATCGAAATATCTCTAATATCTCTATCTCTAACAATATAATAAACTGTTTGCTGTATTGGCCCAACAATGTGAAATGTTTTGTTTCTTTATAAAATAGTACTAATAAATTAATAAGAATACCTAGTAACAGCTATTATAATTTAAATATAAGCATGAGGTTAGTCAATGCAATCCAAGGCACATGCAATGGACATCTTCCTGAGCTCCGTTTGCGACATGGACTGGCCAGTCATAAGAGAATACTGTTGTAATATTACTCCACATTGGCTCCAACTAAATTGCTCAGCAGATCAGTGGGATGTTGAGGTGTACTACGTCACCCCTGGTTGGTGATCATCTGAAAGGAAACCTTTGAATCTTGGCTCCAACTTGGTCACAATGTTAAATTAGTAATGGCTCAATAACTATTGGCATTCCAGAAACACATTTCCGCAGCTCTTACATAGCTAACCTCATTTGGGCAAAAAACACAATTTGCATTTGATGCAACCTATTCAGTTGCTCTACCTCATACAATGAGCTGTGTATTGTGTCTTTTAAGTTCTAACAATGCATTTCTGATGACTTAAAGGTAGGCAGACAATGTAATAGAGCATCAGGAAATGCTAGCAGAATGCTTGGTTGTATAGGGAGAGGCATTAGCAGTAGAAAGAGGGAAGTGCTCATGCCATTGTACAGAACACTGGTGAGACCTCACTTGGAGTATTGTACACAGTACTGGAGACCGTATCTTCAGAAGGATATTGATACCTTAGAGAGGGTTCAGAGAAGGGCTACTAAACTGGTTCATGGATTGCGGGATAAAACTTACCAGGAAAGGTTAAAGGATCTTAACATGTATAGCTTGGAGGAAAGACGAGACAGGGGGGATATGATAGAAACATTTAAATATATAAAGGGAATCAACACAGTAAAGGAGGAGACTATATTTAAAAGAAGAAAAACTACCACAACAAGAGGACATAGTCTTAAATTAGAGGGACAAAGGTTTAAAAATAATATCAGGAAGTATTACTTTACTGAGAGGGTAGTGGATGCATGGAATAGCCTTCCAGCTGAAGTGGTAGAGGTTAACACAGTAAAGGAGTTTAAGCATGCGTGGGATAGGCATAAGGCTATCCTAACTATAAGATAAGGCTAGGGACTAATGAAAGTATTTAGAAAATTGGGCAGACTAGATGGGCCGAATGGTTCTTATCTGCCGTCACATTCTATGTTTCTATGTTTCTATGTTCTATGTTTCTATGTTACTGTATTTTAATATTATGCTCTCTTAATGATTTTAATAATGTACTTGGCAGTGCAGTAGTTAATGTATTTAGCAGAGGAGAATATGCAGGGGCTATATAAATGAAGGATAATAACAATAATAGTCATTAATAGGACGGATATATGATACACTTAATGACATTGTCCAGGATATTTATAATATTTAAATATTATTACTATAATTTGATACACTTCAAGTAAATCACAAATTCAGGTAATTAATGTTATTTGTCTAGTGTAAAACCAGAATGTGAAGCTATACGAAAAGATTAGATTTTTCCATGTTGATCATTAACTACAAATATATCACACTAGAGATTTGTTATATTAAAAACCATTGCAATTACTTAGATCAACTCTGTGCATTATGCATAATCCAGAAATTAATTATTAAAATATCATTGATAATAGGGGAAATGCAATAAAATAACATTAGCTCACCCATCATTGTCTTTCACATAACATATTGAGTTTTATTTTGAATAGCAATATTGAATGAAGTAAGGGGAAAAAAATCTTTAAAGATTAGAAAATGTATACACATATTTATCCAATTTTACTTCTTTCCTACTAGTTTTTTTTTCAGATGAAAATCTATAGATGTGCTCAGTGATTGTCTGTCTCACCAGAACCAGTGTAAAAATGTTGCTTCCCTAGAGCACTCAACTATTAAAACTGGTATATGGCAAATGAAGTGGGTAGACACCACTAATTGGTACTCTAATCAGTTGTTGTAGGTTCAATAAACTCAACTTTTTGCATTAATTATTTATTTGTAGTAGAGAGCCAGTTGGCTGTAAATTGTTAAGAAAGTGATCATCTCTAGCATATATCAAGTTATTAATTGACTTTCATTGCTCTTTGCGGTGATGTCTTGTGTGTATCTATGCAGGGCTACCATCAGAATTTATAGAACCACTTACAAACCCCTCGGTTGGGCTTCATAAATACACACTTCCAAATATATGCAGACTTCCAGACAGAGATACTTCAGCACATGTTCCCAGATAGAGATGCACACTCACAGACGTAAACACACATACACAGATATGCATTCCAGACACTCTCATAGGTCCACACACACTTACAAATATAGACAAACAGTGCCAGAAACACACACACCTAATACTAAACAAATACTCTGCTAAACATACAAACACAATGACACTGGCAAACACATGCACACTGCTACACACACACTACCACACATATATGCAAACTCTGCTACACTCTATACACACACTCTAATACAAACACCTTGCTAAACACACACACACGCACAGCTACATACACACACATTACTACTGCTAAGAAAACACCCAGATGCACACACATTCTATATGCATACATACATCCTATTACACATAATACTTGACATATACAATATACACAAATACTATTAGCACATTTACATTATATTATGTTAAGACACCCTCCTCTTAAGTTATTGAAGGGTGTCTTGCCTGGGGTATATTAGGGATTTAGACGATATAAGGCTGCAGGCTCCTGGCTCCTCTTCTAACCTTCCAGCCACCTTCCATGAGCCTTGTGAAGAAGTGATTTGACATTACTTCTTCCCAGTGCTGACACACAGGAGAGAAGGAGGGGCAATCAATGTGGTCAGTTAAAGGGCCTGGAATGCTGGAATATCAGAATCCTCCCCAATCTACCCTTATTGCATGACTGGACCCTTTACTGGTGTACAGGCTCTATCCCCCTGAGATCCAGCTGATGCTGTACAATTTCTATTTATGTATACATGCTGATCTCTCTAAGGACCACATGATGTATTTATTTAACTGTTTTTATATATCAATAGTTGCAAACCACAACAACTCAAAAACCGGCCTGTGATACATGATAGTGACGGTCATGGATCTATAAATCGAATTTATGGATTATTATCAGGGCAGATCTGTATTCCACTTAGTGAAGATCTCAATACCATAATATAGTATAGGGTAAAAAAAAAAAAAAATCCTATTCTGCTCTTCTATATTTTGAAAAGAAATGCTGCTACACACAAAGTGTACGGTGCCCTTGCAATGATGTTGTGTTTATTACAATGTTTCGCAATAACAAGTCTTAGAATCATGCATGTTCATGTTGTCTTAATGTGTGTTTAAATTATTGTGAATGCAAATAAAATATCCCAACATTGTTTCACAATAATAGTAAATTAAATTCTCCTTTTACATGACTCAATAACAACTCATTTTAAGTGATTTATATGTTACATAGAAAAAAACAAAAACAAAATTGAGGGTTATATGCATTAATGTACAAATGAAGAGAAGACTCTACATATAGATTAAATTCAGCAACAGAACTACAGAAAGGTAAAAATAACTTTTTTATGTAAAATGCCCCATGGTAAGTGTCCTGTTTTGGAGTAACGACACCATAAATGTTGAAATTACACACTCTATAAGCAAATAATCTGGTTCTACCATTACTGATTCAATCCATTATTTTAACTCTACAAGTTCAAACATATACCGTCACTAACAGAATTATATTTGTCAGTATTACACCACGTAGTATACTCACATGTTTAAAGTGACGTATTCTTAATTGCTTTTCTTCACTTTAATTCTGCTACTCTACAAAACTATTCAGTTCATTTCAGATTCATTCCTCACGGATGCCAAGCACCCCAGCATTTACTGACATTGATGCATATGTACAGATTTAAAGTAAACATGACTTCAGCTGCTACCAGAAAGTCTTCAAACCACAACTCTGTAACAGGCCTAGATCAATATGTGTGTATTATTTGTTTGACATTGCAGATAATGTTCAAAGGGCATTGATATAAGTGTTTGCATTCACCCGAAGCACATTTAGTTTTCTATAGATTTATCTAATACTACAGCTACAATTGTCTGTTTCGGAGTCCAAACTAGACCCACATGAACCTATTGAACACTTTGACGATTTTTGTGAAGACTACATTTTGATATATTCTATTACGGTCAACTGAGGAATTGGTAAGGAGACTAATTTTACAATTAAAAATAGGTCCCTGTGTTAAGGCCACATTTGAAACTTTGGTCCCTTACAAATAAAGGTAGTAACCTGTTTAGGAAACCATTTCTCTTTAAACCAAAAAAAAAAAAAAAAACATGTACAATAAAAAAAAAAAAATCACAAAATTAAGAATTGTTGTGAACTTTCAATATAACAGACAATTCCCTGTTTTGTGAATAACCTTATTTATGTGAAAGAGGAATGCAAATATATTCTGTAGTTACAGCAGTGTAATCCTTTTCTTGCCAAAAAATGATCATCCCGAAGAGTTAAGATACTGGTGATTGTGACATTGCTTTAATAGGTGTCATCTCATCAACCTTGAGAAGTATCTGCTGCATTTATATGCTGGAATTGAGCAGGTTCCTTGAGATATCATTTGATCCAGGAAGTCTTACACCTGATATTTACAGTACTTGTCATGTACTAAAACGTGATTAACATTAATAACATTGTTTTCTTTTAGTGGAAACATAATTTCTCAATCTAGCTGATGGACATGGGCATTGCCAATCAGAATTACCGTAATCGTTAAAAATTTGAGTTCAACGCACTATAGATTGGATATACTGCAGCTACAAACTGAGCTGGTGACAATGCTTACAGAAAATTTTAAACTATACACGGAAATATGAATTCTAAGTAACGCTGGCCTTGGAGAGATGGATCAGACTTGTTTTACAATTTAAAATAGTTTTTTTGTTTTTCTAGTTTAATGGTTTTGACTTACAAGCAAGTACGAACATAACATTTCACTCGTGGAAAAGAACATTCTTTCAGATCGTAAACTGACAGCAAACGCTACTCACAGTCTAAAGTCAAGAAAGATAACATTAGAACCTGACATTTAGCAGCACTAATTGCTTCATTTCCATGTAGAAAGCCCTTGTGTGCGCTTTATTTTTTACTGTCATTCGTTCTATTATTTTTTACCCAACTACAACAACCAGGCTTTGGTTTTTGCATACTAAACGCACACTTGTAAATACAACATTAAAGATATTCCATCAGCTGCAACATGACAGAGGACCATTTTAATTATTATTATTAATATTATTATTAATTATAAAGTGCCAACATATTTTTCAGCACTGTACAAAGGGGTGACTTAACATACAGGTCATTTAGCTAGACTAGTTTGACTTAAGAGTTTGTGAAGATCCTGCTCAAAAAAGGTTAGAATCTGAAGGAAGCGGAGTAATAATATTCAAAAGGTAAAATGTCTTGTATGCAAAAACAATATTTCTTAGTGTATTAAGAATCAGTCTGTAACTATAACTTGAATAAAAGCTGGTATTATTGAAGACAAAGGGGAGATGAGACAGGAAAAAAAAAGTTAGTTATTAAATTGGTATTGGTAGATTTTAAGGATTTTGAAAAGCAATGATGTCTAAGGGAAACTCTAAATGTGCAGGGAAGATAATTCCATAAAAGCTGTGCAGCCCTAGAAAAGACTTGTAGGTGTAGGCAAACAGGGGGCAGACACAAGTTGTCAGCAGAGTGAGGATAAATGCACTGGAGAGTTCTATATTTGACCCCAACGATTTAGAGTTGAATCTTAAAACTTAGAAGCAGCCAGTTAAAGAGGAAGGTTGAGTTACGGGAGGAGCATGTGTTCAGGAAGATGAGTCTAGAAGCAGCATTCATTTTGGATTTATGGGGGCAATCTGAACACAAGTCAATGAAGCAGAGAGCAAAATTGCACTAAATTATGTTCTGCAGAGATGCTTTAACACAAGATGTCCCCAACCTTGTGTATCAATCCCTCTCCCCCATATCCATATTTCTGCCTTACTTATATGTTCTTTACTTTCCCCTACCCTACTTGCATCATCATCACTCATCTCTAATCTAGTTGTGTCTCACTTTCCCAAGTCTTGCCATCTTTGCGTATCCGCATTCTCTGTTTGTGTCTTACAATTGTCTTTTTGCTCTGTTTTACCTCTCTGCCCACACTTGCTTTTTAGATATTGCAGTGCCAATGGAATTACCCTGGCCAATTTAATAAAGCATACAAAATTGGGGTTTTGTTAAGTGTTCTATTAAAGCAATGTTAGCTGATAGTATAAAACCACTGGAAGGCGCTGTCTATTCCAAAATGAGAGTGCACATCGTCAACCTAAACCGTTTGAGCGGTTCCTTGTAGTTTCTGAAATAATGCCTATATCTACAACAACTCCAGAAAGAAAAAAAATAATTAAATCCTTGTCAGTGCAAGGAGAAGAGGGTGAGATCTCTGCAGTCATGCACCAAGTTGATGTTGGAGGTAATAAGGTCAACTAGGAATCATGCACAGCCACTGGCAAATTTATTCACTTCCAAGTCTCTAAGAAACATACTCTGCTCTGCAGCCCAGCACTCTCAGATGTTACATTTGTAACTGGAAGCCTGGTTGCAGGCATATTTACAGCAGAGCTGATAGTTTGAGTCTCAGATGAAGAATTTGTGCCTGGCGGAAAAAATGTTTGCCACATTAAATAAACAGTAGTCTACTTCTAATTGCTTAACCCTCCACTGCACAAAGGCCCATGGAGAGTTGACAGCTGCACAGTTATTTGGGTTCTATCAACAGCATAACCACGACAATATCTACACTTGTTTACATAATACATTGTTCTTTGCCTTCCTGGATAAAAACAATACAAGTAACAGAAACTCTATGGATCAAACATTCTTGAGTTAGAACCACCAAGCATTTTTCTAGTTTGATCAACGCTGATTTTTCAATTAGAGTGATATGTTCAGCTGTAATTGAAAGCTGGCAATGGATTTTTTATTATTTTTCCCGTAAAAAAAACTAAGAAACAAAGGTTTTTACTGAAACCTTGGTATCAGGTATGGAGCTGATTGGAGCTTGTCTCTTTTATTGTAAATTTGTCTTATTTTTTGTTTTGTGCAATCTCTTGTAATTGTTTGGCTTGTATTGGCATTGGTATATGGTTTTTATGTGTTGTAATAAATAAAAGGCAGTTTTGATCTTGTGTGCAGACCTGCTATTTTGAATAATAAATTTTGTAGTGACATCACTGCAATGGGATTCCAATCCGTCAACTCATCCAATAGTGAATAAACATTTCATTGATTTTAATGAATCGCTGTGTTTTAATTAGATTTATTTGAACACTTTAAAAATGTACAATGCTGGTTGTCCTTTGCCAGCTTGTGCTGGATCACACTTGTATTGGCGACTACCAATGACATTTTACAGGTGACCTTCTTTGATACAAACGTAACTTTGCTTCAGAAAAAAATAGCTCAGATACACTCTCCTCAATACAGCATTCAAATAACAGCAATGTACACATAAGATGTCTATTCTATTATAGTCGTAATAAAAAATATTCTTCAACAGACAAAATAAAAAATAATCACCATAAGACATCTCATTATCTCATTTAAGAATCTAATCATAAAGACACATACCATTTGCTTTCAGATTTAAATTTTTACTGATTGTAATAGAACCCATCCAAGCAAGGTGACAGAACAAACACATATACAATGTATAGAGAACTTTCTATTATGAAACCAACTCTGCTATGATCCAGACTCCAAGATGAGGCAAATCTGATGATGGACTCTGGATAAAAGGTTTGGGCATTTTTATACTGCTTCTGCTTCTAGGAGCATTTTATCTCCTTTGTGTGAATAAAATTCACCATTTAAAATGGGGGTCAGAAAACATCTCTTTTCACACTTAATATACTCTATGACACTTTCACAAAGGATTTTAATATAAGTTTTGTTTAGAGTAACAAGTGGAGGATTGGTAAAAAGGATGCTCTCCAGATGTCACAAAGCTACAACTATGAATACGTTTTGCTAGCCTCAGGCCAGGAGCCCGTATCTATGTATTGGAGAAAATGGATATTTGTAATGACAGCAGCTACAGAAGCAATACACACAGGAGTTACTAAAGTGAACACAGGGATTTTTTTATACATTTGTATTTCATTCAAACACGCATACCGCATGCATTATTGAAAAGCATAAAGAACCTGTGCAAACGTACTTCTTACAGTCGATGGTCAATGTGGAATAGGTTATGGTTTTCCCCTCATTAAAAGCATGGTTACAGTTCACGGAATCATACGGTTATCTATTTTTAGATGAATACATAAATATGTACTTTACAGTGTCATGTTACATAGTTATCTAGACTGAAAAAAAGACTAAAGTCTATTCAGTTCAAACATTAAGCCCATTCTTTTATGCTGTTGATGCAAAAGAAGGCAACGAATCCAATTGTAGTCATTTCCAATTATGCCACAAAAAGAGGAAAAATCCTTCTTGACTCCATAATAGAAATCAGATGTCTCCTTGGATTAACAACCTGTTTACATACTGTTTATGCAAAAAATCATCCAAGCCTTTTTTAAATGTATCTATAGAATCAGATAGCAAACCTCTTTAGGCAGAGAATGCAACATCTCTATTCTTACTGTAAAGAACCCGCTTCTCTGCTGTAAGTGACCTTTCTTACAGTCTCAATGGGTGACCTCTTGTCTGTTGTATATTCCTACTAATGAACAGTTTAACTCACAGTGGTCTGCATTGACCCTGTATATTTTTGTATAGTGCAATCATACCCTCTCTGAGATGCCTTTTTTTCTAAAGAAATCAATGACAGTTTTTCTAGCTTTTCCTCATAACTAAGGTTTTCCATCCCCTTACTAGTTTTGTAGCTCACCTTTGCACTTTTTCTAGTTCTTCAATATCTTTTTTTTAAAATTGATGCCCAAAATGGCTCCAAATTTTTAAGGTGAGGTCTTACTATTGACTTGCAAAGAGGCCAAATTATTATGCTTTGATCATGTAAATTAAAATCCCTTTTTATATACAAGAGCACCTTACTAGAGTTTGCAATGGCACCCTAAGCACACAAGGGTGAATACCGTCTGGCCCTAAGGCTTTGTTTATATTAACTTCTTAATTTCTGAAGCACTTTATAATGTGTTAACCAATCACCCGTTTGCTGTAAGTTTTTTGTGACATGCATTTGCAAATCTACAGCCATAGATTTATTGTCCTTGTCCTGATCCTCCTTGAGTAACTTACCCATCGTACTTTCCAACAGACCTGCACTTTCACTCTTAACTTTTTTAGCATTGATGTGTTTAAAAACTTTTTGGGGTTGGTCTTGCTCTATTTGACTATGAGCTTTCCATTTTCAAGTTTAGCCCGTCTAATCACTCTTTTGCATGCCCAATTTGTATGCTTATATTTGTTATAAGATCCTATTGACCCCTCTGTTTTAAACTTTTTTAATCCCCCTTTCTTTGATCATTTGACTGACACGTGTACTGTCATTTTACTGACCCTTGTAAGCCACATTGGTTTTAATTTGCTTCTTTTATATTTGTATCCCAGTGGTATGTATTGAAATGTATTGTATAAAGATGCCCTTATCCTACTGAATTTATCCTTTTCACAATTAAAGGGACACTATATGCACCTAGACCACTTCAGCTCTTTGAAGTAGTCTGGATAGAAGTGTCCCTATTGCACTTAGTGCTGCAATGTTAAACATTGCAGTTCCAGAAAGCCACGTTAGGTGCTTCCCAGATCCTAATGGGCCTTTGGTCTGGTAACTGGACATCCTCAAGATCTGTTTAGCGCCAGCTCATCGTGGGAAGTCTGAAAAGGCTGAGCAATGACCCAGCACCATGGCACATCGGCCCTGTGTTAGGTAAGTAAATAAAGGGTTTTTAACCATTTATTTACCTTTGGGGGGGGGTGATAGAGGGGGGAGGCAAAGGGAGCTATAGTTCCAGGAATATAGCTTTGTATTCCTGGCACTTATAGTATCCCTTTAAGTGTTTTTGTACAGCCCATATATTTTATATATTTTTTTTTAGTCAGTCCCACATGATACCATATTACGGTTACTATTTCCCAAGTGCTCCCTAACTTGAGTGTTTGAAATAAGTTAACCTTATTAGTTATGACAAGATCCAGACAAACAACTCTTCTAGTTGGCGTTTATACTAATTGAGACATGACATTATAGTTTATCAGGTTCAAAAACCTGTTTCCCTTAAGTGTACTACTAGTTCCTCTGGACCAATCAATGTCTGGATAATTAAAATTGCCCATGATTAACAAATTATTCAGTTGTGCAGCCTTATTAATATGAGATAGTAGTTGCTCTTCCCCATCAGTATTAATGTTTTGGGGCATGTAACATATTCCTACTATTAATGCATATCCCCTATTTCCTCATATGCATATTTCTACCAACAATACTTCCTCACGTGTATCATCACTTACAATTTCTTTAACTCTTGGCTTCAAATTAGGTTTAATATAAAGATATACCCTGTCCCTTTTTTTCCCCTATCCTTTTTAAATAATGTCTATCCATTAATTGCCCAATCAAGTGTTTCATCCCACCAAGTCTTAGTAATCCCAGTTATGTCACACTGATCCTGATCCATACCGATCCTTGTATGCCAATATCTCAAGATCCCCCATTTTCCTACACAAGCTTCTTGCATTAGCAAGAAGACATTCAAATTTACCATTTGCTTCTTGAACTTTATGTGAACATATAATTAATATCTTCTTGCTCTGTCTGCTAATCTTACCACTCCCCCCTTTTCCAACCTCCTTGACTTCATCTGAATTCCCTCTCCTTTTCTATACTATATACCACATTCACCCTTCTATGATCCTAGCTCTCTACTCCTAATTTAAAGCCTCCTCCAATCTAATAGCCATCCTCTCCTCCGGCACTAAAGACTATCTCACTCAGGTGCAATTCATCTTGGCTATAAAAATTGTACCCAAAGTTGTCTCAGTGCTTTAAAAATCCCAAACCCTCCTTCCTACACCAAGACTTCAGCAACACATTGACCTCTCTGATACCCCATTGCCTTTCCACTGTAGTGCATGTAATTAGTGTACAAATGTATGGTATCACTAAATAAATGTGATAAAGTGCATCTCTTTAAGAGCTTGGTGCAAGTTAGCATGTGCTGAAAGCATATGCAGTATTAATGTGAGGATGTGAAAGAGAATGTATGTTTCAATATGAGTTTAGCATGCTTTACTGACATAGTGCTTTTTAATGTAATGTTTCGATGTATTCCATGCAAACTAAATGTAGACACATTTCCTCATTCCTACTTTCAAGTAATAATAAAGATAGACATAGACGTAAAGGCAGACATAAACAGATCTAGATTTATAGGATACTTTACAGTAAAGTGTTTCATGGAAAAATAAGGATTCTGGAAACATGATCCAGAAGAACATTGGTCAAGTGATTTATAGATCTCTCCAGAACCCAACAAGTCTTTATTTCCTCCCTCTATAGTACTGCTTGAGAGCCAGAGATTGTTGACTACCTGTCCTGCTGTTGTGGCGTGTACCACTGAGATACACAAACATACACAGTAACACATATACATACACATGCCTAAAACACAGCACAAGAGCTTACACTGGCTCGTGTCACCTCAAGATGAAAACACTTTAATGCTACACTTCACCCATATTGAATTCTGCTACATTCTGTCTATTTGCTCTAACTGATATGCTGGACAATGGTAGGGGAGCAGTCGTTGATTTGGGTAACCCATGATTTACACACAGGGCAGGTGCAAGGATTTCTGCCGCCTTTGGCAAAGATCTATTTTGCCGACCCCTCATGAAAGCAAATACAATCTCACAGAGGTTTATTCACTAAACTCTGAATTGCAGTGTGTTGAGAACAAAATTGTAAAGTTTAAGCAAAAACAGTTGAACTGTGACTGTAGCCTGAATTGCAGAATCCTTCTACATCAGCTATTTTGGTCTATGTTTTGCCATATGGTTTTCATTTAATACACACATACTGCTTATAAACAACGTTTCAGTCCAACTACCTTGACATATTAAGAAATATTTGGTAATGGGACTGAAATGGTGAATGTATGCTGTTGCACAGCTGTAAAAAACAAATTATGTTATCTTGTTTATTTTGAAGTTCTATGAGTGTGTTCTTCACTTTGGTTGAGATCATCAAACTTGATAATCTCAGCCAATCCAATGCTTTTCCATATGAAAACATTGGGAGGCTATTGTGCATTTGTGGCAAAAAGCTGCGCGACAAATCAGCATCTCTATGGGGAGCGTTCAGCACCTCCATGAGACCCAATTTAACACACTACCCCTCCTCCCACTCTAATATACTGCCCACAAATGCCACCAAATCCAACACACTGCCCCTCCTCCCTCCACTCATCCACTCCACCATACACCATACACTGCCCCCTTCACCCAATCTAATACATTACCCCTTAATCTAATACACTGCCCCTCACCACTCTAATACACAGGCCCCGTCCCTCCCTCCCTCAAATAAATACAATGCCCACTGCCCACAAATCCCACTCTAATCCACTGCCCACATTGCCTCCAAATCTAACACACTGCCCCTCCTCCCTCCACTCATCCACTCCACCATACACCATACACTGCCCCCTTCCCAAATACATTGCCCCTTAATCTAATACCCTGCCCCTCACAACTCCAATAAACTGGCCTCCTCCCTTCCTCAAATAAATGCACTGCCCCCTTCCCCAATTTAATACAATGGCCCCCTGACTTCCCCAAATTAATACACTGCACCCTCCCATTAATACAGGGAGTGCAGAATTATTAGGCAGGTTGTATTTTTGAGGATTAATTTTATTATTGAACAACAACCATGTTCTCAATGAACCCAAAAAACTCATTAATATCAAAGCTGAATATTTTTGGAAGTAGTTTTTAGTTTGTTTTTAGTTATAGCTATGTTAGGGGGATATCTGTGTGTGCAGGTGACTATTGCTGTGCATAATTATTAGGCATCTTAACAAAAAACAAATATATACCCATTTCAATTATTTATTATTACCAGTGAAACCAATATAACATCTCAACATTCACAAATATACATTTCTGACATTCAAAAAACAAAACAAAAACAAATCAGTGACCAATATAGCCACCTTTCTTTGCAAGGACACTCAAAAGCCTGCCATCCATGGATTCTGTCAGTGTTTTGATCTGTTCACCATCAACATTGCGTGCAGCAGCAACCACAGCCTCCCAGACACTGTTCAGAGAGGTGTACTGTTTTCCCTCCTTGTAAAATCTCACATTTGATGATGGACCACAGGTTCTCAATGGGGTTCAGATCAGGTGAACAAGGAGGCCATGTCATTAGATTTCCTTCTTTTATACCCTTTCTTGCCAGCCACGCTGTGGAGTACTTGGACGCGTGTGATGGAGCATTATCCTGCATGAAAATCATGTTTTTCTTGAAGGATGCAGACTTCTTCCTGTACCACTGCTTGAAGAAGGTGTCTTCCAGGAACTGGCAGTAGGACTGGGAGTTGAGCTTGACTCCATCCTCAACCCGAAAAGGCCCACAAGCTCATCTTTGATGATACCAGCCCAAACCAGTACTCCACCTCCACCTTGCTGGCGTCTGAGTCGGACTGGAGCTCTCTGCCCTTTACCAATCCAGCCGCGGGCCCATCCATCTGGCCCATCAAGACTCACTCTCATTTCATCAGTCCATAAAACCTTAGAAAATCAGTCTTGAGATATTTCTTGGCCCAGTCTTGACGTTTCAGCTTGTGTGTCTTGTTCAGTGGTGGTCGTCTTTCAGCCTTTCTTACCTTGGCCATGTCTCTGAGTATTGCACCTTGTGCTTTTGGGCACTCCAGTGATGTTGCAGCTCTGAAATATGGCCAAACTGGTGGCAAGTGGCATCGTGGCAGCTGCACGCTTGACTTTTCTCAGTTCATGGGCAGTTATTTTGCGCCTTGGTTTTTCCACACGCTTCTTGCGACCCTATTGACTATTTTGAATGAAACACTTGATTGTTCGATGATCACGCTTCAGAAGCTTTGCAATTTTAAGAGTGCTGCATCCCTCTGCAAGATATCTCACTATTTTTTACTTTTCTGAGCCTGTCAAGTCCTTCTTTTGACCCATTTTGCCAAAGGAAAGGAAGTTGCCTAATAATTATACACACCTGATATAGGGTGTTGATGTCATTAGACCAAACACCTTCTCATTACAGAGATGCACATCACCTAATATGCTTAATTGGTAGTAGGCTTTCGAGCCTATACAGCTTGGAGTAAGACAACATGCATAAAGAGGATGATGTGGTCAAAATACTCATTTGCCTAATAATTCTGCACTCCCTGTACACTGTCACAACTCCTCAATTTTAAACACTGGCCCCTCCCCCATGTTAATACACTGCCCCTTCCCTCTCTTAAATTAATACACTGCCACCCCCCCAATTTAACACACTGATCCCCCATCACCACCACTCTGCACTGCCCTTCCCCCAATTTAACACACGACCCCCTCCATCGCTCAAATTAATACACTGGTCCCCTCCCTCCCCCAAATTAATAATGCCATCTCCTTCAAATTAATACACCGCCATCCCTCAAATTAAAACACTGGTCCCCTCCCTCAAATTAATACAGTGCCCCTTCCCACCCTTAAAATAATACAGTGCCCCCTCCCTCACCTAAATTAATACAGTGCCCTCTCCCACCCTCAAATTAAAACACTGCCTCCCTCCCGCAAGCCCCTCTTCTCCTACCTTACGATTTGCTGTCCATCCTCCAGCTCCAGCCCTACTCAAGCAGGCCAGACGCTCCACTGGCACTGCGAGCAGGAGAAAAGTGGGAGTGGCTGCAGACACACACTCTGCCCTCTTGTAGCCGGAAGAGCAAGAATCAGGAAATGTTTTTCTTGTCTTGCTGATCGCAGCCACAGCTGAAAGTAGCCCCAGGGCAGACGGGCCTCAAATATATTCACTGTGGACCGCTGTGGTAAATGATGTATTCAATACATTTGGTGAATTTAATTTATAAGACTAGCACAGACGAGCACACACACTGACAGACGAGCACACACTTACAGACATACAGACACACACTCACTATCAAACACACACAGACACACACTCACTGACACACATACACTCACTCACTGACACACACACACACACACACAGACATACACAGAATGCCAAGTTCGCCTAACGGTGGAGCCGACCCTGTTTACACAGATACACTGCACTAGGAATTATAATTTTTCACCTTGCAATAAAGTGTTTGAAAATCATCCAATTAAAATAAAAGGTTGATCATGCAATATTTAATACTGCTTTATTAGAGGGACCATTTAAAAATTACAAAGAGGAAACAATTTAATGTTGGACATATGGGATGGCTCTGGAACATTGGAAATGTTGTGTGGAGGGGGAGGCTTTATAAATCAGAATACAGTTTTTAAATTGTACTTTTAGGAAAGAAAGAGCTCTGCATTGTGGAGCAGCAGAAGATTAAAAATGGGTGAGAACGATGAGCTGCAAAGTCCTTAGCATGTTTTTTTCTTCATTAGGGTGCTTTATACAACTTGACAGTTTTAATACACTTTTTTTGAGAAGTTTCAGCACCTAGTTTTTACTCAGTTGACTCTCCCCTTTTTATAAAGTTGAAGTGTTTTCATATTTATTAATATACATTGTATTGTTATTCAGTCTATCCACTCTGTGACATCTCTTGCTTGTTTGTAACATTTGCAGTTTTAGCAGAAATCATTAACTTACAGTATAATATGTCAAGGTACTCACTCCAGGACCTGTATGTACTGTGCTCAATGTTGTGTGACTCAGCTGTCACAATAGTACTGCAGTAAATATCAGGAACAAGAGTACTAATTTCAAACTGCAAAAGAATAGCAAAACAATATTGCTTAAACAACGACTTTGTGTTAATCAAGCCTCAGACACTGCCTTGAAATTAATTGCAAACCAAAACAAATGTTGACGCTTATTAAAGGGACACTCTACTACCCAAATACCAAAAAATAAAAACAACTGTTTTGTATTTTTTCATTGGGTGTCTATCTAAAAACAACTTGCAAAACCTGCAGATCTCTTGTCTGCAGCCTTTTGCAAACCCTCCCCTTCTAACCCTGCCCAGACTTTCTGTGTCTGTCCAATCACAGACTTTCCAATGCAACTCAATGAGAAGTCTTTGCAAGGCAGGTGCTCTGGGCAGTTGCTGCCTTGTGAGTTTAACTCTACTGAGCTAACCAAACCAGGAAAAAAAACACAACCTGTTGCCTGCTTGAAAAGCGAGGTAAATTCATAAAAGTATAAATTTCTACTGAAATCTGCATTTTTAGCAAAATGTTAAAAAAGAGGACACTCTTCATATATATAGATTTTCAGCAAGCTAACGTGCTTTAGGGGTCCATTTAACCAAACTCTGACTTATTGAAAATTAAAATCTGAATTCCAGAATAGAGACAAAATAGCTAAATCGCAAAGAAATCTCCAACTCCGCAAAATTTACAGTTTGGCTAGCTTAGATTAACTTCAATTTCCTACAATTTGGAGTTCGGTGAATACATCTGTTTGTATTAACCATGAACTGGATTCAATGTCTTTAGGAACTATTATATGTCATACTGTACCACTAACCCCTAAATACCCTATGCTAATTTATCTAACCTCTAAATACCCTATGCTAATTTATAGCTATATGACATTGTGCTTATTTAAAGGAACAATTTAAGCACCATAACAACCACCATAACCACTACAGCTCCTGGTACCCCCCTTATTGTAAGGAATCCAACCATTTTAAAAATGAATTGCAGGGATTGCTCAGAAAGAGATTTTTCTACAATGTCAGTGGTGTAGGTGGGAGTTACTCCTAGGGGACCACAGGTAAGAAGTCAAAGAGGTCTGCAGCTAAGTACCAGGCATCAGTAAAGTGAAAGCTGTAGTTCAGGACCATATTGTCTATCTATGTCTCTATCTATCGATCTATCTATCTATCTATTCATATAATGTCAATGTTTCAATCTACAAACACAAACAGAAACAAGTCCAGGCCAACTCGTCAGTTTTGCAACCCTCCCTGTCACAGATCCCTCATTCCAGGGCCCTATATAACCTTGACCTGCAGAGAGTCCAAGGAGGAAGCATTTCCCAAGTAAGCTGATTAATCTCCACAGAGCAGGCATTAAGTTGCTTGATAGGACTTGCCAGAAATGGGTTGCATTGACATTGTGGCAGGCTCATGCAATGCATGATCACATACTGTAACTTAACACCTATTATTTGTCTAGGTTAGGTGTTTATATAAAAAAAATAAAACTATTACATTATGTGAGCTTTAAAATTGTTGTTTAGTGAATGACTGAGTGCGCTGGATCTTGTACGTTATTTATATCTAAGTGGAAGAATGATTTTGCTTCAAAAGGAGACTCGTAGATAAAATACTTTGAAAGGCAGATTAGTAAAATGGCCAGTATGTAGACAGACATTTTATGTTTGTGGAGTCAGTCAAACATAAATGCCAGGTAGAAAAAAATAGGTTTTATGGCAAAAATATTCTCACCACCGTCCTTTTCAAGCACTGGAAATACACATATTACAACTTCTTCAGAATCTCTAGTCAGCCCTATTTTTACATTAAATTGTATCATTTAAATTCTGGCAATTCAAAATGAGTAATACTTTTAATACAAGGTGCTTGTCATGTATTTATTATTTGGAACTGTGTGCTTCAACTACAGATGTATTGAATTATAAATCATCTGTATTCCCAGACATACAATATGTATCCAAGTCATAAAGTCATAATATATTATGCCAAGAGCATACTTATTCATGCTACATTTCTATTTTCTCACAATATTATGGCTGTCATACTTTGATTGTAAGCTTCTTGGAAAAGAAGCAAAGCAGTCACATGTCTGTGTCTGAAGCTTTATTATAGCTTGTTAAACAATGCTGTTTGAATTATAACTTTATTGACTATTGAGAGTTTTGGTTGACACAATAAATTGTGAGACCTTCCCAGTCTGATACCACAGGCAAGTGGTCTAAGAAAGCACAAAACATATTAAAAGATAATAAAATAATAACTTTCATTCCTGTTTTAACTTTTTATATAAACATTTAAATGCATGTTCAGCAGCCTTGAAACAGAAATGTTAATAATGTGCTTGTATTTCTAATCATTGTCTGTCTCTTATAATATACATCCCAGCATGCCTCATTCTCCTTGTACAAACATCAAAACACAGTTAAATGTTTATTTTATGCCTTTCAATAAAGCATTCCTTGGAAGTTTTGTTACTGTATAAATAAGAACATCTTAAAAGAGTTGTTTTAAAACTTGCTAGCATAATCTATGTTTTTTTGTTTTTTTATGATCTCTTAATTATCATTATACTTTTTAGGTGACTGGTCAAATTTAAAACAATCTAGGCCAATTCTTTATCAAGTTTCTAGCCTTCATCTTTAAAAAAAATATGAGTGTATTGTTGGTTTGCTGTTACGCTGATACATAAACACTGATTACGTTAAGTAGGTGATACTGGATACCAAATTAATTACTGGCAGTTTGTCAGGAATTTTGCTTTTTTTATTTATTTTCTTTACCCCATACCATCATGCATGTAAATGGAATTTATTTTACTTTATCTTATATTAAGAAATATTTTAATATAGTTTTTGAGTAAATCAATGTTGTCTTGCATTTATAAGGGAAACATATCAATTCCACCATTTCAACAAGCTGGGCTTGTGGATGAACTCAAGCAACGTGTGCAATTGATGTGCATGGTGGGATATGTTAAGGCCAGTAGACTTGTGCATTCGGTTTCAAATGAGTTGCGATTAGTCAGAGTTTTGGGTGATCAGCTGTTCTTTAAAATTCTGTAACTACGAATATCATATGGACGTATCATGAAAAAACTGAAAAAGACAGTGGGCTAACAGTTTTGTGTGATTTGTGCCTCTGAATTCTGCCTGTGGCTCGAAAAATGAGATGATTGATGGGAAAAAAAATGACTGGTTAGGGGACAGCCACTAAATATTGATTTTATTAACAGAACAAGTAAGAAGTGAGAAATAGAAGGAAAAAAGCAGGGGCAGTATATATATATATTTGTTATACTGTATACTTTATAAATATATATATGTACTGCTTTTCCTCCTTTTCCCTCAGTAGGTCATTTCCTTTCACTTGAACTATGAACCAAATGGAGGAAAAAAATGCGCCTATCAGTGTACTGCAATTGCAATTGTGTGCCCCCTTTCTTTTTTGTTTTTCCTAAAACGTTTGCATTGATGAAATTCGATTGAGCCAAAACACTACATGAAACATAATTCAGTTCGCCAGAACAATTTTTTTTCCTGATTAACCAATTACATTTTTCATGAATGAGTCTAATGGCAATAAATAGTTGTTTTGATAAAACATGCATTACTGATATATTACTATATATTTATATTTTGCCAGATATACCAAAAAATGGCTTTGATGCACAAAAAAACATTTAATGGCACTTTGTGAGGCTTTTTTGTAATGTAAAAAAAAAACTAATAGAGCGGCATAATTTAAGAGATTATAAAGAGATGTCATTGGGCTTTTCAAGCATATTTATAGTTACTAAAACAGATGAAGTTATTAGACTTTATTAAAATGTTCTATATTTTTCCAGTTTCCTAAAGACTTTCTTTGCAGCTGTTCTTCCATTATGTGGTTGTTCTACTGTCAAATCCAATGCACTATTTACAATTTGTTTGATATAAAGAAATCCACATACGTGGGTATATTAAAGAGAACATTGTGTACATATAGTTTTGAAAGTACATCACTGTAGGATCATTTGTGCTTCTAAAGTAGTAAATAAAGTAATTATTTTTGTTTGACAAGAAAGCTATACAAAACACTAATCTACAGCTCCTAACATTCATAGGTATTTATTTTTTAAAGAACTTTTGCAGAAAATAGAGCAAAAGGCAAAAATATTTAATGCAACGTCAATATTTTTTGAAATCTCCCTGAGGTTATTTGAATGGTATCTATTTAATAAACAGTTGGTCTGGATAAGTTGACAAGCAAAATTTTGGCTATGGACATGCTATCAGGGTTATTCACTAAGGTGAGGATTTAAGGTGAATTCCAGGTGACTTTAAATTTGTCACAATAGCCAATAGCATTCCATTCGTTACTCTGCTCATTAATTTTAAATTAATTCACTTTGAATTTTTACTCTAGTAAATGATCCTGCATTTGTTATGCAGTGTTTTAACTATTGGCGCCATTTACTAAATCACATATTTTAGATTTGTTTGAGAATAGCTCCAGCCGTATTTCAACCAACCAGTAAGTGAATGATAGCTGGATTTCATGAAAATATGAAAAAACTAATGTTGCTGGCAAGGAAACAGTAAGCCTCGACGATTCAGGGTTGGGGTATTGTTATATGGTTAGGGGAGATTGGGAGCAGCATGATTAAGGGAATTGGCAACATAATTAGTAATCCTGTTGTATGGATCAAATGACTCAAAGTATTTTTTTTTTGCAGTTTGGCTGTTGGCGAATATCTCAATGAGCACATTTATAAAGAGGCTAAGATGATTTTAACAGGTAACTGAATTAAGCCAAACACAAATAGTAATATAACTGAAATAACTACACTTATGCTAATTCCTATATACTCACTTTCTCACACACACACACACAAACACACACACACACTTCAATATATTTATTTAAGGTTTTCTCTGTGTCCCTAGTTAGATTCAACTTGGTAAAACTTGTTTGATTTAGCATGTCTGGAAACTGCACACTTCAATTAACGGATCTATGTATGTCATGAACAAACCTGCCGATTCTAGCCAAGTGGGAATTAGAGCTCATTAAAGGGTTACAAGAATCTCGCTTTTTCAAGGACAAAATGCAACCTTGCAATTAAATATATCAGATCTGTTAAGCTTTAAAAAACAAACAAACAAACAAACACATCACATATTCTAACTACACTAAACTAAGATTATATAAGGAAAATAAAAAGTATCTTCATCATCATGAAGGTCAGTTGATAGGTCTTGAAAACGGGAAGTATTTCCACAAGATATAGGTTTAGATTGCTTTCAAGACTTTTATTCGTGAAAAAAGCAAAAAAATATGTGAATTTACTAAAAAAAAAAACTTCAATTTTCTTCCAACCAGCAGATTTGGCTTAGCGATAATCAAGGATTTTAATAAATATTAAATATCACATTCACTGCACAGCCATTCATAGTCATAAGATAAGATCTCTAACCCTAAGGCCAAAATGTAGCAATTAAAGTCAACCTACGGGGATTGATATATCTCACAGCTTGATTCCATATGCTATGCCTGTCATGACTAACCTTGGTACTGCAGATGAAGCCTTTAGGCTTGCTAAGTATCATGGGAAATGTAGTTCACAAATATCTTCAATGTAAAATTTAGACATATTAATATAACATGTTTCCATTAAAATAGTTTATGTTCCCTTTGGTTTAAATATTAAAATGATCATTCCATATATGTAATCAATTATTTTAACAACTCTTAAGAAAGTCATATTGTTCCCCTAACTGTAACCAAGATGATTGGGTATAAAGTAATATATACATTTTGTCATTTTAGATTGCTACCATATAATATAGGGTATGAGAATAAACTCCGTGAACTGTTAATTTCACCCAACCTAATGCTTCACATGCTTATCAATAGTTTTATGGTACAATTATATATTTACAAAGATAGATCCATGACATCACAGAAAATAAGCTATTAATTAACAGCATTTTTTTTACGAGTTACATTTGCTTGTTTTTGTAATTGTAAGTATTACTGGTTCTAAATACTCTTTACACAACAGAACAAATGTATTTTATGTTAATGTTCCAAAATGCAACACTCTTAAAAGTACTTGGAATATTACTGGGATACTGCCATAATACAATTATTTTTTTAAGTTCTGTATTGAAATGATATGTAGCAATTATTTTCAGCATTTTACCCCAATTCTATGTTTGCTAGTATAATCACACCACCACAGTAACTCTGCTAAAACTATAGCTGGATATTATTATTTTTGCACAATTTCTTATTAGGAATAGTGCAAATAAGGCCAAGCAACAATGTACATATCTTTATACATCATTTGTATGATGTGTGAGTTTTTTTTACATATTTGGTGAGAAAGAGGTTGAGATTGCTCCATCAGATTTACTTATTTATTTATTTTTGCTAAATTGTATAAAACATAATATATCCATTCAAAACTCAGGAATATGACTTGAGAAATCTATAACATAAAGTCTTCTACTCTGCATAGGATGACTTACATGACTAACATGAAATGTCCAGATTTTCTTCAGTCTTGAGAAATGCATGGTATCTCAAAACATTGCCCACCACCACTAATGAGAAAATTAATAATATAATGCAATGTATTTTCTTTCTGGTCTTACATTACTTGATTTTATATACAGTATTTCCACAATTACTGGTAAGCTCAAGATAAAGTGTAAATTATTTATGAGCCTAAATTCCATTTACATACATGCTCATATGCATGGACTTATGCCTTCGCACAAACAGAGGTGCCATTCACATGAACATCGGCGTGAGTGGTTGCATCTTACCTGTCTTGAATTCTAGCGGTAATCCTTAATATAAAAAGTATGGTGGAAACATAAGGTGAACTTAGCACTTAAGTTCTTTAAAATAGCAATGAACCCATCCTTTATATCACTACACTATTACTACAAGAAACCCCCCAAAATGTTTAGATTCTCCACTTAACCATTGTGGTTTAATTATTTAATTGATAGTGCTCAACGCTGCACCCCTTCTATAAACATGTTACAAGTCAAAATACTGTAAAGGA
This sequence comes from Pelobates cultripes, assembly GCA_933207985.1. NCBI lineage: Eukaryota > Metazoa > Chordata > Amphibia > Anura > Pelobatidae > Pelobates > Pelobates cultripes. Next base: position 90,475,851 of record OW240914.1, on the reverse strand, counting down.
GGGAAACCACCACCAAATATGACTTATAAAGCATTAACCTTCTTGCAAAACTCGTATCATCATGTTGGGGTCTCTCATACCTCAGCTTGTTCCCCAGATCATGTGGATATAGAGTTATTTAGAACATTAGATGAAATATTAATCTTGATCCCAGAGTAGAGAAGGCTAAAATATTTGTCACACGTCTTTAATATAAAACAGAAAGCCTTTCATCCCATGGCCATAAGATGCATGTATTGCAGTGTTTTTCTTTTTAGTTTAGAATTGTTGCTTGGAATGAAGAAGTTCTAGCATGATACTATCTCTAGAGTTGACATCAATCAAACAACAGCTGACCATGAATAGTCCCCTCTCCCAACTTCTCTTCATCATGAAAATTAAACCATTGACCTGAATATAAGAATTAATCCCAAAGTCAAGGGGATCATAGTCAGATGGAAGCTTACAAGCCGAGTCTCTTTGCTGATGACATACTCTTTCTTTACTTACTTGATTAAAAACAGTTTAATTTAATCTAAAATATGTAGAATTCATGGCAAAACTGCTAGAATAAATTCTTGCCCTCCTGACCTAAACTGTTTTTGCAAATAAGTTGTAGTGGTATATACAAGCGATTAGCATAGTTTGTTTCCTCTGGGAAGAAAATAGTCCGATATTAAAAACCAAGAGAACAACTGAATCATGAAAAATGTCTCAAAGCTATTTCTTTCTCGGTATCAGTACAAACATTAGTATCTATAAAACTGCTTTCAATATTTCATCTGTGACTCTATTATGCTGAACTAAGTGGAAAGAAATAAGCATTCGTCATCGTAAGCCATAAGCAATTTTTGTTAGCATAGGTGAGACAGAAATCTATATTGAGCTGATGTTCTATTAATAGAGAATTAAAGAGTTACTTTTCACAGACTGTAATTTAGTAGCATATATTGATAGGTATTTTCATGAAAAACATGCAGATACGCAGAATAAGAGATAGAAAAAGGATAGAATCTTAAATATATTTCAACATGAATAAAATGTGTCTTTTTGTCATTTAACTGTATTCTACAAAATCATATAATAGTATAAACAGTGCACCCTGGAGGTACAGGCAACTCTGATATGCTATGCTTCATCAAACAATTGACATGTAAGTGGGGACAAACTAGTCTGAGTAGACTAGTAGATACAAGTAGACTTGAGGTTCTCCTAAGCAAGAACGTAACAGATTTATACATATGTGTATATTTATTTTGGAGTTTAAGATTTAAATTGTAAAGACCTCCTAGGTTCCTGTGTAGTTTTTCGAGTTTGATTTAACTTTGTTTTGCCAGTTGGCAACTGAAGATTTTGTATTATTTTCAAATGGGGCATGTAGAAATGATCGCCTTAAAGACAGGTGATTTGTGCTTTTTAAAATATAAAAGTACAAATAATTTGATTGCAATACTTACATGTGTCTGGCTTATGGCAGTTGTGTCCTTGACGGAAATATTGTGGGTTTTCAATAACCGGAATTCTAGTCATTCCAATCACAACAGTATCTGGTCCAGCATCTAGCGAAGATGGTGTGGTTATGCCATGGTTGATGTGATGGAGAGGACTGGCAGAATCTTCTTCTCCACTAATCACTGCCACAGGACCTGCCACAGATAAATACAAAGCAAATAAAAGTTAAGCATATTAAACCTTCATATTCACAGTTAATATTCTAAGACCTAATCAAGAAATTTTTTTGAATTTGAGAACAAATATTTCAAATATAATCCTCTAGAAAGAGATACAATCCTTTAAATATCTAAAGTTGATTGAATGGGAGATTAAAAACTTATTTATCATACCTGGTGACCATGCAATCTACCATATTTGTTAACCCTTTATGATTTACCAAATGTCTTTCCTTTGCACCCTCATGCTTCTACTCAGTCTCGTTTTACCGTGAAACAAGTTTTATTGTAAATTGTTTGGACTGTTGGCCTTGTTACTTAACGGACCACTCTAGGCACCCAGACCACTTCAGCTTAATGAAGTGGTCTGGGTGCCAGGTCCAGCTAGGGTTAACCCATTTTTTAATAAGCATTCAGCCAACGGGGCGGAACGGAGGAGGAGAGAAGGAGGAGAGCTCTCCGCCCAGCGCTGTAAAAAGGTAAGTTTAAACCCTTTTCCCCTTTCCAGAGCCGGGCGGGAGGGGGTCCCTGAGGGTGGGGGCACCCTCAGGGCAGTATAGTGCCAGGAAAACGAGTAGGTTTTCCTGGCACTATAGTGGTCCTTTAAATGTTAATATATTGTTTTGTTATGTTTTTCTAATAAAGTATTAGCTAAGTTACTCTTTTTACATTATATTCCCCAATAATGGGTTTATCTATATTCTACAATAACAATGCATGAAAACTCCCCAACACTATCTAAAACATAATTTAAAATATGTATATAAAAGATACATAACTCTGAAGTATGTATTATAGAAATATAATTAAATCTCAGTGTTCTAGAGATATTTTGCAGCCTCATGTTTTATTATAATGTCTCCACTCATATGTATCTCCTCTATTTCTCACTTCCTAAATAGATACATATATAAAAATAATGTGTGTCCATGTATGTATCTGTATGTGTTATATTGTGTGTATCTGCATATATGTCAGTGTGTGTTTGTAAGAATGAGACACATTGAGGGGCGTTAGTGTGACACATGGGGGGGCTGGGAGGGAGTGAGTGAGACAGATGGGTGGGCCTCAGGGCGATTTTCGCACCGGAGCCCCGTGGTTCTAGTTACGCCTCTGTCAGAACCACTACAATATTCTATAGTGGTTCTGGTGACTACAGTGTCTCTTTGACATGTCCCAAATAAGTAACAGCAACTTATATATATTCATATATTTATTTATGCACAAATCAATGTATAAAAAGTTATTGATATTTTTCAGCAGGCTTTGAGAGCAAATTCTCTTTCATGCTCTCATGAGCCCTTTTGCAGCCAAGGAGGGGCTTCTGATTAGATAAAGAGAAATGAAATAAGGCAAGGATTATATTTTTCCTAGTCTGATGAAATCCAATTGCAAAATAGTGAAAGTCTGTTTGTTGCACAGACACTTTAAATTCTATAGATTAGAGAATGTTACATTATCTTCGGTTATATGATTGAATCTTTTATTTTACCAGAGTTCATGTTTTAAAATACATAGACATTAGTAAATACATAGATGGGCACAATTCACACTCACTAACCCTATGCTAGCAAGAAAGTAAAAATACCTTAGTCATAAAATAAAGCGAATGATACAATAACTACTGGGCACTTGTTTGAATTATTTTCTTGAGCCACTCTAATTTATTTTCACACAGAGCCAGATGGGTCCTTAATTACTACAGGTAATCACAGTACTGTTTTTAGTGTATTACTTTCTTCCATTAACCAGTTTCCTGGGCTGCAAATCAGGACAAAACGAATTCCCTGGCTATTGACTCTGTTACACTTTAATCAGCTTTTGCCTGCTGATACTCATGTGAACGAAAGAGAAGATATATCAGTAGTCTGATAAGCTCATTAGAATATTGGATTCTCACCTTATTTTACAAGTCATTCTGTTAAACAGATGACCGCACTAATTGTAAGTAAACATCAATTATTATTATTTTTTTTTAAAAAGGATGTAGGGAATTGCTTTATGTCATAGGACTAGAAACAGAAACGTGTATGTGTATGTATATATATAAAATACATATATATATATATATATATATATATATACATATAGTTAATACAATGTTAAACAAAAATCTGCACACCAGTCAAGCCATAAGACTTTTTTTTCCGACATAAATCACAAATCTGCAGTGATGTTACTACCGCAAAGGATTCTGGGTGGGCATATGCAAATTAGTTTAACAAAGAATCACATTTTTGCCTCATTCCATTTTAAACATGGATTCCTTTGAGTTTGTGTTTGCTGCATACAACAGCTTTGAAACACAACTTAGAAAAAGGTGCAAAGCCAGTGAACCACTCATGGACAGCGGTTTCATTGTAAATGCAAATTATCAACATGAGGTTGGTTACTGGTTTGCTTATTGAGGTTTGGTAGTTCTTGGGAAGCAAAACCCAAAAAGGTTATGGTGGGGAAAAAATTGTGATTGAAAACCCCTTCAACCTGAAGAAGGTTTTCAATCACATTTTTTCCCCCACCAAAACCACAAGCAACTTATGACCTCATATATCAATGCTACCCACATCTACGATACTTTGTTACTGAAATAACTATTCACCCTAGACAGCAACCATATTAGATCTGCACTACCTCTTTTCTGATCTCAGCACATTTTTACTATATTCTGTCTTGTTTCTGTATAAGGTGGAAGACAGCGTATACATCTTCTCATAGGCATTGTTATCACATTGCTCTTTGAAGTCTAATTTAAATGTAAGGCCCTAATGAATATTTTGCATATATATTAAACTTTGTTTTCTTCTATCTCTAATTTGTGGACTAGTTTGATGTGTCTTAGTTTACAGTGCCTTACTTTTCATCCAATATCTGACTGATTTTGGCAGTTCATACATTGGCATTTTTCTATTGACAGAGAAAAGAGAGGAATAAAATCAGAATGACTCATGTGGGTTTTAAGTGACTCATTGCAAAGTCTTTAGATCACAGCAAATAACAGTTCTGCTGCTCATTGATGCGAGAAGAATGAACTTGGAGCCAAACAGACAATTCGGAGAGAAATTAGTCTCAAAAGGCAATCTTATAATAGGTGGTGAAGCAGAGTAGCAACCATAGGACTTTAGCGCACAGTTATGTGCTTATGATGCTTATGTGCACTCTTAATAGAAGATCCAGCACAATGAATAGCAGAGTGAATTTAAAATATCGATACTATCTCTTAGGGCCCTAGGTGATAGCAGTAGCAATGCTGAATTTCCTCAGTTATTTCTTGAGCATTTCTAGCTTAGCTGGCTATACTTCAACCAATCTGGAGTCAAGAAATGTTTTCTGAGGTCTGCAGTACTAAGAGAGGAAAGAAAATCGATCTAAAACATGAGTTATTGATTTCATTGTCAATAAAGGGGAATATCAATATGGCAGAAATAGCTTTGACTTGAAATTAATAATAATGAAGAAGAAAGTAAAGTAAGGATGGTAAGTAGTTCCCAAACTCTAGATCTCTTTCACATACAGTACACAATGATCACAATGCACATAGAGTGAGTTTTAGGAAAAGATTGTACGGAATGGACATGATAATAAATGAAGGAAAATGTTAGGAAATGTTCTCATCACATCTGTTGGGTGAGGAAAAAAAAATCAATAGTTTTTAACTTAGAATTAAAAGTCTTACTTGAATATCAAGCAACAAGGCTGAGCTAATAATATGTTGCTGTTAACTAATGATGACTGTGGTGTATCAGTGATCAATGACAATTGCAATAGTATAAAAGTGTAGGACAAGTGAATCATCACTTGTGAATTTTCAATTTCAGTGCATGTGAGAATGAAGGCTCTTTAAAGTATAAGCAATTCTAATATAGTCAGCATTAGTCAAATGTGGCAATGAAAATTGTTTTTAAGGGGGGTGGAGCCTGAACGGCAAGCTAGCTAGACGTGTCTCGCTTGAGCTCCTGCTGCAAAGTGGAAAACTCTGTGATTTTTCTGGCCGAGGAACCGATAAACGTAAAAAGCATGGAGGAAAGACAGCTGCTTTCCTCCTGCAATCCTGAAACATAGCTGAGTGAAACTCTCCTACTCCCCCCCCCCCCTCTGTGGACCAGTAAGGGTTATCTCGGTCCCCGCCGACTTGCGCTGACACAGCCAACTCCGTGCCAGTGGACCCTGAACTACTTCTGAGTGGGTCGGGAGCAGAGAGAACTAAGATGGAGGATGCCAAAAGCTCCATTACACCTAGCCTGATAATGTCACAGTAAGACACAGCGGGCCCCAACACAGCGGCACCAAATGCTCTCGACAGATTCTGGGCAAAGCTGTTAAACCGAGCGCAGCAGGCAAAGACGCAAATAATACTACCTATGGGTGCACAGGATGGAAGCAAACAGAGAAGTGGAAAACCTCCCAAGGGTGCATACATGTCCCCAGCTACCACAGTCACCATATGGTGCCCACCTTGGCTGAGAACCAAGAGGGTCTGCACCCGCAAGTTCTGCCCACACACGTGGAGGGCTGCGAGACACAAACAAAGCCCCAAGCCGGCAACCAGCAGCGCCCAGCTCACCATCCATAAAGGGAAGATCCTTGACCTCACAGGACATCAGTTACGTGTCCAAGGGTACTGGTTCTCCTACAACCCTGGGGCTGGAGAGATATCCCACTGCCGCAGCGCCACATCAATCCCCAAAACAGACTCAATCCTATATCCATGAGAAGCGACCCCCTTAGGGGCATCGGGTGACTGACAGGAGTGGAGGCCAGAGGAGCTCACTTGATCTCCTGCAGATCATGACCACCACCGCATCACAGGACTTACACCCAAGCTACATTGATAACATCCTGTCTAGTGCACTTTCAATGATATGTATGTTGCTAAACGTAACCAATACACTAGGCCTATTACTCTATACTCTCTCACTCTGTCCTACATTACCACGCACAGGATACATCACATAGTGGACTCATCATATTATCTAGATAGGATAACCAAGCATAACGGAGACATACTCCCACTTCCATGTTACAGCGTATACTTCTATGTCTAGCTCGTTAACTCTAGGCAAACCCATGTTGGAAGCTGAGTTTAGATAGTCATACCTAGTCTGTTTAGAATATTTAAAAAATTGTGCATGTTGTTACTATTACCCCAATGCACTATGCAAAATAAAGCCTGAGGAATGCTGTTGGGGTACCTCAAGCCTGTTTGTACACATCTTAAGCACTGAAAAAATACAAAATTAATTAATTTTTTTAATTAAAAGTTATTTAAAATTCCAGTTGTTTTCGTTTCAGAGAGTAGTGTGCACATGTATCACTTTATCCACAATCAAGCATTACAGTGTATACACTATATTGAAGCATCCAATGTAATAATCATTGATTTATGCAACTACTAGCAAGTTCACTAGCAAGGTTAGCCTCTGGAACCATAAAAAAAAAAGTCTAGTTTAAAGGGTAATAAAAAAACACTATTTAGATATTGATACTGATACCTTTGTGATCAAAATTAAATCTATAAACTGGATGACAACAAAGCAGCACTCTTAAAAAGTATAGTATTAGTCTACGTAAATAGTTGCTGATTGGGTATCAGTCAATTTCTTTGGTACTCTTGTCACATTATCGATTATCATCAACCCAAAGGATGAAGGTGCAGTTGGAAGAAGCAAAATGTTTTAGAGGGTCAGTAAGAGTTCTTTTTACATATTTAGTATTTCATGAATAGATTGTTATAGTGCTATAAACAGTATCAGTGGAAAAGTGCTTAGAGGGAATACTGTTCCCAAAATATTCAGTCATAGATCTGGGACAATTTCAATTGTTGCTACTCTATTAAGGCATGCATCCATAAACCTAATAGGAACGAAGGTTCTGACAATGCAAAGCACTGGATTTTTGAACATTTCTTTTTAGTGTTGCAGAGAGGCTACAGAGGCTATTCGGGGGTTATAGGACTCTTGTGTCAATTCAAAACAATCTCACCAAGTCCAGAATTACTGCAAACCTACGTGAAAAGATATTTAATAATGTTAGGCTATTTGTGGTATCACAATTCCTATTTCTTTTATTACTGAAAAGAATGAAAAGGCTTGATATGCCGCATTCTGTTTTATGAACAGGAAATACAACTACATCCTTTAGAGAGTAAACCATTATATTATTGTTTTTAATAACACAAAACAGAACAGTGCTTTTTGCTAACAGAAGAACGTCAATAAATGCGTAAAGGTTCTATTAATATAGAAAGCTCAAGGGGTTAAAACAGTGCAGACTTTCAGCAGCAGAACTAGAAAAATTGGGTGCCCAAGGTAAAAAGACATCATGGTAAATAAAGTGACAGAATCAATAAACTATCTGAGTTTCAAGAAATGAGAATGAACAGTGCATTAAAAGCACTTTGGGGAAAATAGTAAATTTGAAAAACAGCTTTCTATTGTTTGTGTACATGCAGTTTCTAAATATATTCTAGAAAAGTGCATTGTATTTGCTTTTGTTTTCTTTTCTTCTTACACTGACTCTCAGCTGAAGCCAAGAATGGGTTGGACTAGTAATGTCAGTATTACTTCTTCCTGACGGTGTCAATCAACCAGACAGAGATATTTTTTTTTCCTTTCGGAAATCAATAACGAGTGAATGAAAGAAAATTATTCGACTAGGGGAGGTCACATTAGAACAGTGTCTACAGCAAGAACATGAATTGATAAGAAAGAAATAGACACAGAGGGGTGAGAGAAACAACCGTGACTCTTTTAATTGGATGTCACTGTATACAAGAGAGTACAAGAGTGTATTAAATGGAGTTTGAAATGTTATGACATTCAACATAAGCTCAGTGGCATAACTACATAGGTAACATATAATTCAGCTGCTTCTTGGTCCTACATCCCAGAGGATCCAGAAACTCCTGAACCATCTGTAAAGGGTTTTTTTTTGCCCGTGGTCAGGTATAACGGAGCAGGAAAACTCTGTCTAACTATTTTGCTGGTTGAGAATGTAAATCAGTGAGAGAAGTTTCACCAGTAACTGCCTTAAGAACCATTTCCTTCACTTGAGTAAGACTGTATTCATAAATTACAAAAATTCCCATCTATGCATCACAACAAAGTCAAATAGCACAGACTGCACTCTGTTTTTTTCAAATATCTAGGTATGTTGCTAGACCCCAATCTATTATTTGGCCTTCACATGGAAAAACTCTATTCAAAACGCTATCCAAAACTAGGTGCCCTGTACAGAAACAAACACTGCCTAAGCCCCACAGTAAGGAAACAGATTGTACAACAAATGCTTATCCAAGTCAATACATATTGGGATGTAGTGTACACACCTGTGTCACAAACCCAACTTCATAAACTTACTACGTTGCATAAGTCGTCTGCTGCTTTGGGCTACAATGTGATTACTTGACGCACCATTGTGACATGTTAAAACAACTAAACTGGCTATTGCTGGAATCCAGATGCACCCTCCATCTTTCTAGCCTTGTGTTATAAAATTATATAAACAAAGATGTGTGCCATTTGCAATTAATTAACCCTTTCAGCGACTGTAAACTCACTGACTGCTCTGAAACAAAAAGAGTGTGTATATCTTTTTAACATGGAAAAGTTCACGTTTTGGTCACCTAGGGATACAAACAGTAGAGGGTTATGAAATATCTTATTTACACCAAGTCAACAATTTATTATTCGGCAACCAACCATTTACATACTGTCAGGATTACAAGTTAATCCAGCACACAGAACCGTGTCACACCTAGGACTAAGGATAACGTATAACCGGACCTTAGAATGGCCAGACTTAACGTATCCAAGAATAGTCAAAATACTAACCGAGGTCAGGAACACAGAATCAGACACAACGATGAAGGAAAGAAAAAAGTCAAGGATACCAGAATTCAGGAAAGTCAAAATTAAGCCAAAGTCAAATACCATAAAATCAAGATCAGGAACGCACTCTTGGATTACCATCAGGATGAAACCACGACAGGGCAATGAGCAATAGGAGAATTGGGTTTTTATACCCCTCCTGTGGATCCGAATGGCTGTAACCAGCCTTTGACCCCAAAAGCAATTACCAGGTTTCCTTGTGCATGATTGCTGCTCGGGACAACTTTTCCTGTCAGAACGGTAATGCTGCTCGGCATAACTTTTCCTGTCAGGACGGTAAATGCCATTAGCCACATTTTTATGTGCGGATGAATACGTGACACATACCAGTTGTGATATCCTCTAAGTTATAGAGTTAGTTTTATAGGAATGTTTATGGGATATAGCAGATTCAGTGTTTGAACATTTTCTTGTTGTTCACTTTCATATGACATAACATCTAATAATAATAATAATATTATTAATATTTGTTGGTGTTCTCCCTGCCTCCTGCTTTAATGCATTAATTTGTGGGGGGTTGCTCTCCATTTAGCGTATTTACATAGTTACATAGGCTGAAAAGAGACGTTTCCATTAAGTTCAGCCTTCCTCACATCTGATTTTTGCTGATGATCCAAAAGAAGGCAAGTTTCAGAGTAAGGGAAATCCTCTGTTACTGAGGTAATTCTAATATGCTAAAGGTTAAACTCCCAACTTATAACGCCTTTACTTCACTCATTATTTATTTATTTATAAAATAATTTTTATTGTTTTATTTTTTATGGCTATATATGTATGTATGTATGCATTGAGTGGTTCATTAAACATACCATGCTTACACATATATGTAGCCTGTTTGTAAATTCATATTTTATACCTGCAACTGTCAGAAACGAGTTCTCTTTTTATGCTGTAGAGTTGTCCCCTTAAAACTGGGAAGTATCTGAGTATGAACACAAAAAAGTCAAACTGATGCCATAGATTCAGTCCTCTTTTTCAAGGTTCATATGAGGCACTTTTATATATGGTAGGTGAATAAGCATTATCAGTTCTTGGCTGAACCGGTCATACATTGCTACCTGCAATAAGTCAAACAGTATATAATGGCTAAGGGGCTTCCTGGTACCTGACTCCTTTAACTACAGAGTTGAACACCTATGCTTCTACTTTAGGTTTAGGTTTCCCCATCTATCAAGACCAGAGCTATCCCATAATGATCCTGCTGCTCCTAAGCAACAGTTCTCATAATTATGGAAGATGGAATACAACAGGACTTCAGTTGTCTACAGTTGAACAAGTCTTGTCTAAATTAATCGCTGACAAAGTTAATAGCTTGGAACCAGTATTGTTTTTTTGGTATTTTACAGGGATAATAAGACCAAAGGACATTTAATATGCTAATCTTCACATTCCCTATAATCAAATTCTAATCAAATTCAGACCAAATAGCAAGTATTAGCCTTTCTTCTAATCAATTACAGCTCAGTAGGTCTCTGTAACTTAATTATTCTACAGTTGTTAATAGGCAGCTACAAATTAAATCGCTATTTAATAAAGTTCGGAAAATTTTGACAAGCATAAATTTTTTCCAAAACATTACTATAAATATTTAAATAGCAATGTGGCTCAGTTTTGTCAATGTCCATCAAAATAACTATATAAATATTTACGCTGTTGATGATTTCCCTGTTGGTGGTTGCAGCTGACCTTTAGGTCAAGCAGGAGCAATCGAAGGAAGTATTTGTCGAGTTGTCCACTGCTGTTCGATCAATGTACAGCTACATATTGTCAGGAAACTTAGCTCATTAATCTATCACACCAGTCTGACATTCTTGACCATTTGACATACACACAAAGATTAAAGGGCCATCTGAACAATATAATGACATATAAGTGGCTTCAGGTATTGGTGTAAAGGGCTTTCAAATTTTTACACTAAGTGTTGCCATATTTTTAACAATTCTTTTTTTACATATATGCTAAATGCAGTAGAGACAAAAACATTAATATATTAATATTTATAGATCTGTTTAGATGGATGTACGGATGGATGGATTGCTTTCTATGGCAGCTGACGTTCTAGATATAGAAGATTTATCAAAACAAAGTGCTATTTTGGATGCAAATAGCTAAATTCTGATATACATTATGTTGGTATCTATGGTGATTACTCCTTAATTAGCTCTTTGCACCAGAATAGCACCTATATTTGTCTTAATAAATCTACTAATCAGAGGATTAATGGAGTCAGTTAAGTGTGTCTTAGTATGCTGATCATCCTTTTACTCTTTCTGATATAGATTTTGCAGCCTGACAAATGAAAACATATACATACAAACAAAATGTGACCAGTGGAAGAAGAAGCTGTCGGATTCAGGCACTGTCCCGTTGCTTAATCCTCAAATGATGGCATCCTTACAAAGAATGAGCCTAGTTAATGTTCCTAAATAAACTGTTACATACTGTATTATCCTATTCTCTTCTCCTGTTCCCTCTCCAAAAACCCTGTTTATCCTGAATAGATTACTGCTATTTACATGTGATCATGGCAGGATGCCCTTCTCAGACACCAATGCAATACCCCATAGACTCCTATAGTCTAGTCAAAGTATAAGCAGTGTGGAAATTGAGTTGGCATTTGTATATGTTCTCAGTTAGTTTCCACTATTTTATGGGGGGTTGTTGTTATTATTATTATTAATATTAATACTAATAATTAATTAATTTATTTATTTATTGATTTATTTTAATTCTACTTCTCCTGAGCAGGGAGATATCAAATAAGAGGACATTTGATTTGTTATTCAAATTTTCTCTGATGTGTGTTTCAAATAATCTTTGGTCAATTTTTATATATTTTTAACATTTTGCATAAAATAATTATAATGATGTAAACATAGCGCTGTAAATGAACGAGTACTTCTTTTTAAAACTTTTAATGAAAATTCTGCAATTATCTTTGCATTCCTTGGCTACAGTACTAATTATTCATTACCTGGATGTATTTTAACCCTACACCTTGAAGGCTGCATGTTATGCTCATAAATTTGGAAATGTGTCAGTTTTATTCGTTATCACTAACGGTACTGCGTAGCTGGTCAATATATGGCTTGACTTTCTTCTTTCTATTTTTTTTTTTCCTTTCCGTTCTAATGAGTTGGCATTTGAATCTGTATAAACAGATGGCTAATAATCAGTGGTTAGCAGTCCTAATGGATTTGGCTTTAATTTTTAAACACTAAAGAACCCCTTAGGAATCCTTGGATGTCACATAGGTTCTTTATGTTCCAGAGTCAACGATGTTTGCTGGTTGCTGATTACAAGTCAATGATTCCAAGGGTCGATGTATTGGGCTTGGGGGCCACAGAGGTGTTCCTTGATCTGCTGATTTGGAATACTAATTCATCAAATCTCAAATTTAATGACTAAAAAGCTATGTAATGTGTGCCTCAAACACTCCCAACGTTGTAAACACAGTTATTCTGCAGTCAGTGTTTCATTATGACAGCAGTGTTGCTAATGAAATTTTGAACTTGCTTTAAATCTGTTTATTTTAGTATTAAGATGGTTACATGGTCACACATTTAAGCAGGCCATCTATAAATATCCAGAGAAGGCAATGTATTAATACATTAATGCTCTCTGTTAATATAATTAGTTATTATATGATGAAACACAGCATATTAGATATTTTGAGATTTTGTTCTCTTAAAGGACACTACAGGCACCCAGACCACTTCAACTCAATGAAGTAGTCTGGGTGCCAGGTCCCTCTAGTTTTAACCCTGCAGCTGAAAACATAGCAGTTTCAGAGAAACTGCTATGTTTAAACTGAGGGTTAATCCAGCCTCTAGTGGCTGTCTCCCTGACAGCTGCTAGAGGCGCTTCTGCGATTCTCACTGTGAAAATCACAGTGAGAAGACACTGACGTCCGTAGGTAAGCATTGAGTAATGCTTTCCAATGAGCTGTTTGAATGTTTGCGCGGTTTGAATGTGTGTGCATTCGGCGCTGACGTAGGCAGGAGTAGGAGAGGTTACCAGCGCCAAGGGAACCCGGCGCTGGAGAAAGGTAAGCCGCTGGAGCCCGGTGCTGTAGAAAGGTAAGTAGCGAGAAGGGGGCCATGGGGGGGGGAGGGGGAGGGACCTAAGGACTACATAATGCCATGAAAACAAGTTTGTTTTCCTGGCACTATAGTGGTTCTTTAAAGTGAAACTGTCATGGCTAAAGCTACTTTACCTCTTTTAAAAGAGCTTGAGATTCCATGTTTACATTGTGCTAGCAGTTTTGCTAGCAAGCATATAAAATTGGAGGAAAACCTGTTTAAAAAATTTTTTTCTCCCACCTGACTCTAAGTTTAATTCCTAAACAGACACTTATTGCTGAGTAATTGAGTGGTGGGGAGAAAAAGGAGATCCCTCTACTCTGCATTCATAGCAACCACAGCAAGTCCGCTATTGTTGCTATGGCAACTATCTTGCCGATGATGTTAAGCTAGCTAGGGAGTATAGGAACGGAATGACATGACATCACTTCATTCAAATGTTGGCAACTGCTTGGGGAGCACCTGAGAAGAGGGGTCAAACCTAACCTACCACATCTGTAACACCCACCTCTTTAATGAGATCACTGCATGGGAGCGGAAGGCCAGGTAAATGGTGACAGTATCCTTATAAAGAAGATAGTTTGTAAAGCAGAGTAATCTGAATTATTGAAATGTTCACAACAGTAATCAATGCAAATTCACTAATTACAAAGTTATTTAATCCTGCATTTACAGATATGAACTCGCTTATATATTTGGCTGTTTTTTGTGTTCTTAATACAAAATGCAGCATGTTAAATTAGGAAGTAGATTTATTTATGAGCCACGATAAACAGTCAATGGAAAGCCACAATGGTGTAATATGTGTTATCCAGTCCAATCAAAACTCTCCTACTCTATAGCAATTCTATAAAGTTACTTGCAGCAAGCAATGGTTCACAATGAATCATTTGGACAACATTATTTCACTGAGAAACCTGTGCTGAGTGATGTTTGGGCTCACTTACAAACACCAGCTAGCAGGGTATTTGATCAATGTATTCTTATTAAAGTGTCATTCCTACTGTATGTTACCAAACAGAGATTTGTCATCCTCCAGTAATGTTTAAAGCCATGTCAGAAGGATTGCAAGACAATGTATACTGCACAAATGCCAAAACAGGATACCTCTGGTATCTCAGCACATAACAAGTATAAACAAAAAAATATATATATTTTGTTATTATTTTTAGATATCTCTTTATTGACATGTGCAGAGAACTGTGCTGTAGCTGTGTAGCAGCGAACAAAAGACATGATATGGCTTTACCAGACCTCTTTGGCACTTAACTCCAAGAAACTCACCAAAGCTGCATAACGTCTTGTTTTTAAATCCACCCATTGGATATCCTTCTGGCACTTAAAGGATTAACTCAGTTAAGTTAGAGCCAAAAGATGAAATCATTTTATTCCCTCTCTGTTTAATCCCTTATATACTAATTAGATTTTTCGTCAGTTTCGCTGCACTTTGTGCTTTCTCCTCTAACAGGCACATGCCAAGGAATCTACAAGGATCGTTGCTACAAACTCTGCCAATGGCATGTAGCCAGAAAAAGGGCAAACAATCAGCTAAGCCAACTCCTTCAAGCCATTATGAAAGGTAAGCTGTCCAAAAAAAGGGTTATTTAATTAAAAAAATCAAATGGTGCATTTCAATGAGCTAAAAAAATTCAGATTGCATAGTGGTTTACACAGTTTTTGATAATGATTTATTACAACATTGGTAATTAAATACAATTATTGTAGCTGACATTTGTAGAAACGTATAATATAAAAAGATTCCTACTTAGATGCCTCCTTCTTATAAAGAAGTTAAAAGGTTAAAAAATTAGAACGGAAAGGGCAGGCATCTTCTAAGGCTCCAGTCCAGGCCTGCTTATGAACATATATCACATTGAAGGCTTCATAACTGCTTCACCTCATCAAAGTGGTTATAGTGTCTAGAATCCACTGGCACTGTCCTTCCATTCAGTGTTAAACCATTTTTGATGTTTTAAATATCTCTTAGAGTTTTCAGCAGGTGATCCTCTCAGTGCTACTCGAGCTAATGAGGAAGCGATGGCCTGAGCAGCAGTGGGTGTCTGTGATTGGCTGAATGTGTCAGCTTACCACTTTCAGCCTATCACAGTGCCTTTTGATATATCATTAGGTATGACTAGAAGGAAGTGTATAATATCTGCTTTAGCCACACCTCCAGTGTAGGTGGGATTATAGAAAACCGGGCATTCTTATTCATTTTTAAATTGCTCAAAAGTTATGTAACACTGAATGGCGGGACGGTATCAGGGGACTCTAGCCACTCTAATGTATTCAATGAGATGAAATGGTTATAGTGTCTACTGTGTCCCTTTATTCGTTAGGCATCAATCGAGAGGAGAGGATGCCCATCTAGCTTTTACATACCCTCAGTGTGCACCCAGCATGAAGGGGAGGATGAGTGGAAGGTAACCAGGGAAAATTTAAGAAGGCATGTACTAAATTAGACATTAACAAGTAATTACTGCTTTATAACTAAAATTATAACTCCCTGAATATATTTACAAAGCATAACAAGTGTAATATGTTGGCTGGCCTCACACTAAAAATAAATTCTTGTAATACACGTGTTCATATAAGGGAGATTTCTGTAAGCATTTTTCTCTCGTTATCCTAATAAGCAATTATACTCTCTGTATTGATTTTTGACACATGAACCTCAAGTAAGTAATAAAAAAACAGACTGAAGAACTATTAACACATTTGTTTTTCATGAGAGCCTGGTTAGTACATCCCCTCTTTCTTTCAGTCTCCAATTCCAGGGCAATTGCCTTCTACCCTATGCTGATAATGGAGCACTGTTTAAAGTGAGCCCTATGGTAATATAATAGAGGGGTCTTTGTAGAGAAAAAGCAGGGTGATAATATGCTCTTTTATCATGAGTAGGACAAGCTAGCAAATGCCAGTTTGTAGCAGCATTAGTATAGACATGGGGAACACTACAACCATTAATACTTTTTGAGTCCTTAAATTAAATGTAGTGGGTTTCCACGCGTGAACAGTAAGTTCTAGTTGTATATCAGCATCTAATCCTCTGGATTAGTGCTTATGAACAGAGCCCTCTAAACCTTGTGTGTGCTAATAGGTATGGTGCTTTGTTATCAAAATGTGTATATTTTGTTCCCTGCTGATTAAGGCTTGCAGAATGTGAACAATGAATAATAATCAGCACTCTGGCAGAGGAGAGAATGTGATCATTGATGCTGTTCTATGATAAATATTGGCCTTTTGCAGGCTGCTTCATGCAACTCATGAAATTGATACAGAATCATGTTTCTATAACACAGACTACAACATGCAGTGATACTGGTTCAAGATATAGAACTGTCACTAAGTGGCACTACATTAAAATTCAGACTTTATAAAATATAACTGCTGTAAAATAAAATAAATGGGAAAATACAAAAATACTAGTCTTGGATGTCATTTTAAATCCACATCTTCAATGATTCTGCTCTAAAAGACAGACCTTAAATCCTTTTCCATAATGAAAGGCACAGCGTGTATCCCTGTCGTTGTTGTTGAATTGCAACTCATATCACTGTTGATGGCTGAAGATTATTGAAAATGTGATTTAAGAAGAGCTGTATGGCCTTAGGTTACTAAAGCTATATTGATGAAATGGCAAGATTTGTCCTGTGCAATGGAGCCCCCAGAAAAAAATTATATAAATAATAAAAACTAAAAAATAAATATTTTAAATGTTTTCAGAAATGAGTGTGTTTATGCTTATCTTGCAATTGTTTTATATATCATATATATATATCATTAGTTTGACTTAAAACATTTTGTAAATCAATTCAAAAACAGATGTTATGTTCCATGTAATTGTTTTATCACATACTGTCCATTACACACAGAGACACTTATTAGCTTGGCTACCCATTCTTTATCTGAAAAATTATATCAAATGCCCATTCTTTCATCGTTATGTAGAATATAATATTATTCAAATCTACAAAACATCTTACCAATGTGAGTCTCCGTTTTAATTCAGAAGGCTGTGACAATGCAATGACACTGCAGAAAGAAGAAGGTATCAAATGCAACTGTCTGAGCTTTGATATAGATATATATAACGCACACTGGGGAAATAGCGCGAGGATTCAATTGTGTGTTTTGACTTCTACGTTAACATCCACTGCTCTAAATGGTCTTTTCCTCACACCTTCATTGTTGAACTTAGCTGAACAACCTGAATTTGGACGAATTGTCATTTAGTAAAAAATAAATACACAAGCCTGATAAACATCTTCTTTGGTCATCACATGTGGACACAAGAGAGCAAAACATGCTTCAAATAGGGACCTTTTTATTTAAAAAAATGGATTGTGTTTCCACTATAATGTGAATTCATTGCATCAAGAAAGTTCAGCTAAATCCATGGAAACACATCACCAGCTTTGAAAAGGAACACAAATGTTATTGGCAACCCATCAAAGAGGTGCCTTAAAGACAAAAAAATAAAACCAATTACAACAAAAATATTTTTTTAAAGGACCTCAGGGACTGAGCGCAGTTCCTTATCTACAAATCATATACACATTCAAATAAGATTTAAACAAAACCAAATGTCAGATCGGCACATTTTAGGATGTCGGGGGTAGTACTCTTGTAAAATACTATCATGAAGTATTATACAATCTGCAATAAGCTGAATATATTTAACCTTAATCACAACCTGGCATAGAAAATGGAAGAATAGCAAACACAATATCTACTTTGGTTATTAAGATTTAAAATGATTTAAAATGCTACATATCGTGTTTTCAAATTATTTCAGATATTATGGGGTCAATTCACTTAGATGAGTTGCCAAAACCTGCCATCTTAGTGAAGTTATGCCAAATTATGATTTACTCAGTATACTGTATGAGCTGTTTCATCTGAAAAAAAAAAATAGTCTTTGGCCAGAGTTTTAACCACTCCACATGAAACCATAGAAACTGCAACACTATTACCCATAGAGTAGATAGAATTGAGGATTTATTTGGCATTAGAGCCCATTTTTTTAACTAAATTTCCCAGCTACTAGAAAAATGTATTAGATCTCAATAGCCATGTGTTGCCAGCTACCTGGCTAGCCTGAACAGGCGCATGTGCCAGATCTAAAATTCAAACTTTCCAGTAGCATAGCAGAGAAGACATCTTGTATTACCCGGGACAGACATGTGGCTCTATCACACCTTTGCAATATATGATAGTTGAGGGATTTTTAAAGAAATTATGAAGCAGCTCCTGACTTTTACATCAAGACTAATCATGTAGGATGTTCCCACCTCAATCTGTGTGCTGGGTGGGGAGGAAACTATACACCAGGTAGGACTTATTAGGATGGGGCTCCTGTGATCATCGAGATCCCTAATTCAATGATAATTTAATGATAATTGTCCAGAGGATGCCCTGAACAGACTATATAATATATCATATCTATACTATTATATATAATATAATGTCTAATAGCTTTCAAATCAACTTTTCTAGTTTATTTTCTACAGAGGCTGAATTAATTTCAATACTTTTTAGCATTTAGAGTTATAAAAACAACTGGTAACTAGTTGCGAAAATAAGTGGATAATATTATTGTATTGTTATGAACAGCCTTTACCTTATCATGCAAATTGCAATTTCACTAATGTATATTTAAATACAGGTGACATTTAATGATAAATGTTAGAAAGCTGTATTTTGCTTCCAGCATAAACATGGTAAATTTATTGATTTAGGCAGGTCAAATGTAATTAACCATAATCATTTTTGACCTAGATTACATGCAATTACAGTCTACAAATGTGCCAATAAAAGTTGTCATTTTCTACCTCGTCATGAGTTCAGTCTTCCACAGCTGTTCTATTAGTAAACTGGACTAATTTCACTATATTCCTCTCTTCATTTCTCACTTCATCAACATTTAACTGTAGATTAAGTGGATGGCAAATATTCTTGAGAAATACGATAATTCCTCCCTTGGTGTTGTGTAATCTTATTAACTATGATATCATCCTCAACGAATATGAAATCCAAAACATTTGTTGCTCAAGTGTCATGAACTATTTTTTTCCTACAATTCTGGATAAACTTTTTGGTTTTTTTGAGTCATTTGTTTGTATTATTGAAAAAAGAAATATAGTAAGATTAATTGCTTGGATCAGATTGAAATTTAAATAATGGTTTACCATTACAGTTGTCATAGCAACACCAAACGTTCAGGAATAACAGTTTCAGGCATATTTAGGAAATCTAGTGTTGATAAATGAGTCAGAATTATTGGAGTACATACATCAGAAACTCGAGAATCCTGGGTAACTTAAAACATTGACTGAATATGTGTATCGCAAGCAACAAAGTTTTACTTGTTGAGTAATTCAGTAATTTTGTTTGTGAATGTGGTTTTTATTTATCTGAAATAATAAAAAACTGCTAAACTAGGAAAACAGCTAAACAGGAAATGCAGCTACACAAATAAACTTTATTTGTGAATAAAATATCTGACAATATGTTTATTCTATTCATCATGTTCACCAGAAGCAAGGAAATCCACTAAGATTAATTTCACCGTAAGCTCACTTGCTTGCTGTATTTAACAATGACATTATTTATGCCTTTTTGCTAAGCAATGTTTCAGAATATGTCAGAGTTTCAGAAATAAGTAAATCAACAATAATTTAACCTAATTCCTGATAACTCTCTGGCTTCAGTGTTCGGTGGCCCCTCTGAGTGAAGGAATATTGAGCTCTGACCCATCGCATACCAATGGTGCTATTCAATAGAAATATTGCGGAAGAGCTGTGCTAGAACTGGACTCAGAAAGGACACCTTATGATATATAAACTCAGATACCACAACAGGCACACAATGCAGAGGTATACCTATTTATGATGCAAAAATTTGTATGCATGTGAACACTGTATTCACAAAATAATTGACACAATGATAGGTATGTATGCCCAACTGTAAAAGAAAATGGACGCTCTCTGCAGGAACAGGCAAGTTCTTAAAAATATTTCCACAGAAAGCAAAAACATTTTATTTCCCAATTCTTCACTTTTACTGCGAAATATTTCAACTGTACCAAAGCATGAATTCCGAATAACATAGCCTACAGTTCTATGCAGTTATTTATCATCACATATGGGTCTGTGGATCTGTAGATGAGCAGAGAATGGTATTTAAATCATGTTTTTTTAATATTTGATAGAAAAATTATATATGGAGAAACAACTGATTTTGGAAACTGGTTTGAACAAATGTAAATGGATAAACTGCTGTGCCAACCAATGCATAATATAAGGCTATAAGACGCATCCACAGATCAGTGCCAAAAAGCAGCTGACAGGTTAGTAGTTGTGGTAAATTTAATGGCTGTTGCAGTAGTTTGATACAATAGAACTGATTTGTTACATTGTATAAGGATCCAGCACTGTTTAAAAAGTGCTGTGCCATTGAAATTGAAAAAGGGTCCATGCCATAGTGTTGGCTTCAGTGTTCTACAGCAGTAAGATATAACAAAAATACCACATTCTATAAGTATTTAAAGCTAACATACATGCATTGTTCTGTAGTGATAAGACCAACGCACACAACTGTCCAGCTTTTAGTAAGAGGGTCTGATTTTGGGGTACTGTCTGCTGTCCTGGGTTAGTTCCCTGGTGTCCTGAATCTGTAGAGTCATTTGTTTGCCCTTTGAAGCCAGCAGAACAGGGCAACTTTAACTAGTTTTTAAATAAATCTTGTTGTTTTTTTAAACACTCTTTGTTTACATCATACACAAATAACATAACTCTAAATACAATAAAAAAAACATAAGAAGCTGCAATACAATTTTGCAGCCACAGATATAAGTTTAAAAGATAGAACTTACAATATTAGCACAATTTCTGTAGATCATTATTGTGCTTCATATCAAAATTTGATTAAGAAAGCACCTAGATATAAAGAAAGAAAAGGGAAAAAAAAACAAGGAAGGGGTGAATGGGAATGGTGAAGAAGTATTAGAAATCTTTGCCATTTTTATCAGATTTCTAAGAAGGGAGTGTTTCTAACCCTTAATCGAGAGGTTAGTATGATGTACGAAAATAAAAGCTGGTGTCAATGTGAAATTATCCTTAGATAAGTGAGAGATTACTCTCTGAATTGCATCTTTAACGGGATTTAAAAAAAAATATTCCTACCACAAGGATGTGTATGTTCCCATCATCATTCCACATCGCCAACAATGGTTAGGGGCTTCAGGAAATATGCTATGGATTAGGATAGACATTTTTCACCATCTAGAAAATGATTTTCCAGTATCTAAAGGTAATAGCACATTTATGCACAAGGACAAATATTGTTTGCCACTGTTCTATTGTAAGGGACACCAACAGTTTATTTTTCACCACGATCTATAAAGTGGGAGAGCAGGTTCAACAAGAGAGATAAGAATAGAATAAAAAGATGAAAGCAGATGTGTCGATATTGTAAAGTGCACATATTTTCAAGCGGTGTTATTGACCATCACAATAATAAATGTGGCTGGGACACTTTTTACAATAACATATTCTTCTTTGATCTGAATGTATCGCCATCACTCAGGGGTAACGTTAGCTTTAAACAGCTTATAAAAGCCTCTGACATTCAGATACCTTTTTTTCCAACCATAAATTTGAAATTATTTTTTTTTGTATTTAGTAACCCATTCAATAAATATATGGAATTGCTTTCTTGTGTTAGTTACTTGTGCAACAGGGACAAACTACATGTGGTGATGTTTATACATTTTAATGGACAGATGCAGCAAGAACCACAGATGTAACAATTCCTTCTGACACAAAGCTAATTAAATAACCCAACATCATTTGATACATCCTATTATTGCATCATACAATTCTTCCTTAATGGCTTTAGCTGACATTCCCAGTATATAGAAAGTGGACATAAAAAGAAGTTACCTTATTACATTATTGTAGAAGCAAAGTCTCATAGGGTATTTGGCTTATGAATCAGAAGAAATAATTTTTTTTGTTTGTTCAGTTTTGCTTTAAATTTTTTTCCCCTGTTATTTTTTTTCTTTAAATACAATTAAGTATCATAATTTATTAAGTCATTGTTTTCAATATCCTTGCAAATCATGTTCAAGTCATTAATAAATGTTTGTTTTAAATCAAATTTTTTTGGAATCATCATATAGGATAACAATCCTATTAACTTGGCAATGGTTTGCTGTCCGTAATGTGGTCAAACAGATTATAAATAACAGCCATTCTCATAGATAAAATAATCTCATATCACTCATCACGAGGAGTCATATTTACTCAACAGGTATGATCACATTGCAATGTTAAAGCTCCTTACATTGCAAGTAGCTGTGACTTCATAGAATAAATTGTAATTTACTTGGATGTTTCAATTTCTTATTGTATCTTGAGATATGATGCTTGAGATATCGTATCCCCCGAACAGGAAATTACTTCTTGTTATGGATATTTAGAAGACCATTTCTAGACCCCTTGAGCCCAATGATACACGAGGCCCACTCCCCTCAATCCATTAAGTGCCTTATAAATCTAGAAAGATTTCCTTAATGCAATGTAAAAAATTACAAATACCAGAGACAAGTGAAAAATGAAATCATCACAAACTGAACCAATCAATCTTTAAATACTTAAGGAAATCGGCAGGTCAGCCAGAATGCAACTGTCTTAAGCTAGTTCAGTTTCTTAGCTCCAATAGACACGATGCTACACGGAGAATTTACTCCAAAATGTCTTAACATATTAAGGACCCGTGATGTTCCATGTCATCCTAAATATATTGTGCAGGAAACCCTACTCTGTAAAAGGAATATACTACTCATAGAAACATAGAAACATAGAAACATAGAATGTGACGGCAGATAAGAACCATTCGGCCCATCTAGTCTGCCCAATTTTCTAAAAACTTTCATTAGTCCCTAGCCTTATCTTATAGTTAGGATAGCCTTATGCCTATCTCACGCATGCTTAAACTCCTTTACTGTGTTAACCTCTACCACTTCAGCTGGAAGGCTATTCCATGCATCCACTACCCTCTCAGTAAAGTAATACTTCCTGATATTATTTTTAAACCTTTGTCCCTCTAATTTAAGACTATGTCCTCTTGTTGTGGTAAAGGCTGAATTACACAAAACTGCTGATGGTTAATTAGAGCAAATGGTATTAGGCCAGGAGTGCTGTTTATCCTTAAAGGGTTAAACTCATTGCTATGTAATATACATAACCCAGTCACAGTGGAGGGAAAAAAAGAAAAGAGAAGTAAAGTCAAATTTTTTTTGAAAGTTTTACTCTGCACCCATTTGTCTTTGGAAACCTCTCATCAATGTCCCATTTCGTGATGCAAAAGCAATGAAATTATGATTTGTATCCAGCAGAGTCTCACACTAGCAAATATTGTAAATTAAGCTTCTTAAACCTGAGAGCGAAAGCAGAACAGATAATATATTTTATTTTCTGCTGCTTAGAGATGCATCAGATTTACAGCCAGATAAAAAAGAAACCATGTCTTATCCTGTGAGGCAAATAAAACCAATTTAATTTGTTAACTTTTTAAATGCCAACATCTTGTGAAACACAATGCTTCTGTAACTCAGAGGTTCATATTTTCTAGGTGATAAATAGGAGAGATTTTCCTCCACGAGAATGCAATTCTATGGAGCTTTGTCATCAGATGAAAATGGGGATCCTAAGGTATCTCGCTGATAAGTCAAATACGAGGCCTTGTCTGTTTTCACTCACATGTAGAGGAGACCTGCTTAGAATTATTGGACTGTTCTTGTCTATGATAACAGTCTGTCTAACAATATAAGCATACAGCAGCCGTAGTGATGTTTGTGTAAAATTATATATAAAAATGTCCTTTCAGCTCTGGACTCCTACTTCTTTGGTGAATAAATACCTGGTGCTCAGAAACACAAAATATAATAAGGAAATACTTACAGCACCCTTAGATTACAAGGATTCTTCACAACACAAATGTCAACATTTCAGTTCACTGTGTGAACGTTCACCAGACAATAACAATAAATATAGTGGTCTTCATCAAGATTAGGGGGGTCAAAACATTGATTGCTTTGAATACACTGATAAAAACCCTTGCAAGTGCTCTTTTCCTACATTGTATTTAGTTGCGCTGACAAGCACCCAGGTATTTGTGGATACATTATGTTAACATTTATTTGGGGAGTGGCAGAATTTGAATTTATTATATATATATATATATTTTATTATAATTATTATTATGTTATTTATATAGCGCCAACAAATTCCGTAGCACTTTACAATGGATGGACTAACAATTATGTAAGTGTAACCAGACAAGTTTGATGCACAGAAACAGAGGGATTGAGGGCCCTGCTCAATGAGCTTACATGATAGAGGGAGTGGGGTAAAGTGACACAAAAGGAAAGGGAAGTATTAGGGGAGTAGATTGGTAGAATAGTATTCAATGAAGACTTAGTGTGGGGTTTCTTGGAGCCATTAACAGTTTATTTGATATGCTTTTGTGAAAAAGTGAGTTTTTAATGATTTTTTTAAGGAGTGGTGACTGGGTGAGTGTCTAACAGAGAAGGGAAGGGAGTTCCACAGGAAGCCCTAGACAAATCTTAAGGCGTGCATCAGAGGTGGGAGTACGAACAGTGGATAGACAGAGGTCTTCGGCAGAGCGTAGGGGCCTTGACGGGACATATTTGTGTATTAGGGAGGATTTGAGTATTAGGGAGGATAGATAGGTGTGAGCAGTATTATGTAGAGATTTGAAAGCAAGAACCAGAATTTTAAATTGAGCTCTATATCTAACAGGAAGCCAATGCAGGGACTGACAGAGGGGTGAGGCATGGTAGCTGCGGGCAGACAGGAAGATGAACTTCGCCACCGCATTTATTATAGACATCAATGGGGCAACTTGGAAGCATGTACGACCACTGAGAAGCGGATTGCAGTAGTCAAAGTGAAAGAGGAGAGTGGCATGGACCAGCACCTTAGCCGCATCTGGCGGATGCGCGCAATGTTTTTGAGATGGAAGTGGCAGGATTTGGCAATCGACTGGACATGAGGAGTGAAGGAGAGGTTGGAGTCAAAAAGAAAACCTGAGCCTGTATATATATATATATATGCACACACACAATCGCACCCACACTCTCTCTCTCTCTTAGAATCTTCCTATGGCAACAAGGTAATCAGGACTTTCTCCCTGTGCCTAGCAGCTATACTCAACGTTTGTCTGGAGTTGCTGTATCTCTCATGCAGAAGAAATCTGTCTACTGCTTTGGTACAGGACTCATTAGTTTGAGTGGGTCCAGTCTGATATTCAAATGGTATAGTTGGAGCTTGTATTGACAAAAGGAATCTATACTAAATGAATTAAACATATGAGTGAACAGTAACTGAAAAATAAAAGTTAGCAAACTGGAAAATTATTGCTCATGTCAAATATTGCTTATTAGTTTAGATTTATTGCCATATTTTTCTTTATATATTGATGGATTTCTCAGCATTATTTCTGTGCATTAGCATTTTTAGAGTAGTGTGTTACTTTGTGAAAACTGTATCAGTTAGCTATTAAATGCTGTGATAGTTGGTAACACATTATATTTCTTACACTGTACATCCAAATCCCTAAGAAATATAAAAAATAATTTTTCATTAAGAAACGTGGGTCTATTTGTGAAGCTCCTCTTCTGGGAGAAAATGGGTTATGATGAAAATGTCACTTTTCCCCTGCCCTACTGCGGTATTCAGAAAGAATGAAAAATATCTTAAGTATTATCTAGCTGAAATTTCACTTAGTACCCCTGAGATGCTGGCATCAATGCATTTAACGGAAAACACATTTAGTAATAAAGTATAAAAGAAGGGTTTTCTCTGTTTTACAAAAAACGACAGTCTAGTCTGTGGGATTCCACTGAGAGTACATGCTGCTGTTCTGTGTACAGCAATCTATTCATTTACAACACAATCATTAGATTTTACTGACATGTGTTACTGATATTAGGGGAGAACAAGGCTGCTTTGGTATTGTTTGTGAGTCATTTTGTCAGAAATGCCATATATTTCAGGTTTTGTTAAATTAATACGAGAAGCACCCAAAATGGCCAATATATACTTTTGTTAAAGAATTAAAGGATCACTATAGGGTCAGGAACACAAACATGTATTCCTGATCCTATAGTGAAAACCCACCATTTAGGTTGCTTGCTCCCTCAGAATGGGTTAAACCCACCTTATTTTCAGCTCTACAAGGGTCTGCCGGCCCATGGGGAAAGCATCGGATTGGCTAAAATCAGCAAGGGGTGGGGCCAAACACCATTTTGGCCAATCAGCACCTCCACATAGAGATGCATTGAATCAATGCATCTCTATGAGGAAAATTCAGGGTACCCATGCAGAGCGTGGGGACGCTGAACGGCAGGGCTGCTTACTGTGCAGCCCTGAGCCAGGAAGCCCCTCCAGTGGCCATCTGAGGAGTGGCCACTTGGAGGTGACCCTAGGGGCAATGTAAACCCTGCCTTTTCTTTAAAAAGGCAGGATTTACATTAAAATGCCTGAAGGGAGCTATTATACTCACCAGAACAACTACATTAAGCTGTAGTTGTTCTGGTGACTATAGTGTCCTTTTAAACAAAATACATTACTTAGTTGTTATCATAAATAATTGATTTTACCTAGTGGGTAATTTAGAGAGAAAAAACTATTAAAGGGACACTATGGGCAACCAAACCACTTAATTTTATTGAAGTGGTCTGGATGCAGTATCCCAGTCTACTTAACCCTTTAATGTAAAATGTTGTAGTTTTAGAAAAACTGCAATGTTAAACTGCAGGTTTAACACCGGAGGGCGTACTATTACGCCCTATTTTAGGTGGCTCTAAACACCGCCGGGCGTAATAGTACGCTCTCCGTTTTTTTTTACTTACCCGGTCGCCGGCGGTCCCACGCTGGCGATCGCGGTTGGGGGGACTCCCAGGGAGCCCCCCGCGGCGGATCCTCTGTCCTGCAGCCCCCCTTGGCCATGTGAGAGTGAGGTCCTTGCGAGGACCTCACAATCACATGGCCGGGATAGCTGGCTGCTGCATTGCCAGCAGGGGGACTGCCTGTAATGACAGGTAGTCCCCCTGCTGGCTGGAAATAAAATAAAATAAAATGAATAAAGTGTAAAAAAAAAAAAAAATTATATACTTAGATCATATATATATATATATATTATATATTTATATGATATAAGTATATATATACACATATACACACTCATACACTGTCTAGGTGTATTTTACTATTAATATATATATATATAACTATATATATATATATATTAATATCAAATTAGACGTAGACTGATACTGATTAAATATATATCTAATTATTGGAGAGAAAAAAATGGGTCGCAAGAGTATTCTGAGAACAGACAGCAGCTAAAATAGCCTGCCCTTCGGTGGGTCCCAGCTCAGAACTCAAGCTGGTTTTAGCTCAACTTGTGCCATTACAGAGAGAACATATCTGAAGCATATCAACTGGTCCCACCCATACGGGCAGTACAGATCCGAAATGCCAGCAAGTTCTCTCTGCACGAGAGATACAGCAACCCCAGACGATCGTTTCAGCCTTGTTAGGCATCGTCAGTGAGGCATAGCTGATATCTCTCTAGGCACCGTGAGCAAGGGGTCCACGTCTGGATTACCCTTTAAACTAATGGAGAGCAAAAAATGGGTCGCAAGAGTATTCTGAGAACAGACAGCAGCTAAAATAGCCTGCCCTTCGGTGGGTCCCGCTCAGAACTCAAGCTGGTTTTAGCTCAACTTGTGCCATTACAGAGAGAACATATCTGAAGCATATCAGACTGGTCCCACCCATACGGGCAGTCCAGACCCGAAATGCCAGCAAGTTCTCTCTGCACGAGAGATACAGCAACCCCAGACGATCGTTTCAGCCTTGTTAGGCATCGTCAGTGAGGCATAGCTGATATCTCTCTAGGCACCGTGGGCAAGGGGTCCACGTCTGGATTACCCTTTAAACTAATGGAGAGAAAAAAATGGGTCGCAAGAGTATTCTGAGAACAGACAGCAGCTAAAATAGCCTGCCCTTCGGTTCTGAGCGGGGACCCACCGAAGGACAGGCTATTTTAGCGGCTGTCTGTTCTCAGAATACTCTTGCGACCCATTTTTGCTCTATATATAATTATTGTTATATCTATATTTATATATAATATAAAAAAATATATATATAAATACGTTAAAAAATAAAATAAAAAAAATTAAAAATAAATAATTAAAAAATATAGATGTGTGTTATTTCGTTCTAACTGTATTGTGATATTAATATATATATATATATATATATTTATATCAAAATATATGTAGAACGAAATAATATATATATCTATATACATAAATATATACGTATATATCACTATATATATACCTATATATAAATGAAAATATTTTAAAAAAATTATATATATATATATATATATACATATATATACACATACGTATAGATATATATATATTAATTCTACATATATATTTCTGTAATATTTTTACATAATTAGGTATCTTAATTACAACTAGCGGGACCTGCCTGACAACCCATGCCGAAAATAAAGAGAATTTAATTTGCTAGCACTATATTTAACCCTATAACTTTCCAAGACACCATAAAACCTGTACATGGGGGGTACTGTTCTACTCGGGAGACTTCACTGAACACAAATATTAGTATTTCAAAACAGTAAAATGCATTACAATGATGATATCGCCAGTAAAAGTGAAATTTTTTGCATTTTGCACGCACAAACAGCACTTACACGGACGATATTATTGCTGCGATACTTTTTACTGTTTTGAAACACAAATATTTGTGTTCAGCGAAGTCTCCTGAGTGCAACAGTACCCCTCAAGTACAGGTTTTATGGTGTTTTCAAAAGTTACAGCGTCAAATATCAGGCTTGTGTTTCATTTTTTTCACATTAAAATTTGCCAGATTGGTTACGTTGCCTTTGAGACCCTATGGTAGCCCAAGAATAAAAAATTCCCCTATGATGGCATACCATTTGGAATAGTAGACAACCCAAGGTATTGCAAACGGGGTATGTCCAGTCTTTTTTAGTAGCCACTTCGTCACAAACACTGGCCAAAATTGGCGTTTTTTGCTTTTTTTTACACACAAACAAATACTAACGCTAACTTTGGCCTGTGTTTGTGACCAAATGGCTACTAAAAAAGACTGGACATACACCATTTGCAATACCTTGGGTTGTCTACTATTGCAAATGGTATGCCATTATGGGTGTAAATTTAATTCCTGGGCTACTATACAGTCTCAAAGGCAACGTAACCAATCTGGCGAATTTCAATTTCAAATGTAACGTGTTATATTTGACCCTGTAAAAACCCCATAAAACCTGTACATAGGGGGTACTGTCTTACACGTGAGACTTTGCTGAAAACAAATATGTGTATTTTATTGCAGTAAAGGCAAAGAGTATTATGACATTGACAGTTAAAATGTCATGTAGAACTAAAAAAAATTAAAAACAATCTTATTTTCTCCAATTTTTTTCATATTAAATTATGTTTCATAGCTAAATATTTGATATTAAATGAAAGCCCTGTTTCCCCTGAATAAAATGATATATAATAAGGGTGGGTGCATTTACAATGAAAGAGGTGTATTACGGTTGGACAGACATGTAGCGCAAATGCCAGGTTTTGTTTACATTTTGTTTTGTTCACAACGTGTACATTTGGCTCCGTCCTTAAGGGGTTAAGACTGCCTCTAGTGGCTATTCACCAAATAGCAACTAGTGGTGCTTCCTGCAATTTCAGGGAGTTTAACTCCATAAAACGATGGTGTACGTTCTCAAACTGAGGACGCAAAAGGAGAATGCCCAGCATCTTGAAAGAGAGTCAGTGCTTTTCTATAGTGAAAGTTTAATATGCAAGGTGCACATCAATCATGTGCAGTAGGTTTCCGGATTACTGTAACATTGTGGGAGAAGGAGTACGATAAAGCATGGAGAGACCTGAGTGCTGGAATCAGGTAAGGCAAAAACAATATTTTAACTCTTTCATGATAGCAGACGAACACTGTACTGTTAGGAATACAATATTATATTCTTAATACTATAGTGTTACTTTAACCCCTTAAGGACACATGACACGTGTGACATGTCATGATTCCCTTTTATTCCAGAAGTTTGGTCCTTAAGAGGTTAAGTGACTGTGTTTTTTTAAATAAGACCATTACGGAGCTCTTTTAGATGTGGGCTTGGAAACTAAATTAGTAGGGGATTTTATAGAGAAAATACAGAGTAAAATGGATTAATATTGTCAGTTGGAGTTTTCGTCAGTAGAAAACAACATAGGTCATTTTGGCCTTCTTGTTAAAGTGAATAGGCAAACACCTGGTTTTATGGCTATTAAATTGTCAGGACAAAGGAGTCTGAACCTTAGTTTGAAATAGAGTTAATGAAGGTAGAAGATGTCCTGTCAAACAAGTTAAACAGAAATGCCTGTGGTATAATAATGCAAAGCATGGCTTCTACAAGTAAACCCCAAAACAAAGCTTGAATGTCTAACTTCTCAGAGCAAACAAAGCTGGAACCATTTAACACTGAATGTTACAATGATTAGTGAACAGTTACGTAATGCTTTGAAAAAGCATTGAAAGACGTTTATGTCCTCTCTGTTAAAAAGTGTCATGTTTGTGTTTTTAACAAATATGTAAGCAAAACACAGCAAGCAGTTTTGCCAAAAGTTCGATATACTCAGCAACCCTGGGGAATCTGTTATGCTTATAATATTGCTAAAATAACCGAACAGCAAGAATATGTGAATGTGTGTGCAACTTGAGTTGATTAGCAAGCTGTAAATCACATCATATCCCCTAGCTCAGCTCTTCATCTGAAATGTAATCTGCCTCCTATGTTAAAGTATGATAGAAACAGACTTGTGCATGCAATTCTGAGGCTACTGAAGACCCAGATGTTTGATGATTTTTCTTTAATGTAGAAAAACTTGTCATTAAGCAGCCTTCTTTAAATGTGCATATTAAAAGGGGCTATTGTGGAGGTGCTTGCCACTTAGCTTATATAATGTCTTTAGGAACTTGTGTCAAACTGTAACCCATCAACCGTTGTTGACCAACAATTACATCTCCTAGAATTCCTTGTGATCTTTAGTGTAACACATAATAATTAGAGTTGAAGCCAACAGCATCTGCGTGTCTGCAGTTTATTAATACTGACATTAAGGTTCCCAGGGCAAGCAGGGTGTACCACCTGATTATGTATTTATTTGTAAATATAGAGAAGTACCTTTTGCTATTTTAAAAGTCTTTTTCTTGACCACTTGATCTTGCAGGTAAGATATGTTTGATAGGTACGACACACAGGCTCTGTCTAGGGTGCAATGCATTTCAGGTATAAAGTAGTATTTATTAGATTAATGTCAGAGCTGATCCTGGGTGCTCAATAGATAGAGGTTAATCGGCGGAGTGTGCAGTGCTAAACTCCGCCCCCTTATTTTAGAGTACGCCCCTCTAGTTAGGCTCAAAACTCTTATAATTGGTGCTTCAGCAGAGCTGGGAGGTAAATATTACAAGCTGACAAGATGTTTGAGGACTACATGACACTGGTAAGCTGTTTTGAAAGAGAAATTGGCTAAGGTACTGGTAAGTCCTTTTGGGACAATGTTGGCAACTAATTTAATATTTGGGCACAAAAATTGAACTGAGACATTTTGGCACAAAGATGTCACTGGTTAACCATTTGTCCCAACAAAGGCTCTTATTAGCAATTTGGGTACAAACATGGAACTGATTAGCATTTTAGGGACAAAGATGGCATTGGAATGGCATTGGGATGCTATGTGGGGACAGAAATTACCCTATGAAGCTGGGTTGGAACAGAGATGGCCTTGACCAGCTGTGTAGGGACAAAGATGGCTCTAACTAGCTGTGTGGGTATAAACATGTTATTGGGAAGCTGGGCACAGAGATGGTGCTGACAAACCTTTTGGGGACAAAACTGGCACTGTAGGAAGTGGGTGATATGTTACCTGGTGAAGAGGCCAAAAGAGGTAGAGAGGTTTCAATAGAAACTGGGTGTGGTTAAAAAAATGTTTGTGCACCCAGGTGGCAGTGAGCCTAGGATCAGCCTTGATTACTGTATATTTT
Organism: Pelobates cultripes; assembly: GCA_933207985.1. Classification (NCBI taxonomy): domain Eukaryota; kingdom Metazoa; phylum Chordata; class Amphibia; order Anura; family Pelobatidae; genus Pelobates; species Pelobates cultripes. The sequence continues at coordinate 90,443,035 of OW240914.1, read as the reverse complement.
GGTGTATTTCCATGCAACAGGAAATACACCAAAATAACCTTCATGATGTCTAAATAACCTTCATAATATAGATTGTTTATTACCCTGCAGACCTTCCAGACTAGTAATTTTGTTTTATTTTGTTTTTTCTTCAGATTGGTGTGAAGAATTCTCCTATATGAATCATGCATTTCTCAATAGATAAATAGGCTCCAACTTAACTATTTTTCCAGGCAAATTACATTAGCCTAAAATTAGAAATACCCATGTCAAATTCCAACAATCCCTGGTTTAGTGAACAACCCTGATATTTTAAAAAATCCAGTGAATAAGCCCAGTTAAAATAGCAAATTAACCAATGCATTTGTATTTCTAGAATGCAGAGCTCCAACTTAAAAAACACTCCAAACACCATAACAAATACAGAGCACTGTAGTGGTTAGAGTGCTAAAAGTGTCCTTGTGCCCCTCCCCATTATAAACAGAATGCACCACAGATGCCACACCCTGTCTCCACTACTCCCTTTCCTTAATTCACCATAGCATATCTCTCCCTATAAGGCTGTATTTATCTCCATATTTGTAACACTTATTATCCTCTTTTGATATCCTTCCTTATCTACAGTAGAAATTATGGCTATTAAAATAAAGGCAAACTATTGTTATACACAGGAATAATATTTAACGTGATAAATGTGGATACATTTGGAGAAACAGTTCAAGGATTACCACACAGTGATTGTTCCATTTTGTCTCAGACCTGTTCCAGTTTTTCCAACTGTTGGAACATACATTTCCAAACCGTGTCATGTATTTGAACCTATTTTGCACACATCCAATGTAAGATACAGGAAAACAGAGGAGGGCTAATAAGTCACGTGAACATGGATATCACGTGTTCTAGAATTGCGAAAAACTTTAAAATATATAAAAATAATGTTACTTATTACAAACCAAATTCTACCCAATAAGCATGTAAGGTATGGCCAATGAGTTGGGTGTGGAACTCACACAGTTAAACTATGTAACCTTGCAAACACAGAGCCATACAAGTAGATTTAATGAAGCAGGTGTCGGGCAGTGGCCCAGTTAAGTCCGGAGAAGTGCTTAATCTCCTGACTCACTCATCCCTGGCACAGACATATCGTAAAAATGATATAAGCATTTCATTCCGAATCATACTGTGGAAGGAGCGGGAAAAAGAGCAGCATACAATTGATTTTCAGCATGTCTGCTCTTTACCGTTCAGGACAAATACAACAGCAAATCAATAGGAATAACACTACCTGAGACATCTAATCTCTGCTGTTCGTTAGATGAATTTTTATAAACTGTTATCCTCGCTGCAGTTTTATTGGAATAAACCTGTTCACTATCAAATCCATTTGGGAATGTTTCATTTGAAAAGATAAAGGATCAAAATCATATGAAGGTTAATTAACTACTCAACATCTTAATTCACTCATTTACTGTGGTGGAATGCCTGTGTCTAATTGCTTGATTGACTAATAGCAGATTTTGCTTGATGCTAATTTAGACTTTAGCCTTTTGACTATAGGCGTTGCCCTTGTAAGGCAAGATTCTTTCCTAGCAACTATAAATTCCAATTACTAAGGAATTAAAAGTAGCTTTGACATCAATTTTAATACTCATTGGAAAAACAACATGCCATCTCAGCCATGTTTTTCTGCACAGCTATGAAGTCCACATACTTCAAAATATGCAAAAGCTAAACCCACATGATGCTTGGATTAATCATATCCAGAGTCCTTTTGGAATCACTGTGATAAATGTATCGATTTCTTTCAGAAGCAATCCAATTCTTAATATTGCAGGGCAACACTATTTCTGAATAGTACGATAGTTTGTGGAAATTACTCTCCAAGAAAATATGGAATAGTTTACACCTCTAGACTGATTGCCCATTCTGAATGTATCTCAAAACAATCTGGTAGTACCAGAAAATTTGGCCTCAGTTCTCCAGCTGTCAACTCCCTGCATTTCTGTTGAATCATGGTCAAGCATTTAAAGAATACAAAATATATTAGATTTAATATTTGAAAGTTTAACTTTTAATGAAACTATGATACTAGAACTTAGACTGTTGAAGTAGGGTTGAACAAATAGTACAGGTGATACTCGAAAAATTTGAATATCGTGCAAAAGTTCATTTATTTCAGTAATGCAATGTAAAAGGGGAAACTAATATATGAGATAGACGCATTACATGCAAAGCAAGATAGTTCAAGGCATGATATGTCATAAGTGTGATGATTATGGCTTACAGCTCATGAAAACACCAAATACACAATCTCAGTAAATTAGAATATTGTGAAAAGGTGCAATATTCTAGGCTCACAGGGTCCCACTTTAATCAGCTAAGTAAGCCATAATACCTGCAAAGGGTTTCTGAGCCTTTAAATGGTCTCTCAGTCTGGTTCAGTAGGAATTACAATCATAGGGAAGACTGCTGACCTGCCAGTTGTGCAGAAAACCACAACTGACACCCTCCATAAGGAGGGAAAGCCTCAAAAGGTAATTGCGAAGGACGTTGGATGTTCCCAAAGTGCTGTATCAAAGCACATTAATAGAAAGTTATGTGGAAGGGAAAAGTGTGGAAGAAAAAGGTGCCCAAGCAGCAGGGATGACCGCAGCCTGGAGGGGATTGTCAGGAAAAGGCCATTCAAAAGTGTTGGGGACTTTCACAAGGAGTGGACTAAGGCTGGAGTCAGTGCATCAAGAGCCACCACACACAGACGGATCCTGGACATGGACTTCAGATGTCGTATTCCTCTTGTCAAGCCGCTCCTCAACAACAAACAACGTCAGAAGCGTCTTACCTGGGCTAAAGAAAAACAGACCTGGTCTGTTGCTCAGTGGTCCAAAGTCCTCTTTTCTGATTAGAGAAACTTTTGCATCTCATTTGGAAACCAAGAACCCAGAGTCTGGAGGAAGAATGGAGAGGCACACACTGCAATATTCTTGAAGTCCAGTGTGAAGGTTCCACAGTCTGTGTTGATTTGGGGAGCCATGTCATCTGCTGGTGTTGGTCCACTGTGGTTCATTAAGTCCAGGGTCAACTCAGCCGTCTACCAGGAGATTATGGAGCACTTTATGCTTCCTTCCGCAGACGAGCTTTATGGGGATGCTGACTTAATTTTCCAGCAGGACTTGGCACCTGCTCACACTGCCAAAGCCTGGTTCAATGACCATGGGATTACTGTACTTGATTGGCCAGCAAACTCGTCTGACCTGAACCCCATAGAGAATCTATGGGGCATTGCCAAGAGAAAGATGAGAGACATGAGACCGAACAATGCAAAAGAGCTGAAGGCCGCTATTGAAGCATTCTGGTCTTCCATAACACCTCAGCAATGCCACAGGCTGATCGCTTCCATGCCATGCTGCATTGAGGAAGTAATTGCTGCAAAAGGGGCCCAAACCAAGTACTGAGTCCATATGCATGCTTATACTTTTCAGAGGTCCGATATTGTTCTATGTACACTCCATGTTTTATTGATTGCATGTGATATTCTAATTTACTGAGATTGTGGATTTGGGGTTTTCATGAGCTGTAAGCCATAATCATCACACTTATAACAAATCACGGCTTGAACCATCTTGCTTTGCATGTAATGCTTCTATCTCATATATTAGTTTCCCCTTTTACATTGCATTACTGAAATAAATGAATTTTTGCACGATATTCTAATTTTACGAGTATCAACTGTATATCCTCAAATATTCCACAACTTCTATGATGCTTTGCTAGGTTTACAGTGGCAAAGCAGTTCTACAACCTCCGAGGATCTACTGTTAGCCCACTCCTGCATTACTGCTCTGAAAGTTAACCCATCCTAGACATCTTTGGATAAACACTCCAAGGCTAAAGTATGTATGTGCATGATGGGAAATATAGTTGACAAACACCTGAACTGCCTCTTGTTTCATTTACACAATTTACTTAATGTTTCAGTTTTCATTGATCCCATTATGTGCCTCTATAGTTTATTTTAATAGACGTTATTAAAGGTATTTTATAATAAAAAATTGTTTTAAAACTTTTTTTATCTAAATTATGCCAAAAATCCTACAACAATTTTACAGATTGCACCACTGCTACAACAATATGTAAAACCCTTGCAAATGTGACTAAATACATTGTACTGTTATTGTACCAAATATCTGTATATTTAATCTAGGAATAAAATCGCTATATTCATTAAAAAGTTTGCATTGTCTCTTCCATATGCTGCATATTAATACAGCATTTCAGATCAAGTGCATTACTGCAATGTTTCATATAATGCCACCTTGTATTGGCAACTGACATGAATTGTACAACTCTTTTCCAATATGAAAACTAACAGCTACATCACTTCAAAAGCTCAGTTAGTGAAGTTTTTAATCCGTTTCATGACATCAAACATCATTTCATCTGAAACCTGTATTATATAGGTCATAAGAGGTCAAGCCATATGTGGGAGTCCGGTCTCTTCTTATCTACTGTAATTACTTCAAATTTCACATTCAATAAAAGCAATCAAACGATACAATACTCAAAGTTATTACTTTAGCTTTTCTGTCACTTAAAGCATCTACTCGAGTTTTTTTTTTTTTTGCAGGGTTTTGAAATTATAGGAAATGAAGAGTTGTAGTAATTTGCGTTGCTGATTTCTAACCTCTAAAATTTCAGGTCTCTCTGTAGTTAGAACTTTTCTATGAAGAAGTACATTAATATAAATGATTAAATATATTATTTAGGTCTTGGTTCTAAATTCACAAAATTGTCTTAAAGGAACACTCCCCATACCTAAAGTACATTAGCTTGCTAAAAGTGCTTTATGTGTGAAGAGTGTGCTCTTTTTTTTTTCCACTTTATAAAAAGTGTAGAATTTAATAGAAATCAAATTAACCTTGCCACACCCCTTCAGTGGAGCTGAACACAAGAAGCAGGCAATTACCCAGATCACCTGTCTTGCAAATAATTCTCATTGAGTTGCATTTGTTTGTGATTGGACAGCCACAGAAAGTCTGTGTTTGAGAAAAAGGGGAGGGCTTGCAAAGGCTGCAGACAAGAGATTTTGAAATCTGTTTACATAATTAAATGCATGCTCTAAATGGTGGCTTGTTTATTTGGCAGAACATATCTGAGAGTCAAATAGAACCATCAAATACTGTGGTTACATCGCACTTTGAAAAATTCTATTTTTTTGGGTGCTAAAAAGTAAATTTGTGGCGTGCACTTCATATCTGAGAGTCAAATAGAACCGTCAAATACTGTGGTTACATTGCACTTTGAAAAATTCTAAAAAATTTTGATGCTAAATAGTACATTTGGTGTGTGCACTTCATATCTGAGAGTCAAATAGAACCATCAAATACTGTGGTTACATCACAGTTTGAAAAAAAAATCTCTTGTCCACTATTACAAAAGCAGCTCTTGGTTCCTAATAGTACGTATGATTATTGATAAGCTCCTAAATTCCAGATGTTATCAGATTTTGTAGTCTAATCAGAACTTATATTTGCTGGGGAAAAGGGAGATGCAAACTAATGATAGACAGAGTGACATACTTTTCCAAACCCTGAGACATATTTTTCTCAAAGGAATGTAATTTAATCAGAGACAAAATAATGGCTAATGTAAAATATTTAAGTTGCCCCCTCTCTAATGGCTCAATGAAACACTAGTACTCAAAATTTGTAAGTAGTAAATCCTTATCCAAAAAGATATTTGTCAGGCTTTGCTTTCTTTTTTCATGTGTTTGAAAAATTACAACTGCTACAAACCCAAACCACTTGGCCTCTGGATCCAATCTCTTATGGAAATGAGTGCCAGTGGAGGTGTCAGTTTCAATTTCATAATGTTATTGGATGCAGACCAAATTATGGACGAGGTCCCATATTCCTGACAGCCTATCATAGTCATAGGGATTATGGGTAAGCTGACAGACTGCTCTGACAAGGAAAGGCACTGACTCAAGATCAATTAAACTGACAAGGCTATCTCTGAGCTACATCATTTATTGCTGACATAGTTACATTCTCAATGGAGATGAGGATTTCAGAAAGATATAGTTATAACATCTCAATTGGTAATCAGAAAGCATTGGATTTCTGGAGGAGAGAACTGGTCCTTCTCTCGTGCATAACACTATTCTGAAGTATCATATTTATCTGATAAAATCATAAAGAAGCCTTAGTGTATCAGTGCATTTTTTAAAGCTTCACAAAACCTCACATCTCCCATCCTTGCAGACATATCCCTCTTGGTTTGGCATCAGTCAATGGTAATGTATATTTCACAGTGCTACCAGACAACAATTGCTAATTCAAACATTATAGAACATCTCCTGCCTGCTGCCCGATGAATATAGCAGGCTCCCTTAGTGAATAAATCACTATGCATCATTAAATATTATACATATCCTGCTGAGGGGTGTTGACTCATTGAACGTATTCTTCAGCACAAGGTCATGGTTGGTGATTTTTTTCATTTTTTGTTTTTGGTTATCCTTACCTAGATTTTGGTAGCACAATGATAAAGCTAACTAGCATCCCCTGGTATTTAAATATCTAATGCAAGAAAAATAATAAAACATCCACCAGTTAAATTACCTGAAATTAAGCAATTCTAATGCTAAAACCATTCATCAGTTGCAAAATATTGCACACATAAATAGCAAATATACCCCCAAAGAAAATATACATATAATTGTATTTGCATGTTTGCTTTGGGTTTATCTGAAATATTGATTAGCAATAGTTGCAGATCTAGCATCTGCAGCTATTGCAAGTCCTCCCGTTCTTCCACTGCACATATTTTGTGTGGGTGGGACTTTTCACTGAACTACATCACAGCTTATTGAAAAGTCTATGTAAGGCAGCTGCTCTGATAAATATCTGCCTTTTAAGTTGACTCCACAGAGCTTAACAATCAGGAAGTAACAGGATGAACGGTCTGATTGACAGCCAGGGAGGTGTAACAAGGTTCATTTATAAAAGTGCTGATTTCCATTGAAATTGACAGTTTTATAAAATGAAAAAAAGAGAACACCCTCATCATGCTCATCATGCTTTAGTATTTTGCCATCTGTGTATAACCTTATATTTTTTGGCATGATCATTTTACATTTCACATGCTATCCCTGAATTGCCTTGGTTGTTTTTTGGACCATTATGCACAAGCGTAAAACTCAGATTCATCAAGCAATCAGAGAGCGAGAGGCACGTAAAAATATATTCAGTAGCTCTTAAATTCAGCAATTTTTTTTTTTGTTAAAAGTATATTACAGTCACATGCAAACCTTCAGTTAGCAGGGTGTCACACTACTCAGCTGTATACTGGTAAATTTGTTTCAGCTCTGTAATTAACAAAGGAGGTGACAATTAAGCAAAATGTCTCTTTGATTCAACTCCTAATAGAGATCTGATCACAGAGACTATTAACCTATCATTCTCTATCTTATGTGCTTCTTCTAGAGGGAATTTTTCTTGTGTGACAACACCCTTATCTGAATACCGATTGATCTGTCAATGGTGCAAACACATTTAATTCCACTTGGCCATAGTCTAAATGGCCTTAGTGAGCTAAATACCATAAACATATATATATATTTTTTAATGGTTATCTAAAATTGCAATCGCATAGATTATAAAATAGTTATTTTATTTTAGACATGGTGACATATAACCTTCATAATATGTGATTTTCTAGCATTCGTGATTCAGTTGCTGTTATTTATCAAAGGGTTGGTGATATTTGCATCATTCTTACTTCTCTGTTATTTAAGTAGCGTCTTTGACCTTTATAGAATTTCCTCCGGAGTCTGTCTTAAAAAAAAAATGTATAAACAGATATAAAAACTACAGACCCTGTGTCATGCAATCCCTACTCAAAAAGATGATACAATTTGCTACATCAAATAAAAAAAAGGAAAAAAGAAACCTAATCAGTAGAGAAAAAAAAAAAAAACAGATGAAGGACATACGCAAATAATGTAAATTACAAAGTTCATCTCATTACTGTTTTCTAAAAATATACACTACTTTAAAGTGCATGTTCTGATTAAAGCATAAATAATAGGTCAATTAGAAATTATGATAAAAACTGGAATATCGTGTTTTCCATCCTCATTTTAATCACGTTGTTCATAAAAAGCGTACGTCACAGCAGCACAATGAAGCTTTATTTCTTACATAAATATGTCCACATTCTGTAGTCTAGTCCACAGTTTGGTGGCACTTTTAGCCCCCAGGTATTCAGCATGACATTACATTATATTACTAACAATGGAGTTACTACTCACAATGGGATTTTTGTAAATGTAATTTTGTAAACAAGCAGACTTGATCCAAAGGCCATATGGCTCCACATGAGCATGGATAAATCAATGGCATGAAATGTCAATTTTCAAATTAGAATTCAACCTCTAACAAAATCAAGGTTGCAATTAACGAAAAGCCACAAATGTGTGTAATAATGCACTTATGATTGGATCAATATGAATTTCTTTACTAATTGCATTTTAAATGTAAGTTCTTTGACCCTGTAATCCAATTGATAATGTGCCCATAATGAATTTGGTGTTGCAATTTTTCATTAGTACGTAATGTTCAATGTAACATAAAATCTGACATCAGCCTGGGATTTTCACAATCTGTATCTTTTGGGGGCCACAATAGAGACAACATCATCAGTTGCATTTATTGTTCAATAGGTTCCATTATCACCGTTATACAAGTTTGTGATAGTAAATCCTTTCTTTACAGGAATAGAGTGACATGAAAGAGGGGTCTCATATCAATAATGACATAATATTTATAGTGGCTCTGTCAGCAAAAATATAGAAAATCTTATCTGCTTCTATATATTCCCTTGTGTATGAATCTCTTTTTATTATTTTCCTGAGTACTCTAGCTTTTATAAAAAGAAATGTGGGAATCTTCAGCAAAGTTCTTTTTCAGTTGCAAATTAAATGTACCCACAGTCCATCAGTAAAATTAATCCTACAGAAGGACCAATTGCAAACATCACTGGTAGAGGAGGTTTAGTTCAAAAAATTGGTTCAATAAAGACAAGATAAAAATATAAATAAAGGCATGCAGCAAGGGGGAATATATCACGAAGATACAAGGAGCAAAAGAAAAGGAAAACCAAAAGAAAAAAACCTGACAAGCCACATTAAATTTAATGTTTTACATACATATTAAAATAAATGCTGCATATTTATGATAATGTTTACAGCTGACATTCTATTATCATGTTCATTGTTGTAATTAATTTCATTTATGTTAGGGTGAGATATAGGGTTGATATATCCAACACGCTTTTACATTTAGGTCAGGAACACACACGTGTTAAAACCACCATCTAGCCCCCTTGGCTCCCCCTGGCCCCAATAAATATAGTAAAATCTTACTCGTATTCAAGTCTGCTGCTGGCTCTGCCCCTGATCTGCCTGCTTGGCTGACATAATCAGAATTGATTATCTTAGCCAATCACAATGCTTTCCCATGGGACTGGCTGAATATGTCAAACACAGCCATGGCCAATCGGCATCTCCTCATAGAGATGCATTGAATCAATGCATCTCTATGAGGAAAGTTCAGTGTCTCCAAGCAGAGGGTGGAGACACTGAATAGCAGTGTTGCACAATGTGCAACACTGTCCCAAATAGCACCTCTAGTAGCCATCTGAGGAGTGGCCAGTGAAGTTATCACTAGGCTGTAATGTAAACACTATATTTTCTCTGAAAAGACAGTGTTTACAAGAAAAAGCCTGAAGGAAATGATTGTACTCACCCGAACAAGTACAATAAGCTATAGTTGTTCTGGTGACTAAAGTGTCTCTTTAATTTAATTTCTACATTAAAATTGTATGTAAGTCTCATTTGAACTTTGCTATCGCCCACCATGCACTGAGAGGATTTTTGGGTTTTTTTTAATATAATTTTCAGTGCTTACAGACACCCACACACATAATTATTTTTTTTTCCAAAAAAATGTTTTATGGTTTTATGACAAGCATCAGCTCATTGTTATAAGCATACTGAATAGTATATATTTTTTTCCTATAGGTAAAAACATTTTAAAGAGGAAATTTAACAAGAAAATGTGTATTACGAAAAAATAATGCCATACAATGGTTTTGAAAACAACATAAATAGACATTTCCAGAGCACTGAGGTCCTAATTAAAGATAGTGTTGTTGGGTTTCTCTACATTTAGCATAACACTTTGTCCCAGAAGTGCCTTTTAGACTCATTTCATTTACATGGTGTATTCCTTTTCTCACAGCAACACAAGAAGTATTTGCAAATTTGTCTTTGTAAAGGACTGAATTTTGCATGAGATCACCACTTTTTCTTTAATGACAAAAAAAACCAAAACTCTTTTGCTGTTGGAAAGCGGGTACCTGACTGCTGGCCATGGTTAAATGGTTACCCCACCCACCATGACCACTTCTGCTTTTAGTAGTGGTCATGATGGTAGCAATCTGCATGTGCAGTGTTTCAGCTAAAAATGCTGTCTATGCAAAGAAATCTGTGTTTTCTTGCAGGGATGTAATTACTCTTTCTTTACATGTGATTCGGTTGTGATAACTTTGCACATCTAATAACTAATGTTAATTTTGTGCAAATTGTCTGTGAGCAGTGAGCATGCCTACAAGTAGAAGCCCAACCTCCCTCCTGCCATCCAGCTCCTTGTTCACCCCCACCACTCGCTGAACAACCTTTCCTCCTCCCCTTCCTTAGTGGTGTAACTTTGATTGGTCCAACAAAGCTACTCAATGAGAAGCTTTCATTTAGACCATAGACTCAAAAAGGACACGCTGCGTGATGACAGAAAAGGCAGGGACACGATTGTTTCATCCTTTTACTGAAGGTATGTTTGTTTTAAATAGTGCGGGTGTTGGAAGGAACTATGTGCCAAGTGCCATATATACTTACAAAGTTACATTGTTACATAATTACATTGTCTGAAAAGAGACATGTGTCCATCAAGTTCAGCCTTCCTCACATTTGATATTAAATATTAAAAAACAAAGTTAGACTTTTTAAGGAAGGTTCCATGGTTGGGGATCAATCATTCAATTGGCCAGTTTATGTAAAGACAAGAAACAATATTGCAGTTTATATAGAGTTCAGGTTAATGAACAATTATAACAAGAAAAATTGAGGTTGCAGAGCATCTTTCTTAACTAGCCATCCCTCCTTATTCCTCCTGGATGATAGTTGTATTTTGCTCATGTTTCCCTCTTTCCTACAGTTTGCTGGAGTTCCTGGTTAGCAATAACAGAAGATGAATAAATGTGCTACCTTTGTGAACTTTGAGGGGACATGCCCTGCATTTAGCCAATGACAAAGTAGGACAAGAGCTATGGTGAATTTGCATATTTCTCTTCCCATGGACCAGGACTAAATGAAAGTTATGTTGTGATAATGTAGCTCAGTAAAACTATAGCCTATGCCCTTAAGTATTAACGGTGTCAGTGCTTTTCTACCAATCTATTAGATTTGATGAATGAACACTGGAGCGGTGTTAATATATTTTATGGTTATAAATAATTACATGCAAAATCTACATTTACAATCATTTACTGTCAAAACATGGCATACAAGTGTCACCAGTATCAGTGACATTACTTTAATTCAATTCTATATTGCTACATAACTACGTAGCCTATGCTTCAAACAAGATTTAAAGTCTTAACTACCTCTATACATCAAAGATTGCATCTGAGCGCAGTCATCTTTAATCATTACTCATATGACTTGTAGTGACATTGGTTGTAAAATTCTGCAAAATGCATTTATTACGGGTTAGTGGAATTCACAAAAGGGCCTGGTAGATGTTTACTAAATGCAACAGCTTCCACTTGCCAAAAGGCTGAGTCAAATCAGGTAGCAGTGAGATCTGTCTCTGTTTGTTACATTTCAGTGACCCATACTCACAAGAATTTGGCTTGAAGCTGCTACCCATAATTTATTACACAAAGTCCTGCTGGCAGTTTTCTTTTTCTTCTACATGAGAATGAAGACAGTAAATATATGATTTAGCTAAAAATAGTGTATCTGCTGCTTCTAAATATTGCACTTTAATACTACGAGAATTGGTAGATAATGTGTACAAAAACAAAGGGGTAATTACTAGTGGACGAGCAGGCACATTCCATTGGTGACTCTTCCTCTTTACATTTTTGCACCACTGTTTGTACACAAAATATTTCATATTAACCCCTAATGTGTAAATTGAAACTAAACAAAACTAAATTGAAGCTAAACAATGTTCTTGTTAACATACAAGCTTTTACATTTAGTATTTTTTGCACCGGTCAGTCATGTTGGTTCTCCTTGTCTATCACAATTAAAATTAAGGGAAATGTTGCTAGGTACTCGGATGTGATGCTATTTTTTGTTAAATTGATTCATGAATGATGCCGCATGGCGATGCTATCATAATGCTATAGGATGATGTCATATAGAATTTTAGCGTTTCTACACTATTAAAAATTTTTGTACTTTGTTCATTCTTTCTGTAGCAAAGTGGTTTGACTGTTTCTAATTGCTGCTTGCCTATCTCTGAGAAAGTCTACTAATTCTGATCCTAAGCATCCTGCAACAGCATTTGGACTACCTATTGATTCTGATGCTAAGCTGCTGGTCCTGACCTTTCACCTGACAGTTTTATCATCCAGCTCAACACTTTTATATTTTATCCAGTTGCAACAAAAGACTAAATGATCATTGTTTGCTCAACGGCTCGACCTACAGGAGAAAGTAGGTGGTGAAATAAACATCTCTGTACAGTGTCGTTACACTGACTCAACATATTCTGCTGCCTTCTACACAAGGTTGTGACCTTGAAATATCTGTCCTATCCCAAACCAAGGCTATAAATCTAAGTTCCTGTTAGTTGAAATGATTTGCCTGCTTACACTGGGAGCATTTCATTTAATTTGCACCACTGAACAGTGATGAATTAAGGTTGATGCAAACTCATAGCCAACAGAGAGTTGTGGGTCATACCATATTTGTTCAGAAATGCCGGGTGCATGTAAGATTGGCTATATTTATTTATTTAGCTCTCGTTCTTTCTGCCTGAGGTTATTTCCTGCAATGCAGATATTTTGATAATAGGTCTCTGAGACACAAAGACATGGCAAGACAAGATGGCAAAATGAAATAATTGGCCACTTGAATTGCAAAAACAACCCTGTGCAGGAGATCACGTCTGAGTCAAAGAAGGACAGCGTGCTAAAGAGATAGCTGGGAGGCATTGAGATTTTATATTTGCAGGGCAGTAAAATTTTTAACAAGCAGCTTGCAATGAATATAGATGACATGAGTATTTCTATTTTATTTGTATTAATGTTTTTTGCAGTCATTTCTTATTAAATTAATTCATTTTAGGCATTACACCGGACATGGAATCACTTGAACTACTGTGTTATGAAATAGCTTAATAAATTGTTTCACTTAAAATGACATGCACACTTTTTTTATTTTTATTTTTTTGGCCCCTGCCCAAATCACAATATGTAGCATCTTGATAGTAAGAATAAAAATGATGAAAGGGGTAAATGCTGCAAACTGGCCTTATTTAAATGTCTGAATGTATTGACACAAGAAATGCCCTGCAGATCAGAACAAATATTCACACAGACGGGGCAAGCAACCGAGATAAATTCTCTCAATTTATAATAGATAAGGAATATAGGAATAATGAAGAATATTTTATTGCAGAAGTGAAAGAATATTAGTGATTCTTGAGACTGTTCTTGAGACTGTTCTGAATATTTAAGACCTGTATATATAACTCGCTTATAAAACAAGAGTATGTTACCTGGAACTTAAATATAAACCATGTCAAATGTGAGGAAGGCTGAACTTGATGGATGCAAGACCCTTTTCAGGTATGTAACTATGTAAATATGTAACTGTATGTTCACACTAGGGTTTACGCATTAAATAGTGCATTGCAGTAAACTGAAAACTAAGTGTCAATAATAAGGCCAAAATTGGTAATTTAAAATTATTTGTGTATTAATTTACAATGCACTGTGGTATATTTATTAAAGTGGCACTATCACCATCTTGGGTCTTTCCATAATTTTTTTGGGCACCGCCATGCTGCTCTGTCCAGTCCCCTTCTGGCATCTAAGCTGCCAGGAGCCGACATCAGCACTGTACTCTCACACATGCATGAGGGTATAGCATTGAGGTCTATAAAGGCACCTGCAAACCATGGCATCTTCTATACAGAGAGTTTTTTTCCTACAGCCACCAATGGTGATGGATAGAGGATGTGACAAGATAGACAAAGGGTTACTCTGCCTTTTGCCAAGCTTTGTCAAGTGGAGGAAAGATACTGAGACAAAGCAGTGCCTAGTATGTCTCAGTATTTCTTTTAACAAACTTGATAAAGGCTCATGTGGGAACCAAAACATTGTATGGTTTTCCAATAATATCTGCCTTAAAGGAACACTATAGTGACAGGAATATGCCAATCAGCATCTACTCATAGTGATGAATTGAATCAATGCATCTCTATGAGGAACATTAAGCACCTCCATGCAGAGCGTGGAGACGCTGAATGTCATTGCTGCACTCAGACGGCCACTAAAGGTGTCCTTACGCAGCAATTTAAACACTGCCTCTAAAAGTCTGTGTTAACAGTAAAATGTCTGCCGGGACAGAATATACACACCAAATAAACTATATTAAGCTTTAATTGTTCTGGTGACTATAGTGTCCCTTTAACACTACCTGTAAGTGCCAAGCCAAACTTTCTTACTGATTATTGATATGTTGGAAATGGTCTACCTTAGTCTAGAAGCACTACGGAAATTGTTTAGCGGGTACCTCTCCACTTTATGCATATTGAATTGGTTTGTAATTGGGTTGTAATTTCAGTGAAATTCCAAAACATTCAAAGTGAGTATTCCATAAAGATTTTATTTTCATGAAATGACCAGTTTGGATATGAAGGTAACAGAACCCCTTTAAATATATATAATGCTTAGCATTTATAAAGTGTTAAAGAGACACTGTAGACCCTTTGCCTATTCAGCTTATGGAGGCTGTTAGGATACCAGGGTACTGTCCCTGCTTTTGTTTGTCAAGCTGATAAAAGAGGACTTGCGTCTGTGATTGGCAGATCTGCCCCCTTGACAGCTACTTGCACATTACAAGAAGGGGGGTAGGGAACATTTTTTAGTATGACTTCCCAGCTATCATACCTTCTCACACCAATACCATGACATGTCGCTGCTGACGTGGCAGGACTTGAAGGTGTGGATACCTTTAAAGTCTTAAATTGCATTGATGTTACTCTGGCACTATCACATAAATCATGCTTCACTGACTGCATGTTGGGAGTTGAATGGCAATTGTTCTCACGGTTTTTAATTTATTCTATGTTTGCTTGTATGCATTTTCTTTGCACCTCCACAGTTCAAAAGAGCAATCCATTTGAGAACTCCCTTGCTCATTGTGCCAACAATGGTATCAGTGTGGCCTCACTGACTAGGACTTAATTAGGGACAAACAACTGTTTGCCGAAACGCCTTATTTATTGTCCATGTATGCTGTTTACCTATGTGATGTCTTCATGGTTAGTTAAACATATGTTGCTTTTACATGGTTTATATACAATTGCATTTGCAGAAAAGATCAAACTATTTCCCTTTATCTTTAATTGATCTATTGTACAGCAATCTACCACACTGCATACTTAAATGTAAATATCATCTATCTAGTCATATATTATTATTAGAGATCAGAGTCATTGCCATATTCTAGAGTTGATCTCTTTTAACATTGCTATTCGTTCAACTTCCATCAACATATAGAAATATCAACAGACATATTTCTAAAAATGTTTTTAAAAAGAACTTGCAAACCTGAAAGCATAACATCTTGTTTTGTTCTAAAAGATCAAATACGTCAAACTACTTAAATACACAACATCCTTATTTATAGAAATAACAAGCCAGTTCTACAAAGTATAATTATGTGTCCATAAAAGTCAGTCATTAATTCTAATGTTTACGAGAGTGAAACAGTGTGTGCTATACCAAATAATTATAGAAATATTTACAGGACTAAGAACAAATAAGAGAATTTAGATATAGTTGCTAGTCTCTCAAAATTGTCCACATCAATACAAGTCTAGTTATGCAACCAACCGTATATACTTGAGTATAAGTCGAGGCCCCTAATTTTACGCCAAAAAACTGGGAAAACGTATTGACTCGAGTATAAGACTAGGGTGGGAAATGCAGCAGCTACTGGTAAATTTCTAAATAAAATTAGATCCCCCCAAAATTATATTAATTGAATATTTATTTACAGTGTGTGTGTGTATGAATGCAGTGTGTGTGTGTGTGTGTGTGTATGTATGAATGCAGTGTGTATGTGTATGAATGCAGTGTGTGTGTGTATATGAATGCAGTGTGTGTGTGTGTGTATGTATATGAATGCAGTGTGTGTGTATGAATGCAGTGTGTGTGTGTGTATGAGTGCAGTGTGTGTGTGTGTATGAATGCAGTGTGTGTGTATGAATGCAGTGTGTGTGTGTATGAGTGCAGTGTGCGTGTATGAGTGCAGTGTGTGTATATGATGCAGAGTGTGTTTGTGTATGTGATGCAGAGCCTTGGTGAGGGGTGGGCATTTTTATAATTTTTTTAAATTATTATAATTGTAATATATATTTTTTATATTATTATTTTTATTTTATTTTGTATTATTTCAATTTTTATTTATATTTTCTTTGTCCCCCCTCCCTGCTTGATACATGGCAGGGAGGGGGGTCTCTCACTCCCTGGTGGTCTAGTGGCATGGGCTGTGCAGGAGGGGGGCTGGCAGAGAGCTGTAACTTACCTTTCCTGCAGCTCCTGTCAGCTCCCTGCTCTCTCCTCCGGTCCAGTCAGCTCCCCTGTCAGCCCCCACTGCAAGTCTTGCGGTGTGAGTGCCTCTGACCCCGCGGCTCTCGCAAAACTTGCAGTGGGGCTGACAGGGGAGCTGACCGGAATGGAGGAGAGAGAAGGGAGCTGACAGGAGCTGCAGGAAAGGTAAGTTGCAGCTCTCTGCCAGCCCCCAACAGGACCACCGGGCTTGCAATGAGCCCGGCGGTCCTTGTCTGTATTATGGCAATGTAAGTTGCCATAATACAGACATTGACTCGAGTATAAGACGAGTGGGGGTTTTTCAGCACAAAAAAAATGTGCCGAAAAACTCGTCTTGAGTAAATACGGTATTTGATAAATATAGACCTGTGGAATGTGTTAGTTCTATGCAATTAATTATAACATTTACAGTTATAACATTGATGCAGACACAACATATATGGAGCTATCGGGAATTGGTAATGAGAGTAAGTCTCAAAAGCTTGTTTCAAAATTCTGTTACTTCAATAAAAAAGATATTACGACACGCTGAAATACACCATTATTTTGCATCAAATTCTTATTCTTATTATTACTTTTATGCATTCATTCGTTGTACACTGATCACATTATTGGGTTACATATACACATGTTTAAAGCATAATTATTACTTTTTAGTTATATGTTCTCTATAATTTTCACAGCTTATTATACAATACCTAAATGGTGCTGCAAATAGTTTTTGCCAAAGTTTGATAAACAGAAACAGCAGATATGGAGACCTTTACTATGAAGCTTATAATCTAGAAGGAGTGGGTAACAGGTGAAGTATTATGAAGTATATTGCAAATAAACAGTAATTAATTCATCGGTTATGGTTGTAAATGCGTAAACAATTATTCAAAGCTATTTCATGTCGATGCTTTCTTATTTCTGGAATTTGGCAAATCAATTTAAACAGAATGTACCGTTTTGAAGTGCATGTGTTATTTAGAACCCCCAGTTGAGCCTTACAAAACATATACTATTATAGAGACAAATTATCATAGGGCTCCACATGGTGCCACTTATGGATGCATTTCTCAATAACATGCAAACCAACCATTAGTTTTGGCTACATGGCTTCACCTTACAAAACAAAAATCAATATAGGTCTGTCTAATGCTAAAATATCGGTGACCTTCAGATATTTGTTGTAGATATATAATTTTGCTCATACAGAACAGTTAATTAACATGTTTATCTAAAAATAAATAAATATATATATATATATATATATATATATATAATTTTATTTATTTAATAAGTAAAGAAGTTTATACATTTGTTTTTTCTAGTATATGATACACTGGTATCTAGTAAAATAGTTAATTGAGCCTTTGAATGACTATAACTGGTCAGGTCTGACACCTCCATTGAATTGACAAGTCTATGCTAATTTAGATATATCCAATGCGTTCACTGAAATTGTGAGCTCTGCTTCATACATTAGAAAATCCAATGGGAATAATGTCATGAATATATGACCATGAAAACAACAACAAAATGAATTGGATTTCAGAATCTTTTTTAAGTTGCAAATTTATGTGCAACATGGAATGCTGGAGATTTTGTCCAGAAGTCAATCTAACAAAGCAGATCAATCCACGGCCATATATCATCATATAGCATGTTATATGTATTAAAAAATGGATACGAAAAATACCACTTCCTTCTACTGTCCATAAAGAATGTATAATACATGTATAATAAAGCATTGTAAAATATGACAATAAAGTGGTTAATGTTCCGTTGAGTCAAATAGCCAGCTTATTGCTGTTTATTAGATTTTTCTTAAACATGTATTCTAAGTTAACCGCCAGTTCTGAGATCCTTTTAGTCACCTATAGCAGCTCAGGTCCTTTAATCTCGTCCTGGTACAGAAATACCCAAGGGTCGAGAAAACGTGTTTGAACTTCTCTGACTTTTCTGAAGATTGTTTTCAAAGAACCTCTGTAAATCATTCTCCATATCAAATATTCAATGTCTTATATGCAAGTAGTAGTGAGAAAGAGTAAAACTCATAGGACTACGGATGCAAAGAAAAATGTAAAACATACAAAAATATTAGCTTATACTATGAAAATAATATTCAGACTAGATTTGGTTATTCACTAAATTCAACCAAGAAAATGCAGTTATAGACATAATGGACATTATGTAATATATCTACCAGATATTACCATAAAAATACATAACAGAAGAATATATGTAGCGTAATATTTATTTAAAAGTTTAAAATATATTTGCTTTACGTAGAGCTAATGCTAACATCTTGTATCTATTTCTATCTTGGAATACATATAAAATTGAGTATCTGTTGGAAACTCACAAAGTGTGGCTCCTGCACTAATCTGCCACAACATTAAAGCCACCTGTCCAATATTGTGTAGGTGCACACACAAAAATATACAGTTTCACATTTTACAAGGCTTCTTAAAATCACTAAACTTAGCAAACAAATATGGGGATTCACTTTCACCATTTGACCATATTGTGTTAAGCTCACCTATATGTCACAGTGCCCCAATCAGTGGGTGCTACACTAATATTAACAGGAGACATAAAAATGCTAACTTACTGTAGTACTGACTACTACAGAGATTATCCTCAAACATATGCTTTGCTGTGGTCACCTTCAAAGGAGAGTCTCTGGAATCATTCTAAGTCTCCACTGATATTGGGGTACTGTGACGTAGTTGTAAGCTTACCAAGATAAGCTTAAGCTCGACAAAGGCCCATACTTAGGGTCAAAATGTTGCTGCTGTACACTGTTCCTTAATAAAAGTCTGCTTGCTTGAGGAAGCTACTGGGTGTTCCTAAGGTTTCTGCTTTTTTTTTCACATTGTTGTCTGTTGGGGTCTGCCAGGGCCAGACTAGGAACGAAAAACAGCAGTGGAAAGAAATTCTATATCAGCCCAATAATAGGTCGTGCCAGCATAGTGTGCAAATATAAAGGTGGAAAATGTAACTTCAAATTGAACACTAGAAACCAGTCCACTACCTTGACATATTAAAAAACGTTTGGTAATTGGACTGAAATGGTGAATGTATGCTGTTGCACAGTTGTAAAAAAAATGATGTTATCTTGTTTATTTTGAAGTCCTGTGAGTGCGCTCTTCACTTTGGCTGAGATAATCAAACTGGATGATCTTAGCTAATCCAATGCTTTCCCATTGGAAAACACTGGGAAGCTGTTGTACACGTGTGGCCAAACATCTCTATGGGTAGCGTTCAGCACCTCAATGCAGAGCGTGGAGATGCTCAACATAGATGCAGCACTCTGCGCATTAGTGGACCAGGAAGCACCTCCAGTGGTTGGCAGCAATACAAACACTGTCTTTTCTCTGAAAAGGCAACATTTACAATGCTCAGACTGCAGGGACAGGTTATAGACACCAGAACCACTACATTAAATTCTAGTGGTTCTGCTGACTATAGTATCCCTTTAATAGGATGTCTTTCTCTCACCTGTCAATCAACTCTTCAGCAGACTCCTGTGCTGAAGAACTGAGTTATAGGGATAGCAAGAGACACAGGCGAAATTGCATTCACCCCACTGCAAAAAAACATGCATTTTCACCTGTTTTCCTTAACCTCCTTTTTGAATTCCTTACCCTATTTTGTGTTTCTTATCCCCTCCTTTGACTGTCTTACCCACTTTAATGTATCTTATCTGAAATTTTTCCCCTTTGTGTGTCTCTTACAGCCCCCTTTGTGTATCTTTTACTTCATCCCAGCCTCTTTGTCTCTTACTCCACTTCCCCAGCCCTTAAGTATGTATCTTCCTCTACCCCAGCACCTCTGTGTGTCTCTTTATCCACAGCCCCTCTGTGTGTCTTATTCCCTCCTTCCCCAACCCCTCCATGTGTCTCTTGTTCGCTTTCCTCAGCCCCTCTCTGTGTCTCTTGTTTCAATTTTCAGCCACCTCTGTTTGTATCTTTCTCCCCACAAGTACCTTTGCATGTCTCCAATCACCCCTCTGTGTGTCTTTTTCTTCCCCAGCCCCTCCATGTGTCTCATTTCCCCCAGCCCATATATATATATATATATATATATATATATATATATATATATATTTTGGAACATTGCTCAAGTGATCTGTTTGTAATCCGACATGTATCGCCTTACCCTGTTTATGTAGTGTTCAGTCTTACTACTTTGCTCATATAACAAGCAGATGGGACATACTGCATTGGCTGTTTAGGAAGCCCTGCTAGTCTGCTTAGTGACTAAAAATGGGGAAGGGGGATATACCTAAATTTATTTTGAGCCCTATAAAATAACCAAAAAACACCAACTCCTTACACTTCACGTGGATGTATACCACAGTGGTACCTTAAATACACGGAACATACATTTTGTTAGAGGCTTGAACTAATTATTTAGATTTAATAGCAGTTATATAAAGAGAGGTTTGCATGCCAATAATTAATGATGCATTTCTTCAGGGGATGACAAAGAATGCAAAGCTTTACTGTCTACTTCTTAGAGTACTTTTTTGAAACAGAGTATTCTCATACAAGTGAGTTGCGTGAATATAAAGAAATGGTCTGAAAATCCATAGCTAGTCCCAGTCTATAATTCATACTTTAAAGTTTAACAAAGGTGCTTTTAGAAATAAATACATTCAAAGCTATCAAAAGTGTAAGAAAGGCAAATAATTTATGGGATACGGTGGACACTATAGCCACTTTATTTCATTGAAAAAAAGGTTATAGTCCCTGAAGTCTCCTTGAGTAATCTGCGCCTTACCATTATTGGTCACAGACACTGTGCAGCTTGGGAGCTATTCAATGTTAACCAATTTAAATCAGTTTAAACTGGATGGCAGAACAGTGTAAGATGACTCAAGGCACCATATTCATTTAAATTAGATGGGGTGGTTATAGCACCTAGAGTGTCTCTTTAAAGTATGAGTTTTCATTATTACCCTTCACCAGTGAAGTGCGAATAGAATACTATAATCACAGAAGCATTACAGCTTAATGTAGTGGTTCTGGTGTCTATAGCCTGCCCTTGCGGGTTCAACAATGTAAGTAAGTGGATGGTGACTCAGTTCTGAAGATGTAACACTAACAGAAGCAACAAGAAAATGACTAATGCGTCTAGAGAAAAAGAACAGGGCTCCCACTTTTGGCAGGACAATCCTGATTCATGGGCCCTGTCCTACCATATCAATTTAGTTCCCTGAGTCCCAAATCTAGGGACACCAGAGAACTGTCCGTGGGCAGCGCAGCATGCGCATCATAAGCAGCACTTTCGCTGTAAAGTGTGCACTAGAACCAAGCAGTGCTTTCTGCATGGTCCTTTTGGAAGGAGGGCGGCTGGGAAGCGGGGATAATGTCACATGCCTCCTTTAGTGGTTGGGCTCGTCAACATCCTTGGTGAGCCCGTCCATTCTAGGTGTCACCAGTGATGCCAAACTGGCAATTGGTGAAGTTGCCAACCTGGCGACTTCCCTTGAAGGCCCACTCACCAGTCTTGATTATATGATGAGATGTATGAGAGAAGGACAACTATATTTAATGTTTTGCTTAAAGGACCACTATAGGCACCCAGACCACTTCAGCTCAATGAAGTGGTCTGGGTGCCAGGTCCATCTAGGGTTAACCCTGCAGCTGTAAACACAGCAGTTCCATAGAAGCTGCTATGTTTACATTAGGGTTAATCCAGCCTCTAGTGGCTGTCTCATTGACAGCCTCTAGAGGCACTTCCGCACTTCTCACTGTGAAAATCACAGTGAGGAGATGCTGACGTCCATAGGAAAGCATTGAGTAATGCTTTCCTATAGGCTGTTTGAATGCGTGCACGGCTCTTTCCGCACATACGCTTTTAGCACTGATGTCGGAAGAGGGAGGAGATTTCTCCAGTGCAGAGGGTGCCCAGTGCTGAAGAAAGGTAAGTGATTAACCCCTTTCCGCCCCCTTCAGCCTGGCAGGAGTGGGACCCTGAGGGTGGAGTGGACCTAAAGACCCTATAATGCCAGGGAAACATGTTTGTTTTCCTGGCACAATAGTGGTCCTTTAATGTTTCATTAAATGCTCTGCCTTACTTCTTAGTAAATAGATGTGGCAATTGAATAATAAACACGGCTAGGATTTCTCGTAATTTAACTGTGTGCGGTATTTTGGAAGGGCACATAGCAAGTGATCTTTGCCCTCAGCTATCCATTGCTAGTTGTTTTTTAATAATAGTTTAATTGATGTATCAGAGCAGCCGGTAAACCTCCTGAACCTTGAATCTGTGCTAGCTATCTGATTATCTTGTGTGCGCTTTTTAGCCAAAAGGAAATAGTGTAAAGTGTGACAGTGGTAGAATAAATGTCACTTTAATAGGGTCAGAGGCACCTGTCTGGCTGCCTTGTAAGTGATAAGAGTTCTCAACCTTAAGATACCTATAAGTGAGGGGAGGATGCTGGTGGGGAGGTGATTACTCCAATCCTTCATATAACACAAAGCAGATAGTGAAGTTAAAATGAAAGGGACACTTTTGGTGTATAGATCATGCTCCTATAGTCGCATTTCTCAATTGCCTGCCATATAGGAAATCAATCACTTTTGTTTCTATTTCTGCAGCTCTAGCCACACCTTCCCTGACCGTGAGTGACACAACCTGCATGAAAACAAAATGGTTCCATTTTTAATCAGGTGTTAACTTAATTTAGAAGTTTTTATCTCCTGCTCTGTAAATTGAACTTTAATTACATACAGGAGGATTCTGCAGTGTCTATCAAGCTAATAATAGCACGGGAGATAAGAAATTCTAAATTAAACAGAATTTGTAATAATGGAAGTGTAAACATTAGATCTTTCTTTACAGGAAGTGTTTAAGTCACGTGCCGGGAGGGGTGACTAAGGCTGCATAAACAAAGTAATTTAACTCTGAAATGGCAGATAATTGAGCAGTGAGACTGCAGGGACATGATCTATACACCAAAACTGCTTCAGCTACAGTTGTTTTGATAACTATAGTGTCCCTTTATATTTTGAAATATTAAAAATGCTACTCTCAACAAACAAAGTTATGTACTTATGCTAGTGTCTCTATTGTTCAGATTAAAGGACCACTATAGGCACCCAGACCACTTCAGCTTAATGAAATGGTCTGGGTACCTGGTCCAGCTAGGTTTAACCCTTTTTTCTATAAACATAGCAGTTTCAGAGAAACTGCTATGTTTATATTAGGGTTAATCCAGCCTCTAGTGGCTGTCTCGTTGACAGCCGTTAGAGGCGCTTGCGTGCTTCTCACTGTGAAAATCACAGTGAGAAGACACCAGCGTCCATAGGAAAGCATTGTGAATGCCGCGCATGCGCATTCAGCCGAGGAGGAGGAGAGGAGGTGGAGAGGAGGAGGAGAGTCCCCTGCCCGGCGCTGGAGAAAGAGGTAAGTTTAACCCCTTCCACACCCTAGAGCCCCGCGGGAGGGGGACCCTGAGGGTACGAGTATGTTTTCCTGGCAGTATAGTGGTCCTTTAAGGCAATAGAAATCTAGATTTCAACAGAAAAAAACAACCAGTCCATGTAGCTTGCTAATAATGAAGGTTTAGACTGAATTTGATTCGAATGCATATTCCAAGCATTCTACTACTGTTTCTGTAATGCAGTAATTTCTTATTTTCATCTGATAACATTAATAGGATACTATTCTGCATTCCAGTTACAATTACAAAAAAAAAAAGCCTCTGCACATTTTGACATACTTTCACCAGGTTCAGCTGTGGGAATCAACTAGTTAACAGAAGAAGTACACAAGCTCCCTTGCTAAAGCAAACATCACACTGCGAACAACACATATATGAATTAAACAGCTCTAGCCAAAGGCATTGATGCATTTCAATTATTGCAAAGAACATTAGATGAATCCTAGGGTATGTGACAAGGCCATTAAGTAGAAAGCAGCGTGACTGAATGCGTAAGA
Source organism: Pelobates cultripes (assembly GCA_933207985.1). Taxonomy (NCBI): domain Eukaryota; kingdom Metazoa; phylum Chordata; class Amphibia; order Anura; family Pelobatidae; genus Pelobates; species Pelobates cultripes. The sequence goes on along the minus strand of OW240914.1, from coordinate 90,418,204 downwards.
AGTAGAATGGAGTGCAGATTTTTTATCATTATTATTATTATTATTGGTAAAGAACATTTCTACACAATATAACATGTGTAAGTGAAATTGGCCCCAAGCATGTGCATGCAGGTATAGAGAAAACATCTTCTGATGTGTCACTTGCACAACAATCTAATCAATCAAGTTTACCTGTTTAAATTGCACCCACTGAGAAAAGTATAGCATGGCATTAAAACAAAACCTGAATGGTTATTATACATAATAAAAAGGGGCACCATGGAATCAATTTATTATCACAAGTGCAACTTTTTTGTTTTGGTGGGGAAATTTTATAAATATAATCTGCAAAAAAAAAATTCTCCACTTCACTCAAACATTTAGAAGCATAACAGCCAGAGACAAACGAAGTCAGGTGCAGAGAGACAGGTACTCACACGCTCATACAGGTACACACAGCATACCACCTGCCCAGTGCTTTGTTGGTCTCCTCCACTGTTATGCGGCTCTAATCTTCCTGTCCCTGCCGGTCTCTTCAGTGACTTTCAGTGGTGAGTAGAAGCATTGAAGTGATAGAAACACACAGGGAATATCATCTTCCCTTTGTATATCTATCACTGCGCTGCTTCCACTTCTGGATGACTACTAGATTCAGAAGGAGACCTACAGCAGGTAGGGAGAGCATTGCAGGTAACGGGCCTCATATTTGGGTCTCGAGCCCCTTCCGTTCCCTCCCCCATTGATGCCCTTACTTAAAATTATTCCTGGCTTTCAGCCCTGTGGGAAAAGTATGACACATGGATTATTAGGAGGCTTGATAAATGTCCCAATAGGACTGAAATATTGCCTTTCTTGACATATCTATCAATGTGCTAACTATCTTCTCCATTTGAACCTCCGGGTCAGTATGACTGTTCTGTTACAGAGATGTAGATTAAAAATAAATGTATTTAGTATATAATACACATTTTCTCTAATGTTCTCCCTTCTATTTTTCACATTAACACTAACTTCTGTCATTACTAAAATATCCCTATCCTTTCACTCACCTGTCCCTGGCAACACCATCATCATTACTTCCACCTTACTCCCCTCCCCTCTCTATTCATCCCATGCACTCTACACATACCTTTCCAGCCTATCTCCACCGACTCTTTCCAAATCCTCCACATACATACCCTCCTACAAAACTTTCAAATCCTACTCCCACCTTCACTTCCTTTCTATCCTTCTGCTTCTAGCAGCTGGTGATGTCTCTCCAAACCCCGGTCCTCTCTCAACAAACTCAGCACATACTAACCCAAGGATCCACACTAATCTCATACCCATCTCTTGTTCCTCTAAATCCTCCTTCAATACTGCCCTCTGGAACGCACGCTCTGTTTGCAATATAACTAAATCCACTGCTGTCCATGACTACTTCATCTCTCGTTCAATAGATTTACTAGCCTTAACAGAAACCTGGCTCTCCCCCTCTGACACTGCCACCCCTGCATCTTTGTCCTTCGGTGGTCTCCAACTTACCCACACCCCAAGAAACTCTGAATGTAAAGGTGGTGGTGTTGGGTTTCTCCTCTCCCCTCACTGCTCTTTTAAACCTCTTCCCACCCCCCCTTCCCTCTCTTTCCCATCATTTGAAATACACTCAATTCGCCTTTTCAAACCCTTCGCTGCTAACATTGCTGTTATTTACCGTCCCCCTGGTTCCCCTCTTCTCTTCCTTGACCATTTTGCTGCCTGGCTACCCTATTTCCTCTCTTCTAACATCCCATCCCTAATTCTCGGGGACTTCAATATTCCTATAAACCCACCTTTGACCTCTGCAGCCAATAAACTACTTTCAATTACTTCCTCCCTCGGGCTATCACAGTGGGCAAATTCACCCACCCATGTTGCTGGCAATACCCTCGACCTAATCTTCACTTATGCATGTACGGTATCTAATATCTGCAACACTCCCTATCCTCTCTCTGATCACCACCTCTTATCGTTTGCTCTCACGTACCCCCTCACCCAACAACCTCCACCTAACCAGCCTCAACTCAGGAGGGACCTTAATTCTCTTGATCTCCAACAGTTGTCAGCTGACATTGATCCACAACTGCTGTCCATCCCTTCCCTATCCTGTCCTTCACTGGCCATCTCCATATATAACTCTACTCTTACATCTGCCTTGAACACTGCAGCGCCACTCCAAGCAAGCACCTCAAGGAGGACCCGCCCCCAACCGTGGCATACTAAATCAACGCGCTACCTGCAAAGATGCTCCCGGTGTGCTGAACGCTCCTGGAGGAAGTCTCGCACCCAGTCAGACTTTCTCCATTATAGATTCATACTGTGTTCATACAGTGCAGCCCTTGCCCTTGCCAAACAGTCCTATTTTTCCTCTCTCATTAGTTCATGTTCCCGCAACCCCAGGCGTCTCTTTGACACCTTTAATTCTCTTCTTCGCCCCGCTGTGGCCACCCCCCAAACCAACCTTACTGCTGATAACTTTGCATGTTACTTCACTGACAAAATTGAACAGCTAAGGAAAGAATTCTCCCCTCCTTGCCTTTCTGTTTCTCAATCACACATTGATCATGCCTTTCCTACCCTTCAGACATTCTCCCCAGCCACTGACCAAGAGGTGGCTGCTCTTCTTTGCTCCTCTCGCCCCACCACTTGCCCGCTCGATCCTGTCCCGTCTCACCTTATCAGATCTCTCTCCGCTTGTCTCGTGCCTTCTCTAACACACATCTTCAACTGCTCGCTCTCTTCTGGCATCGTCCCTGCTGACCTTAAACATGCCACTGTAGTACCTATACTAAAAAAATCATCCCTTGACCCATCCACCCCCTCTAACTACCGTCCCATATCCCTGCTCCCTTTTTCCTCAAAGCTTCTGGAAAGACTCGTCTTTACCCGTGTGTCTCATTTCCTCAATTCCAACTCTCTCCTTGACCCCCTTCAATCTGGCTTCCGCCCTCTCCACTCTACAGAGACTGCCCTTATCAAAGTTACTAACGACCTAATCGCAGCTAAATCCAAAGGCCACTACTCCATACTAATTCTTCTTGACCTCTCGGCGGCCTTTGACACCGTTGATCATGCTCTCCTTCTTCAAACTCTGCAATCGCTTGGTCTCTGTGACTCTGTCCTCTCGTGGTTTTCCTCTTATCTCTCCCAACGCTCATTCAGTGTCTCTTTTTCTAATGATACCTCCTCCCCTCGCCCTGTCTCGGTTGGAGTCCCCCAAGGCTCCGTCCTTGGTCCCCTTCTATTTTCTCTTTACACTGCCTCTCTTGGCAAACTTATTACCTCATTTGGTTTCCACTACCACCTGTACGCTGATGACACCCAGCTATATCTCTCCACCCCGGACCTCTCCCCTGCTGTCCTGCAACGTGTCACTGCTTGCCTTTCTTCCATCTCTGACTGGATGTCCTCCCGCTTTCTGAAACTCAATCTCTCAAAAACTGAGCTCCTTGTCTTTCCTCCTCCTAATACTGATCCTCCTCTCTCGCTCTCCCTTCAAGTTTGTGGTACCAACATCAGCCCATCCTTGCAAGCGCGCTGTCTTGGCGTCATACTTGACTCTGGTCTCACCTTTGAGCCTCACATCCAGCATGTTGCCAAATCCTGTAGATTCCATCTTAAAAACATAGCCCGCATCCGCCCCTTTCTTGCACCAGATACTACCAAGGAGCTTGTCCATGCTCTAATAATTTCACGCATGGATTATTGTAACCCTCTCCTGCTTGGTCTTCCCAAAAGCCGTACTGCACCCCTACAGTCTGTAATGAATGCTGCTGCTAGACTGATTTTCCTCTCTAGTCGGTTCTCTCACACCTCACCCCTCTGCCAGTCCTTACATTGGCTTCCTGTGTGCTATAGGAGTCAATTCAAGGCACTAACTCACACCTATAAAGCACTGAACAACTCTAGCCCCTCTTATATCTCCTCACTGATCCACAGGTATGTCCCTTCTCGGTCTCTCCGCTCTGCCCGTGACCACCTCCTGTCCGTTGTCCGCACCCGTACGGCCAACTCGCGCTTGCAGGACTTCTCGCGGGCGGCTCCCTTCCTATGGAATAGCCTGCCTACCGCCATCCGACTCTCCCCTAGTCTTGCATCTTTTAAGAAGTGCCTTAAAACCCATCTCTTTAGGAAAGCTTATGGCCTCCAAGACTAACCCCTACCTCACATACCCGTCTCTTGCCCTCTCCTAAAGGGCAGCCCACCTTATTTGATTGCACATTCCTGTCCTAATGTGTTTTACACCCCACCTCCTATAGAATGTAAGCTCGATTGAGCAGGGTCCTCTTCAACCTATTGTTCCTGTAAGTTTATTTGTAATTGTCCTATTTATAGTTAAATCCCCTTTCATAATATTGTAAAGTGCTACGGAATCTGTTGGCGCTATATAAATGGCAATAATAATAATAATAATAATAATAATAATAAAATGACATGTTTTATAACTCAAGTTTAACTTATGATCACACTGTCCATGAATGGAATTAGTTCTTTAGATGCATGCTATGGTGCTGATCATGCTAAAACACCAGGGTTTGAATCCTATAATCTTCCTTTTAAAAATTATTAGATTAAAATTGAATTAACCAAGTTATATTTCACTAAGTGATATGATGTGCAATTATTCTGATTTGACTCTATCCGTCTATTAGATTTGGAATTTTCAACTGAGACACAAATAAAATTGTATATTCCTTGGTTAGTAATCAGTGAGTGTATTTATCGTAATTAAAATTTTTAATAAGGGTTTATTCTAAAATGGTGGTATAACACACAGCCTCATAACGGCTGCAATGTTTTGATAGATTTATTTTTTTGTTTAAATTTTGAAATACAGTATTAATACGTAGTGTATACTACTAATTACTAATAACAATCCAGAACAATTTTCTAGACTTGTAAGGCTATAAATGAAAGTGGGCAATAAATACATAGTAAAGTGTGTGTGGGGGATGAGGGGGGTAGTGGTACAGTGAGACATGTTCCCCATTTTTGCATTTTGACCCCCATTGTCCGCAAGTGAGTGGTTAAAAATGAAAGTAAGTATATAAATGAAAGTGTGGATATAAGTAAATAATAAAGTGGGGGGGAGACATAATGAGCCAGGTTATGCCGTTTTGTATTAACAAACTGGGAAGCAATAAAACTTTAGGCTTTTATTTGTCAATTTGTTTAGAAGATATGTTTCTTGAACTAAGCGTGGAGAATTCATTTAAACCCTCAGAGGATTGGGGGGAGAAAGCAATGGGGAGCAGAACTCATTTTTAAATGATCTAATTACAATTGAATGAATAAACCAGAAACAAATTGCATTGCTACATTTTTTTTCCAACAAGCAATTTGTTTTTCGTTTATTTCACTTGACTTGGAATCAGTTAATTTTTGCTTTCTACAAATGGATGAATTAACCCCCCACCCCCTGAAAAAAACACAAAATAGCCGACAATTTACTACTACCCAGAGTAGTGCTAAAGAGATCTCTCTGTAGAGTTACATGTGGAACTTGCATTGCTAGGGACCCTCATCGCTAGGTTTTATGTCAGGGACCACTACAAAGCTTTAACAAAAGTGGATAAGACGATGAAAAATTATTGTACTCACATTGGCCTCATAACATAAACTGAAAAAAAAACATTCTGGAAAATATACAATTTGCAACACAAAATATATTGTACCATCTGAACCATCTGAAAAACACATGCTTAGTGGAAGAAAAGACAAAAAAAGAAAGGAACACAATCATCAAATTTTTAAATGTAATATTGATCTTATGATGTACCATTCCATTCATTTTTTTCAAGTCCTGTATATTAAATTTTTTGAAAGCATCATATTAAGTACATTAGCTATTACATTTGCAATATATTTCATTTGTTTTGTGTACTGTCTTATACTTATATTTTGTTGTATTTCCTATAAAGATGCATTAATTAAAGGCTTTGCATTTAAATGGTTTTGATATCACAAATATTAAATACTATAGTGTTTGTTCTGTATTGCACTTAGGATGAAACATTTAAAACACTCAATCATTAAATTATTTAGCTGTTTTTTAAAATTCTTTATTAAATATAAATGAAGATAACATTGTACAGAACAGAACCATTAAACAATATTCAGACTTTAGTGTGGCAAAAAAAGTAACAAGACTTACAGTTCACAGCATTCTAAGGGCTGGTACTCCCCAGTCCTACCTCCTTCTTCTCTTAGGAGTTAAACCGTTTGAAGATGGTTTAACCCCTTAAGGTAAGAGTACCTCCAGGGGTCTCCTGGCACCATAACAACTAATTGTACAGCCATAAGGAAGTAGAAAAAGGTGGTGCCACACAGATAATATGTACAATTAAATATAAGCAAGTAGTAATATAGAAATAAACAATGATATATAATACAGAGAGAGAACAATAAAAATAATAATAGGTGTATGTATATATATATATATTAAAAAAAAATATATATATATATACATACATATATATATACATATAAAGAACAGCCCAAAAAGAGTCCAGTAAAACCTTAGGATGAGGATGAGAGAACAACCACAGTTCTATCTGAAGTAGAGACGTCTAAAGAGTAGTGGGATCAGTTTGAAAGAGAAAAGAAAAGTAGTAGTGCAATAAAGCCCAAATAGGTAGCAGCCAATAAAAAAGGTCTATATGGTCCTACTCACGTTTTTGAGAGCTAAAAACTAGCTCTAGTATAAACAGCGTACAGTGGCATAATCCCCACTTATGGGATACGTGAGGGAGTGTTGTAAGTAGATATCTCGTCAGATGGGGACCATATGTAATATAAAAAACAACAATAGTGCTCACTGTGATAAAACCAGGAGAGTGTATAAAAATACCAAATGGTTACACACATTTATTTGGGCAGACACACTGCTCAATGATAGGGCGTAAGTGGTACAACCCCCACCAAGGTTGCTTTGGAGTATTATCTCTCTGGAACAAGTAAAACTCAGATGCCAGGTAGTAAAATAATAAAAATGGTAAAAGAGATAAAATGTCTAACTCACAATAAAGAAAGTGGCCAAAATACCTTTATTAAAATACAGTTAGTTAAAATTTCCACAACGCGTTTCTCCCCTTAGGGCTTTTTCAAGTGGATAAAAACAAGTACCTGAAAACACTGGCTTTATATATGCCTCAAATTACTTAAAGGATCACTATAGGACCAGGAGCACAAACATGTATTCCTGACCCTACAGTGTTTAACCCACCATATAGGTGGTGTGCCCCCATTTAGTCCCACTATAAAAGTTTAAAACTCACCTTATTTCCATCTCTACGCGGGTCCGTTGGCACTGGGTCCACTGGCACTGGCTCTGCCCCCTTTGTGACATCTTAAAAAATGCCATTTTTTTTTAAATCGGCATGGGGCGGGGTCAAGTGCCATATTGGACAATCAGGATCTCCTCATAGAGATGTATTGAATAAATGCATCTCTACGAGGAAAATTCAGCATCTCCATGCAGAGCGTGGGGATGCTTACTGTGCAGCTCTGTGCCAGGAAGCCCCTCCAGTGACCATCTAAGGAGTGGCCACTTGGAGGTGTCCCTAGGGGCAATGTAAAAATGCAAGGGTTTTTAAAAGGAATACCCAGGACATTTCATTTTTCCAAGAAATTTTCTAAAATCACCACCCCTCCATGGAATCTTGGATGCCAATGCATTTAAGATATTTGGGGTTTTTGTCATGTCGTATGAAGTGTTTTGAAACTGAGTGATTAGAATAGCCTTTAGTGATATTCCGACAATGTTTTTGTAACTGTACAGCACTGCAGAACTAATTGTACAGTGCTGCAGAATCTGTTGGCACTTTATAAATACCAGTAATAAATAAATACATTTAGATACAGTTGTTTTGCTACTTGGACTGTCCCTTAAGCATAAAAATAAGCACAAATGGGTCACTGTGATTTGTTGAGGGTGTCAGCTTACTACTATTAGCCTTTGATTTTTATATTGGTAGTATAAAATGGTATGGATAAGAAGTAGTATAATCTCTACTTTAGCCATACCTCCAGTAGGGGTCAGGCTGTGGGTAGCCAAGTACCTAAAGACATTGATATAATTTCTGTTAACTTTTTTCTCTATACAATGACATTTCAAGGTCGATGTTGAGTTTAAATTATTTGACAAAGGATATTAAACCAACATACTGAAATCTGCAAGAGTACAATCAAAGCATTACCACAACTTCTGAAGACCCCACTATATCAGAAGCCACCTGCATTAAAGAATTTCTTAATGGCAATATGTAGCTCTCAGCAGTTAATGAGGGATTTGAAGATCCTCATACACAGAGGATCTGGATGAATTACAGATGTCCAGGATCTCCATTTATTCTCTAACAATCTATTTAAGTACTGCGTAGACACAGAGATTGTGTTGCTTAGCACAGGCACACTCTCCAGTACATTTCCTCTCTTACTGTTACAGATTCAACACTTCATTTGAAAGAGGGGGGAAATCCCAGCTGGAAGCCAAGTAACACCATATTATTTATGAACATTAAGTTAAAGGAAAAAGTAAAAGAAAGAGAAAGGGAGAGGAAAAGCAAGAGGGAACCTTGAATAAAAACCATTCCCATAGCTGGTTATCACTGCGTAATCCACCCAAATGCTCTCGGACTTTGTTAATGAAGAGAAACACAATCCTACATTGCCACCATGTGTCATTTTAGCAGCTAATAAACACATAAGGTAGAGACACGTACTATTGAAATTACATAATGTTCATGTTTTTCACAGCATAGGGACGATATTATTTCAAGAAACCTCCACTCTCTCGTTCTGGATTACAACAGTGTTAGACAGCAAATAAAAATGTAAGATTCATTTTTCTCACTGGTAATTCAATCCTGTTTGTGAATGTAATTCTTAAATGGTAACTACGTAAACGTTATCTTAAAATTAAACATTCGTGCTAAACAGTTAATGCATCTTCCTAACAAACTTACTGGTACAAACAAGACATTTATGATAGCATTGCATTTATAAGTATATAAAGAGCGTTTGAAAAATAAGTGCACTAGAGGCAGCCATGTTGTTTTTAGCAGTTTATGATGTTGATTTTCTAAAACCTGATACGATTTGTTTCTAGAGCTGCAGTACATTTACATTAAATCGCTTTTATTGGTGCATCTTTGCCATTACACTAAATCAGGGGTGGGCAATCTGCGGCCCCCCAGATGTTTTTGACTACATCTCCCTTGATGCTTTGCTAGCATTATGGCCACTAAGAGCATTATGGGAGATGCAGTCCAAAACATCTGGAGGGCCGCAGATTGCCCACCCCTGCACTAGATACAAAGCACTTCCTCGCCTTAGGTTAAAATGGTCATGTTGAAAAAGTGTATGTTTTGACTGAGCTCTACATCAGAATTCCATTTTTGTCTGTTATTTAGTCTAATTGTGGTAGGTTATCTGTTTGCCATAACTCACAATTACGGTTTATTTTAGATCATTTAAAATTCAGTGAATTGATGTGCTTTCTCTAAATGTCATTAAGCTAATTACTTTCAACTATTTTCTGTATATTTTGCTTTCTTTTTACTTTAAATATAGGAAATAAGCAGGAAATTTCCTTTCCTGGTTATTTCATTTAACTTATAATAGATGAGTTCCGTTGGTCTGGTCTCTCACGGTATACCTATTTACACTACCAATGAGCTTGATTTAGCCACTAGCATTAAAATATGTACCATCTGAAATGCCTGTGCAATTCTGTATCATTTTGAAAAACTGATTATGAGAATTCAATTTCTTCTAATGCTTTCGTATATTAAAATATGTCTTCCAAAATGTGCTTATCCAGCTCGAAATAGTTTCCAGGCTTTTGCTTCATTAAGACAAGCGTTTTACTTTTTATGATATCTAAACCTTATAACTACAGGAGTTTTATTTCTCTGAAAGAGACAGAAAAAAAATTAGCTTAATATTGTTTTCAATGTACTGCAGTTTATAGACTTTTTATGTTTATGATTATAGATAATACTATTCTTTAGATTGGAGTAATATATTTTATTATTTTAAGTAACGTATAGAAAACCCCAAAAAGTAAATATATAAGCCTGAACGTCAGCAGCAAATTACCAATTTGGCTTGACTGACATATTTCAGTAAATCTTAAATACAATATCTAGATATATAAATTTTACTCTGACACATTCTCTTCATATGCTCAGGTAAGGTATAGGACATACAATGCTTATTGTGTGCTATTTTGCTTCTATTTTAGCAGCGTTTTCTGTTTGTAAGCAATGTTGACTAGCCGGTAAGTAAATATTTCCAAGAACATAATTACCATTGCTCCTCGTCTAGGCTCCTCTGCCCCTAACTCTCATCATTCTTTCTGCTTATTATAAATGCAGTGATTTACACAACTCTATGACCCCACTCTAAAAAAGAACATAAAAGTAGACCTCCGAAGTTAACTCTTGAAAGGTTTCCAGCAATACCTTTTAAAACAGAGGTGTCCAGCTAGTTGGGCTAATACTCTGTTCTCTGATCACGGTATGACTAGAGGTCGAAAAGAAAGATTTGCTTTTATAGTTATCATCTCTAACTGTTTCATTACTTTGTTCTATCTTATCTCTGTGTGTCTGTCTACGTCTTTTTCTGTGTTATGTATCTCTTTATGTGTGAATCTTTTTCACATCTAGCTATATTTAATTTACATATACCTTCCTCTGTGTATTTTAACCCATTATCCTGTTTCTCAGTCACCCCTTTATCACTGTCATCTTCTCACTTTATTTCCAAGCATTAACCCATTCAGTTCTTCCAGTCTTTGTTCCCTTGTGTTCAATTGTGTGGAGTCTATAAGAGGAGGCGTTATGACATCACTCATATTCCAACACCATCCAGCTCACATCCACATCAAGGGAACAGAGAGAGCAAAAACAAGCTCTTGCGAAATATAGCTGATGTTTTTTGTACATGAGTCTTGTTGTCACAGGTTGTAGATGCAGGTACATGTATACTGTCAGAATTAGCTACTGCAGTTCTACAAAAAAAAAATAGAGGAATCACTTATAGAACCTGCAGGAACAGCAAATTGTAAAATACCTGTAGAATATAAGAATAAATATCCTAATGGTTGTAAGTATGTCCTCAATTATTTGTTTTGGGGTTTGTACATTGTATTTTTACCATTTTTCACATATTTCATTATAAAACAAATATACAAGTACATATATATTTCAGTTATTTCTGATTTATAATGTTGTATTGTTTATGTTGGTATATTGTATTCTCCAATTAGCTCACTTTTTGCATATTTTTTTGCTAAGCTGATTATTCTTAAATATACCAGCTGGTTAAATATGAAAGAAAAAAGTGAATATTTAAATAAGATATAGTAAATATTTGTAGGCTGGATCCGTTCTGCAGATTCAAGTTAAACATGTCATATGTTTATATTCAGTTAGGATCACTGAATAAGTTGTATGGAATTTATTTTTATTTTTTTTTAAATCTATTGTACAAGCTACTTTTTGTGTCTCACTAACAAGTCAGATTAGGTCACTCTGTGTTTTCATCTGATATGGCATTGATAATACATCATATATAACGTTACTTGGCTATTGTTTGTTCCAGAAAAAGACTTACTAGTAACTGACTGCTCAAAAAGGAAATAAAGACTAAAGATGCCAAAAGCATGCCTCCTCTAGGAGCCATTGTGCTGTCCATAATCTCTGGGTTAAATAAACAACGCTACCTCCAGACAGCACAGGTGCTAAATAGCTGACGAGGGGCTCCTAACGAGAGACAGACGGACCGGCTCATTAAATGCTGCAGGTGTCATAGGATGCATGTTGTTACACCATATTTTCAGATGTACAGTACAAATTACACACACATAAACAAGAGCAGAAGATTAATAGCCAGAAACCTTTCACCAAACAAGCAGCTGAATTAAAATGTTTGTTTTTGGTTGTATTGAAGCAAAATAACTAACCACAGTTTGTTTGTTCTGATTTCTCTATATATATGTGTATCCTAGTAAAATCTAATGATTGCACATAGTGGCTGGCAAAGATTATGTGATATACAAGATGTAGAATAGAGAAATAGAATGTATATAAAGGATGGTACAGGTCCAAAATATTTTAGACTACAGAACTGTTAAAAGGTATCAAGCTAAATCGTTGGTGTATTATAGACTGTATACTTTTTGCAGAATACTGATAGGAGCATGTTTCTGCCAATTGGTTGTCAGATGAACCGAGAAAAAGCAAGCAACCAAAAATAGTTTGACTTTAATTTTGAAATGCAGTTTGAATTCTCACTTTATCAATTACCTTGACTGTGTAATTAAATAGAGATGATGTGTGTTATTCCATAGAGGAACTCCCATCACACTTAACAATGTATCTGATAATCATGCTAAATCGTATCCCACTGACCCACTGTCTGCTGCCTATTTATGAAAAACCCTGTCGCCTAGCTTTCATTCAAATAAGTGGTTCATCCTCCCAACATTTTCCTAAATGAAGCAGGCAAAATCACAAGTCCACACACTGTTCAAATTCTGTGTGTGCAAACAATATAATCTGCCATTGCTGCTGTTTTTATGCCATAATATCCTACTTTGCATCAGTGGTTCATTACAAATAGTATTCCAGTTAAACCATTGGAACCTAAAATGGCTGATATGTGTCACTAGTGCTGGCTGGTGAAATTTCAAGATGGTGGGGTGATACACTCTGCTTGTTTAATTCTATGTCACTCCTTTTAGGCAAACTGGGTTTCTTTAATGAGAATTTGCAAGTTAGCCTCCATTACTAGAGAAATAGTGTCAGTAGTTTACTTATATAACCTTAAAAATAGATTTTTCTTCAAATTTACATTTAAAACTTTATGCTTATTTTCCACTTACCGTATTTGACAGTGGGGGGAAATAATCCACCCCTTTCTGACACTTTTTATTCCTTTTGTTTTTAACTATTTTGTTTTCCTTTTTGACAATTAATTTGCTAGTTGTGTGTGAAGAGGTTGGTTAATTTAAGAAAGAATAATCATTTGCAAAATTAATTTAAAAAATATATATAAGGGAAAAGGAATATTTTGTCACAAATAAGGGAATAAGCCGATTCAAAGAGGAAAAGTACAAATAAAATAAATAAATAGATAAAACAAAACAAAATTATTAAATATTTTTATAGATAACCCACTGTATGTTTCATACAAAGTGACCACATACTCACATGGTAGTTTTAGGGTCAAAACAGGCAGTGGTTATGTTCTCTGGCTATTGCTTAAAGTGCTACGAAATATGTTGATGCTACATAAATACCAATAATAATAATAATTACCTGGCTCACATGGAAATTTAAGATTTCTATGCCCAGCAGATATGTACTTTAGGTTATCAGATGGGAAAACTATGTACTGTCTGGAAAGGGAGTTTCAGAAATAGGAAACAATGGGGTATGTATTGCCAATGAATTGTGATGAACTGAAAACAGAATTGCAAATATAAGACTAACAAAGCTGCACTAGAAATATAGTTTAAGTTAAGAGCATTTCTAATTCAGATATTTTAGCCTCATGTCTTCCCAAATTACTGTCTAGTGAATAATTCCTGTTTTTTCTGAGTTCATCATATGTATTCCCTAATACGTTTTTTGGTAGATCATAAATCGTAAAGAGGTGGCAAATGACATTTTTGCAAGCAAAAGAGAGAAAGTGATTTACTATTATTACAGCCATTGTTCAAGAAACCCAGTGGGAGTTATAGTTCCTGGGATTACTCACACTTGTGAATTTCAACACTTTTTTTCATAGGTATGTATGCATGTTTAAATGACAGGGAATGATCATAGAATGATAACGGTTGGAACACTGTCAGGAAATCATTCTAATTCCATAAGGAAGGTGATAATTAACAATGTTGATAAATTAACACATGGTAGATTTAAGAAGCCATGCTAACAGGAAATCCCAAATAAATGTGAATAAGACTTAAACCTTTTCAACATGTGAGCCTTTTGTTATTTTGTAACTTCCAGAATGAAAGTGCAATTTATATAAAGGTGATCTCATACTAATTATAAAAGAATGTCTAAACAAAAGTCAGAGTATTTAAAAAAGGAAGTAGTTAAAGAGTCACAAAAGTAAAATAAGCTTTCTACAAAGCTTACAGAACTGGAACATATTCCATTATATAATCCATTTAGATAGCTGGAATTAATAGCTTTTGTATTTAGCACTGCTGTTACTGGTGTATTGGGGATAAAAGAATACAAATTAGGTAATCAAGTATGATTAAAATTCTTGACTGGGTTATATTAGATGAATGTGAAATTTGTGTAGGTCTTGTATATGTGAGCACATATTTTCACATCCGCACCTCGAGAGCCGGCCAACAATTACAGTTACAATTACAATTTTCTCACACACTATGTAGCTCTGCTCAGTCGTTACCATGAAGAACATTTTTATTAAAAGGAACTCCAAGGTTAAAAAAAAATACTGATAGCCATAGCATTTGTTTGGTTTTAGATGTATGTCCCCTCCTCATAAATTAAAAGAAAGTGTGAAATACTCTTTATACCTGTGGCCCAAGACAATCTCTGTATAGCAACTATTCTGCTTCTTCTGAGATCATGAGTTGTGAAGTTCTTCGTCCAATCCAATGTTTCTCATAGAAAAACATTGGGGACCTATAGCACACAAATGCAAACATTGCTGTTTCTCAGATATTAATTAAGATTAAGTGTTTTTGGTGCTTAGAATGTCCCTTTATTATACACATACTATAGTTGCAAATATGACATATAAAGCTATATTTAATAACGCCAAATTTAAGATACGAAAAGTCATTTATATATATTTTCCAACCCCAACAAATTGTGTCCTACTTACAGTGCGATTTTGCAGACACAGACATTATTTGGGTTATTTGTTGCTGTACAACAGGAAACAAGACAAACATTTCATTCTAACAAAATATGTATGACATACGAGAACACACTATAACCAATCCAATGTGTTGAAATTATGATAGTGCCTAGGAAACCAGTTTGTGGAACTGCTTCTTCAACTATAAAATTATAACATCAATCAAATACAGCATGAGAGAGGACTGAAACCAATAATATTTCTCAGGGTGAATTAGGAAAAGAGCATAGAAAATTGAAAAGAAAACAGTGGAGGCCTATTCATTGAGTTAGTAATTATTGGAGAATTGTTATAGGCAAATGTAAACCAAAACTAAAAGATTATCCATGTTTTTATTTATTTTTTTGAAGCCTTTAAGGTTTTTTAAGTTTGGACCTCTAATGTCCCAATTATATTTAGTTTCCTATAATTAACTGCTAAATTAAGACACAGGTTACGTGACAAAAAGTATGCATATTATGCAAAAAATACATAAAGGGCCAGACGTGATTAATGAGGCTCTCTGTTGATTAATAACCTTTTAATTCAGACAAATGTCCCTAAAATAAAATAATTTCATATTAAAAAAAGTTGGGGCAAATGCCTGACAGTATTGAAGAAAAACAAAACAAAAAATGGCTCTGAAACTAATAACAAAGGTTTAAAACCAATATAAAGGGTAGATTAAGAGGACCAACATATTATCTTCTTTTAAATATACGTTTGTCTTCCTAAATGATCATGTTCTTTAGCGGTGGCACACAGAGCTCTGCTCAAGGTGATAGCAGGTACTGGCAAGAACACAATTTGGAAAGAGCTGCTCTAAGCTAATAAAGTAGACAAAGTGCAAAGTAGTTCCTGAGTTATGTGAAAATACTGCAGATGTTTTCATTGGATTGCATTAGCGACCATTAACCACTTGCTGCAAGAGGATGCTGTCATGCCCTTTATGGCTGTGCTGTAAAAGGATTATGACAGGTTTTGGAATTCAATATCAATCCAATAAAATATAAGCTCTGAACATTTGGAAATCATACCCACACCTTCTCCCATATGTAACGGAGTTTAAGCTGCAGGTGAAATAAGACTACGTGGAGCTATATGGGATGTTTTACTATTTGATTGTTGAAACAATGGGCAAAATATGAATATATTATCTGTGCAGGCCTAGAGCGATAGCTAATGTTGGCATTCTTTTATTTGAACTGCCTTTCCAATGATGCCCAGCCAGCCACACATTGCTGGACTAGCTAAAGTCTTGCATGATTCCTGCATGCTGCCAGACTCAGCAAACTGACATCACAGTGCATCCCCCACTGCTTTCAATCAGCAGATAAATGGTGCTACAAGGCTACCGGCAACCACCCCTGTAGTAGTGACTCAGGGGGCATCTGCTGTTTTTATTTATTTTTTTACAAATTGATGAAGCTATAAGCAGAATGCAAAGATCATTAACGATGCAAGATGCAAAGCTAGTTATGGATCTTGGAATGTTCGTTTAAAAGATTAGGAGTGAAAAAAAAAAACCCGACATACAATGACACTCAATTATTCCAACACATTTCATTTTCAGTTTCGCCTTGAGAGTGATGCGCTAAATCAGGTGTTAGAATTGAGTAAGCAGCTGGTTCCAACTTCGATTTCAGAGCCCTCTGGTTTTGCCTCAATGGTTTTTGTAATTAATCAAGCGCATCTCTGCTGGAGGCTTGTTGTATTCCAAATACTGTGCTCAGAGGGAACTCCCAACACATCTGTCCGAATAACATTTTGTGCATATGTATGGCTAAAAGATTTTATTATATAATTATTTATTACAATTTTATTTGTGTACCCACTGCTGAAAACCACAGACTTTATTCCATGTGTAAACAGTACAAAATTAAAGAACAATATTGCGTAATATGTAAATAACTAATCAAATCTGCAGTAATTCAGTGCTCCCTAAAGTTTTCTATTTGCCTCTGTAGTATACAATGCTGAAGTTTCTCTACACTTGGCTACTACTGTTTTAAAGCTGGCCCAAAGAAACACTACCATCATTTTAAAAATCACTGTATATTTATGGGGGGTGGGGGGTTTCTAGGTTGGCTTTGCTCTGCTTAATGACTTGCAGCAATAAATGTCTATGCAATAAAATTTTTAATTGTGGTCACTTGTACAATTTTATCACATTACATTTTTGCAACAATCTCTCTACAATTGTATTCTCAATAATGCTACTAATAAACCTATGTGTGGATATTGAGGTCATGGAAATAGTAATATAGGTACAGGTAAAGCATTTGCTAATATTTGGTCCATGACAGCCTGGTACTCTTATGGATCATGGGTTAAGATGTTTCCTGAGCACTGTAGTGTTAGGAAACACAGAAACATAGAATGTGATGGCAGATAAGAACCATTCGGCCCATCTAGTCTGCCCAATTTCTTAAATACTTTCATCAGTCCCAGGCTTTTTCTTATAGTTAGGATAGCCTTATGCCTATCCCATGCATGCTTAAACTCTTTTACTGTGTTAACCTCTACCACTTCAGCTGGAAGGCTATTGCAGGCATCCACTACCCTCTCAGTAAATAATACTTTCTGATATTATTTTTAAACCTTTGCACCTCTAATTTAAGATGATGTCCTCTTGTTGTGGTAGTTTTTCTTCTTTTAAATATAGTCTCCTCTTTTACTGTGTTGATTCCCTTTTTGTATTTAAATGTTTCTATCATATCCCCCCCTGTCTCGTCTTTCCTCCAAGCTATACATGTTAAGATCCTTTAACCTTTCCTTGTAAGTTTTATCCTGCAATCCATGAACCAGTTTAGTAGCCCTTCTCTGAACTCTCTCTAAAGTATCAATATCCTACTGGAGATACATAGTTACATAGTTACATAGCTGAAAAGAGACTTGCGTCCATCAAGTTCAGCCTTCCTCACATATGTTGATGCTGTTGATCCAAAAGAAGGCAAAAACCTGGTCTGAAGCGCTTCCAATTTTGCCACAAACTAGGAAAATGCCTTCTTGACCCCAAAATAGCAGTCAGATGTCTCCTTAGATCAATCAGCTATTACCCCACTAATTAGAAATTATATCCCTGTATGTTATGTTTTTGTAAGTATTTATCCAATTGCAGTTTAAACATCTGTAGTGACTCTGACAAAACCACATCTTCAGGCAGAGAATTCCATATCCTTATTGCTCTTACTGTAAAAAAAAACTTTTCTTTGCCTTAGATGAAATCTCCTTTCTTCCAGCCTAAATGTGTGACCTTGTGTCCTATGTATAGCCCTGTTTATGAATAGATTTCCAGATAAAGGTTTGTACTGGCCCCGAATATATTTGTATAAAGTTATCATTTACCCTCTTAGGCGCCGTTTTTTCAAACTAAACAGATTTAAATTTTTTTTAACCCTTCTTCATAACTAAAATGCTCTATTCCTTTTATGAATTTTGCAGCTCGTCTCTGGAGTTTTTCTAGTGCCATGATATAGTTCTTTAGAACAGGTGCCCAAAATACTGCATACAATACTCCAAGTGAGGTCTCACCAGTGTTCTGTACAATGGCATGAGCACTTTCTACTGCTAATACCTCTCCCTATACAACCAAGCATTCTGCTATCAGTTGCTGCTGCTCTATTACATTGTCTGCCTACCTATAAGTCATCAGAAATAATCACCCCTAAATCCCTTTCCTCATATGTTGAGGTTAGGACTCTATCAAATATTCTGTACTCTGCCCTTGGGTTTTTACGTCCAAGATATATAGGAGTATAATATAATACATTAGGCCCTTCCTATGTATACATCAATGCTTTCCTATGGGATACTGATACTGGATCTCCATATTTTAAGTGAAATGATGCAAAATGATGCAATTTGGAACTAATATGAATACAAAAAAGAAAAGAAAAAAACTACCATAGAGTGCCTCAACATTTTGGTAAATATAGTCACAATGAAATGGGCATAAAAAATTATTTTTAATGGATATATTAAAATGTAAAATAGAAAAGATAAAAGCAAAACAAAAAGCACAAGGCTAAAAAATAATATGTCCTATAAACTAGTAGGGGTATTAAACCTCCAATAGAACCAACAGCAAGAGAAGTGTTGCTTCACAGAAATACTTATTGGTGTAAAGTAAAACTACTTGCTATGAACAATGTGACTGTATTCTAAATAGAGAAGTTGGATACTAGTATCTTCAAAACTCTTCCTGCAGAACAGGGTAGGTTGAATATAGATTAAATGCCTCTAGTGCACAAGGGGTTAAACAGCACAACAGTTGGTTGCAATGGTTAATAGAAAAGAGGCAGGGAATACCTGTAAAATAAAGAGGTATAGGAGACAGTTGCAAGCTAGGTTAGATATAATGGTCAGTAGAAATATAGAGACTATAGGTAATCCTGACGCTTGCTAGCAAGAGAGATGTAAATACAAAGAGATATTTTAATAGTAAAAAGTTAAGCCACTTTCTATAAACAATATCATTGAATTCAAGATGGGAGGGTGGGGTATTAGTATCCTCTGAACTCCTCCTGCAAAACAGGGTCTACTGTATATAGATAAAGTACCTCTAATACACAATAGGTTAAACAGTACACCAATATGGTTGCAATAGTTAATGAAGAAGAGGCAGAGAATACCTGTAAATAGGGAGGTATAGGAGGCAGTAGCAAGCTAGGATTAGATGCAATGATAAATAGAGATGTAGAAAATATAGATAATCCTGATGCTTGTAAGATAGAAAATCTAAGTACCTTCGAGGGCACCCCTTAATAAATGCTTATACTATATAGCACAACCTCCCAAAAAGGTGTAAATACAGAGAGATACTTAAATAGTAAAAAGTGAAGCCACTTGCTATAAACAATGTTCAAGATAGGAGGGTGGAGTATTGGTGTCCTCTGAACTCCTCCTGCAGGACAGGGTCTGCTGTATATAGATAAAGTATCTCTAATACATAGGAGGTTAAACAGCATACCAATGTGGTTGCAATAGTTAATAGAAAAGAGGCAGAGAATACCTGTAAATAGGGAGGTATAGGAGGCAGTAGCAAGCTAGGATTAGATACAATGATAAATAGAGATGTAGGAAATATAAGTAATCCTGACACTTGTAAGATAGAAAAACTAAGTGCCTTCGAGGGCACCCCTTAATAAATGCCTATACTATATAACTCAACCCCCCAAAAAGGAATAAAGAGACAGAGGATAGGACAAGTAAAAAGAATGCCTAGTTGTAAAAGTAAGATCGCTAGTCAGACCGCGGCTGAATAAGTGCAGTAGCAGAGGAATGTCAAGCTAGGCTTCCTGAGCCCCTGACGTGCACATTTCGTCTGGGTTACTCATCATCCCCTCTTTGTTTCTACCCATATTTGTGCCTCATATTCATATCTAGGGTCACCTTTTTTCTTTTTTAGTTACTTAATTTGGAACTAATGTTTTACGTGAATTTAAAAATAGACAATCTTTCTTTACTTATCAAGCAGGAAATTCAGCAACATTTCAACATTTGAGCAGTAAAACTTATTGCAAAAATATTTCTCTGTAGTCTTGTAATCATTATTTGAGTTTTCTTATTAAATAAAACATTACAAAACAAATCTTGTTACACAAAACATAGTTCTTGATTAAGAAACACAGAACAATTACATTTGCGAAAATTACCAACGGCCACCAAATGGGTAAGTTGTCTTAGTTCCCCTTATTATACACTTTGTCTATGCGAAGATAGTTAAAAAGCCTTTAAATACTTTTTCAACAAAGAAATCTTATACAAAAAGCACAAGTGCTTTGTTCTTCAAACAGGTAATCTATTCTAGAAACCACATATTACCACTGACAGTTTTGACAGTAGCATCCATAATCCACTGACAAATGCAAGTCTTTTTTTAATCACAATTACTGTGCGTTTTTTGTGTTTTTTTTGTATATCATGAATAGAAAAAAACAAGATTACATAATTACTTGCTTATTGTCAAAAAGAGAGGGTTAAGAATAAAATAATTGAATTCAGTTACCCTAATTAATATGAATACCAATTATTTTTTTATTAAGCATATTTATTAAGCATTTTTGAATATAATTAAAATATAAGGATGCAATACAGGGAAATATGAATTAGATAAATGGTGATTATTTTCTCTCCCCAGCGTGAATATACAAAGTGTTATTCTACAATTGCTTAGCTAAAATGTTTACTGGAAATGTTAATTAGAGAACATACCAGTGGTGAGGGACCATATGTTCTTGTTTAAATAGTACAGTATTTCAATGTGTTATTAAAGAAAATATAAACACTTTAACTAGGTATGCAGAGCAGTCTTCAATCAATGGGTCCACTTTACATGGACATTCCAATAAGAACAGAATTCTAGGCTATCGATGGTCAGTGATATAACATCTAAAAAATGTTGGCGATATAGTAAATCAGGATTAAGAAAAACCTAAATCCATCAAGCTTAACCTTTCACACATTTTGGTTTCTACACCCACATCATTTGATGTCCACTATTGCTTCAAATCGAGAAAAACAAATCTTTTAATTTTGAAGTGGCAATGCAATGTCTCTCTCGGTTAACAAAATCAAAAGTCTAATTAATAACATCAAGAATATTATAGACCTGCATATCATGCACAGATAACAAAAAGAAGACCAACTTTTAAGGCATGTATATAGCAGATTATTTCACAATGTAGGTTTGGACATTGACTTTAAGAAATGTATACATACCGAATACATATGACTTCTGTTCTGAAATCACATTGTATCGAATGTGTCATGAACAAAATGTTTACAGGTATAGGTTGTGATCATGATTTTAATCCATGTCTTATCACCACCCTGTGCTAAGTCAGTGCTTTCCCATTATGGCTAAAAGATCATTGTGGATCTAACAGTATTTTTATTAGTTGTAATTTTACTTTTGCAATTATTTGATGGCATTTTATACTAAATACACTGCTAAATAATTTATAATAATTTATTTGACAAATAGTTTTTTTAAACAATTATTAACTAAACTGGATTGTTGGGAATTGTAAGTCAATTTTAAATCAAAATAAACAAATTCTAATTATTTTCTGTGTTATCTTTGAAATGATTATGGCTATTTTGGCCCATCATTTGAAATTCACTTTGACTTATAAACATTTCACTGTCTTACAAAATACATTTTGGGTAGTTTTATCTGCAAATTTAGTCTTGCTATTTTCATCATCATCATCATCATCTTCATCATCAGCATCATCTTATTTAATTGCTGGTCAATAATGCTGATCACATATTGATTTCCAAGAAATTGCAGTTGACCCACTGCCATCATTAGTACTTTTTTCTTCTGATATCTCATGTGCAATGTGTACTCTATTACAATGTCTCAATAACTCCTTTAATCCATGCTAAAAACTGGAGGTTAGGTTTAATAATATCGCAGCACAGTATTAATATTAATTGCACTCCTCTCGAAACAACTGTTAATCTGAGTATCATCCGAGATATTTTCGTCTTCTGGACAAAATGCATTTTGACCTCTTTTTTTTTTGTTCAGCTTTAATTTTCCTCTTTTTTTATTTAGTGTACTCCCATAAATGATATACTGTTATGTTAAGCTGTATCCTGTGTGGCTACTGATTGCCATTAAAAAGCCCTGACTGAGCCTATGCTCTGCTGCACCGATCTTTAGAGTTGCTAAGGAGAAAATAAAGACAGAGAGAATGGACATTTTTCATAAAACTACAATTTACAATTATGGCTTCAGTCATTTACTGGGCTATTAACATTCATCAAGGTCAGTAAGGACATACTGGCATTGGTCCTACTGCCGGCTGATTCCTTCTCTTAATTATTTTCAAGCTCTCGGCCTTTGTTTTACATTCTCTCAGCACTTTGACTACATTATGGCTGCATTTGATAATTAGCAAAGGGTCTGTGAACTAACGGAATGCAAATAAATGTTAGGACTGTTACGATCATAAACAATGAATGGCTCTGCCACCTAAACTATGTTTAGAGAGTAAATGCCAATCAGTGTATGTATGCCAGTGGAACTGTAAACGAATGTACAGATCAGTGATGTTTCCAGCAGTGACCCTTCCACAGTTTTTGGACTACATTTCCCATAATACTTTGTCAGGTCAAGATTTGGGTTAACAACTAACTCAATTAAGTAAATATGAATAATAATCAAATGTTGTATTATAAACATGGAAACTTGCCGTTTGATAAATTTATTGTTTATGGTCTGTGGCAAACAATTTAAAGATAATATAAATAGATGGATGTGCAAGTATAAAACAACTAACAAAAATACATTAAATTACATTTGTTCGTATACATATATTTATTTTTACAGTTTTAGAAGAAGTACACCCAATTACCCAAAATGTATGCGCACATATATAAGGTCAATATTTCAGTCCTATTAATTACTTTCATCCTGATGAATGTCCACTATAGAACTGAAACATTGACCTTAAATGTCCACAAAAAAAAAGTGTGTAATTAATTTTATACAGGACACTCCTTCAGAAAATGTTATAATGTGACCAGAGCAAAGTACACCACATCTGGAATATTCACATATGTTATCTCACTAGTTCCAACAGTTTGATGATGTATTATCTGTATATTTATCTATTATTGTTTGTTTTGCAAGACAAAACAGTGTTTTGAACACATTTTCCTTGGTCAGCTATATTACATAAGAACATTATGACAATCATTCCATTTTAAACAATACACAGCTAAGCTAGGATAAAACTGCTCACAATTTGGTTTTCCATGTTCATTTGTTACCAAATCCTATTTTGAACATAGCATGAGCCTTTGTATGACCTGGGGGTTTATGCATTAAACAGTGAGCTGTGATGTGTGGACAAGTAGGTTGAAGGTTTAAAGTAATTGTGATAAAAAAAATGCGCTACTTAAATGTTCAGTTAATAAAATCATAGTTTTTCAGCCTTGCTTTCAGCTGCATACTATGTTAATGTTTGAACGCGTAATACACACAATAACATGTATCTTACATTTACGTACTTACCTGGCACTGGCATTCAGATCAACCTCGCTCAGTTACTGATGTTAACTTTGTTTTTTTCTATTTTATTCTCCCTTCCCAGTAAAAGTCCATCCAATATTATGTTATTCACTGTATTCTTTGCATCACCGATCAGTAACCAATGTAAATTGGTATGTGTCAAATTTGTTTCATACTGTACTGGCTCTGAGACCTGTGAATAACTTTCACAATTGTATGATTTCTGTCCAAATACTGTGATTGTATCAATGCTTCTTTTACCCAATAAAAATTATTAAAAAAAAAAAAAAAAAGAAAAGTCTATCAAAAGTCCTTCACGGAAATAACACTAAAACTTGATTTGCTAACTGTCTAATGGTAATTCATGCATGAATGCATGAATACGAACTAGTTAAAGGAACTATAGTGTTAGGTGCACAAACATGTATTCCTAACATTTTAGTGCTGGGCTTCCTATTTAAGTATCCTGCCCCCTCAGTAAGGCATTAAAAAGTAGTTTACTTACCTTTTCTCTATCGATGCACTGGTCTCGTCACGGCTGTTCCGGCCTCCATGGCTGAGGTAATTAACCTGGATGATCTCAGCCAATCCATTGCAAAACGCTATGTTGCGTCAATCAGCATCTCCTCATAGAAATGCATTCAATCAATGCACCTATATTAGGAGTGTCCAGCATGAAACTAGGAAGCAGCTCTAGTGGTCGTCTGAGTGACTGCACCTATAGATGTTACTAGGCAGCAATGTAAACACTACCATTTCTCTACAAAGGCAACTTCTACAGTGCTAACACTGCAGGGACAGGCTGTAGACACCATAACCACTACATCAAGCTACATAGTGTCCCTTTAATTTAAACTTGGTCTCTTACATTATTCATTTTACTGTTTAGTGTCTTGGCACATTCAGGCTTATTAACTAAAGTGAGAATTCAAGGTGAAATCTAATTTAAGGTAAAAATATGTCACCTATGCTTTCAGTTTGGCTGCTCTGGCCTTAACTTTGAAATTCACTTAGAATTCTTAATTTAGTAAATAACCTTGATAGTTTTGAGCCAGCTATTTTGATGGCTGCCAATACAATTGACACCTCAGGCTGGCATTTATATGGTTAAAAAAACAATGCCATTTACAAAGAGGGCTTTCTTATTTATGAATATGACCAGGGGCCATGGATGCATTACAAGTCATTTTACAACATATATTAGCCGCAAACACTTTACATGATGATGTTGTGACAAGCGTATTATAAACCACAGCATGCGGCTATTGCTACAAACAATTTATGCTCATATTTAATACATGAATGTAAAGTGTGTTAGAAAGATCCTCCCACTACCCCCGCAGAAACAACACAGCATATCACTTCATACTGCAATATATGAGGCTATCTGTCTGATGTCAGACTTTAAAAATATATGACAAGCACAGTGCATTCTTCTGGGACATCCATAAAACAAAAGCAGGTTTGCATTACACTGCTTCCCCATGCTTCCAAACAAGCATTTGTTTACGCTTTATCTTTTGATTTATTGAAATGAATAACACCAAAATAACCATTAATTTACACCAATTAGTTGTTTTTTTTTAATAGAACTTTTTGTTGTTAGACAATCCCTAGAAATTCAAAGGACAGAAAAATGCAAATTGTCTCATAAAATATGAATCAGGATTGAATGTGCCTTATTGCAAGGGATTGAAAACACCAATCTGTCACAGCAAAGAGTTAAGAAAGAAATTAAATAAAGCAATTTAAAAAATATTTTTCACTAGCTTTCCAAATGATTAGTACTAACACACATTTTTTTTTAATTGTAATAAGATTTCTTCAAGATTGCAGATTTAGGGTAGTAATTGAATCCAATTGTTGGAATCTGGATGACTTATGTATTTAATATGTAGTGTATAAAAGGCACTGCATACAGTATATATGGCTGATGTATTATAATCTTTTTTAAAGCTATTTCCCTTAGTGACTGTGAGAATGGCTTTATCACAATGGGTGTGGACTGACTTTTATAAGACAGCTATGTTTAATTTTTTTTTTTAAAGCCATATTTAAAGGGACACTGCAAGCTAAATTTAATCTTTTTTATAGACTATAAAATAGAAATGCACTAAAACTTACTCATAATTATATGAATTTACAAAATAAACACGCTACTTTGCTGATATAATGCACATGAGTGATGTCACAAATATGGGGACATGATGACACATTCATGCACATGTGATGAATAATTGCAACCTCATGGTCAGAAACGTACACCATAAATTTCAACACTTTTATAAGTAAAGCAATGAGGAATATGCTACTGAGCATGGTAATAAAATTTAAATTTCTACTGTCTTGAACAGACTCTTTCTAAAGGAAACCACAGCTGTAGGTGGATTTTTATTTAGTTATTTTTGTAAGTAACATTTGTTTTACTTGTACAATTTATGCATTTATTTGTGATTGACTTACATCATGCACATTTAGCAATGTAATTTGTTTTCAACTTAAAACGCAGATGCTCTCTTTTACTTATTCCTTTAAGCATTTAATGGGAAACTACAAGAAAGCGTTGTAATGCAAACATACAAAAACACTTATTAGACAATACCTTTAAATGGATGTCTATTAAAAAAATGTGCAGGGATAACTAGGATATTAAATCTGATGATGATTTTGGAAAACATCTTTGTATATGAAATATACTTTTGATTTGCTGCAGTAAAACAAAACACTGGAACACAATAGAGTTTCTATAAAGTGTATTACACACCAAGAGAGACCCATCAAAGACAACAGAGTATTGGATTCCACTTAGACTCAGTCTGGGAGCATGCCACTTACAACAACATCTTTTTAATAGCCCAACGAGAATTTTACAGTGGAAGTAATTACTGATATGTGAACATTCCCATGTATAAACAAACACACACAATAGCATTTCTAATTCCCCACATACCTCTTATTTGAATGCAAAGGACAAAATGTTTCCATTCTCTTTAAATAAAAGCAGAAAAAAAATATAATAGGGACATGATTGCATTCACTAGTGACTACTTGTTTATCTATTCGTCAAAAACGAAATTCAAATTCCAGATTTCTTTTAGAATCTCATTCCCATTAATGTTCATGGTTTCTATATTATGCTAGGAGACATCTAGGGTCATCCTATGGTAATGATGACATCAATGATCTAAATCACATTTACTTCCTGTTTAACTGACAGTATTGCTAAGATTTTATCTTGGATCAGGGGCAAAAGTGGCACCAACAAGTTGACTGGTTAGTAGTGTGTACATTACAATAGATATGGTTTCATCATGTGCTTTTTACCACATAAGGTAATTTTGGGACATTTTACTGTTATACAAATACATGCAACTACAGAGATAATATACTTTTATCAGATATAATTTTGATCATAAATGCATAAGCTAAATTTATGAAACATATAAACCCTTAAGAAAATGTATCTTTGTATAAAAATATTTTGTGAAAGAGAGAATAAATGTTTTAAATCACTCATATGCTCAAGTCAATTTAGAGAGAAATGTATTTTGTCATTTACATGGAAATAATTCTGCTCATAAATATATAATATCAATATTCTGTTACATAATACTCCTCTTTCACCAGGAGAATTTCCTAAAACATTGATGAGGGATTTAAATCTTTACTTCTACATTCTGAGGAAGTTTTAATGAGATCTCAGAGGGACTTTACAGGTCAAAAGTGAGCCTTTTTGTCTTGCGATTAGTTAAGCTTCTTAGTGAATCTGGCACAATCACTCATCGCATCTAAAACCAGAAGATTAATTGCAGATAGATTTACATCCAGAACTAGACCTATGTTTTTACTTTTGAACATGTAACTCGTAATTTACATGTACCCACCAACTTTATCTAGAAACTATTTAAGACAGCGGGAACTGATCATAGTTGTTTGAAGCAAACAACATGGGAAAGTGTCTTGGAGAATTTTTGAAAATTATTACCACACTTCCAGTTTTTAGATTCTGTTTCTATTGTGTCTAGACATTGTATCTGAGACTATTAAATGGTAAGTAAATGTATTTTTATTTGTATTTTTGCGTTTTTAGTTTTGAACATGTAACTCGTAATTTACATGTACCCACCAACTTTATTTAGAAACTATTTAAGACAGTGGGAACAGCAAACAACATGGCAGAGTGTCTTGGAGAAGTTTTGAAAATAAATACCACACTTCCTGTTTTTATTGTGTCTATTTCCTGACTAGACATTGTTTCTGAGAGTATTCAAGTAAGTAATGGTAAGTAAACATATTTTTAATCAAACAAATCCTGAACAGCAAACTTTTGGAAAATAGCAGTGGAGGTTTGTCCATAGGAGCAGCTCAGGCTGTGTCCCACCTGTTTTTGTCACAATAAATAAATAAAATTATATAATTCATTTTGTTGTGGCTTTTACATTTTTTTTGTATAAAGTTGCACCTTTAACATGTGTCTGTTTGATCAAACATGTGTTGTTTATGTTTAAAAACTTCAAAAGCCACCACTGGGAAATTGTTTTTCTATATGCAAATCTTGACAGAAATACCCACAACATAATTTCTAGTCAAGGAACAGTTAAAATAATATCTAATAAATGCTGAGCATCCCCGTTCCAGGGATCTACATCTAGATATGTCAAACACTCTGTAATATTCTTTCTTATTATTATGTTTAAAATAAAGAGAGGCATCTTGGCCACAAGCATTGTTTTTTCTGGTCTTTAATTTTGTTGTTCTTTCGTCAAGCAGATGTGCAGGAGAAGCACCTTCAACCTTACACACGTTTGATGTTTATGCATCGGATTAGTTCTTCAACCTTTGGGAACACATCTTGCTTCTCATTACGTGTGTAGCTTGGTGTTCTACAGTCTTAATTTATTTGATTTAAATTTATTTCTTTTTACTTCAAGTGAGTCTGAACATTAGTTGTGTTATAAAAAGCACATGGATTGGCTTTCGGGTGTATTCACTCAACTTTTCTCTCAGCTAAAGCCTGGCAAAGCTAGAAAAGCAATTGAGCATTAAATGTCAGTAACAGTTGGAACACTCTAGAGAATTGATTTATGTGCTATAATGATGAGCAGAATATTTAAAATGAGCTTTCAATCTTTGCCCTCACCAAATATAAATTGGCTACCGCTTCCATAATTCTCAATCAAGCTATAGTTAGCAAAAAGTTATGGGAATTCTATCTAGAAACAGTTTATTCAACAGGCCCTGTTTTCAGAAGTTGATGTTGAGAGTTACCTCAAGTCTGCTAGGTTTTTGGAGACTAAATCCTAAATCTTTGTAGGATTTTTCATTATTAGTAAAGTAGTAAAGTTGATTATTTGGTAATTTATGAATACAGGTGCATAGTAAATCATTAAATTGACACATGAACACATGAATGTTGAATATGAGTATGTTTCTTAAATATTAAATGAAATGTATTTAATAATTAAAACTATTAATTCTACATTCTTCCATATAGTGTTGGTGGCCTATAGAATGACAATTGGCTATATTGTTTTTGATATATTCATAAACATATATATCAAAAGTCATGCAACACATTATATGCCAATAGCTGTCTATTGCTGTGCAGTATCAGTCTCATCAACTGTCTAATCCTGTGACAAGAACTGTGTAATATTTCACTTGCTACTGTACTTATGAACACTGCTTGTGCCAACAAGTTAGACATCTCCTTAGCAAACAGCACTTTGAGGAGTAAGTTAACACATTGTGACAAAGGGAATGGGTATAGTGTTGGTGCATGGGTATATAGTGGACCAATTGAATTTAATGAAAATTCTCATTAATAAGAAATAGAAGGGGGCGGGGCTTGGACACCATCCTGGAAAGTTGCAGGCAAATTCAGCCCCTGATTAAACTCGATTTAAGAGTGTTCTAAACGGGGCACATACCCCAATAAAGATCATTACTACACTGACAACCTCACCCTGCATCATTAGAGCAACATTGTAGTAAACTACAAACCCACCTTTGTTGCAACCGGCAGCTGCAACCTCCATCTTCTCACTGCCTGGTGCTGCCCTGACGAGAGAAGCAGCCGATCTCTTCGTCTGGGGTGAGCCGGGCTTTTACTCTTGGGGACAGTCCGAGCCTCATACTCCCCTGCTCTGGGCCCCCAAGCAATGATCACTAAGCTATCTGCTGTTCCTGGGCGACTTCTCCATATAAAGCTCCCACGCGATCTATCTAAAATGGGCGACGGTGGCACTGCCACGAAGCATGCTGTACAAGCATCGGTGCAAAGCTGGGAAGAGGGCTTCTTGCAGGCATTCAATGCCACCTGTTAGCGGTTCTGGCAGAAGCTGAGGAGACGGAAGAAGCAATCTGCAGTGATTATTCCTGTGGCTCAGCCTGCTTGCAGAGTTCCTGCCTGGAGACCCCCCCACTGGTCGGAGACCCAAGCAGCATCGACTTGCTGCACAACCACGAAGATCATAGCCCCTTGCTGGCACATGGACTTTACCTTGTAGTAGGGAAGCCTATGGCCATAGGAGCTGGGGTGCTGATAGCGAGATGTGGATAGCTTGGGTGGGTTGTGAAACCTTAGGAGACTTCTATCACCTTCTATGCCTGCCTGGATTATGTCTCTATGCCATGGATATAGGATTAATACACCGAATATTTCACTACTCCTACCATCCTGCTCACTTTACCATGTCTTCACACTCAGTGAGCTCAGCTAAATACAGCCTTTGGTGGCTTCACTTTTATTTGCATTTATCTTGTGTAGTCAGCATGTTAATACTTCAACAATACTTACGATGTTTTGCATACTTGTTTTATACTCACTATACCAGTGATCATAGCAGTATTCCCCAGGGTTAGCTTGCCTAATTACTATTAAGCCTGTAATATCAATGTCTATCTCAAGCCCTATATTTGTAAGCTTTTACCTATTGCAATCTTCAGACATGAATGTTTTACTCGTGATGTTTTCAACTGAAAAAAGGTGCAGGTTTCTAGACGTGTCCCTGAACACATATGCATTCTACATTTATTTCTATCTGATGTCACAGCAAGCTTGAATGTAAACCTATGCACAACAAAAAAATAACGAATTAAATAAAAAAATTTAAAAAGCAATAGAAGGAGTTACAAAAATATATACAGTACAAGATGAGAAAAATCATTTTAGCATTAAATAATTATTTAACAGAAATTTGAATGTATTATTAAACTCGCTATGGACTTGTTATTCTTGTTATTCACTATTAATTTGTTAATTAATCCATTTTTGCATTAATCCATTTTTAATACCAATTTCAGAACAAAAATACGCAACCTTCCACGTTACAAAAGCAAAATAATCAAAACAAATAATAAACAGTAATGTGTTACTCAAATCACCATGAACGATATTACGATCTTACCTATAATCAAAACATGTGTTTACAGAACATTTATCAGGATATAGTCATTATAAGAAAAGAGAATATACAGTATATGTGCACATCAAAACAAATAATGTTAGTGATACATAAAATGTATTGAACTATAAAGATAGCAACAGATATCCAGGCGCTTACTAATACAATGAGTATGCAATAGGAATGAGACTTTGTCTCGGATAACACACCTATGTGTTTAAATGAGTATAAAAATATATATATAAAAATATATATTTAAACACATAAGTGTGTTATCCGAGACAAAGTCTCATTCCTATTGCATACTCATTGTATTAGTAAGCGCCTGGATATCTGTTGCTATCTTTATAGTTCAATACATTTTATGTATACTGTTTCTATAGGTTTCTGGTGAACCCCTATATCCTTCCAGTTTCAGAGCTTTCTATATAAGGTCTTATTCCCTCTTTCTTCTGTATATTCTATACATACATATCAGAATTCTATTTCAAATAATGTTAGTGAGTCCATATTGAACCCTGTGTAGAACTGAATGTTTTTACATTTTTGCCATGTTTCGAATTCTCACCATGAGTGAACTAAGAACCGATTTTCTTTTACAATTAATGATACAAATAATCATTCCATACTTGGTAGTTAATAGATTAACACATGATCAAAGATCATTTTCCAATGTTAAAATTTTCTTACTGCTTAAAAATTACAAACTAGCTTGACATTATAAAGTTCCAACAACTCCCTCGGTTAGGGAGTTAGGCCTCATAAATTCTGGCTGAGGCTAATGGGGCTCGTAGTTCAACAATAATTAGTTACATTAATCTAATAAAAGGGATTCACTGCTTATAATCAAATTCTGACACTTACTACTCACTTACTACTCATTCCAAGACTTATTAAAGATTCCTGCTGCCAATCTCAGCTAACTGTGCTGGCCATAAAAAATAAATTGTGTGCTGGAGGTGTTCTATTCAGTTTTGTGAGTACCAATTTCTCTGTTGGTGGGATCTCAGCAATTATATATTCTGATAAAGACATGATCACTTACATCACTCAAAAATGCTGTCTTGACCCATTACAGGTACATGGTGACAAACCACACAATGCTGGGCTGGTGCAGCACATAAATCATGTTTGCCCATGGGGCAATAACTCTTTGCATCCCCTTGCCAGCCCTTCCCTGCTGCCTGTTCTTAGAAGACATAAGTAGGGTTAAACTTTAATATGACTTATTTTAGGGTCATAGTCACAAACACATTTCCTAACACATCAATCAACAAAAATTAATTTTATGGTGGGGTGGTCCTGTAAAAAAGTGGGGGACTATAGTTGGCACAGGGCTGCATAAAAGGCACAATACATGATTTACTGTAAAGACACAGTTGGTGACCCGCTTGACTGGTACAAAAAAATATATATTTCTGTGACTCAGCAGGAGTAACTCCCTGTTGCCTCGATCAGCTAGCCTTTGCTCTGGTATTGAGTCTCTCACCTTATGCAGTACAGCACATGTCCTACTATTAAATAAATATTATTTTAAATATTTACTATAAAGTAAATATTCCTATTTCTTTTTTTTTTCTTTATTTTGATGCATACGAAGAAATATTTGTGTTATTGTATATTGAGTACGTATTTAGCTTTAAAAACACCTTGGTGCTCACCCTAACAAAATGTGCTGTGCATATCTAAATTAATTAATTATGTTTGTTATGTGAATTGCACCCAAAGGTTACAAATGTGTCCGGCAGAACAAAGACTATAAACAGATCAATTCATGCATAGTATTTATTTACAGTAGTTGGGAAAAAAAAATACAATTTAAATAAATTCAGTGGACAATTGCCATCTGATTATAAGAAAAAAATGTTAATATTATCCAATCATAATAAACCACTTTATTCTAAAGAACCTATTAACTAATACTAAATTATAATGGAGAATTTTTGGAAGTACATTTGACATCCACATGAATATCAAATGAACGTGCTTTGATCAGGAGTATTATAATGAATACCAAATGAATTGATAGTGATGGGGCTCTTAAAAGGTTTCCTGATAGTTTGTGTGGAATATATTTTCTTTGCTTTTATGTTCTGCTAAGGAAATAAAAACGTATTTTCTTCCATTTGGCCGCTCAGCTAAAATTATAATGTCTTCCGTAAAACTCCCTTTCTCTCTGACATTTTAATTGATATATTCACTCAACAATAGCATAGCCAACAGACTAACAGATTTAAATTATATTTCTATGCTGCAGTCATTCATCCTTCTGTATATATTACCATGCATGGTGCATTTGGTTGCCATGGAGCAATGGTCTATGTTTGGTTTATATTAATGGAATCAACTGGACATTTATGTAAATAAAATGGCTTGCACTCACGTTAAAGGCAGAGCTGTGTTATACAAAGCAAAGCAGGCATTTATGTAGGGCTGGAAAGCTCAGTGAGTGAAACTAGGGGAAGAAATCTTCTTGGTGCCCGCAGCGAGAACCAAAATAGGAAGGCATGTTTCTCGTCGGATAAAGATCTGGATCATTGATCTATTACATTTTCTCTCCTTGTAGGAGGTAACATAAAATGAACCAGAGATATGTGCCTGCAGTGGTACAGATCTTATATAATACCGATACTATCCTTTGCGGTTTCAAATATCACTAAACATTGGATGTACACGATGGAGACATGGAAACTTGTTTTTAAGGGGGAGCCAAGACTCCTGCAGGGAGTGACAGAAAAATGAGATGTGTCAAATGCATAAATGAGTGAAGTCCACTATTAGAAGCAATGTCCAGGCTCTCAAAGCAGACATTGTTATAGGAATCTGAACACAACCTAGAAATGCATTCAAAGCAAATAAAATTAAACAAATCAAGTCAATCTATCTTTTTGTAATAATTTTGAACACGTGCCAATAATGTGGTAATCTGTAAAGAAGCTGTTCCTCACCTCTATTTAAAAAAAAAAAAAATCCTATTACTACTGGTTCTTTTTAGCAGCACAGCAAATACTTGTAACTCCATTATTACAGGTGACTTGCTTTTACCCCTTTACTACCAACAGTAGTAACAAACAACCTCCCCACCCCTCCTCCACCACCCCCTCCCAGAATCTGAGCATTTTGTGTGTATCCTGGAAAGTAATGTATGTTTAATTTCAGTATGCAGAGATAGCGCATTATTGCCACACGATTGGCAGTGGGTGGAGCCCTAAATAACAAGGGGAAAGGGTGAGCCTAATCAAAGTGCTCTGACAGGTAAATCTTAAGACTGACAGGTAAGTCTCAAGGTTTACCTGTAAGAACAATCTGATTGGTTGGCTTAAGTTATATTGAAAGCCACGCCTCTTTATTCTGCAACTGGGTGCCTCCATTTTAGCTTCCTGTCAATCATTGTTATAAACTCTATAAACTCTATATTTTGCATCTACCAATCAGCAAAGAGAAACCATACAGAGAACAGGACCAATAAAACATGGGGGATATCTTTAAAGGTTTCCAAAAGTGACAGTTAAATTACGTCATTAATTAGCTCATATTTATTAAAGTGTTCTAAAAGTGACAGTTTTCTTTATAGAAAATGTCTGCTTTAGAAGATCATTAAATGTGTGTGTCTTGGTGGTGGTGGTGATGGGGGGAGGGGGCACGTGAAATAGAACACTTTTCTGTTAAAACAAAATGGTGGAAAATATATATTTAAAAGTGTTGGGAAAATGTTGATAAATCTCCCTATTGTTTCTAGTACCCCTCCCCAAATATCTGCCCTGGATGTGAATGTCTAAACTGGATTATGATGTAACCGGCTGGAAATTTAAAAGAAAGGAGAGCATCTCATAAAAAAAAGGTTAGGACAATTTATAGGTGATTTTTAATCTTGTATGGAATCATGTAAATTCCAGAAAAGTGATAGTTCCTCTTTAAAGCAAACATGCAAGCTAAGTTTTTGTCTGTATATATTTTTGTTGTTGTTCCTTGCCTAGAAAGGGGTTTTATTCTAACTTTCATATAACCCTGGTCTGAGTCTAGCATTTCATTTCTCTACTTTACAGTAATGAACAGCGTGTCTTGGCAAATTCATTTTTCTTTCCTGGGTGCCAAGATGTGAATTTGCGCTGGATTAAAAAAGGATGAATTGTATCTGTTATTCAATATTACTAAGAAATCCAGATAAGGGGAAGAAGAAAAGTCAATGGATGTGGCATTCGGCCAATTCAGCAATGTACACTGAAGAACACAGAGGAATGAATGCTGGTCTGAAGGGGATACACAATTCTAACACTTCGCGTCATTTCATTGACTTAACACATTATTATGTGGGTTTATTACCTATTTAATCAAGTTATAAGGTCATCAGATAGCTTGTCAGGTATCTACCAAGTCTTTATATAATGGATCTCACTAAATACTTAGTTTTACAAGTCAGTAAACAACGTACATTATGGAAATGAGATTTTGCACTTTAACAGGGTATTTACATTACATTGTAAATTAATATTCTTCCTCTAGGAAATGGTGAGGTCTGTCCATTCCTAATAGAGGGGAGGTGGAAATTATCTCACACCAGACCTGGGTTGAAACAGATCTGAGCACTGCACTCTAAGGATATATGAAAATATGTGAGAAAAGAGTTGACTGTCTTTATCCTTTAATAATGGAACTGTTTTATTGGTATATTACTGTTACTGTGATGTGCTGATACCACTCGTATATTGTTACAGATCCCAATAAAATTGATATGTGAAGAAAAATAAAATGAATATTCTTGCAACGATTCTATTCAATAAGGGCCAAATTCTAGTGCATTATTAATGAAATTAAAAAATTTTGAGAAAAATTGCTTTACTCTACTTATTTATTTTTGGGGGAACCAATCTCAAGCACAGCTATAGTTAAAGCTTTGTTATTTTAGTTTACAATTTGCAAATAATTTTCCAATTCACTACAATTTGAAGATTAAAGAATAAACCCCTCTATGTGGCGCTCATTCAAAGATTTAATAGAATGCCTTCACATTTACGTTATCTCAGTATCACAGTCTTTACTAAACACTATGGGAGTTAAATAATCCCATTTTACTGTGACAATTGTTGCATGTTGTTGTAATATGAATTCTAACCCTGCTTTCTTTATAATTGATCTGATCATTATTAGAATACAGGATGACTTTAGTACTATGTTAAATAGCAGTGAAGACGTGTACTTTCATGATCAAATATCATTATAAGCATGATGCAAAGGTGACACTTTATTCTTTAACTAAGGCCCCATGATAATAAAACTGAAGAAGGGAACTTAATTAACCAATCAAACATTTACAGAATTTTCAGCCTTTCTACTTCTGCATGACTATAATATGCTACACCTTTATATCTACTGGTTAGAGCAGCGGCAACATTGCTACCTCAGAAGTTTGAATCACAGTAAAGTGGGCAAGTCACCTTAAGATATATACCCTTCTATCTCAGAATCCTCATAGACCATAAGCTTGCCTGAGCAGGGTCCGCTGTAGAACATACTGGCACTATATATGCTAATAATAATAAGAGAAAAAAAGGTAGCAAGAGAGGTGAGAACGCACAATAGCTCAATTAGCCTGCCCTTCGGTGGGTCCACGCTCGGATCTCAAGCTGGTTTTAGCTCAACTTGTGCCATTACAGAGAAAACATCTCTTGCAACTTGTTTTCTTGCTCTCCTTAAGCTTAAAGGGTAATCCAGATATGGACCCCTTACTCACGGTGCCTACAGGGATATTGGCTGTACCTCACTGATCGTCTGGGGTTGCTGTATCTCTTGTGCAGATAGAGCCGGCCTGTATTTTGGATCTGTTCTGCCCTTTTGGGTGGAATCTGTCTGAGATGCATGGTGTGGTTCTCTCTGGAATGGCACAAGATGAGCTAAAACCAGCTTGAGATCTGAGCGGGGACCTACCTAAGGGCAGGCTAATTGAGCTGATGTCCATTCACAGCACTCTCTTGCAACTTGTTTTTTGCTCTTCTTAATAATAATAATAATATCCTATAACAGCTGAGTCTCAAATATTTTAAGCAATCTTCATTCTGATGGGTTAATCCATACTGCCTTATTTAACAAAATGTGTAAACATTGCTTGTTATTATGTGATAAATCATTTAAGTGGGAAATTTATTGGCAACAAACAACCCAGATCTGTAGTTTGCTGTGCTGGTTTGCCTAACAATACACATAAAATAGACTTAACGCTATGTATTAGATACAAATATTCAGTAACTTTTTTTTCTGAACCAGAAGTAATAATAGTTTCTATAGATTTAACATGATAAGACGTGCTTTTCATGTTTAGTTATTTTTCATTCATTTTAGTATTTTAAAAAAGTAATACACATTTTACACTTATATTTATTGTCTATATAAATACAAAAATCAAACTGGAAGCTACTAGATTTTATTAGGAATTATATCTTTCATGTATCTACTTCTGATTATATTTTAACTCCGTTATAGAAAATAGTATATTATTTACATGAATGTTAAAAAAAAAAATTCTACTGCATTCACCGACCGGACTTTTCTTGTATTTATTTCCTATATCTCAAATATATGTCAGGAAATGTTGAGATGACCAAAGTTAGTGTCTCCAGATCCCGGTAATATTACAGCATGACCTTGTATAATGGCTTTCACCCTATGTCATTGCGGTATTGCTTGACGCATGATTAAGAGCAGTGACAACAGTAGGAAAGGTTACGCACTGTAATCACTTTTGATGGAGGGTTGAGAAGATTAAGAGAGGAGAGAAATCATCTGTTGCTGGAAAAAATTATTTTCATTACTATAGTTCCGATAGATATAGAGTCATTATTTTTAGTTTTTTTTTTTCTGTAGCTCAAAAGCAAAATATTAATTCTAGACAATATGTTATAAAATATAGTTAAGGCAATCCTAATTATAGCAAAACTATTTCTCAATGGATACTTTAAATCTCCCATACTGCAATATTTATGCCACATTTGTTAGCATTTCTGTAAAGCACATATAAAGTGATTTAAAAGAGAACTAAATAAACCTGAATTCAATTAATGTGCTGAAGTCAATAGAGTCAGAATGGCGAACAAAAAAATAATATGCTTTAATAACAGAGCATGCTAGACATTTTATTCTGTCAGAACCATTTATAAGAAGATATTACTCATTCTTACCTTTCATTCCAAATTTGGAGCGTCTTCCATATTTGTTAATGACAATAAAGAGTACCACCAACAAGACACACGCAAAAGCTGCAAGGCCAACGGCAATCGAAACCTATAAACAATTTCAATAGTGAGAAATAGAGTTCTTTGAGATAAGAATACACTGTTTTTATATGATGAACAGTAAACATAGTTTCTTTAATAGTTGCAAGAACAAATATTACATATTTACAAAGGTAAATTTAATTTTTAAGTATTGTTTAATTTTTATTGCACAATGTTCTACAAGCAATTCTTTTTAAAAGTACAGGATTTTTCAAAAGAAAATATAATGTATCCCTCTATCTCAGTTGATCCTGAATGCTTATAGAGACCACTTAAAAGGACAAACAAAATTCTACCAGAATTTTGTTAAAATGTATTGAAAAATTATTTACACAAGACTTAAAGGGACAATCTGGGCACCAACGTAACTTATGTGTGTTTGAAAGGGTGCAATAGGTTTTTGACTTATATTAATGCTGTGATTTTCTTACTGTTCAAATCTCTTTAGTTTTGCTTTAAAAGAAAAGAGAAAACCCCTTACCCCTTTTGTACAAAACCATCATCCTGATTAGTAAGCAGTGTAGCCCAGCCAAGAACAGTTAAGTGTGAGCTAGTGACCTGACTCGGTCCCATAGCCAATCATTGTTTATGCATAATAGTTATGGCCTGTTAAAGCCACGTTAAGGGAAGTGATTGGCTTAGAGTCGGAGTGAGATCAGCTGCTAAGCTCACACTCATCTCTTACTGGCTAAGCAGAGTACATACTCAGAGACAGAATAGAACTAATAAGTAACTTTGTGAAACGAGGCGGTGTGGCTAAAACGGCAGCATTACACTTCCGGAATGCTGCAAAACATATGCATTGGATGTGAAGAAAAGCATAGATGTGACAACTGCAGGTAACACTGATGTTGACAGACAAAGAGGCACAATTTGTACGTGTTTACTCCATTGCTTCTTATTAAAGGACCACTCTAGGCACCCAGACCACTTCAGCTTAATGAAGTGGTCTGGGTGCCTGGTCCTTCTAGGGTTAACCCATTTTTTCATAAACATAGCAGTTTCAGAGAAACTGCTATGTTTATGAATGGGTTAAGCCTTCCCCTATTTCCTCTAGTGGCTGTCTCATTGACAGCCACTAGAGGCGCTTGCGTGCTTCTCACTGTGATTTTCACAGTGAGAGCACGCCAGCATCCATAGGAAAGCATTATGAATGCTTTCCTATGTGACCGGCTGAATGCGGGCGCAGCTCTTGCCGCGCGTGCGCATTCAGCCGACGGGGAGGAGAAGAGGAGGATCGGAGGAAGAGAGCTCCCCGCCCAGCACTGGAAAAAGGTAAGTTTTACCCCCTTTCCCCTTTCCAGAGCCGGGCGGGAGGGGGACCCTGAGAGTGGGGGCACCCTCAGGGCACTATAGTGCCAGGAAAACGAGTATGTTTTCCTGACACTATAGTGGTCCTTTAATGTCTGTTGATCACTATATACTGTGTACCTTGTAAAGTTGTCTGATCACCATAGTCCAATCAAAGGTGAATGTCTGTGTTCTGTGGGTTTACCTCTTATAAAGTGTATTCTTTTATATAAATATATGTTCTATGTAGATAGTGTTTTAAGTAAACTTTGAGTATAATCTCTTCTGAGTCTCCTTCATTCCTCAACCCAACTTAATACTATATAATTATTTCTATACACAGGCTTGTCTTACCCTAAATACACATTGTATCTCACATTTGAAATCAGTGATACCTGTTAGCACAGTATTTCCAAAGGTAAAGCAAATCCAGTCTATGTCAATATCTACTTTATGTAAATTACGCAATTAGTAGCCAACAGAGGTTTTTATCAAATATATGCTGAGGGAAGGAGCTTTGCATTGCACATAGTGTTGAGAACTCAAAGGTTATCTCATCACTAATTGAATGCTTAATATGCAAGATTTATTTCCACAACATTAAGCTCAAATATCTCATTGGCCCTGCAGACAAACTTAAAATAGATGTAAAAATCACCCAAGTTAACAGATAAATCAACTGTGAACCTCAGAAAATGTACTTTATAAAATATCAATGATGATAATACCTAAAGATGGAACTGGATGCATGAAGTAAAATGGAAAGGAGTTCATAGAACAAATATATATTTGGTCTGTATATATATTTGGTCTGTGAACTCCTTTCTGTTTTACTTCAAGCACCCAGTTCCAGTTTTAAGGGTTGTCATCACTGATATTTTAATAAAGACTAAAAGTGGTAAACAATGTAAGTGCCCAAAAAATTCAAAGACAGTTTTCCACGTTTAAGTGTCAAATGAGCAATGCTTTATAATGTGGTAAACAGGAAAAGAGCCTGGTAGTCCTCTAAGTAGTTCAAAAGAGCGTGTAAAGAAGTCACTAGTTGTAAGTGCCAGATATGTGCTAGAAAAAAGGTTTTTTGCCATTTTTCGCCTTTGGCACT
The DNA here is from genome assembly GCA_933207985.1 of Pelobates cultripes. Classification (NCBI taxonomy): domain Eukaryota; kingdom Metazoa; phylum Chordata; class Amphibia; order Anura; family Pelobatidae; genus Pelobates; species Pelobates cultripes. The sequence goes on along the minus strand of OW240914.1, from coordinate 90,377,221 downwards.
TATTACGTTTACCACTTTTAGTCTTCTAATCACTAGCCATTGGTGAATGAAAAATAAGCCCATATATTTAATGAACAATTTTCTAAACAAATTATGGCCATCAGCGAATTGCACATAATGTCAGGAACAGATTTGGTGATGATCCAAATAATAGTAGCCTTAAGAAAATGGAAGGAAATTGAACTCTCTGTTACGTAATATATGTTATGTCTAGTCCTTCTATGGATGAGCTTTACTCTCCTGCCTTTCTGTGATAATTTATAGTAATGGAAATTCTATCACCACTGTTTTGACAACTAAGTTATTATTATTATAATTGCCATATATATAGCACCAACAGATTCCGTAGCGCTTTACAATATTTTGAGAGGGGGGATGTAACAATAAATAGGACAATTACAAGAAAACTTACAGGAACACTAGGTTGAAGAGGACCCTGCTCAAACGAGCTTACAGACTATAGGAGGTGGGGTATTAGAAACATTAGGACAGGAAATATCAAGTAGGAGTGAAGCAGAGCTGGAGGAGAGAGCAAAGCACTGTCCCATAGGAGAGAGCAGGAGACAGGTATGTAAGGTAGAGATTACTCTGGGAGGCCATAAGCTTTCCTGAAGAGATGGGTTTTAAGGCCCTTCTTAAATGATTGAAGACTAGGGGAGAGTCTGATGGCAGTAGGCAAGCTATTCCATAGGAGAGGAGCCGCCCGCGAGAGGTCCTGCAAGCGCGAGTTGGCCGTACGGGTGCGAGCAGCGGTCAGGAGGTGGTCACGGGCAGAGCGGAGGGTACGAGGAGGGGCATATCTATGGATTAGTGAAGAGATATAAGTGGGGCTAGAATTGTTCAGTGCTTTAAATGTATGGGTTAGCACTTTGAATTGACTCCTATAGAATACAGGGAGCCAATGTAAGGACTGGCAGAGGGGTGAGGTGTGAGAGGACCGACTAGAGAGGAAAATCAGTCTAGCTGCAGCATTCATTACAGACTGTAGCGGGGCAATATGGCTTTTGGGGAGACCAATCAGGAGAGGGTTACAGTAATCCATGCGGGAAATTACTAGAGCATGGACAAGCTCCTTGGTAGCATCTTGCGTAAGAAAGGGGCGAATGCGTGCTATGTTTTTGAGTTGGAACCTACAGGACTTGGCAACAAACTGGATGTGAGACTCAAAGGTGAGACCAGAGTCAAGTATGACGCCAAGACAGCGTGCTTGCAGGGGTGGACTTATGTGGATATCACTGACTTGAAGGGAGAGCGAGAGAGGAGGATCAGTATTAGGAGGAGGAAAGACAAGGAGTTCAGTTTTAGAGAGGTTAAGTTTCAGAAAGCGTGAGCACATCCAGTCAGAGATGGAAGAAAGGCAAGCAGTGACACGTTGCAGGATGGTAGGGGAGAGGTCCGGGAAGTAGAGGTATATCTGAGTGTCATCAGCGTACAGGTGGTAGTGGAATCCAAAACAGGCAATAAGTTTACCAAGAGAGGCAGTATAAAGAGAAAATAGAAGGGGACCAAGGACAGACCCTTGGGGAACTCCAACCGAGACAGGACAAGGGGAGGAGGTATCCTTGGAAAAGGAGACACTGAATGAGCATTGGGAGAGATAGGAGGAAAACCAAGAGAGGACAGAGTCACAGAGACCGAGCGATTGAAGAGTTTGAAGGAGGAGAGCATGATCAACGGTGTCAAAGGCAGCAGAGAGGTCAAGAAGAATTAATATGGAGTAGTGACCTTTGGATTTAGCGGAGATTAGGTCATTAGTCACTTTGATAATAGCAGTCTCAGTAGAGTGGAGAGGGCGGAAGCCAGACTGAAGAGGATCAAGGAGAGAGTTGGAGTTAAGGAAGCGGGACACATGGGTAAAGACAAGTCTTTCCAAAAACTTTGATGAGAAAGGGAGCAGAGATATGGGACGATAGTTAGAAGGGGAGGATGGGTCAAGAGATGTTTTTTTTTCAGGATAGGAATTACAGTGGCATGTTTAAGGTCAGCAGGAACAGTTACCACGTTGTTCTTCTTCAGACCTCTCTATGTTATTTGCATGCTGGTTCTATAACAGGTTCATAATATCATTTAAGCGGAGGGCAATCAAAAAGCAGAGGGCAGCATGTAGACCAGGGGAGAAAAAGAAAGAAAAGAAAAAAGAAAGAAAGAAAGAAAATGAAAGAGAAGGGAAAGGAAAGAAAGGAAATGTACGTATGTATATAATAATGAGTATTACTGCAACAAGAGTGCATCCTCCAGTTAAAATGTCAGTGCATGGTTCCTGTGTACCAATGTGCACAAGCAGGGCCAGTTTTATATTTCAGTCACTGCTATTCAAAAATAATAATGGAATCCCTATTAAATCTTTAATATGGGTAAAACATGCATTAGACAGGGTTAATAGCTGAACTCACCCAGAAGTCTTCCCACTCTGCCCGAGAAAGGCATTCTAGACAAATGTAGGCTGCTTATAGTAAATCTGGCTGTGTAATGTTTTGTCGAATTTTATAATATAGGTCAGTGTTTCCCAACCTTTTTTTACTTGAGTACCCCTTGGCAGTCCATCTCCATAAATTGTACCCCTCATATTAGCAAAATGTTTGTAATGAACATAGTTGCTGTTATTTTAAATATATAAATTTTTCTCTATCCCAGGCTCTCCCTGCTCTCCCCTCTACCACAGGCTCTACCTGCTCTTCACTCTGCCCCAGGATCCCCCTGCACCAGGATCCCTCTGCACTTCCCTCTGCCCCAGACTCCCCACACACACATATACAAACACTGACACTCATACAGATGCAGACACACAGATACAAACACTGACACACACACAGTGGCACAGACACACTGAATGACATAAATACAGACACACATACAATCACTGACACACATGCAGATACTCATTATCTGTATGTCATTGATTGTATCTATGCGTATATGCATGTGTGTCAGGGCGTTTATCTGTGTGTTCAGTGTCTGTATCTTTAAATTTGCAAGTGTATGTATCTATGTGTCTGTGCATCTGCATGTGTGTCAGGGTATGTATCTGTGTGTCAATGTGTCTGTGTTCCAGGGTGTATATCTGTATGTGGGTCATGGTATGTATCTGTATGTGTGTCAGGGTATGTATCTGTGTGTCAGACACACAGATACATATCCTGACACACATACACACCCTGAAACACAGACACACTGACACATACCTTGACACACATGCAGATACACAGACACATATACACATACTCTGACACACTGACACCCTGCCACACAGATACACACCTTGACACACATGCAGATACAAAGACACATAGATACATAAACTGACACACATACAGACACATACCCAGACACACTGAAAAACAGATACACACTCTGACACCCATGCAGATGAACAGAGATACATGCAGATACATACCCTGACAAACAGATACACACTCTAACACACATGCAGATACATAGACACATATGCAGATGCACAGCAATACATACACTGACACACATGCAGATACACAGACAAATATATACATACTCTGACATACTTAAGGATACATACTCTGACACACATACAGATACATTCCCTGACACACAGATGCACACCCTGACACACATGCAGACACAAAGAAACATAGGGTATGTATCCTTAAGTATGTCAGTGTATGTATCTATGTGTCTTTGTATCTGCATGTGTGTCAGTGTATGTATCTGACACACAGAGGCACACCCTGACACACATACAGATACACACACACACACACGCAGATACACATGCGTATACACAGAGAAAGACACATTGACACACAGATACCTATACTGACAAACCTGCAGATACACAGACACATATATACTTACACTGACACACATCCTCACGCACAGATACATACATTGACACACATGCAGATACAAAGACACATAGATACATACACTGACACACTTAAGGATGCACACCCTAACACACTAAAGGATGTACACCCTGACACACATGCAGATACACATAGACACATGCAGTTACACAGACACACTGACACACAGATACGTATACTGACAAACATGCAGATACACAGACACATATATACGTACACTGACACACTTAAGGATACTTACCCTGACATACATTTAGATACACAGATACAGACACTGACACACATCCTCACACACAGATACTTATCCTGACACACAGAAACACATGCGGATACACAGAGTTACACACTCTGACACACACACACTGACACATATGCAGATACACAGACACATAGATACATACATACAATGACACACTTAAGGATAAACACCCTGACATACAGATACACATTAACACACACATGCAGATACACAGAGATACATACACTGGCACATACACTGTGCTGTGTATGAGGAGTGTTCTGTTTGTGTGAGGGGTGTGTGCACACACATTTTCTCAGCCCCCCCTCCATTGCTCTGTGTGTGTGTGTGTTTGAGAGGGGTGCTGTCTGTGATGGGTGCTCTGTTTGTGAGGGGTGCTGTGTCTGTATGTGTGAGAGATTCTGTGTGTGTGCTGCGTGTGTGTGTGAGGCGTGCTGCGTGAGTGTGTGAGAGGGGTGTTGTGTGTGTTACAGGGTTGCTCTATGTGTGTGTGTGAGGGGTGCTGTGTTTATGTGTGTGAGGGGTGCTGTGTGTGAGAGGGGTGTTGTGTGTGTGTGTGTGTGTGTGTGACAGGGGTGATGTGTGTGTGTGACAGGGGTGATGTGTGTGAGAGAAGGGTGATGTGTGTGTGTGTGAGGGATGTTCTGTGTGTGTGAGGGGTGCTGTGTGAGTTTGTGTGTGAGGGGTGCTGTGTGTGTATGAGGGATGTGCTGTGTGTGTGTAAGGGGTGCTCTGTGTGTGTGAGGGATGCTCTGTGTGTGTGAGGGGTGCTGTGTGGATTTGTGTGTGAGGGGTGCTGTGCTGTGTGAGGGGTGCTGTGTGTGTATGAGGGATGTGCTGTGTGTTAGGAGTGCTGCGTGTGTGTGTGAGAGGAGTGTTGTGTGTGTGTGTATGACGGTAGTGATTTGTATTACCGTCTAGTATTCCCTTTTTCCTAATAGCAGAATAGCAACAATAATCCACAGGGTAAAATAACGCTGGTATCGCCAAATAATCCACACATGAGCCAAAGCTTAATGCTGGAATAAGACTGATTTACTGGAAGCAACAGGCATTCAATTTATACAGTAACAGACTCCTCCTCTGGGCCAAGCTAGATAATTGAGTTTCAGCAACATACTAAACTCAATTATCTGCTGGCCAGAAACATTAACAATTTTCCACATTTTTAGAAATATACTTTATACATGACATAGGAATAAAAAAAATCCTGGGTAGCTGAGGATACTGGGAGTAACATATCCAAATTTCACGAAAATCAGTTCGGTAGTTTTCATGTCGCATCGTGTGGAAGTTTGACCGGCTCGCCATGTGGTTGTATCCGAGTTAGAGTTCCATGAAATTGGTAGCAAGAGCCAATCTCTGTTCGTGCAGAATTACACGAAAACCACCACAGTTATACGGTATCTGGTTACATGTGAATGCTCCCCTCATTCAGTTGACTGAAACTCCAGAACGACAGTCTGATACTGTGAGTGGAAATAGGTCAGACGGGACTTCCATGGAGACCGGGTGTTCGTGTAATTGCCATGCCGAAAATGGTTCCAGGCAATCCACGAGTAAGTCCCGCTGGCCGTGTTCGGGAGATTTAAGATGGCCGCCATCCTTTGTTCTCGCCACGTGTTCGTATGCCGAATGGCGGCCACCTAGAAGCACTCAATTACCTTGTGGTTTTCGTGGTTACTTGGTGTTCTAAGTTCTGATTGCTACCCAGGGTGGTCTCCGTTCGGTAGAACGAATAAATGTCCCGAACACAGAAATAAAAATGAATACTTTAAAGTCACTTAACTAGCAGGGAGAGGGAATAACTGAATGGGTACAGGTAAATACAGGGAAATCCTTTACAGTGTGTGACAGGGTTGCTCTATGTGTGTGTGTGTGTGTGTGTGAGGGTTGCTGTGTGTGTGAGAGGGGTGTTGTGTGTGTGAGAGGGATGATGTGTGTGTGAGAGGGGTGATGTGTGTGTGTGTGAGGGGTGTTGTGCTGTATGAGGGATGCGCTGTGTGTGAGAAGTGTGTTGTGTGTGTGTGACAGGGGTGTTGTGTGATGTGTGTGTGTGTGAGGGATACTCTGTGTGTGTGAGGGCTGCTGTGTGGGTTTGTGTGTGAGGGGTGCTGTGCTGTGTGAGAGGTGCTGTGTGTGTATGAGGGATGCGCTGTGTGTGTGGCATGCTGGGTGCTGCGTGTGTGTGATAGGGTTGATGTGTATGTGCGAGTTTGTGAGTGAGGGGTGTTGTGTGGGTTTGTGTGTGAGGGGTGCTGTGTTAGGGATGCTCAGTGTGTATGAGGGATGCGCTGTGTGTGAGGCATGCTGCGTGCTGCGTGTGTGTGACAGGGTTGCTTTATGTTTGTGTGTGAGGGGTGCTGTGTGTGTGAGAGGGGTGTTGTGTGTAAGAGAGGTGTTGTGTGTGTGAGAGGGGTGATGTGTGTGAGTGAGACAAAGGTGATGTGTGTGTGAGTGTGTGTGTGTGAGGGGTGCTGTGTGGGTGTGAAGGGTGCTGTGTTTGTGTGTGTGCAAGGGGTGCTGTGTGTGCAAGGGATGCTGTGTGTGTAAGGGGTGCTGTGAGTGTGTGAGGGGTGGTCTGTGTGTGTGAGGGGTGCTGTGTTTGTGTGTGTGAGGGGGTGGTGTGCGTATGACAGGGGTGCTGCGTATGTATGGCATGCTGTATGTGTGAGTGTCAGGGGTGCTCTGTGTGTGTGTGTGGGAGGGGTGCTGTGTTTGTGTTTGATGGGTTCTGTGCTTTGTGAGGAGTGTTGTGTGTGTGTGAGCGGTGCTGTGTGTGTGTGTGTGCGACAGGGTGATGTGTGTGTGAGGGGTGCTCTGTGTGTGTGACAGGGGTGCTCTGTGTGTGTGATGGGTATTGTGTGTGTGAGGGATGGGAGGTGCCTATATATTGGGGGAGGAGGGATTAGGAGTAATGCTTAAAAAAAAATATATATATATATATTACTTAAAAAAATGTATATACTTATAAACTGTCTGTCCCCTCTCCCCTCTTCTTACCTTTTCCCCAGGTAAAGGGGACATTGCCCTGGTGGTCCAGTGGAGGTGTTCAGCTCTATCTCGCCTGCAGTTCCTCTGGCTGCAGGCAGTTCAGTCCTCCCGTGAGAGTATTGGAGCATTGCCATGGTAACCCGCTGCAACGCTCCAAAATGCTGAACCCGTGGGAGGAACCTACTGTCTCCAGGCTCCTCCCTCCCTCCCTCTCCAGCCTGTCTGTCAGTGCCTGTGGGCCGGTGAGGGAGATCCCACCGGCCCATGAAGGCACACAGCTGGGCTGGCGTTCGGATAGCGCTGGCCCACCTCGGGCTGGCAGGGGAGATAATGTGATCTCCCCTGTCAGCCCATGGCCATCGCCAGGCATTTGCCTGATGGCCGTGTTCCCAGCCTGTGGCCGCCATTACCAAAATTATTTCGCATACCCTAAATTGTACCCCTGGGGGTACGCGTACCACGGGTTGGGAACTGCTGATATAGGTGATCAATAGCAGGGAGGTGCTGCTAACATTTTTATTATTAGAACCTCTCTCCTAAATGAATCTTATTGTATCAGCACTACTCTTTAAATGTTTAAGAGCAAGTGTAAATAAAATACAAAAATATTAAAAAATAAGGCAATAAATACAACAAAAACGTATTGCTGGCTAATTTATAAAGCCACCAAATGCCCAAGTAATAGGATTGAGTGACATCTTTTATCATAATATGAATAATGAGACAGTAATCAATGTGGACAAATAGATCGATGTTTAACCTAACTTTCCAATTGTTACATTGCTACCCATTCAGTTTACCTTCTGTATCCATTACAGAATTCAATATATAATCGATAAAACAAACAGTGAATACAAGAGCAGTACATCAAAGTGACCTAAAAATATCAAGTTCTGTTATCGGAGTTCTTAAAGGCATAGCTATAATGCAAACCAAGAATGCATTTTCAAATTATTTCTTCTCATGTATCTCATTATCTACATAGGAGGCACTTTCTTTTGAAAAATATGCTAAAAAGCTGAGATTGTGTTTTCTTAAGACATAAAAATATAACTCACGCCAAATGTGTCCTCTTCTGGTTTATGAGTCACGCTGATTGGAGGTGTGGGGCTTACTCCAGTGTCTGCTACTGAAACAAAAGGAGGTAGAAAATTCTATGAACTATTCATTATTATTTTTAATGCACCGGCTGTTTAAAAGGGCACCTGCTATTTTTATCTTTGGGTTCATATAATTGGATACAAGCAGATATAGAACAGAAATTTGCTACCCAGGGATGAGGCTTATTTTGAATATAAATTAATTATCAGGCCCACAAGGTTTAAATATATTGTAATGGAATTCAAGAATAATCAAATATGGACATCTGAAAACTTATTAAAGGGCAATGGTATTTCCATTATTATTTTGCTTTCATGGCCCGGGAGACATAGTGTACTCAATCAAGACAAGAAGATATGGTTGCCCATAAATACAGTAACACTTAACTATATGTATATTGTGGAAAGTGGAATCCTATTGTCAAGTCCCCTACGGTTTTACTGTCAACATGATCTATTAGACTTGTGGCTAAGAGAGTATAAAACCCATTCTACTTATTCTGTAACTTATTTTTAATGCAGTAGCCCAATTTAATAATGCACAAAAAAAGCAAAGAGGGAGTTAATACTTACCCGAAAAGAAATAATCAGTATTCTCTGAAAAAAGGATAGACAAGTAAATTGAAAATTTAGTAAAGCAAGAAAAATATGTATAAATCATGTTTTCATTTGTAAACCATGCTTTGTTTAATTTGTAATAGTGTTGAGATTTATTAAGTAGAAAATTATTCACTAATACATGCACGTACCAATATATTTAAAAAATGCTAGAAATATTGTACGATAGGGCCTTAAATATTTTCAAACACTTGCAGGATACTTGTTTTGTATTATTTCTAATGTAGTTTTTTGAGAAAGTGAAAATGAAAAGAAGGTTATTTCTAATCTGGGGTTGCTCAATTTTTTTTAGTAACATTTTAAGCACCATAACCACTACATGCTGTATTCTCCATGGTATCAGGAGTTCCCTGGAGAGCCAGAAACTCTCTAAACTAATCCATTGGGTGCAAGGCTTAGTTGATTGTTTGAGAGTGATAAGCTGATGCCCTCAGTTAATGAGCTAGCCATGACTGCAGGGCTAAGAAAAGGGCCAGCTAATAAACTTCTGACTCTCTGCAGGAAGTAGTGTAGACAGGAATCAGTGCCCAGCAGTCCACAGGCAGGAAGTCAAACAGATCTAAACACATTCTAAAGCACGCTGTAGTGGGTTTTATGCTTGGAGTGTTCATTTAAGGGTAATTTGTTAATATATGCTTTCACCTAACATCTGTCAAAGCAACCCAGAGATGTATGGAAGGGACTATCATCATATAAGCAAAGGCAACATAACATCCCTAAATGTAGTTTAATGGAGGACAGATGTAGCCAATTTGTTTTGCCTTAAAAGGGACACTATAGTCACCAGAACAACTACAGCTTAATGTAGTTGTTCTTGTGAGTATAGCCTGTCTCTGCAGGCATTATAATGTAAACACTGCCTCCAGTGGTAGTCACTCAGACAGCCCCTAGAGGTGTTTCCTGGGTCACGGTTGTTCAACATGGAGGCGCTGAACTTTCCTCATAGAGATGCATTGAGTCAGTGCAGCGCAGCGTTTTGCCATGAGTGCGCATCGGCCTCCCAATGCTTTCCCATAGGAAAGCATTTGATTGGCTGAGATTGGCAATTTTGATTATCTCAGCCAAGGGGGCAGAGCATTGGTTAAGCATGGGAGGGCCAGCACTGATAGACCCATGCAGAGCTGGAATAAAGGTAAGTTTTCTTTCGTTTTAAAGGGAAAGAGAGGTCCATTGGCAAACTTTTATTTTTAACACAATGGGCTCAGAAATAAAACACCTTTAACAAAATATGAGTATATAACTGCTAGTTTACATGTGTACAATACTGTGTATGTTTTGGAGATCTGCTAATAAAGGTTCATGCTACATTCCAAGAAAAATCTGAATATATCCATCTGACAAAATCTGAATATATCACATCTGACAATTTTTCTATGAAATGCCACCTGTTTTCTCCCTAACAGACAATCATATGATCTCTGAAATACTCCCCTCACTTGTTCTCTTGCAACATGACAGATGCTGCACACGGCTACTCACTAAAGTGAGAATTGTTGGGAATTAAAAGTAAATTTCAAATTTGAGGAAATAATGGCCGAACTGGAAAAACTCTTCAAGTCATGTATGCTTCCAGTTCAGCCACTTTTGCCTTAAATGTGACATTTTCTTTAAATTCCAGACAATTGTCACTTAAGTGAATAAACTTGTGAATAGATACAGGTGACTAAAGGACAATACAAATCAGGGATTTGTTTATTAAATAATGTTTTTTTTGGTGAGCTGATGGAAAGAAAACCTGCAAAAAATACAGCAAAATATCTGACTTGGATTGTTTTATATTTTTTATTTAGATATTTTGGTTTCATTTTGGGAGTTAATTGTTGACAACCCTCTTAGCTTACCTATTATGTAGTCACCAGAACAATCAATACTGATACACAAATCTTTAAATTATTCTATAGAAATGACTTAACCACTTCATTTTAATAAAGATGAGTAAAAATGTGTACATGCAGGAAAGCTTTATCTCATTAGAAAATTTACAGATCACATAAGCGCAGGAAAATATATACACATATAGTTGCCATTGGCAACCATTTGTGCTATATTTGCGACAAAGAGCATTGGTCATTTTTCCTTACTGAGCTGACTAAGGGAAGCAAAATTATAAAACATGCATCATTTTCTAAGTAATTAGAAGTGCTTCTCTGAATATTTGTAAAGAGATCTCACATAAAGACCTGTTCAATCCCAATGTACAGGTGACAGTATATGGAACACACAGCTAGTTACAGGAAATTCTTTTTGCGAATCATTTTGCACAAGGAATACATTTACATAATGTCCTTTAATTGTGTATTGGTCTCTCCATGTATATTCCTGTATAACACAATTACAAATCCTTTCATTAGTGCCAACAAGGATATTGCTATGCAGCCTATAAAATAATAATTTATTACGGTTCATTTTCACACTGCCTCTATGGGCACAGACGATTAAATTATGTACTCAGGAAGAGAACACTGTCTTTTTTGGATCGTCATTATCCTGATTGAATTTCTAGCTGCTGATCTATTACTTTATATGCACATGTATTTTTATACGCAAGAAACAGTAGATATACTTCACTGAGTCTAGCATTGAATCCGGCTCTAACTGGGAAGGGGGCCTGGCAAGCTAAAATAAGACTTGTTTACCGTTCACAATTTCTATTCTGCAGAATGGAACACGTAACAATACATTTATTTTGTAGGTTACATTGTAGAATGCAAAGAGATTGAAATGCATTGTATTTTGCCTAACAATCAGGCTTGCAGTACCAGATAAGTAGAGAGCTTTCTTCAAAACAGTACAAATAGCTGCTTAAACTTTTTTGGATGAGACGTGAAAATGCCGTAAAGCATGTCACAACAGTTAATTCTGCAGAGATAGGGCAAAACCAGGCAGGAATATATTGGGTTGAATTCGGCTTACCTGGAAATGGCTGTGCCAAAAAATGGGCATAAACCGTTTGCCTAGCAACTCCTAGTTTATTTTTAGCAACAAGAGTGTAATTTCCATTGTAATAATGCGTGGGTTTATTAAAGAGAAGGCAGCCTTCTGAGACATTGTCCTGTCCATAGTACTCTGTGCGTATGAAATCCACTTCTCTAAGAGTTTGGTTGTTATGGAACCAGGAGAGTTCTGGCTGCGGATTGCCACGGACCACAAATTCAATGCAGTGCTCAAGCCGAGATACTGGCTCTTTTAAACTCAGTATCTTGGGTGGATCTACAATTAAGGAAGCAGAAAAAGGAAAATTTCATTTGTAAAGCTTTAAATCCCTATAGCTTCTAGTAAAGCTGCATGTACTTATGGCTGATATATTCATGGCTGTACATAATATAAAAATATTATGCAAAGAACATTGAAAATCTATGTCAATACACCAAGCCCAATAAAATGAGACAATTCGTAGTGTGTTTACTGTGTGACTACAATCAAAAATCCATGGTCTCATATTCAATCTGCAGCGGAGAATTATTCAATTTTTGAAGACTCAATAAACGCTGCTATTTTTTGCAATATGAAACATATATAAAAACATGTATAAACAGTAACACTGAAATCAGGCTAGTCAAACATCACAAACCACTGTATCAAACCACTTCAGTACCAACAATGTGCCAACATATAACCACAAGAGACTGGCAGGATTGTTGAGAATTGTTAGAATTTCAAAGTGAATTTCAAATTTAAAGCCAAAATAGGTGACCTGGAAAAATTCTTTAAGTCAACCATTCATCCAGTTCAGTTTATTTTGTCTAAAAATGTTATTCACTTTGAATTGCTCACAATTCCTACTTTAGTAAAGAACCCTCTGGTTGTATTTTGCTTTATGGAAAACATTATTTTGTATTTTGATTTCAGTGATAATACGTAGCATATTACTTACATACACAATATTTTTGTTAATCAGGAAAACATGTAAAACATCATTTACCAAGTAATGAAGTTACAGATAAAAAACAATATTGAATATAAATTATGTTTTGAATTTGAAGTGTTGTCATTGTTCCTATTTATTCCCCATGCATATCGTCCCATATTTATTGTAGCCATTTTGCCTCTTTGGACATAGGCAGACACATTTATACATACAGTCAAAGAGACACATAGACACATAGACACTCTCTGTATACAGTGCCATAATAGAGATCCAACTTGCAGAATATTGTGTCTGGACTAAATAAAGTGAAATGGTCTCACTAAACCCAGACAGACCAACTCTCAATTTGTAGAGTCTGAATACATTCTGATTGGCCGATATGCAGTGCTTCTTCTGCAAGTCAGATCCCAAACACAGCACTCTGTTTTCCCTGCTCAAGTGTGTGCAGTTCGGTTCACAATTGTGGCTTTGAGCTGCCTACAACATTTTAGTGTACAATTTCAACAGTAAATTCCATTTACACAATTCTGGGGTTTTCGATCATAAATTTCATATTGTATATACAGAATCGATAACTAGGCAGGCAGGCAGGCAGACAGGCAGACAGACAGAATGAGCAATGGTCATTGGCAACTACTAGCCTTTTAGATAGAGATGGGTAGATACAGACAGACAGATCTCTAATTTTTAATTGTTTAAGTTCTGCTAGTGAGAAGCAGGTGAGATAAGCCACGTGAAATCATATAGCTTGCATAGCAAGCTGGACAAGGGTACTGCCTAAAAAGTATTACTGAATGAGAGAACAGGAGGTGGTCTTTACAGAAGTGGAGAGAATGTGAAGAGGCTGCAAAGTCATTATTTGCCTAGGTCATCTTTAGAGCACACATGATTTATATATTTTGCTATGAATCCATTTTTTTTATTATTAAACTTACAGTGAACAGTTAGCGGCACACTTGCATTGGTCATTCCCACGACATTCTCAGCAATGCAGGTCAATGTGAGGCCATTATCCTCGCCTGAAACATTGACGAGGGTCAGGTTAACGGAATGAACGCTGGTCCAGTTGACGTTGGTCTGAAAACACAATAGTCATTTCAGAGACAGAATTATCTGAAACATGCGAGAAATTGTTAAAAATTGAACAAAGCAAATATGAAATGAATGCCGTGAAGCTATCTGGATATAGGAACAAAAGCAGCTTTCATTATGATCAAGGACATTCTCAGGAGGGAGAAGAGAATTCAATTCTACAAATGTCTTTTTTTGCATCTACTTTTTTTATTTTTTACAATGTTAACTGTATTGTTATCTCTATAATTGTCAGAATAGAGTCCAATTATAATGTAATTTCCAACTTAATAATAAAGCATATTATAATTTGTGGCTTCAAATTTCTTTAATCAATCAATGCATTCTAAAAAAAAACATCAAATGAAAACATTTATAAAACAGATCAAAAGGGAATATTAAAATTAGTTGCTTAGATTTACTCCATGTAAAACAGCAATTTAGGATTAATTGTGTTGGAAGACATAGGGATCAATTTGATGCCTTTATTTGTAACATTTATGTGTAATATTTTACAGATTAATGCTTGGAACAGTTTACTCTTTATATTATATATACTAACACTTTACATTTGTGCTATTTTGCATTTTACATTTATAAGCAGAGCAACATTTTCTGATGGAAAGAGTACCTGTTTGTGATTGGTATAATTTTTTGACAAATCAATAATGCTTTTTAGGCGTTATGAACAGAAAATTGTACCCTCTTCAAAATGTTGGTGTTTAGCAAAGCTCCATATGCCTCTTTATTCTATTGCAGGGTTATTTGCTAAAGTGAGATTTGTTTGACAATTCAAAGTAAATGTCAAATTCAAAATACAGTTAGAACAAATTTAAACCGTTTTATAATTTTTTTCCAGTTTATTTATTAACGTTAATAATTAATATTAACATTATTCTAAGTGTATTTGAATATTAATATATATACATATATATATATTAATAATGATTTATGTATGTGTATGTGTACATAAAAGTACTTAGTTCATATATAGATAGATAGATAGATAGATAGATAGATAGATAGATAGATAGATAGATAGATAGATATATGATTTAAGTACTTTTATTTACATTTTTAAACTCTTTTTTAACTTCTTAAACTTTTGTGTGTCAGGAACATTCGGGGATCCTATACGCAAAATGTACATGCATAATGTAAATACTAGTAATGTATACCGGACCTTAGGATGGCTGGACTAACACTAAACACACAAAGAATAGTCAAATAGCGAGCCATGGTCAGGGGTACCAGAGATCAGGATCAACGATAATGCAATAGCCGAGGTCAAAGGAACACAGAAGGAGGAATAGTCAAACGAAGCCAAAGTCAGAATACAAGAATACCAATATGGAATTTGCGCTCTTGAGCCAAACAAGAACCACAGTCTCTCCCTGGTTTCTCTTTAAATACCGTGTTCACTTACATAGGCATCAGCGCCCCCAAAATGTTCTCGTTCGAACACCTTGGCAGGCCGTGGTGTTCTTAGTATCATGACATCGGCTCATTAGCCACGTCATAAAAGGAGGCATGAGAATCGCTAGGGACAAGCTGATACTTAGTAGGAGTGTCCCCAGTATCCTGTAATGAGAGGACGCGATCACATTTTCCGGGAGGGTATGCCTGAGCTCCCATGCAGACCCCAGGATCATGATCACAGGTGGGGGATTGCCAGGGATCAGGTAAGTTCCGATGTATTATATGATGTAACAGGTACGTCCGCGGTCGTTACCGACCATTTTTTGGTGGACGTACCTGGTACGTCACCTGTCACTAAGGGGATAAATTCACAGTAATTCTTACTTTAGTGGATTACCCTGATAGTTTGTCTGATATGCAATTAAAATGAAACCTACATTAAAATGATGAAAATAATATTTAGTCTAAATATCACTTTTTGTAAAATATTATAATAATAAATATATTAAAATACTTAAAGGACCACCATAGTGGCAGGAAAACAAACTTGCCACAAGCGCATTCAAACCACCCATAGGAAAGCATTACTCAATGCTTTCCTATGGACGTTCTGCGTGCTCAATGCGATTTTCGCATTGAGCGTCGCGGAAGCGCCTCTAGCGGCTGTCACGAACACAGTCACTAGAGGCTGGATTAACCCTGCAATGTAAACATTGCAGTTTCTATGAAACTGCTATGTTTACAGCTGCAGGGTTAAAACCTGGTGGACCTGGCACCCAGTTCACTTAATTGAGCTGAAGTGGTCTGGGTGACTATAGTAGTGCTTTAATGTCTCTTTTCAGGAAGTATTACTTTACTGAGAGGGTAGTGGATGCATGGAATAGCCTTCCAGCTGAAGTGGTAGAGGTTAACACAGTGAAGGAGTTTAAGCATGCGTGGGATAGGCATAAGGCTATCCTAACTATAAGATAAGGCCAGGGACTAGTAAAAGTATTTCAAAAAATTGGGCAGACTAGATGGGCTGAATTGTTCTTATTTGCTGTAACATTCTATGTTTCTATGCTTCTAAACTCCAAGATACATAACTCCAACTAGCAGAGAACTTTATGTTGCTGATTATGGCCATATGACACCGAAAAATGTACATGCATGATCCGATGTTAATTTATACTCGTGATGAATATTAGTCAAGTTTGACTGTAGTAAAAATATATTTTCACATTTCCATCATATTAGTAGGGTCCTCATCAACCTATTGTTCCTGTAACAATTTGTTATCGTCTTATCTATTGTTAAAATATAAATGCCATTAATAATAATAAGAATATTGTCAGTGAACTGACCTCACAAAAAGATGAGATTCACTGTGAATTCATGTACATAATTTTGCCGGACAGGTGATATTTGCAAACCACTGCTCACCCTTATGGTACAAAAAGGCTTAATTTATGCTCATATTTACTACCCATTGCATCTTAATTAGTACATGACTTTGGTACTATTGCTATATGGACATTAAAGTGAGCTTAAATAGCATCTGGCTGTTCTAGAAAAGAGACCAGTGATGTACTAAGGGGACAAGAAAGAAGAAAGGTAATCTGTAAAGCGATCAGTGATGGTTTTTAGCGTAATTCATCTAGACCAGCTGGCACTGTGAGAAAAGTGACCTTTTCATACTTGCTTTCACTAAAGGGGTTAGACAAGGTCCCTCACCCCTATAAAATATAAATATGGGATCAAAATTCAGCTCACTGCACAATCACACAGATAAGCAACTCTTTGCAAAATGTGCATACCAAATATGGCCTGGAGTTAAAAGAAAAAATAAATAAAAAATGTTTGGAGCTCAGTCCAGGTTATACCACTTACTGTTCTGCATACATTCTAATATATTAACATGAAAAGAACATATATCAAGTTTGCTATAGTTATAATAAGATAGCTCTTAGCATTAAAAATACTGAAAAAAAAATAAACCTTTTGAACCTTTCAAAGAAACAGTCTCTAAACACTTACATAACATCCAGCAAAGGCATTTTAGTTGCTAATAGTCAACATTTTATTATTTTAACATTTGAGTAGTTTTTTTATAATTCCTATCCAATCATATCATTCGAGAGCAATTTAACCGCTTCTTAAGTGCAATTTAACTGCTTGCGGTAAGAGTGCGCCAAAGGCACATAACAATTTTATGTAGGTGACATTATTTATGGTGTCTGGAATGTTCCTTTAATGAATGGGCCGGAAGTAATCAAGCCAATCAGTTATGAAATTCCAATTAATTTTGTTATTGTATTTTCCATTATAGAAACGCCTCCAAGCACCGTATGCATTAGCCCCCAGCTGCCTCCCAGGCCAATTTGTCAAATAATTGTATCTATTGCGCTATTGTAATGCCACCAAATATACTGAATTGCAGAAAAATAAAAATATTATCTTATTTTCACATCATGCTGAAGCCAACTTGCACAGTATAGCTACCCAGATGATTTTGGTTTATATTTGTTCAAATCAGAGAGGTTTCTGAGTCTTGAGCAGTCTACCACCATATATGGAATAAATAGGTTTTTTTTTATTTTATTTTTGATTATAGCTCACATCTATACTGTATGTTTCTAGTAATCTGTTTGTCATATATTTGTAAATTTAATGATTTGCTGATTTAAAAAAATGGTTTCACGTGACATGATTCTTTTTAAAGAAAAATGGGCAAAGATAATAGTGTTATTGTTGGAAGGAGAAACCTTACTGCATTATTTCCACAAAGACTTAGAAATTATTAATTAATTAATTCATATGTGTGATTGACACTTCTTTCTTACCTGATGGGTGGTTATTGAATGGAGATTCGTGACAATCCAGTCCACATCTGGAAGTGGCGAACCAGATCCATTACAGGTAAGCACTGCGTTTTTTCCTTCTTGAACAATCAAGCTGCTGTGGCTGACACTGATCTCTGGAGGGTCTAAACAGAGTGTCATGGCTTTAGCGAAAAAAGAGAAATCAGCGCCACATTATATTATCCCATCTTCAGGAAAATATGATCTGCTTGGAGTTCAGTAGTTCAAACAATCCTCTGAAAATCTGATTACTGCTAGATACAGCTTCATTTTATCCTTCAAAAGGTTTCTTAAGTACTACATCTGCACCTAGCTTAATTCTCAAGAGACAATTTAGTGATTACATTACATTGCCCTAATAGATACTATTTTTAATCTTGAAAACCTTTTCTGATAGGAGCTGGGGGGGGGGGGAATCATAGTTGCAACAATGTGATCGACAGTGTAATAGCTTCAGGGTTTAAGCCTAAAGATGTCAGAAGGAATATATTAAAATAAAGGACTTACATCTATAGCTCACCGTGCGACATAAAAAAGTACTCGAGAATAGAGGATCAAGTTGAGGTTTTACATTTTTTGCAAACAAAGCAATAAATAGTTTTACTAAGCTGATTACATTTATCACATATTCTCAACACCTGTTGGCAGGAGAAGAATAAAAACTGATTGACAATGAGAATTATTTATCTCGATAGCAGAAGCTAATCCTTTTGCCAGAGAGGGTGGCTGGGAATACATTATGATCCTCAGTGCCACGTAGAATTTTGCTGACATAATTCATATCTTTACTGTTCCTGTAAATTAAGACGGACTTATTTTTTGTGATATGATGGCAAAGTTTGGAGGAGGAATGGAGATCTTATTCACATCACTGACTGATATAAGCCTTTTACAGTTATTTACAATACAATTTCAATTTTACTTCATTAAATTATTGGAGTCTTACTGTATGTTCTGTTATCTGTTCATGTTATCTGAAGCAATCGCTAAAGATTAAATCAGTTGTTTGAAAGGACACAAGGTTGCATCGCATAATCACAGCTTACAACTGGGTAAAGTAAAGTACCACCATATATGGAATAAATAGTTTTTATTTTTTTTATTTTTATTATAGCTCACATCTTTACTGTATGTTTTTAGTAATCTGTTTGTCATAAATTTGTAAATTTAGTAAAAGTAAAGCCTAACACCTTTGTTTCTAAACACTGGGATGATGACACCTACAATTGAGTTTCCATGTTATGTCAGTGGGACATCACTGTTAAAGCCCATCATATTCATCAGCTCACTGGCAGCTGCTAAATAAATTAAATACTGGCTTCAGAATTGTAGTACAGATTTTTCTGGCACGGGGAAGTGTTTCATATATATATATATTAAGTTTGCTATTAAATCAAAGCTGTAGGACAGGTATGACAGGTAATATGGGTGGTTTTAAACTTGAAGATTAGGCCTAGTATATCTTATACACTTTGGTTTCCTGTCTTAAAATAAATGCATACTATTTATTTTAAGATGCAAACATTATGTTATAAAAAGGGGAGAACCACTGATTTTCATGACAATCACTTTTAGAAATCAGCAGCATAATTGCCATGTGTATGTATCAGTGTAGTGTTTTGGTGGACGATGCATGTGTATTAGAGGCTGGCTATTATTAAAGGGACACCATAGTCACCAGAACCACTACAGCTTAGAGTTTTATGATCTTAGACATGGATCTCAGCCATTGAGGCAGAGCCATGTGGGGCCAGTTGTGGTGAGCCCAGCGTGGTGTTGGAAAAAGGTGAGTTTAAACACCTGTTTACTACAAAGGGAAGGGGGGAGGGGGTGGACACCTAAATAGTTATTTTAACACTATAGTGTCAGAAATATATGTTTGCGATTCTGACACTATAGTGTTCCTTTAAGTAAAACACATAATTACCATTAGAATGAATATAAGAAAACCGACTTGTTTATAGATTTTATCATAAATAACAGGGGTATAAAGAAACATCCATAACAAGCATCTCAAGCTCCAGTCTCCCAGATGAAGAACTATAACTCCAATGATTCTCTGTGTATCTATTTAAGACATTCAAAGAATTCTGAGAGTTGTAGGCTATCAACACTTGGGGGTTTGGGGAGGAGGCGGGGTAGATTGTGAGATCTCTGTTCTACAGCTATTACTAGGTTAAAGCAATATAGATTAACAAAATACATGCTAGTTCATATTCTCAATGACTACAGATTCCACTAAATACAAACGATAAAGAGGTACATTTGTTAATTGGGAATAGAAATATATCTTCGAGCTTAGGATATGAGTTTAAGTTCCCGGCAAACTTTTCTCTCATCTTCAAATGTTCAAAATTAACATTCTAAAGTTTTTTAAACAGCTGCAGGGACAGGCAGAATGGCACGGCTCGTAGTCCCATTATATTTTTCTATTAAGCCACAACCATAGTTATGTTGTATATGTTAATTGAAATAAACCTACAGCAACTATAGGTGAAATGTGGAGGTTTAACATCAAACTGTGAATAGAAAATAAGCTTGCAAGATTTAAATAAAATAACCAAATTAGTAAAAAGCTAAAATTCAGCAGGATTAGAGGTTATTTACAGCTAATAACCTAATGACCTAATAATTGCAAACTGACTGTCAGTTCACCGCAACTTGCTCTTTAGTGAATAAACCTCTTAGCAAATGATTTGCTAAAGCAGAAATTCTAGATCTAGAAGCAGAGTGCCTTATACATTAAAGCAGATTCTACATTAATCATTTTGACATAACTGTACCACTTCTATTTTAAATAATGTTATTCTTTTATTTAAAATTTAGTCTTTTGTTCATCTGGGCACCAAGGTATTAACTTAAAGGGAAAATTCACATATATGTTCTTAGAATTCTTCTGTTACATCTTTTATATCTTTGTCGTTTCCCATCAGCCATCACTCACAGCAGCTGACGAGTATATGTATCTCTTAAAAAGCAGTACATGGCTATAGAACCTCATTACCCATAGGCAAAAAGAGCATACATAAATAACGTGGCTCTGGCCACTGTCATACTGTAGAATAAAAGATGTTGGCATGAAAAGGTAAACTTTTAATTAACAATCTCTACCTACTACCTATCAACATGCCATATTTTCTTTGTACTGTCTTTACTAAGTATAGCTGAAATTATTCCTGTGTCCTGCAGTTTTTGCCTTAACATATATTTATTTGTATTTCTGTTCATTCTACTTAATTAAAAACACCTCATAAACATCCTTCTCATCCCTAGCCAGCTTGAGTATTTATCATTGTGTCCTAACACTTTTTTATATAGGTTAATGTGCGTGGTAAGAAATGCATTCATTTGTGAATTAATTTATTATCATCTGTGAGACAAATAGCACTTTTGAATACCTACCACACTGTGAAATGTTCATTTCTCGTAAGGGTATCAAATTTCCCTCCACGTTCATGCAGTTGAGTTGCTGACTCCTCAAGTTAGCCTCATTTTTTGCCTGTCCAAGTTGAATCCAGCGAATATCACAACTGCAATTAAAGTGATTTCTTTCTATTCTCCTAGAGCCAAAATAAAATAAAATATTTTATCAACATTTCCAAGTGTTATATTTATATACTAAGCTGAGCTAATTACTAAACATTGGTTAGGGGTGAGGTGAAATGCTGGCATGCAGAGTTGTGTCTTCTAGGACTGGATCCCACAATACTGAGGTTTGACAATGTTTTTCAACTTCTACATTTACCAATTCACAATCTCACCGGCACAGTAGTGTGAATCCAGAACACAGAGATTGATTTACTAAACCTATGAACTGTTGTAAGTTAAAAACTAAATGACAAAAGTTAAGGCAAAAATTACCCAAACTGGAAAACCATTGCAAACTTTCTATATTGCTAACTCATATATTTTGGTCTGAATTTTTAAAATTCATGACAACTCACAGTCTAGTCGCAAGGGTGAACAACCTTCAGCATTTCAGATGTTGTGGATTACATCTCCCCTGATGCGTTTCCAGCATTATGGCTGTAAACGCATTATGGGAGATGTAGTCCATGATATCTGGAGTGCCAAAGGTTGCCTACCTACCCCTGGTTTAGTGAATAAACTCTGTGCGTAGACTCACATACTACAAGTCCTTCTGCAGATGTTCTGCAGAAATAACACATTAGATTACTTTACATACTATATTGCATAATGTAAATAAATACTGTTTATAATGAATTATCAACATACCTTAATTTTGATTAATTTGCCTTTGAAAGCTAACTTAGCAACCGGTTACAGAAAGTGCCATGTGTATTATTAATTGAACGGCGTACAGCTGAGCTGTTATGGAAGCCAAGTCCAGAATGGTCTTTCTATGATGACGCTATGCCCCAAGGGTAGAGAAATGGCTTCTATTTCTATCTCTAATCAGTGATAAAGCAATGTGGAAAGCTTTAACTCTGAACTACTGTAAGCAATAACGTGGATAAAATACTATCTTACATTTTCTGTTGATAATTAATGAAGACTGCATTAATAATGAAAGACCAGTGTGCTTAAGGGCTAAATTTACTAACAACCTGCATTAGTGCCAATGATGTAACTTGTCTTAATCGAAAGACACATGGGATGTCTGAGCACAAATTAACTTATGCCATTTACTAGATCCATTTAACACCACAAACCTGCTTCTTCTTCTTTTTTGTTGTTGTTAGTATGGTTTATTTATACATTTGCTTGATTATTTATTAATGCACATTTCACTCTCCTATTTTGGGCAATGTTTATGGGAAGAGATGCAGCTATTTGTGAATGTGCATCTTTCTTTAAAAATGCACATCTATTTGGAAAAATCTGGGTCTACAATTTTGCTCTTGAACATCTAGTACTGTCCTATATTATAAAATAGGACACGGGGAAGAATAATTTGCTACATTTTAGCTGCTATGTATTACGGTATGCTCAGAATTTGGCACTTGCTGGGTTTGCTGCAAAGATCCAGGTCTAACAACTCATTACCAAGCCTGCTTTCTTCAATGACAGAGCACCATTTAGCTCTTTGAATTCTCCATCAAGCTTCAATCAGTTCGTAGCATGCTATCCCCAATTACACAAGAATGCCACCTATTTTAAGGTAACTGTCCTGAATTCAGGTATTATGCCATGGAAGATATTCTTCTCACAATCCTCATTGCTAAATATACCATCAAAATCCCTACTGATACCCATATGCAATGTAAATCTTACCATTTCTACTTATATAGTGTATGTGGCAAATAATGGTATTTCTTCTTTTACTCTAATATGCCAGGCTCTGTCTGAAATACCACAAGATAACCTATACCATAAATCCTCTATTGTTTATGGATTGACCTTAAGCCTTCAAGAGTGCTGTGCAAAACCTATTAGTGATGCTACCATAGCGTCTGTCCACTTACCATTACTGATTGTCAATATTTAATGTGGATAAATGTGTATATAAATAAGACAATAACTGTTTTATAGCAAACATGGCTTTTATAATAAATACAAATAGATATGTGTTTTTTTTCTTTCTGTAAATAATTATGGTGTGTGTCATTCAGTGCTCCTTTATGTGCACAACTGTATATGTCCATGTAATGTACGTTTTTTGTTCACATCACTCCTCTACTCCAATTATCTTACTGATGAAATATTATTCTTAATATGTGCCCATCGTCAGAATTCTATTTTGTTTTATTTTCACTTTGTACTATATACCCTCTTAATATGTCAGATTAACTCATTTCATATGTCTATGTTGGTGTTCCTGAGTGCAAGTGCAATGTCAGTATGTGGGTATGTTTGTGTCCTGTGCTCCTGTTTGAACACAACATCAGAATGTGTGTATTGTGGTATTCCTGCATTGATTTGCAGTATTACTGCACATGGGTGCACTGCCAGCATGTGTGGATGTTAGTGTTCTATGTACTATGGTTAGAGCAATGTTAGAATGTGTGTAATGTCAATTTGTGGTTATGTTAGCTTTTGTGTATTTTGTTTTTGTGTGTGTGTATGTGCAATGTTTAGGCAAATATATAGATAATGAGCCCCATGACTATTGTAAAGAACAGCTGTGGAATGTAATCCCTACTGTGTTCAGCTGGAGCTTTAATGGATTACTAGGCATTTATCCTGGATTATGGATTATCCTGCCAGTTAACAATCCTTGATCACCCTTTATTATCTCACCCTAGCCCAACTTAACTGTTATGTAATAACTTTTCCAAGCCCCTAGTTATTTATCCTATGGCTCCCCACAATAATCTCTGTATCCTTCCATATGTTCTGTAACTGATCAATAAATGTCCACAGCAGCACTGTGGCTTACATTTTGGCCTCAGTACTCTCCATGACTAGTGGTAATGCTATTAGGGATATGACATAACATCAACTCCTATCCTGTTACATTATTCTGCTACTGGCTGGACAAAGTACCATGACTTAGAGGAAAGGAACAGCACTGCACTGGGCCCTGCATACTCAACACTTATCCATGATACAAGAAAGCTCGTTGGTGGCTAGAAGGATAGAAGTGGACAGCCAGCTGGGATGCATTAGGGCCAAACATCCATTAAGCAGAGTAGACATCTGCCCACAAGTGCATGCCTGATGGAGGCATCTACTCTGACTGTTAAACTTCCCCTTCTTACATCCTGTGATATGTCTGCTGCTTGTTGACTAAAAGAGAATCTGCTGGAATCTGCTAATGCTATTCAGTATGAAGAAGCCTGATCTGTACCTTGCCCCATCACCTCGGAAGGAACACAGCATCTCTTGGTGGGACAGGGAAGTGTACTAGACAGGAGAAGGGACTAACTGTGGCCATAATGGCTAACTCAGAAATGAAAGGTTCATATATACACACACACTATTACATATACTGCTCCCCAAAATGTAGACACACTGCTTCCCACACTACCTGCAGTCTACACACACTACTTTACACAATGCTGCACACACTGCTACTACCCACACTTGTACACATACACTGCTACCCACAGTCTTAAAAACACACATATACTGATAGACACACTTTCCACACACACAGCTAAACACACACTAATACACATGCTGCTATCACAAACTGCTGCACAAGCACACACTGACACATACATATACAGCTCAGATATTAACTCAGTCATGTACACACACTGTAAAATATGCTCACGCTCTACGCACACGTATACATACACATGTACTCTATATGTGAGCATGTATTCAACTATTGTTATTATGTTTAAAAGGCCAACTTGTTTATTATTGATTTAAAAGAGGGGGAGGAGACTGGAGGCCCTTATGAATTATTTGTATATAGACACTCATTAAGTAAATCTGGCCCTGGCCACATTCTGCTTGCCAGTCAGTTGTGATGTTCTCTGAACCAGAGTTGGGCTATTGCAGGAAGGCAAAGACCCCTTACTTGATTGCCAGAATATGATCATACAAGTTCCACACACCTAGGTCTAAAAATGCTTATTACAAAATGCTACATTTAAGGTGAAAATATACATATTTTATATAAATATAAGAAAAAATTAAATAATTTCCCTGTTTTGGCAAAAATATTCAGTACAACATAAATTAAAAAAACCTGACAGGCTTCAAAACTAATATCTCGTGAATAAGATACTTGAAATAGTGGAGTTGAAGCAACAGTGTGCAGATTGTACAAAAATGTTACAAAGACAACAGCATGTTGTCATGTAAGAGTACATTATATTGAAATAGATGGAGAAAAAATATAGGGGGTTGCTGAATGGGGGAATGTAAAGTATTGTGAGAAGGAAGAGGGATGGCATGTGCTAAAGATTATGAGACTTTAGAAATCAGGCTAGAAATATTATCCCAGAGCAGGATTATCCATAATGCAGCATTGGTTACCGCCTAAGGCCTAGGCTGAGATAGGGGCCAGGCGTGCCTGGAGATCCAACTCTGGGAAGGAAGATCAATATCTTTCCCTGTTGGCCCCTGCCCCTCACCTGCTCAAGGGAGCTTTGTAGCTTGTGGCTCTATTGGATGCATTCATTTCAAGAGCTCCCACATAATCTCCTGGTACTTCTCAATGACTGTAGGCACCCTCAACCTTCCCCCTCTACATATAGCAATCAGCCTTTTCCAAACACATAATACTCAGCCAATACACACACTCTCACATAGAAAATAGTCAGCTTCCCCTACATACAAACATCACTCAGCCAGACACACACACAGACACAAAAAAATACTCCAAGATTCAAATTAATTGTTAAAAAAAAGTCCAGGGCTTTTGGAGGGGGGCTCAATCTGGATTCATGGCTAGGCCCCTGGGCAACCATAATCTGTCTTTGTTATCTCCTCAGTATTTCTATAAAGGGTGTTGAAATAAATTAAAAATTATAATTACGCAATTTATCTTTTTTTTTTCAATTTTACATGATTTAAATTTTATGTTTCTCTGAGTAGTAATATATACACACAATTGCTGTTTTAATTTTACTTTTATATGCTACCTCTGCATCCCATGTTCCAAACATTCTTTTTGATAATATGTTTAAAACAACAAAAAAAAAGCTAAAGAAAGAGGTTAAATAATTACTGCCTGTATCTGTGATATGGTATGTAAACAATGCAGCAAATGCATAATTACCAGTCCCGGGGTAAACATTTATACGTGCAGCAATCAACAGGAACATAATCCAGGTTCCAATGGTAATTGCTCTTCATTTAGAATAGGACTCAGAATTGATTATATACTATATAATACAAATGTATTCAGCACTTAGGGCAATTTTTGCCTTTGTGCTAAGAGTCACCTGGCCGACAGCAGATACAATAAACATTTGAAGAATGTATCTGTAAATTAGGATTCATATACCATGAAAATGCTGTGTTTTACTGAGTCTTTAGATTTTCTGGAAATAAAAAGCACACCTTTCAATTCACCCAAGGTGTGATAGATGTTTAAGGATTACATGGCTTTCTAAACCTTATCCCCTTTTGCTCAGGTACTGTTGAACAGGGCACATATAACGCCAAAACATATAGTAATAATATGTCCTAGAACCAAGAAAACAGCCTACTTAGCACTACCTATTCACACAATAAAATACAGTTATTGAATGAAAATTCTTAATTGTTATCCCATTCAGTCAGCCCAGACCCCATAGCCAATCTCCAGATGTTACAGCATTATGGATGTAAGAGCATTATGGGTGATGTAGTCCACAACATCTGGAGTGTGTAAGTTTGTCTACCCCTGCCATACTGCATTATTTTTTAATTCTGTGCTACATTTTCACTGATTGTACTAAATGTAATGTTCATGTAATGTACTAAAGTAATTCACGGCAATAAAGCATCAAGTACTCTCCTACACTTCAAAAGATTTTAGAAATCCATGGCAATAGAAAAGGCGCCTATGCTATTCTGTAATAAAAATGCACCAAGATTCTCTTTTAGAAAAAAAAAGTTACTTAACTCTGACATAACAACAGAACATGTCCCAGTTCTCCCATATTATAGAACATGTTCCAGAATTCTCATACAATACTGATAAAAAAGTTTCTGTATAATAGAGAGCTTCTGGCACTCTGATATACTAATGAAAAAAATATGTGGCACACTCTCTTATACTGTCTATTATTTATACACATATTGCCACTTGTGTATACACAGAAACACCATCTCATCTCCTGCTGAAATCAATGCCACTTCTTTCATTGAGTAAAGAGCTTCCCCCAGTAACTGCATACATATAAACTAAGAAAATATTTTAACAAACATGCACAGTATATTGTAGGTTTGGGCATCGAGAATCCCACATAATTACACGGAGTTAGTTCACCCAACTCAACATCGCAAAACATGGGGATGGGATGGAGTAAAATGATAATGGGGCTTGATGATAGCATGCACTCTCTAAAATGTGACTAGTCAATCTTGTACACATGCACACCTGGCTCACTGTCAGCCCTTGCTGCCAGGTCTCCTTAGGCTGCCCATGTGCACAGCACTGTACTGAAATATGTTTTGTTTCCTAAGCTTAGAACAAACTCTTTTAATAATTAACCTGCACTGCAGAGAGCCAAACAAAGACACTAGGACACCAGTTGGGAGGTATATAACCCTTTCATCATCATGCACAATGAAAAAAAGTGCCTGTTTCTGACCCATCCTATCACTTATTAAAGAGGAACTGTAAACCACCCCTCCTCTAAAAAGAAGTATTTCATAAAGATGAAATCTTTATAAAATGCTCACATTGGTAATTTTGTATTTTTTCTGAAATTCCAACCCATTTAAAAGATATACAAAGTCAAAGTAGGGATTACATTGCTTTGGTATTATTTCCTTTGCTTGACAAAAGGCAGAGCATTGTCATTTCCCCCATCTGTCATTAGTGGAGGATCCTGCAGTCAGGAACTGAAGAGGAATGTCAGAAAGTGTATGGTGGCAGCCATAAGGGACAGGTTCAGGTAAGTATAACTCAACTTCCTTTGCACCCCGCGCCCAATGGACACCCAATTGCAAAGTCAACATTGAAGGGTATTTTGCAAACTATGGCTTAGATACTTTAAGCATTCAATTATTTGTCACAGTCCATAACCATCTATAAAAGATGCAAATAGAGAAAGAAAATATATGTCATTGTTTATGCAGTGTTATCTCCACTAACCCACCCAAAATCACTTTTAGGTGACTGTGATCCAGACCACGTTTCATTGCATGCCAGTGATTCAACTTGTACTTGTTAAATACTCCTAAAAATAGCACTTGTGAAACCTATTTTTTTTTGTTGTTTTGCTAAATATTTAAATGTCTTGTGATAAAGTAGTTTGACATCAAATAAGTTAGAAAAATAATAATAAACTAGAACCATGTAGATCTAAGTAACAATTTTTTATTCATGATCACAGAGGTATTTTGTGTACGGTACATACGCTAGGATGTCCAAGAAATGAAATGTATCAAAATATATTGTATCTATAATACAATCGCATAAACTAAAGTCGCAATATGAATTGCAAATACTTCTTGCCCAGGGTCCTGACAGAAATCAAATTTTGCTCATTTAGTTACCACACCAAAACAGATGAATATAAAGTAGTAGGGCATATTCTAGCGGACGTAAATGTCATCAGACAATGATGACTTGAGTTCTGGAAGGAATGCCCCTGAGCTTTCCATTCCATTTTCACTGAGCTGGAATGAAGTGATGTTTACCAACCGGATACAAAACAGAAATGTCTGTGAGTATACCATATAATATATACAAAATCTTGACAAGTAATTTCAGCGTGTCAGTTGTCCTACTCTTTACACATTTATTTAAAAGTCCTGCACAATAAAAGTGTGCTTGTGGTCCATCATACAAGATGACAGCCCTTGAGAAATCTGAGGCATCATTGAAAAGATTCTCTCGTCGGTGCTAAATAATGTATTATTATTCTATTTCCTAAACATGGTGATCTCCACGGTTCTACTGGACATTATTCTTCCTGGGTACCATGGTGACTATCTCATATTGAGGCAAGTAATCAGCAAAGGAAAATCATTTATAAACATGCCCACGAGCATGACTAAAAGAATGAAAAGGGTTTTTTTTTTTAAATAAGTGTGTCACTTTCACTTAATCAAAAGGTTAATATGTTTGTAGATACATAGAGGTGGTGAATCAAAATATTATTATCATATTTTTTTTTTCCAATGAGGTACAGATGACATCTCTATGGTCTTGGCAGACATTATTCTTTGTGGGTGCCATTATGATTGTCTCACGTTAAGACTATAGAAAATAATCATAAAATAGACAGAAAGGGAGAAAAATCAACAAATATGAACTTGAATAAAGTTAATATAAGGAAAAAAAATCCCATGTATCACTGTGTATCAAACTAAAATGGTTAATAGGCTCTTGGTAATACGGTAAAATAAAGGCACACACTCATCAATGAGATTAGAAATAGTCTATTAAGTTACATTTTTATAATAATCAACAAGCAGGAGGAAAATATTATGCATTCTATTAAAGCAGTCACGGTTCTTTTATCAAAATGGATCAATACTGCTGCCTAGGTGTCATTTAATTGTAATAGCTCTCTCTCTGTTAGCTAATTTTATGTAGGAATTCATTTGATATTTGAGTGGCATCATCTGTAGATTCCTGATACAAAATGTTGTGGTAGCAAATTCAACATCATAACAGTTTTTACGGACAAAAGGAGGATGATACTTATCATACACTGGATATGTCATGTCCTCTAACCTTACACATTGTACTGACATGTTTTTAGCACACATACATTTAAAATTACATATCAATACTATGATTTTAAATAAGAGCAAATTCAAAACATTGAGGTATCTTGCCTGTGACTTTAGCCCAATTGAAAATTGCTCCAGTTACACATAGAAACATAGAAACATAGAATGTGACGGCAGATAAGAACCATTCGGCCCATCTAGTCTGCCCAATTTTCTAAATACTTTCATTAGTCCCTGGCCTTATCTTATAGTTAGGATAGCCTTATGCCTATCCCACGCATGCTTAAACTCTTTACTGTGTTAACCTCTACCACTTCAGCTGGAAGGCTATTCCATGCATCCACTACCCTCTCAGTAAAGTAATACTTCCTGATATTATTTTTAAACCTTTGTCCCTCTAATTTAAGACTATGTCCTCTTGTTGTGGTAGTTTTTCTTCTTTTAAATATAGTCTCCTCCTTTACTGTGTTGATTCCCTTTATATATTTAAATGTTTCTATCATATCCCCCCTGTCTCGTCTTTCCTCCAAGCTATACATGTTAAGATCCTTTAACCTTTCCATTAGAACAACTGTCTATAAACAGTAATACTTGTCAATCATTGACTTGTTTGATAACATACATTGGAAAAAATAAGAATAGATCACGCACACACATATAAATATATGTGTGTGTGTGAGATCTATTCTGATCTATACTATATATATATATAGTATAAGGAGTAAGAAAATAAAGTAACAATAAACTATCCTTATACAGGGTGGGCCAAATTTCATAGTAGGGTTTGAGGAGTCAATAACTTTTTATTATTGGTGAACCAATGTCACTGATATTACATACAATGAATGCTTAACTTATGGAGTTTTATTTGACTAGATATGGAATATTACATCTTTTAACTGAGCACTTTTTCCCACTACTCACAGTTCAGGAGTTTGGGATTAAAGGTTGGTTGATATATTTATTCCACTATGAGTTTATCTGTAAACCACTAATGTGGTACAATAGACTACTTATTAGATCGCTGTCCATATTTACAAGCTTATCTTTTAAATATAGTATTATAATTTATAGTGTCTTCTCTAAAGGATATTTATTCCTATTAGCACCTTTGTCCATACACTGAAGTTCTTCTCTCTTCTGTACATTTATTTTTATCTATATATGATGGTTTTTCTTGTATTCATGTAATACAGTCTTTATAATTTTTAATGAAGCTTTTATAATGTTAAATGTAACTTTTAAAGCTTACAGCATTTAAAATATTTTTCTTTCACATTGAACCTATTCTTTTAATTAGATTTATGGAATCCACTTTATAGATTTTATTTTTTTACATATATATGTCAGATAATATAGAAAGACTAGGATTACTAATAACAAAGCCGATTTTTGAATAAATTCCGAAGTGGAACGCATGCGTCATGCGCCATGCGTTCCAGTGATGTCAGCTATGCGCCAGAGTCGACGCAAGTGACGTGACCCGGAAATGAGACGCATGGCACCTGAATTGGAACGCACCGTACGTTCCAATGTACGACAACGGAATCCGGAAATAGATGGGAGGAAGAATTTAAAAAGACGCCAAGAAGTTTCTACATATCACTACCGACTGAGGAAGCCCCTGCTACAGGACGAAACGCCTTTCAGACTTTTTCATAGGCATTTCCAGCCATTTGGCCACACTGGACTTTGGATCTATTTAACTTTTCAGTCCATATTGGATTTTTATCAATTGTTATTTTTATTTTTTTGGATCAATAAAGCTCTTTGTAAATTAATTCCATTTACTAAGTTAAGCTTTATTCCTATGCTGTGTGAGAACTACAAGAGTATCCAGAAGACGGAAGGGGACATCCCATCTAAAAGTCCCACTGTGCTACCCACGAGAGCCATATGATATTATTTGGCTCCAGGCTTATGCATCAAGACGTGTGATCCACCATTGTATGTATTTAACTTTTGAGCTCCATTTGCCGCCTCGCAAAGTTGGGCTCTTTCGATTGTATTGTTCATACCATTAGTTTGTGTCTGAGTCTCTAGCGCTTGAATTCTATGAGATCACCCAACGCCAGAGGATGCATTTGGTAAGGTGCAATTAGTGTTGATGAATTATCTGCACATTTTGGTACCCAGAAATGACAAGTTTTGCTTATTAACAAAGCCATTTATATGAAAATGAGCCTTGTCAGACATGATCAGTTAATTAATACATTCAATGTTCTCTCTGTCTACACATTACTGAATCTAGAACTTCCTGGGGGGGGAACTGTGCTCACTTTTTAATTATAATATATATATATATATATATATATATATATTTATATATATATATATCTATATATATATATATATATATATATAGATATATATATTTATTTATTTATTTTTTAAATGGAAGTGTATTGTAGTTTTCCAATGATAGCAAGTCCTTGAAAATGAAAAATGGTGGCCTGTCAATTGCCAAGCCAAGCTCTTTCCATACCCATGAGTGCATACCATCTGTTTCAGGTGCATTATTTCAATTCAGATCATATCATTTATTATTTAATGGATTTCAATCAAATCAGCTTTGCCAAGATGATGATGCAGCAATAAAATTATAGGCATGGTAATATACAAAATATTATAAAAAATAATATTACAAAGGGCAAGAGAAAGGAGAGATGATGAGAATATTTCCGAAATGTTAGCTGAGCACTATAGATAGTTAGTGTAGAGACAGACAGGATTGGTTTTGGGAGATTAAGCAGATAATGGGTTTGTGCTCATGAAAAAAAAGGCAATGGCATCATCAAATGTTTGACGTGATGTTCTATGTGAAAGTAATCTGAATTATATTTTTATGACCTTTCATAAAATGACATGACACCTTTATAGTATTGATACCATCAGAATAAAACAAAAATCCTACAAGGTCTCCCGAGGATGCAATTTACACTCAGGTGCCTTTTCTTTCTACATAGATGAAGTGCACTGACAGTGTAAATTGTAACAGCATGGGAGTGTAAAAAAGCAAGCAAGTAGCCTGATCTCTTTAGAAGCAGAGATCCAATGTGGTGACACTTGATTTTAAAAACCAAATCCCCTTTTCCATCCTGTCTCCTCTATGTGCATAAGCATCAATCTCCCTAGTCACTATGCTGTGAAACTCGAAAATTAACAGCACATAACAATGAAGTCTGAAGGTAGACATGAAATTGTAAGAACATGCTAAATGGAAAAAAGGAATAAAAATAAGTCAATAAACATTTAACCATTTCACAGATGGAGTTAATGTTAACATATATTCATTGCTTTCCCTTATGCCCTAATTGTATAGACTATACTTTGTTAACGCCATGTGTTTAATGGCTATGTTTCAATCAAATAATAAAATTGCTGCAGATTAATTGACATCCCTTAAGACATCTTCAGACTCCTTCATTCTTAAAGAGAATGGCTTAATGGTTTCCTGCTTCCCCGTGTGAGTGTTTTATGCATATATTTCACATTTGCATAGTTTTGTTCTACTCGAAAACTCACCTAGAGAATTTAAAAGACTTACATACAGGTGAGGTAATAAAACATATACAGACAAGCACAGAAGACCCAAGATAAACATGAATATTTAAACCACAACAGTCAGGATAGAAACAGTGTAAAGCAGTGAAATAAATGCTTTAATAACTTTAATAAGAGAAATGTACCAACTGTAAATTATCTTACTGCACTGTTGTTTTCAATAGTACAGACTAAAACAACTTCAATATGTTTTTTCTGTGGTATTTTAAAGTGTCATATATTTTAAATGGATTCTATAGTGTAAGCAATGCAAATCTGTAAAAATCCTTTAGTAATTTAACGTTTCCAACGCCGATGTAGCTTCGCCTCCTCCAGTGTCATCTGACGTTAGTTAGCAAGCAGGAAGTGTCACTAGTAGCTGTCTGATTGACAGCAACTAGAGGCAGTCTTAGTCCTGCATTGCAAGTATTGCAGTTTCTCGTTAACTGCAATTATTTACATTGCAGGACTAAGTGGGACTGGGCGGGCTGCACACAGACCATTTCAATGAGATTAAGTGGTCTGGGTAACAATAGTGCCCCTTAATAATATGTCCCAGATTTATTCTCAATGTCTGGAATAATTAGAAAATGGAGAAGGGAATGACCTATTTTAGGCCAAAATAATAAAACTATTTTAATCAGCTATTTTCCAGCTTGGGTGTTGTGGCTCAGGGATGCATTTACTAAATAGTGAACTGAAAACCAAACAGGTATACTCAGGCTGAAACAGCCAAGCTGTGATTAAAATTGATTTGGAGGATTTTGCCAACTATGACCTATTTAATATTTTTAAATAAGCTTTTCAAATTATGTAATATTATTGAATATATTTTTAAAGTGGAAAACCAAAATAGTACAAAATAAAATAAATATTATTAATTAGTGACTATTAACTATTATTAATTAGTAACTATAAACTATTATTTATAGTAAAAGTGCTTGAGAAAAAATGTGAAAAATATATACAGTACAGCTGTACTACCCCCAGAGTGGCTCAACATGACACACAATAATACTAAATAATGTAGCTACTGCAGTCTGTAGCGTGCTACGTTATTCGGTTATATTTTTTAAGTGATTTTTAAAAAATGAATACAAATCAAAATATTAAAATATTTCTTAGAAATGTTATCAAATGTTAAAGTTTTTCACTTGAAAAGCTTTTCGAAAATATTAAATCAAGGCATATATTTTTTTTTAACCAAAACTACACAATTAAGTCTAAATTCATCACATTTTACTGCTTAATTAATAAAACCTTCTAGGGTTTTTCACAGAATCAGAAATTCTGAGAAATCAACAAGGGAATTTTAAATTTTAAGCTAAAGCAGCTGAATAAAATAAAATATTCTAGCAATTTCTCCTGCTCAGCTGCTTTCGTCATTTGGAATTCTCTGGTCAATTCTGACTATTCCAAGTTTAATGAATAATCTGCTACAAATGTAAAATTCCCTTGTAAATTTCTCTACACATGATTTAGTATATGATGTAGTAAATAAGCCCCTTCTGTCTATCTGGATCATCATTGTTCCCGGTAGTTTCCTTTTATATCGATCCAGCATGTTTTAGAATTAGAAATGCATAATTGCAATGATCCTAAATGCTAAATAAATATACAGACTGCTTTATAAAAGCATAACGATCGCTGCTGGTCAATTTTTCACTATTTACATAGAACTCTTTCTTAGAAAAAGAAAGAGGAAACACCTGTATCCACTTGTCCTACATCCATTTTTAGTCAAGAAGCCCCAGGCTTTCAGCAACTATTCAAATTACGATTGTAGTTTGTGAATTTTTTTTATTTTTTTTTAAATAGTGCCTTTCTATCATATCTAGACATACCGATTGGTAGAATAAAATCACTTATTTCAATATACAGAAAACACATGGGGCTTTCTGACTCCGATTTTACCATAGGCCGAGATGGAGCCAAGTCTGGTTGGATATAACAGTAGAACTGCTGAAATACAAACAGTTGTCCTGATTATGTCCAGGTATCAGGACTAAGTCCAGTTCTAATTTCCCACATAGGGAATCCTCCTGACACATACTGGGAACTGCAGAATTCTTGATTCATTCTTTAGCATGAAGGATGAGATGGACAGTTCTCCATTGATTATAATAAAGAATCCAGGGGCCACCTTATTTTCCAGCTAGGACAAGCTCACAGTGTACTCATTTTCACCCTCTCAATGATCCCCACAAGTTTATTATAATTATTATTTTCCTATTGGCCATCTTGCTTCTGATTTGGATGGTATATATAGAGTACTAGTTTTCAGCTACTTGTGGATAGATTGCATATTAGAAAAGTCAGGATTGAACCAACTTTAAATGCATCTTTCCAATGGACTTTCTTTCAAAAGATTCTTAAGGACTCCTTAAAATAAACCTTTGTGATTAGTATATAGACCACAAAGGTAAAAAAAAACATTGCATACCCGAAAAGTCTTGAAATTAAAAAAAACATTTCATTTAACATTGGTCCACATCTTCGCCGATTGCCATTACATCAATGGAATAAGCAATGCTTTTAATACAATGCACAAATCCTTCTTGCATTTGAATGTTTAAAAGCATCAGTGGAAGCAAAATGGAAAAAGCAATTTGGACTTGAATCTAAATTAAAACCATTACGGTTATATTATCAATTTGACCTTATTTTTCTCCGATTCCTGCTAAATGGGGCATGCAACAGCAGGGGATATACAGGATGTGTACATTTTGCTGTGTACGGTAACTCAACAAGCCCTGTGAAAACTGCATATCACAAATCACACAACCTAGACAATATCTGATTCATTTATGGTAATTGAAATGACTCACTTATGTCTCTCCATCTCATTAACTTTTGCTCATGTAATTTTGATACCAATGTTAATAATTATTGTCTCAGGCAGAAGACAATGGGGCATCTCATATAGATTGAAACAATGAAGAATAGTATTTTATTATTTAAGCCAGTGCAGAATATAGAAAATGAGGTTATAGGCGACAATCACATCCATTAACTGGCTCAGACATACACATTGTAACCCAATTTCCCTTTTCTTAATGTGCATTTTTTTAAACGTATTTATTTATTTAATATCAAAGAACACTTTGCTGTCCTACCCTAGGCTATGATAGAATTTGTCCTCCAGTACTTAAGTTAAATGTATCACCTGCCAGTATAAATCTGATTACCCTTTTCCTGAACTCAAGAGTATTGAATCAGAATTCTTAAACCTTGGGTGGTACTCACAGAGGTACGGCAAAAGTAAACTAAAAATATTTATAAAAAAGAAAGCAGTCCCCATAACTAATCCAGGCCTTGCAGAAAATGGTAAACACATAGATATTATTCTTTCATCCATCTTTGTATTTATATACATGCTTATACAGGTACCACGACCTATAGTGTTTAGTTATAAACCATGGGGTAGCTATATTTAATAAATGTCACAATCATTTTTCACCTTTTTTGGTGTTTAGTTTTGTTTTTTTTCCAGAAATTTAATAAATCTGTTGTTTTGCACCTTAACCATCATTGTTTAATATGTGCCATTTTTTATGACACATCAGACATATCAATCTTTCCATCGCCTCTTTTGCTGGAAAAGTTTTCTGTTCAACTTCTTATTTTAACTCCACTCTAAATTTGGTAGTCTTTTCTGAAATGTATATTTCTAGAAAAAAATTGCAGAATTTAGGCAGAGAAAAGCCAACACGTACAGATTAGAGATTATATGCTGATCTTAATTACAGATGAAGTCAGAAATGACCAATGGAGGCAAAAAGAAGGAGCAGCAATAACAAAATATATTTATATGTTATATATTTCATAAATATTTAATATATAAAGATTTTTTCCCCTGTGTTCCTAGCACCCTAGCCTATCACATGACGTATCACTGGGAAGCCCAGGATGTACTTTTTACAATACAGCAGGGATTGATAGAGTAGCTTAAAAGAATAAAAGGAGATGCATGTGAATGAAATGTGAACAAAATGCCCCGTACAGAGGACACAAGTTAATGGGCTGGCTCTCAGGAGAATGATCTATTTATGTGAATGAATGATTGACTTCAAAATAGTCAGACAGCTTGATAACCATTCCAGTTCAATACCTGATCAGCTTACTTCCAAAAAGTATACAAAGGGGTGAAACACATGACTCGCAAATATGTAAAAGCAAAAAAAACAAGATAAAATAAAAATCAACATCTCTGTATCATTTAATTTATATCTGCCTTACCCTCCAAGGCATAATAAACAGGCAAATAAGTCAGAGAACCCAGGTGTGCGTGCGGTGTTCATAACTGTTTGCATCAAGGCAGGGGACTGGTGCCAGCATTTAAAAAAAAAATGCTCAATTACCGGAATTATATGAAGCAAGGACACTTAGGTCATTCAATGTGAGCTGTAACACCATGATACAACTTGTTGGTTCCTGTGGTCTAGGGATTTGCTGAGAATGGTTATGTCATTTCTAGAACTTGTGGGCATAATCTTGTCTCTTCTTGTGTGCACTGCATTAATACCTTTTCCTCAGGTGTTTTACCCCTGTCATAGCATGTACACTTTATTCTTACTTACGAGGATAGCTATGGAGCCTGTGACTTGTTTATTGTTTGCACGCCTAAAGATGAGGAATCAGCTGTAGTTTGGATGAGATTCTGATCATGTTTTCTACCCTAACCTAGAGGTCATATTGATTGAGAACAGAGGTTTTTCCAGAACACCATTGATCCAAGGTGTGCTATTTTTGCATAACAACACTTAGCATCGATTTTATGTGATAAAGTGATGTTCTGTTTATTTGCTTGTGTGTCATATTTTGTGCATTAGCAAATAACTATAAATCAGACTTCTGTTTTCCAAAGGGAAATGGCAGAAACTGCAAGATTTCTGCATATCTGACAATTCTGGTGTAAATTAACCCCAAATCAGATTTATTTTTAGAAGGCCTTCTATTAATAATATCACATTTCAGCTTACAGTTTGTAATGTAGCTGTACAGTATTTAGTCTTAGCAAGATGAAGTGAACATGTTAAAGGCATTTTTCTGACTGGTTCTGGTCCTCCGCTGCGGGTTGCACAGCGATTTCAAAAAAAAAAAAAAACAGTTCAATGACTGTTTGTGAAATATGGAATTGATTTAACATCCAATTATTCTTTGAAATAAGTGTTCAACACTTTATCAATAATTCAGGACTCCACATTCAGCAGCCCTTATTTTCCTGTCAAAAGAGGTCTGCGTATTTTGAAGAGGTTATAAGAAGCATCTCAGGGGATCTTTAAAATTTCAGATAGTTAACTTGCTCGATGACAAATGGATGTGCAAGTTACTCTGTACAGTAAAATTGCTGTGTGTGCTAGACTGCTGACATATAGAAGTTAGATACAACAACAAAAATTTGTTTTGAAAGGATTTTTTTGAAGAGGCAAATAAATTAAAAAACAAGCAGTCTAACAGAGTTATTAAAAAAAGTGAGAATTTAAAGTCAAATTTAAGGCCAAAGTAGCCAAACTGGAAACATATCTGGCTTAGAGAATGTTTCTGATTTGTCCCTTTTGATCTTAAACATGAAGTTCAGTTTGAATTCACTTTGAATTTAGTCAGTAACCATGACAACCTCCATTTATTGGCGTTTATTGGTGTTTACTGGGCTTTTGTTCATTAATATTAATATATGGCTTGTATAGTTCTGTCTAAAATGGGAAGTTGCATTGGTACAAGCCACAATTTCTAGAACATTATAGAATAATAGAAAATGAATTGCTGTATGTACTATGATCAGAGAGTTCACTAAGTTTTTTTTTTACAAATTCCGACACAGAATACATTTATGTTTTTGGCCATCCACAACCAAAACATATGGATGACTGCAGACTTATTGTTATGTATATTAACAAAAGCCAGAGTTGGCAGTCTGATCAGCAAAATATTGGCCACAGGAGCCAATTGAAAATGAGTTAAGTGTCACAGATGGAATTTTTAGACATATTAGACTCTTGTCCTATAAAATCCATAGCCATAGGTTCCAGGATCAGCATATCAGAAGGGCAACAAATAGCAGGATTAACCATATTGTAACCTAAGACTGTCAGGGGTTTGACAGAGGCCCCAGAACCTTGAAGATAATTCTTCACCATCACTATACGAAGAGTAAATGGTCTTTGGCCTATAGAGATCTTTATTTTACACTGGTGCAAAACAATGAAGAGTCTCAGGCAAACCAATTCATTTGGTGCAGATATTGACTTGTAAAAAAAACCAGAAGTGAACCTTTTAGACATGCAACATTTGTGTCTGCTCTTTAATCCTAGATTTTATGATGCAAATGTTTGGATTTTAAAAGGAATTGACAGCTTCCTAAAGCTGCATACTGTAACCTGAATTCCTTTTATTTTACATAAATTACATAATGATAATGATTGTTTAAGTTGATGATGAAGATGATGATGATTTAGATAATTCTTCATTTCGCACTCCATTCACATTTCCATAATTCTTGGTCTGTGATATAATTAGGTTACACTGTTTTTAATCTATTTAAGAAGGCCTAAAATCAATTCTATTCTGCAATGTTAACATTTTCCCTTTGGGAAGCTTCAAAATGTGTTCACACCATCTAATATACTGATGTCAATACTCATTGTTCATCTTTATGTCTCCTCCATCATCTTCCTCTTCCTTTTTACACATCCACATAATTTATTTATACATTTATTTACTGGGCAGAATACACTGAAATCTTTTTTATTGATTGTCGTCTGCATCTTTCTTATATAACATTCTCCATTCTCACCTAATATTCCCACTTTTTCTGGACTAGGCAAAATTAAACTAAGTTGAAAATTTGCAATAATGAAAGGCACATATATATCATATATAGAAAGCCACAAAGAAACAATTTGGGATACGGCTGTGTAAATCTACAAAGAAACATAAAACAAAATATAGTGTAATACTGTTAAAAACACAAAATTATGTGCAGCAATGTATACACTCACTAGATGTAGACAGATATAAGCGTTCTTAGGGTGCCTACCCCGATTTATTGGGGGGGCCAACAAAAAAAGGATATGTTTGTTTTGTTACATGTATTGATACATTGCAATTGTTTTTATTGTGGTGCCTGAGGAAGTTCGTTTAGAACGAAATGCATAGGACCTTTCTTCCGCTATATATATCCTATGCTGAATGGTGACTGCTTACTATTTTTTTACTGAATAAATTTCAACGTCTTTTAACCCCACTCGTGGACGTCCTGTGTTGGATCGAATATCTGGAGGTGACAAAAGGGATTTGTTGGCCCCCCAATACATCGGGGGAGGCACCCTAAGAACACTTATATCTGTCTACAACTAGTGAGTGTATACATTGCTGCGCATAATTTTGTGTTTTTAACAGTATTACACTATATTTAGTTTTATGTTTCTTTGTAGATTTACACAGCCGTATCCCGAATTGTTTCTTTGTGGCTTTCTATATATGGCATAGGTCGTTTCTGGGTAACGACCAAGGTAGGCTGTTATTTGTTATCCTATGTTAAGTATTATTTCTGTATTTTTTTTATTTTTATTATTGCTACATATCACATTGTGGTGTTATATCTAGTAGCTACATATATATCATAATAAGATTGCTCACTTGGTGCCACAAAGACCAGAACACCACCTCCGTATACGTCTTACTGGGAAAGAACCAAGATATCAGGACGAGTCAATAAGTGGTCTGGATTATAGTTGTTCCTGGTTTTCTGACACTTTGGAGTGCCTCACCCTTTCTGTTTAATATGAACTGACTTCAAAAGCACATGGACAGCTAACTGCATATAGAATACTAGCTAGAAAGTCAGTGCTAGAAGAATATTGGTTTTCAAGCATAAACATCAACACACGATGATCTGTTTTCAAAGTCTATCATGTGTGCTCTAGATGTAGTCATGTCCTTCTACCTTTAGGCTGGCTACACACCTTCAAAAGGGATAGCACAGTGCGTTTCTCAGACAGGCAGTCCACTTGGTCAAACATCTGACAAACCATATTTGAATCTACCTAGGCTGCCACACATAGCTTATTATCACTTAAATACTCTCTTCTTTTACATCTCCCTGTTAATGTCCAGTTGGCTTAGGTCACTACTGAAATTTGTTCTTCCTCTGCTGCTCTGCAGATAATTCTGCATGCACCCTTAGCATTGCAGAACTTCTTTTAAACATATTTAAGTGAAGCATGTTTTTTTCCCCAATATGACCAGTGACAAGAAGCCAGCCATGGACTGTGTAGTTTTAACTTTGGGGCCTCATCAGCAAGGCAACAGCTCTGACTCTAGTCTTTTTCTTACCCTCTCTTCCCCTGTCAGGTCAGTTCATGTCAACAAATACCCTGCTATGGTTTGCAGAGATGGTTCATGGGCATGTAAATTACAATAACAGCATTTCTCTTATATTAAGGAAAGTAGATATGAAAAATCCCCAAACATGCTTACCAAAAAATAAATAAAACTAAGATGCTATGATACTTACAGCTCAATAAGTTCCAGGTTCTGAAAAAGCTGCCATGATAAAGTTGTCAGTCGGTTCCCAGAGAGATTTCTGCAGATATATATAAAAAAAAAGCAATGATCATTACACCAAATGATATGGTTGTTGTTTCAATAATTGTATTTATGTTCAAAACAAGGCATTAATTAAAAATTTAAACTATATTAAAAAATAAAATATACAAACAAAGTATAAAAGACATTCGCAGGAGTCATTACAAAGCTGCTGCATATGTTCTATGATTGTGTTGTGATATTTTTATTTGATTGATGTCTCATATATATGCAGACAGGATGTTTAATATTTAAGGGTTAAGTATCCTTCACTCAACTATATGTGAAACCAAAAATTGCCTTGACACTATGTTTTGGCCAATATTTAGGTAATTCTGCTGCATACTCGCATTTACAGCTTACAATATTTCTAAATAATATCCAATCCATGACTTTGAACACTATAATAATTGTTTTGTGGACACAAATAGAACATATATGCACATGCTTATTTGCAATCACCTGCAAAAATGAGATTGTGTTTGTGTATTTGAGATCAATGTTTCCAAGCACCATAAACATTATATAGCATGTTGTAGTAGTTATGGTGTCAGGAGTGCCCTGGTGGCACCCCCTCTCCTATTGGAAGTAGTCAACCATTTTTAGTGGAGTGGTGCTTGGAGTAGTCCATTAATCATATATTAATAAATATTAGTTGGTCTCAAACCAAGCTACATGTTTGTGTGTATTTTTTAATTTTCTATGGTATTCTCTGAGTACAGTCAATACTGTTCGAAAAGCTTATATTTATATATCTATATGTTGTCATTTTTCTAATACAGAGAAATAAGAAAAAGGCATCAACTGCATAATAAATAATAAAATAATAAAAGGGGATTGAACTGCAGTTCCTCTGAGAATCTAAGGTAAGGACAAATAGTGTGTATAGTTTTCACACTATTCAATAATGCCTATTCCTTAATTTATTTTATGTTTTTCTGCCCATTGTCAGCATAGTATGAAATTAGGAGAAATACTGAAAAAGTACCTTCTCCTGCAATATTCTTTATGGAGCAATCTACTCAATCTTTAAAGACTTAGTAAAAATTTTGGTTGAAACTTCTGAACATTTTACACATTTAAAATGTTGTATATATAATGACTCAATTCATCTAGAATTTTGGAATCACTTCCTAGTTAGAAATATTGAAGCAGATGTTCCAGAGGATAAGGATCAGTTGCCGATCTTGTTTAGTCAATGCTTATCTAAAAAGTAAGGCTTAATGGTTTATTTTATTTCCTGCTCTGGGTGACTCTATGTAACTTGATTCCAATCTTAATAATCAAGCGACTTGTCTATAATGCAATCTTCAAGAAAGTCGAATATATAGGAAATAAAATATCATATTACTTTTGTTTCTTATTCTTAAAGGTCAAATATCTCAAGTGAAACAAATAAATTACTAGCTATAAAGTATCAGATAGCAAAAAGACCAAGGCTGCTGTGCTATATTAATAGGAGTCCTTGGTTCCCAGGCTTACAGGCCCATTTGTATTATAAACATTTTAATATACTCTGTTATAGATTGACTATTAAGAA
This sequence comes from Pelobates cultripes, assembly GCA_933207985.1. Classification (NCBI taxonomy): domain Eukaryota; kingdom Metazoa; phylum Chordata; class Amphibia; order Anura; family Pelobatidae; genus Pelobates; species Pelobates cultripes. The sequence continues at coordinate 90,333,286 of OW240914.1, read as the reverse complement.
ATCCCAGAAAGGAGATGGATATAAAAAATATATCCTGTATTATTCTGGCTTTGTTCAAGGTATACATTGTATCCAGACACTTACAGAGACAGACCTGTAGAACACAGCAACTACATGTAAGGTAGAGTACGTCCTCTGTTTTGTCAGCTGGTGTCTAATGTGTCTTAGACATATGGCAAGGAGTGCTCCAGGAGTCACGGTGTACCTCACACATAATTAGTTTCCCAGTCTTTCAGACACAGTCACCCCTACACAAATTCCAGGTCAGTGAAGTTTTCCCTTTGTACAGTATGATTCTCTTCAGCACTAGGAATCAAAGACACTGTTCATCTCCCACATAAGGTAAAGTAGTTCAGGATGACCACATTCCATTGGAAACTGGTCACTCAATTTCTTTAATACTGGCAATATAATAAAATCAATTTGTATGTGTATATATACTGTATATATAAATACACAGTACAGTACTATGCACACAGTAAAATACTGAATCTAGGTGTGAAGAGAGGAGGGTATATTACATTATACTGATATCTGATGAAGAAAAACAGTAGCTGAAAGTAAAGAATACTGCAAAGGGCTGTGCTTAAGTTGGAGATACAGTTGCCAGTCCACCATGCATTTTTAAACAGACATTAACTCTACAAGCCAAAACAAGTGAAAAGTATGTAGTATGTATTAAACATTTACACACAGTCTCCCACTGTCTGTAATAAGATTGAGTTGCCAATATAAATATACATAGTTCAGGACTGAATGTTGTGTATGTGAGCCAAGATGTGAGATACAATGTTATATAACTCCTTAAATTGCTTACTCTGCACATCCACAAAAAAATATCATGAATAGCATGGTGATATGGAGGTTCCTTAGCTGGGTACTCTACAAACCTCTCAACCTTGGGTGGGCACCTCTAGCAATGCCCATAATGGTTGGCAGGATGGGCATGGTAATATGGAGGCTCCTTAGTCGGGTACTCCACAAACCTCTCAAACCTGGGTGGGTATCACTTGCAATGCCCATGATGGGCGGCGGGTCTGGCTGAGATAGGTAAAGAAAAGGAGAGAGCCAGGTCCAACCTCACACTTTCATCAGCCTTAGCCAGCATCAGCAGGACCCCAAGTAAGCCAACCACCTACACACAAAGGTTATGTTAACAGGAGGGTGGCTACCAATATAGAAAGCATTTTGTGTATTTGTGCATCTATTTATTTATGTTTCAGTTTGCATGTGTTTATTTGTGTGTCATTGTTTGTATCTGTGTGTCAGTGTATATGTGTAATCATGTGTGTATGTTTCAGTGTGTTTATCTATGTGTCAATGTATGTGTCAGTGTGAGTAATTGTGTGTCAAGGTGTGAGTGTGTGTGTGTGTGTGTGTCAGTGTGTATCTGTGTGTGTATGTGTCAATGTGTGTGCTTATGTCAGTGTGTGTATCTGAGTGTGTGATGTTTCAGTGTGTGTATCTATGTGTGTGTCAGTACATTTTAATGTGTTTGTAAATCTATGTTAGTATGTATATATATATATATATATATATATATATATATATATATATGTGTAAGTGGCAGTGTATATGTGAAGCAGAACAGTCATGAGGAGAACAGTATGTAGCAAAATGTAAGGTAAGTAAAATTTAGGTATTAAATCTATGCATGGAAGGGTAGACACCTAGATAGGTAGGGAACATTACATCATTAGGATTTCATGTCTCTATTCCCAACTCTAAAGTGTTCCTTTAATGTTATGGTCCATTATATAATAGGGTTTAACAAGTATTAACAAGTATATGGCTGGTCCATGGCTTTTATCTATCTATCTATCTATCTATCTATCTATCTATCTTTCTAATAGAAAAACTATTTGCAGATCACAGGCGCAGTCTTCTAAATAAAAAGCATCACAGAGTGCATTACTGTAAAAGCAAAGATAAACATGAATTAACAAAGAACACCCTTATTTCTATGATGGTAACTAAGTTCTAATGTGTGCAAAGCAATTTAGAGAACCTCCATTAAAACAAACCAAAACAAAAAAAAAGGCAACACAAATATTTATTGTTAATCAGAGCTAAAAGCCTTGTTTGATTAATTATTTTTGTGGGTCGTATAGATAGTCTACTTTGAAGGTTAAAGGTTAAATAAATGTGTTTTCACTAAGAAAATGGTTTAATCATTTCAGTCTCATAGATTAACAAAGAGTTAAAGTATTCAAGATCCAAGTTAGAGTATACAAAGAACATATAAACACATGATTTCAAAGCCCGAGTAATAATTCTTAAGCCAAGTGACAGCATTCATGCTGTGTGTAGAGCATGATGTTTTTTGTTCAGCACATCTGGTGTAGATTTAAACCATCAAAAAGTGCTAATCCACAAAATCCTGCGAAATGTAAAACACAAATATCTTAAGACTACATTATTCATAAAACACTATGAACACTTATAAATGACCTATCCGGATTTACACATTTCTTCAGCATACACTTCTTTTCTAAAGGATACTGACATTAAGTATGATTCCAATTCTCCATTTGTATAGAAAACAGAATTTTACAACACGACAGGAGAATTCAAATTTTGCATATCTTTCTTTACTGAACTCAACAGCAGCAAAGAAAAACTACACAGAAACAAAGAACCAATCAAAAAGCAAAGTGTATATGAGGTGAATCAACCATTAAGGGACACTTTAGTGTTAGGAATACCAAGATCCCTCCCCCACCACCCCTCCCAGCAATGAAAGGCATGAAATAATCCTTTATTCACATATTTTCTTTATTTTCTCGGCTCTGGGTTATGGATCGTCTCTTCTGACGTCAGCTGATGGGGAGGAACCTAATGCACGATGTGAGCGCTTTGACTCAATGCTTTCCTATGGGGTTTTCTCTGATACTGGATGTCCTCATGCAGAAGATAAGGATGCCCAGTGTCTTTTCATGGAGTCAAACTCCATGAAAGTCCAGGAAGCACCTCTAATGGCTTTTTGGTAGACAGCCACTATAGGCTTCTTAGTACTGCAATGTAAATATTGCAGTTTTTTTGGACATTTACAAATTTCTTATGTTTGGCCATTTAAACCAGTCTCAGTGAATACTCTTGTCAGGTGGATTTGTTGGCATTTGTCCATGGTGGGTATTGAGTTTTTGTTCTCACTCCATGTGTTGCACTGTGGCGCAGTTTGCCTTTTCTTCAGGTGCTCTCTCTCGAACATTCTTTGTTCCTCCCATTGGTCACAGGAAGATACCTTTCCTGACCTTCTATTTTTTGCCATCTTCGCACACTGCTTTTTCTCTTTTAGTTCAGCGTTAAAAATGCTAAATATGAAGCCTCCTGTCATTGTAAAATTGACTATTTCCTTGGTATTATTTAAAACATTTACGGTGTAGAGACATGTGCTGTTATGCTTTTATATTTAGGGAACCAATTCATTCATTGGCTAAGCCTCTTATATAATTTAGATTTTTTTCAGCTTAAATAACACTGCAAAGTTATTTTCATTAAAAAAAATGTTTTATTTATATAAAACATATTTTAAACTTCAGATAATTTAAAAAATTCTAGTTTTTCATTATTTATTTTTGCAGGAATATGAGATCTTCCAGTTATAGCATTGTCTTTCTACATTCAGAATACTTTATACAGGTACATATATATATATATATATATATATATATATATATATATATATGCACACACACACACACACATATAAAACAACATATTTCAATGCAACTAATTTTCCTGCTTGTCTGTTTTGCATACATTTCCAATGCAGTTCCCTGTTTAGTGAATAAGGCTGTTCCAAGCACTGATATGTACAGAGAGTACTATCAGAGGCCAGATTGGTTACTAAGAGGAAGGCTAATAAGTCACTAATCAAGAGGGTCTCTCAAGGTGCTAATAAAGACGGGTTAGGACGGCACTAGGAAGCAATGCTTGTATATAAATGTCTACCTAAGTGTGTGGGAGAGCACTAGAGTTGAAAGGTGATACAGTGAAATGGAATGTGGAGCCATTAATTGTTTAGGACAGAGAGAGGGCAGACATATTTAACCCCTTAGTGACCAGACTATTTTTTTAACTTTCTTACCGTTAAGGACCTGGGCTGTTTTTACATTTCTTCGGTGTTTGTGTTTAGCTGTAATTTTCCTCTTACTCATTTACTGTACCCACACATAAATACAGCTTTTCTCGCCATTAAATGGTTTTTCTAAAGATACCATTATTTTCATCATATTATATAATTTACTATAAAAAAAATTATAAAATATGATGAAAAAATTTAAAAAACACACTTATTTATGCATCTACAACTGCCAAAAAACACCAATGCTAAATAGTTTCTAAATGAGTTTAGAAATACCCAATGTTAACAGTTATAGGGCTATAAGTACAAGTAGGACATTGCTGTTTCAAAATATATTTTTTTTAAATTTATCAATAGTGACATTGTAACACTGTTATCTGGCATAAATCTCTGAATCACACCTCACATGTACATATTTTTTTTATAGTAGACAACCTAGTGTATTCAATATGGCTATGTCCAATCTTTTTTAGTAGCCACTTACATGGGTGTCCGATTTGGGGGCAGCAGCAGCAGCCCATAGATTTGGGGGGGGCAGCAGCCCATAGATTTGGGGAGGGGGGCAGCAGCCCATAGATTTTGGGGGGGGTGGCAGCAGCCTATAGATATATAGAAATGAACAGGAAGGGTCAGCAAGGAGCTGGAAGGTAAAGCAGCACAAAGGTAAAGTAGATGGAGCAGAAAGGGTCAGAAATGAGCTGGAAGGGGCAGAAGGAGCACAAACATAAAGTAGGAGAATGAGCAGGAAGGGCCTGCAAGGAGCAGGAAGGAGCACAAAGGGACAGCAAGGAGCACAAAGGTAAAGGAGCAGAAAGAATCAGAAGGAGCACAAAGGTAAAGTAGGAGAAAGAGCAGAAAGGGACAGCAAGGAGCACAAAGGTAAAGTACAAAAGGGAGAAGAAAGGGTCTGCAAGGAGCAGAAAGGGATCAGAATGAGAAAGGAGCAGAAGGGCGCAAAATAAGCAGAAAGTAGCAGAAAGGTAAAAGAGCAGAAGGGGCCAAGGATAGAAAACAGTGTCAGAAGAAAAAAAAGACTGTCAAATGAAGGAGAGGAAAAGGAGATTGGAGCAGGAAGGACAAATGAAGTGAACCCTCCACTTTATCCTGGACACCACATCATAAGGCTTTGGTACCTGGGCCTGGCAGGGAAACGCTGGACCTTCTCATCTCCAAAGGTAAAAAAATATCGGTGTTAATGTGTTCACTTTTATTTACTGAGTGTCAGGAAGCACAGAGTGCCGTTGGGTAGGGGTGTTGCTGATTGGCTAGAGCGGTCAGCTGGCACTCTAAGCCAATCAGTAGCTCCCCATTCATAAAAAAGTAAAAATATTTTATGAACCGGGAACTAGCGATTGGCTTAGAGCGTCAACTGACCACTCTAGCCAATCAGCGGCACCCATGCCTGACGTCAATCTGCACTTCCTGACACTCTGTTTCAGAAGCCAAATACCACTGAGCGACCTGGAGCTGGAGGAAGCCTTTGGGGTTAAACCATTTGAGAGCGATTTAACCCCTTAAAGGAAAGCAAGCACCCAGGGGCTATGCCCCTTCCCTTTCATGACACTGTCAAAAAGGTACCAAGCATGGATGTCATTACAATTATGCCCCCCCCTGGAAAAATTCCTGCGGACGCCCATGGCCACTTAGTCACAAACTCTGGTCAAAGTTAGCATTTATATTTGTTTGTGTCTTAAAAATGCAAAAAACAATTATGAACTAAATTTGGTCAGTGTTTGTGACTAAGTGGCTACTAAAAAAGACTGAACATACCCCATTTGTAATACCTAGGGTTGCCTTTTTTTACACATGGTATGCCATCATGGGGGTAATTCTCATTCCTGAGCTACCATATGCTCTCAAAGGCAACATAACTAATCTGGCAAAAAAAACAGTGAAAAAAACAGAAAATCAAGCATTATATTTGACTCTGTAACTTTCAAAAACACTATAAAACCTGTACGGGGGGGGTGTACTGTTATACTCGGGAGACTTCACTGAACACAAATATTAGTGTTTCAAAACAGTGAAACGTATCACAACAATGATATTATCAGTAAAAGTGCGGTTTGTGTGTGAAAAATACAAAAAAAGTCACTTTCACCGACAATATCATCACTGTGATAGTTTTACTGTTTTGAAACACTAATATTTGTGTTCAGTGAAGTCTCCTGAGTAAAATAGTACCATCCCCCCCCCCCCATGAACAGGTTTTAGGGTGTCATGGAAAGATACAGGGTTAAATACAGTGCTACCAAATTACATTCTCTGGACATTTGGCCTGAGTTTTCAGGCAGGTCCCTCAAATTGCAATCAATAAAATTACTTAATTATGTAAAAATATTTGACTCTGTAACTTTCAAAAACACTATAAAACCTGTTATAAGACTTCACTGAACACAAATATTAGTGTTTCAAAACAGTGAAACGTATCACAACAATGATATTATCAGTGAAAGTGCGGTTTGTGTGTGAAAAATACAAAAAAAGTCACTTTCACCGACAATATCATCACTGTGATAGTTTTACTGTTTTGAAACACTAATATTTGTGTTCAGTGAAGTCTCCTGAGTAAAATAGTACCTCCCCCCCCCCCCATGAACATGTTTTAGGGTGTCATGGAAAGATACAGGGTTAAATACAGTGCTACCAAATTACATTCTCTGGACATTTGGCCTGAGTTTTCAGGCAGGTCCCTCAAATTGCAATCAATAAAATTACTTAATTATGTAAAAATATTACATAAATGTGCATGTACACTTTACATGTACAAATTTATTAAAATTTTTATTTTTTATTTTACAGCAGCAGAAAGACTGCCTGTCAGTTTAGGCAGCCCCCCTGGAGGCAGCACTATGGATGCCTATTGCGACCATGTGAAAAGGCAGTGTTTACACTGCTCCCTAGGGACACCACCAGTGGCAGCCACTCAGATGACCATTAGTGTTTTTCCATGGTCAGTGCTGCACAATGTGCCCACCCCTTTGACAATATCAGCCAATCATATGCTTTGCCACAGGAGTGGGACCGGCACCAGCAGACCTACGCGGTGCTGGATTAAAGGTGAGTTTTTATCCTATTTAAGTGGGGTAAGGTGGGGCCAGAAAACAAAACTGGGTTTTTAACACTCTAGGGTCAGGAATGCATGTTTGCATTTCAGACCATATAGTGTTCCTTTAAGGAGGGGAATGTATCCAGGGATGCTATTGTATTGCCTGGAAAAAACATTTTTTAAGTGATTTGTTAAAGGATTAAATCTTCATTATACATCTTTCTGATTTTACAAAATGACATACCAAACACGATTTTCACAACATGATCAACTAGAATATATACTTATATTGCATTATCTATGAAACCATGCTTTGTTTGCTAATCAGCAGCATGCAAGTGATCAATGCTTCAAAGGCATTAAATCCACTAAGGAATATTTTCCATTTCCATTGCTTTACTAAATACTGGCAGCTATAGTGTAACCTCTGTCCAAAAGCTCAAGAAAACTATAAACAATGCCAAAAAAGCAGATGCCACTTAAAACGTCAGGAAATACGATGGGCTGTTGGTTATGGGCATCTCAATAAGCATTGAAAAGCAGCGCAGACAGACAGATTATTTACGCAGGTTACAAAGCTCTAAAGAGAACAAATGGCTGATTATCTAAAAATAAGAAACTATGATGTTTACGAAAACTGATCTGCCATCTCTAGCAGGGTTATTTACCAAAGTGAGAATTCAAAGTGAATTTAATGTGAAATTTCAGTACAAAATAGCTGAACTAAAAAAAATCTCTAAGTCAGAGTCAGTTATGCATTCATTTTGGTTACTTTGGCCTTAGATTTGATATTCACTTTGAATTTTCTGTTTTGTTAATGACCCTATAAATTTATTTTACGTAATGTGTTATAATAGTGCTAAAAGGTGAATGCATACACCTTGTTTTTCTATTGCAGTTAAAGAAACAAACATCAGTTAATCAGTCAGCCATAGTTAAACACATTCACTAAACTCTAAAGCTTAGCAAATAAAATCTGAATTGCAAAATCAGGTTAAAATAGCCAAGCTGTGACTAGAGTCTAGTTGAAGAAATGTTCCATAGTGGTTGTTTAGGCCACAATCTCGCTTAATTTGCTAACATTCTGAGTTTTGAAAGAAACACTGATTACCTTTATAAAAATATTATAAAATGACTCAGCATACCAAAAAATATAGTACTGCTGTTGTTTTTGCTTTTGATAAATGAAAAACAAACAAAAATAAAAAAAACAGACCAACATATGATTGCACTGTGTGCCTTGGTAAAATATAGATAATTATTTCCTGCTTCTAAATAACGTATATCTAGAAACAACCTTTCCTTAACTACAGGTGATACTCGAAAACTTAGAATTTTGTGCAAATGTTCATTTATTTTAGTAATGCAACGTAAAAGGGGAAACTAATATATGAGATAGACGCATTACATGCAAAGCAAGACAGTTCAAGCCGTGATGTCATAAGTGCAATGCTTATGGCTTACAGCTCATGAAAACCCCAAATTCACAATCTCAGTAAATTAGAATATTGTGAAAAGGTGCAATATTCCAGGCTCACAGGGTCCCACTTTAATCAACTAAGTAAGCCATAACACCTGCAAAGCGTTTCTGAGCCTTTGAATGGTCTCTCAGTATGGTTCAGTAGGAATCACAATCATGGGGAAGACTGCTGACCTGACAGTTGTGCAGAAAACCATCACTGACACCCTCCATAAGAAGGGAAAGCCTCAAAAGGTAATTGCGAAGGAAGTTGGATGTTCCCAAAGTGCTGAATCAAAGCACATTAATAGAAAGTTATGTGGAAGGGAAAAGTGTGGAAGTAAAAGGTGCACACGCAGCAGGGATGACTGCAGCCTGGAGAGGATTGTCAGGATAAGGCCATTCAAAAGTGTTGGGAACTTTCACAAGGAGTCGACTGAGACTGGAGTCAGTGCATCAAGAGTCGCCACACACAGACGGATCCTGGACATGGGCTTCTGTTGTCATATTCCTCTTGTCAAGCCACTCCTGAACAACAAACAACGTCAGAAGTGTCTTACATGGGCTAAAGAAAAACAGACCTGGTCTGTTGCTCAGTGATCCAAAGTCCTCTTTTCTGATGAGAGCAATTTTTTAATCTCATTTGGAAATGAGGAACCAGAGTCTGGAGGAAGAATGGAGAGGCACACACTGCAAGATGCTTGAAGTCCAGTGTGAAGTTTCCACAGTCTGTGTTGAATTGGGGAGCCATGTCATCTGCTGGTGTTGGTCCACTGTGCTTCATTAAATCCAGGGTCAACACAGCCGTCTACAAGGAGATTTTGGAGCACTTCGTGCTTCCTTACGCTTTATTGATTGCAAGTAATATTCTAATTTACTGATATTGTGGATTTGGGGTTTTCATGAACAGTAAACCATAATAATCACACTTATGACAAATTACGGCTTGAACTATCTTGCTTTGCATGTAATGCGTCTATCTCATATATTAGTTTCCCCTTCTATGTTGCATTACTGAAATAAATGAACTTTTGCACGATATTCTAATTTTTTGAGTATCACCTGTATGTTCACGTATTGCTATTGTAGAACACTGCAGGTAGCAGACTGTTATGGACACAGTATCTGTCAGTTGTACATATTGCTGGGTAAAATAATAAGGTGACTGGAGGTAAGAGTTCTAAACAATTATCAATGTATATTTTGGGATTTGTAAATTTCTAGTGGTTGTGTATCTTTGTTGTGTGTTTTGTGTGCTTATATTAAAATAGCATGATGTAATGATGGCTAATCTAAGCACACTAGTTGTTTATGGGAACAAAATGTCCCGTCATACTCAACCAACACTAGACATCACTTATTTAGAAGCAACTGGGGGTAGAAGAATAATGAAAACACAGTCATTAGCAATCTCGTCTAGTGAGGACCAAGATGGAGTTTGAGAAGAAAAATATGGGACATCAGAGGCACAGAACTATTCTTCTAATCCACCTAAACCACCAGCAGAAAAAGTAGCAGAACTGTTAGGTAATCCCTACACAGGAAACTCACTGAATTATATGTAAAGTTGACATAAGAGTTCTACAAACAGAGTGTGACCTTTGGGTGAATCATATTATATACTGTCTCAGTAGACTGCACAAGGACATTTTACAGGTTGGGCTTTGCGATTTCTGTTTTAATGTAAGCAATTCTTTACAATCTGAAAAGCAATAAAAAAAATGAAAGTGTATGGTTTGTTGTGTTTGCAGTGGTCATTTTAGGACATAATTCTCCTTGTTATTGATCTATATAACAAGTCACTTTATATCTAGTGTGATAGATTCTAGAAATGAGGTAGCCAAGTTATTATGGTAATGAGAGACTGAGTAAGAGAGTTTGCTGGACCATGAAGCTTTTATGGAAAACTATGGCTGGTACACAGACTTGTACTTTCATATCACTTTATATATCATCCACAAGTCATTCTTACGAGTGTCTTTCATTAGTATGTGGTGTATTTTATTATGCAATAACAATAGATGGAAAATAGTTCAGTTTTTTATGTGTGTGCTTTTTTATTTGTTTTGTTTGAATGGTATTCTGCACTGAAGAACAATGTTTTCTCTGCCAAGGATAATATCCAGGTTAGAAAATAGAATTTGGTGAATGATATCAGATTATGCACACGTGAACAATAGTTTTTATTCTAATAATGGTTTTATTTAATACGTTTTCTTACATTATATTGCTGGATAATTGACGGATTATAGACTGAGTTTTAAACAAACTGCAAGAACAATATACCACATTTGTTCGAAATGCTGGCATTAACAATATATTACCTAAAAAGTTATAATTTTAAATGCATTAAATAAAAACAAATTGGAGAAAAAAACAACAACAAAGCAATTGCCATTAACAAATAATTGCAAATATTGTCCAAGTAGAGCATATTCATGTGTGTGTAATTCATCAGTATATTGTAAGCAGAGTAATTACTTTTTCATATTTGTGTATGTCATAGTTTTGTTCTTCACCATAAATTCCATGCTCTTTGTCATACTCTTTCCAGCCATTGATAGATATCCTTTCTCACTTGAACTACTCTAAAGCTACATTTCCTCTTTAACTCCCAGTTATATTTTTCAGTTACGTAGACAAAATTCCTCCTCACCTCAGCAACATTTCTTCTCTTACACCTAGACACAGTTCTTCTCATCCAAATAACATTTTCTCCCTAACTCCTTCGGTCACATGCTTCACCTTAATTAAATTTCTCATTTTTAGAAACAGGTTCTTCTCACTCCAGCCACATTTTTCTCCCTCATCTCCAGAGACAATTATTCTAATCCCAGTCAGATATTTTTTCTCAGACTTCCAGCTACATTTCATCAGTCACATTGCATCTCTCACCCAGTCATATTTCATTCCTTACCCAGTCACACTTCATTCCCAGATAGTCACATTTTATCCCTCAGTCACATTTCTTCCAACATCCCATCACATTCCATCCCTCAGCAAGTTTCACATCCCTCTCTGTCACATTTTATCTCTGCCCACTCCCATTTCATACCTTAGCCAGTCACATTTCATTGGTCACTTTTCATCTCACACGCAGTCACGTTTTACCTCACACCAAGGCACATTCCATCCCTCATGCAGTCACTTTTTAGCACTCACCTAGTTACATTTTATCTCTCACTCAGTAACATTTCATCCTTTAGCTAGTCATATTTCATCCCTTAGCTAGTCATATTTCATATCTCACCCAGTCACATTTAGTCTAACGCCAATCACATTCCATCCGTCATCCAGTCACATTCCATCCCTTACTCAGTCACATTTCATCTCACACCAAGTCACATTCTATCTCTGACACAGTCACATGTCACCTCTACTCAATCACATTTAATCTGTACACAGTCATATTTCCTCTTTCACCCAGTCACATTCAATCCCTGAGCAAGTCACATTTTATCTCTACCCAGTCATATTTCATCTCTCAGCCAATCACATTTCATCCCTCTACCAGTCATATTTCATCACTAAGCTCTTCACATTTCATTCTCTACCCAGTCACATGTCTTTTTAAGAGTTACTCTTTATTCATGTTAGCTTAAATTATTTTAATGCATCATGCTCTGTTATATAATTATGGTATAGCATTAATTAAAGTGTGAGAATTGGACTCTGGCAGCATTTTTTTGTAAGGTAATATAGCCAAAGCACTTTTGTTCTTAACCTTTTTTGACACTAACAACAATTACGTATATGGCAGTAGGTTGGTGAACTATACTTCAATTAAAAAATTAGATCAGTGACCCATTCTACAATTATGCTATAATATATACTAAAATACATTTAGCAAAATCACTTTCATTGGGCAATAAATGTTTCTATGCAAACTCCAATTCACTGAGAAAAACAGTGCTATTTTAGTAGATAATTTAATGTGGGCAGGGTGCCTGTTCCAACAAATGAGGACTCCGTTTTTGGGTCTTTATCCAAGTATTGAGAACAGCTTACCTAAACGTTCTTTTATACAAGTGAACTATTTATGGACATGTAAATAAAACCTAAGTAATTAATCTGTGAAACTGTGAAAAGGCCATACTTGCTGGAATGAGTTAATGAAAGTTATACTTTTGCATTAAACAAGGAGTTTGAGGGGAAAATTGAATTTCCAGTGAGCCAAGGAAATTTCAGTCATTCAATATCACTAAGGAAACAAAACAGACTTATCTGTGTTCCAATCTATAAGCAAACAGGAAAAAGTTCTGTTCACAAACAATGTTCTGTTTTATTCCTGCAGATTTTTTTTAACCCATCCCTCTCCATTATTTGTACCCTTAGACAACAAATAAAGTATTGCAATCCTTCCGTTGAGCTTTTTTTTTGCCACGGAATGCTTCTTTTAAAAGGTCGGCGACCTTGTCAGATCTAGTAGACATCATTAAAACGTCTAAACAAAGTAAATCCGCAAGGAGAATGGGAATACATAGCGGGAGGTGAGCTGGTCAGCAAATTACAGATGCACAGCATGAATACAGACAAACACATTCTACTGCAGAACCAACACAGATGTTTTTTTTTCCTTCCCTTGGTAATTTCCTTTTGTCTGCAAGTGATCACATTTGCAAGGAAACCATAAACATCTCAATGCCATATAAAATGAATTCCGTACTTTATATATGTACGTAAAAGCTGAAAATGTGTTTTTTGTTTTTTTACCTTAAGCATAACTCTTTCAACAAGCAGTTCGCCTGAAACAAACAAAAACCGCAGACATCCAACTCACAAGTGTCTCACCATCTACTCATTCCCTGAACATCTTTTTGTACTGTATTTCCCCAATAGACAATATTAATCTTCTCATAGTCCAACTGATTCAGTTATTTACTGCATTAATTTATTGTTAAAAAAAAGTCTAAACTTTTTAAATGCCACTGGATATAGATGGATGTCATAGTGGATTAAATACAAATAAATACTACAAAACCAATATAAAAAAACATTTAAACAAAGTTTTGCTTATCCAGAAAATTCTTCTATCTATATTATATGTTGGTCTGATACTATAGGGAGTTAAATATAAAGAGCATTTATGTTTCATGTGGTAAAAGTGGAACATATCAGCAAGCATTACTGTTCCACTGTTCTACTGGTTTACACATTGTTTGTCACTTAGAACCTCAGCCTAAAACTCACCTTTATACATAAATCCCACATGTTATTCAAGTAAGGTTGTACTATTAAGTTGGTGAGATAGCTCGTTGAACAGTGCTGCAGCTGCATTATATTAACTTCACAATTATGATTTCTGTCAATATCAACTTAGGCATAATCTTACCAAAATTGATAAAAGTTTACATAGTTGCATAGTTACATAGCTGAAAAGAGACTTGCGTCCATCAAGTTCAGCCTACCTCACATTTGTTTTTTGCTGTTGATCCAAAAGAAGGCAAAAAAACCCAGTTTGAAGCACAATTTTGCAACAAGCTAGGAAAAAAATTCCTTCTTGACCCCAGAATGGCAGTCAGATTTATCCTTGGATCAAGCAGTTATTACCCTACATTGAAAGATTATATCCTTGAATATTCTGTTCTTGCAAGTATGCATCTAGTAGCCGTTTGAACATCTGTATGGACTCTGATAAAACCACTTCCTCAGGCAGAGAATTCCACATCCTGATTGTTCTTACAGTAAAAAACCTTTCCTTTGCCTTAGGCGAAATCTTCTTTCTTCCAGTCTAAACGCATGGCCTCGTGTCCTATGTAAAGTCCGGTTTGTGAATAGATTTCCACACAATGGTTTGTATTGGCCCCGAATATATTTGTATAATGTTATCATATCCCCTCTCAGGCGACGTTTTTCTAAACTAAATAGGTTTAAATTTGTTAACCTTTCTTCATAGCTGATATGTTCCATTCCTTTTATTAATTTTGTAGCCCGCCTCTGCACTTTTTCTAGTGCCATAATATCCTTCTTTAGAACAGGTGCCCAAAATTGCACAGCATATTCAATATGGGGTCTTACCAGTGATTTATAAAGAGGCAAAATTATATTCTTGTCCCGAGAATGAATGCCCTTTTTCATGCATGACAATACCTTACTGGCCTTGGCCACTGCTGATTGACATTGCACATTGTTGCATAGTTTGTTGTCTATAACAATTCCCAAGTCCTTTTCATGTGTTGTTATCCCTAATTCGCTTCCATTAAGGGTATACGTTGCTTGTGTATTCTTTACGCCGAAGTGCATAACTTTGCATTTTTCAACATTAAATTTCATCTGCCATTTGAGTGCCCAGTCCCCCAGTCTATCTAAATCCCTAACATCTAGATTAAATGAAGTACTTGGGAAGTACCAAGTAGTAAATGTACCTACCTGGTCAAATATTTTAATATCATTATCATATTGTAGAAACATAGAAACATAGAATGTGATGGCAGATAAGAAACATTCGGCCCATCTAGTCTGCCCAATTGTGGATTAGAATAGTGACTAAACACCTAATTGTATTTGATTCCAAACTGTAAAAGGTAGGCTACAATATCCAAACTGTGATTAAAAAGCACAATAAATTATCTATATTAGCCTTACTTTTGCAATTCAGATTTCATTTCACAATGATTTGGTGATTAGTGAACAAAGCTTACAGTAGAATATAGATATTGAAAAAATATATATTAACATTTTGACTTTCTTCTGTGTATTCAGTTTACACGAAATCTCAATTAATTTGTTATAGTGTTGTATTATAGTTAGATTGCATTTTTTACAGCATGTGTTTTCCTCTGCAAACTGCTTGAATGCAATATCTGCTGTAATTTTGCTGCTGGGCTCTAACCTAAATAGAATTAAAAGGCACCTTGCATTGGTGTTTGGTTAGATTAAAATAAAACGTCTACATAGAAAATGTCAACATATAATTTATCAAAACCTGATGATCATAAACTCATCGAACCAACCCATGACCCACGAAAAGCTCAACTGGTCTATTTAAGTTTGAAGTTATCTGAACAATTATTGAAAACTATTTAAGCATTACGTAAGACTAATTCTGTGAGAAATGTTGTTTTTCTTATGTTTGTCTATATAGTTGTAGAACCCTGACAAAGCAATGGAGATTTATTTCAAGTGATCTATGCCCATTTTCTAAACCTCTAAAACTGCCTTTTTGTTAACATTCACTTGACAGAATAACTGCAAAGTCTTTGTGAATACACATTTCCTAAATTGGTCCATAGAACAGTCACCAAAATACATATTTATATGTAAAAGAAAATGTAGTTTTGTTATACTAAAAGCTTTGAGTCTTTCATGCAAAGAACATAATCTAAATTCATTACTAAATATTATTGTAATTTCTCTCGTTTCCTCAATGTTTCTTTTCAGCCTGGTTATCGTAAATTAACCAGAATACATTGCTCTAAAATCTGCTCCGAAAGGTCAAATTAAAAGAAAGCCATAGTGGCTATCATGCCAGAAGTGACTTGGCTTCCTACCAGAGTAATTTGTCAAACCATTTTTGTCCCTGCTTCTGGATTTTTCAGCAAGGAGAATCCGATTACTCCAGTGAGATGAGCAGCTCTGGGCAGAGCCAATCTCATTGAGCCGCGCAGGACTGTTCTAAGTTGAGCGCTGTTAGGCAATGAGTCTGGTCCTATAGTGGACCTAATGCAGGTTGTAGTGGCTTTGGTGCTGTTCCTTCAAACAGGGAACACACTCACGCATATATATGAGACCCCTCTTGCTTTTAAAAATGACATAAAAGTTCAAACAAATATTATTTATGTCTATCTTAAAATAATTTCATTAAAGCCTTTGTCCTATAAATAAAACTATACTCTTTGAGTGTTAAATAACATTGCACTGTGGCAAGTACTTTTAAGTTATTCCTATCAGGAACTATTTATGAAACTAAAATTAGAAGCACACATCCATGTGCCCAGAAGCAACTGTTTCAGGTTTTCTTTATTAAATCAGTAGCAGTGAAATTTGTTCTAATTTCTCCTAAAATGTCTGGCTGACATCGCTTTTAATGGCAAAAGAGAATTCTCTATTCGCTCTTTTTTACCATGAGATTAATAAACATGTTATATAAAGTGAACTCTCCTAATGAGACAAAAGGACATTGTTGTCACATTTAATGAGAACGCGAAAGCACGTTTTGCTAATCAAGTTAATGTGCAGCTTTTAAAATATAATATATTCCTAATTATATTCTTGGGCAGTATATTGAAAATTTTACAGTCAAAAAGTGTGCTGACTAAATGTTAAGAGAATAAAAGAATAAATTAACCCTTTTCCTGACAAAGTGCAAAAATTAACAATAAAAGGGGAGGTGACTTTAATCAGTGTCCAAAAAAAAAATCAACGCTTAAAATAATGGCACTCGGGTGGCAATCTAATGGCAATCTTAATTCAAAGATTGCTGTTTTAAAATTAAAAAATAAATGTAAAAAAAAAACCAGAGAGGGTTGGTGAATTTTTTCATTCTAACACATATCCCCATTTACAAGATCCTGGTCATGCAAAGCCCCCCTATTCCTCCATCTCCAGAGTGAAAGGTAATCCAAATTTGTCCTTCAGTCTGCATATTACCACCTGCTCTTGAGTGGTGGTTAATAACTGATGGTACATCTGAGAATATTGATAGTGCCAATTTCCATAGTCCAGAGATGAAAATGATTTTGCTACCTCCTGAGTGGCCCATCCTCTTAGTATCTAACATTAATTTATTAACACACATATATTTTTCAAGTAATCTTCCTCTTTGTCTTCAGCTCCATAAATCTTTATTTTGATCTTATCCGTTGTTATATATCATAATTATTTACATGATATTTTCATCTAGATAAACATGTTTTGGTGTGTACAACTATTTTGTGTTAACAAGGATCTAAGTATTTTGCACTGTTTAATCATTTTGTTACATGTTTCACATCAAACACCACCTTAACAGTACATGGCTGCACAGAAGATTACTGCAATGATCTGTTTCAAAACAATGGCAACAGTGAAAGTATTTACTTCTGGTAATTATGAGTAATGTGATTTTTTTAAATGTATTTCATTTAAATATTGTTTTAATCAAATCTCCTGAATAAGGCATTTAAAAAAAAAATAAAAAAAAAAAATAGAGTTTTACAACTATTAGACCTGTTATATTAGAATGTTCAAACCTGATATAAAAAGCTATTGAAATCTCTCAGATTGGACCCTGTGCATAACCCAGTTGCTTTCCAGATTTCAAGATGGAGATTGACGAGATCCTGAGGACAATCAACAAACACCATTGTAAACCATTGTAAATCTTCTACGGTACCCATATTCTCTTAGCAATACAGTTTACTATATACTAATTTTGGATTTTTTTTATTCAAATTCTAGCAGCATCAAATTACTAATTAAACCTGCAATTTATGTCCAATATGTAGATTAGTATAATTTAGTGAATGCACTGCCTACAGCCATTTTCCCTTTCTCTATATACAAATCCTTAATTTGGGAAAGGTCCTTTTAATCCAACTTAACTCATAGTGACTAAAAATAAATGTCAATGATCTAACATGTATCTCCCTTCAATTTTGGAGGGAATTTTCTTTTCAAACCACCCGCGTAGACTTTGGATACCACTATGTTTACAATCTGCCTAGAATTGGCAGATATATTTGCAGGATGTCAGTAAACAACTCAGTCTGCAGGCTGATGTGAGAATGTCTTTGCTACTCTTGCCAAGTGCTTTTTTTGTAAATTGTTATTTTTCAGATATTTCACATTCATGTGAACAAGTCATGCCAACATCGCCACCTGGTCTTTGCGGAACCTTGGTAGGCAGGAGTCGCAATGTACAACCTGATGCTTTTTTAAAAATGTGCCTCTCAGTTCTAGTACTTTGCTTTCATTGAGCCAAGCTATCTCAGCAATAATAAACAGACTAAACCGTTGGCAACCTAAACTGGACGTTTTAGACAAATTTCTATAAACAACAATAAAGGCTGCATCACACTTTTAATTTGCAGAAATGGGATTATGCTTATGTTCAATCCACATGAAATGCACATTATGTGCACATGAAATAAACATTAAAGCACAACATGGTGTGTTTTTTTGTTTTGTTTTTTTAATGCTTATTTTTCTTATGCTCCTTCTTTACTTACTTACAGTAATATTAGGTGACATCAAGGAGAAGGATTGCTCAAGGTTCTTCCAAAGGGCAAAAAATTTACAACATTAATGTATGTTTATGTGCAATGTTTCTTACGGGTTTCACACACTACATGCAAATGCTTTTGGTAAAATTAACCAAGAAGAATAACAATTTAGTTAAAGCACTTTCAGGAATAGAGTCCTTTATGAATGTACCCATATTATAATTATTATTATTATTGGTATGTATATAGGGCCAGCTAATTCTGCATCTAAACATAAAATATGTTACATCAGTGTTTGAAAAAGCACCATGGCTGTTTATTATGATAAAACTTGGTAGTTAAAAATAATGACTTTGATACACAAATTTATAAGGGTAACTAACCAACAGGTACCTCAACAGTTGTATTCAAAAATCCCTGATTGATGCTTCTCCACCATAGCTCTGTCTGCAGGGATATCTCAGAGTTCTATTTTTATCTCTGATCTTCTTCCTCTACACATCCTCACTCAGCAAACTAACAGATTTCTTTAGATTTAATTTTCATCTATATGTTGACAATGACCTAATTTACTTCTAATCCCTAGATCTACTGCCCTCTCTTATATTCCATTCTAGACACAAAACAGTTTTCTGAAGTTCTTTAGGGATCTATGGCAGTGATTCCAACCCAGGTTGCAGAGCACACCAATGGTCTAGGTTTCGTGGCAGTGAACTGGGAAATTACTCAAATCTGAACTGTTTTGGGAACCACTTATCTATGGCAATTCTAACGACTTTGGTCATTTATAACAGAACTTACAATTTTCCATCTAAAAACCCACAACTTCTAAACATCCACCATTTCCAATCAATTAATATTATATTGTATCTAACAATGTTGGTGTTCTCAACTTAGATACCATGCTAACTGCTTGCTAGAGCAAGTTCAACTGTTGTATAACCCATACCAAGCAACTCATATTATCTGACTACTTACTGTATTCAATAAACTGCTAAGTAAAGAGTGTAAAACAAATATTATACTGTGTCCTTCAGGCAGGAAGTGGTCTACAATGCCAATTTTGCAGAAGTCTTGTAGCCACTGCTTTTGGTCTACAGCTGAAAATCCACCAAGTTTGGAAGCAACACATGCTGGCACTGAAAATTGAAAAGGTTTGATTTATAAAAAGACTGTCTTCCATCTAAATGGTTAAACCCTGTCTTTCTATTTCCCTTATGCATGGTGTTATCATTGAATAGTCTGTCTTCTCATCAGTGTAGTGTTACTGAATTGAACACTGACTAGGTCTAGATCTGATAGAAGCTCACCCGCCGGTGATGTAATTCTGCCGCTCACCATCTGTACACCAATCTGGAATGTGTTATAACAGAGTATAACTGTGAATTTCAGCTGCTAGTTTTATGGCTTCCAATCCTCAAACTACCCGCTGGTGACCTCACTTACAATGTACATTGCATTTGTCTCCTTTACTGAATGGGAAACAGGGAGCAAGGGCAGGTCACTGGAGAGCACATTAATAGGGATTATACACCATATTGCATCATAAAAAAGATAACAACAATAAAATGCAGACTAGATGGGTTTGCAGTGAAAAAATAATAAGATATAAAGTGAATTAATTAAAAAAGGAAGCATGCAATAGATACTATAGAAGGACAAATATAAAATATAAAAAAAAAAACATTGAAGCATACTGTACATATCTCTATATTAAAATATTTGATATACTTTAGTAACGTGCTATATGATAGATTTTGCGCATCTAGATTTGCTCCTTTTTAATAATAATGTAATTTAGGTTGTAAAACAACGACTCAAACTGATTTGTCAATCCATCAGGATTATCACAGTAGTTTGGCTTATTTTTCATTAAACTCATTTGGAACAATGGTTTTGTAATTATCTTTTAATTTCAGAAGCCCCGGCATGTCAGTGATCCTGAAGGAGTTGATTAGCTGACAAGTGTGTCTCCCTTTTCAGGTTCAGGTTAGCTAACATATATATATATATATATATATATATATATATATAATACACCCTCTTGTTTTATATATATATATATATATATATATATATATATATATATATATATATATATATATATATATATATATATATATATATATGATTATTTTCATCAAATACAATGCTAATGCATTCAATAGAAAAAAAATATATATATATATATTTTTATTATTATTAGTTATTTCTATTGAATGCATTAGCATTGTATCTGATGAAAATAATCATATTGTTTTCCCAAAATATTGCACATACACTGAATGGTATGCATGCACGTTTGCATTGCTTAAAGAAACAATCCAAGCACCATAACCAGCTAGCTCTAGTGGTTATGGTGCCAGAAGTGCTTTTGTGTCTTCCATTGTAAATACAGGGAGTGCAGAATTATTAGGCAAATGAGTATTTTGACCACATCATCCTCTTTATGCATGTTGTCTTACTCCAAGCTGTATAGGCTCGAAAGCCTACTACCAATTAAGCATATTAGGTGATGTGCATCTCTGTAATGAGAAGGGGTGTGGTCTAATGACATCAACACCCTATATCAGGTGTGCATAATTATTAGGCAACTTCCTTTCCTTTGGCAAAATGGGTCAAAAGAAGGACTTGACAGGCTCAGAAAAGTCAAAAATAGTGAGATATTTTGCAGAGGGATGCAGCACTCTTAAAATTGCAAAGCTTCTGAAGCGTGATCATCGAACAATCAAGCGTTTCATTCAAAATAGTCAACAGGGTCGCAAGAAGCGTGTGGAAAAACCAAGGCGCAAAATAACTGCCCATGAACTGAGAAAAGTCAAGCGTGCAGCTGCCACGATGCCACTTGCCACCAGTTTGGCCATATTTCAGAGCTGCAACATCACTGGAGTGCCCAAAAGCACAAGGTGTGCAATACTCAGAGACATGGCCAAGGTAAGAAAGGCTGAAAGACGACCACCACTGAACAAGACACACAAGCTGAAACGTCAAGACTGGGCCAAGAAATATCTCAAGACTGATTTTTCTAAGGTTTTATGGACTGATGAAATGAGAGTGAGTCTTGATGGGCCAGATGGATGGGCCCGTGGCTGGATTGGTAAAGGGCAGAGAGCTCCAGTCCGACTCAGACGCCAGCAAGGTGGAGGTGGAGTACTGGTTTGGGCTGGTATCATCAAAGATGAGCTTGTGGGGCCTTTTCGGGTTGAGGATGGAGTCAAGCTCAACTCCCAGTCCTACTGCCAGTTTCTGGAAGACACCTTCTTCAAGCAGTGGTACAGGAAGAAGTCTGCATCCTTCAAGAAAAACATGATTTTCATGCAGGACAATGCTCCATCACACGCGTCCAAGTACTCCACAGCGTGGCTGGCAAGAAAGGGTATAAAGAAGAAAATCTAATGACATGGCCTCCTTGTTCACCTGATCTGAACCCCATTGAGAACCTGTGGTCCATCATCAAATGTGAGATTTACAAGGAGGGAAAACAGTACACCTCTCTGAACAGTGTCTGGGAGGCTGTGGTTGCTGCTGCACGCAATGTTGATGGTGAACAGATCAAAACACTGACAGAATCCATGGATGGCAGGCTTTTGAGTGTCCTTGCAAAGAAAGGTGGCTATATTGGTCACTGATTTGTTTTTGTTTTGTTTTTGAATGTCAGAAATGTATATTTGTGAATGTTGAGATGTTATATTGGTTTCACTGGTAATAATAAATAATTGAAATGGGTATATATTTGTTTTTTGTTAAGTTGCCTAATAATTATGCACAGTAATAGTCACCTGCACACACAGATATCCCCCTAACATAGCTATAACTAAAAACAAACTAAAAACTACTTCCAAAAATATTCAGCTTTGATATTAATGAGTTTTTTGGGTTCATTGAGAACATGGTTGTTGTTCAATAATAAAATTAATCCTCAAAAATACAACTTGCCTAATAATTCTGCACTCCCTGTAGTCAATCCATTTTAGAATGGTGTGACTTCTTACGATGGGTTTAGCAGATGCCTCTCTCTGGCTCTTCTTATGGAGAGCCAGAAGCTCCTAAGTAGGAGTTTCTGTTATGTTTTCCTGAGCTAAGCCCAGAAGAGGAGGCCAAACTTGGCTGAGAGTTTTAGCTGATCACTTTCAGCCAGTGGGCGAGTTGAAATAGCTCAAAAAGAGAGCCTCCTACTCTCCACAGGAACTGGTGTAGGTGGGGACCGGTGCCTAGTGATCCCCAGATAAGAAGTAATATCATTCTAAAACAGGTTGACTTCAGAAAGGTTGAACTTGATGAACGCAAATCTCTTTTCAGCATAAGTAACTATGTAACTATGACTCCTTACAATGGTGTAGCAGTTATGCTCTTTAGAGTGTTTATTTAATGTGAAGGAGATGCCTAGATTCATAGAGCATTGTGGAAAAGTAGATGGCACCAACCTCCACAAAATACACTTGGGGTCAGTAGGTTTTATATTTAACTCTCATGCATATCATCCCAGTAAACACTTCTACAGTAGTTACTGTTGCATGATAAAACAGAGTTGGTGGCAACGTAAAGAGGACAGTTCTTCAAACTGCTCATACAACAATACAAACCCCAATTTGAGTAGTAAGTTATATAATGACAGATCATTAGTACAGTGACATCACTAATAACATTGCAGTGTATGGACTTACACACTCTTACATTTGCCAGTGCTGGGTAAATAGTACAGCCAGTCTTAAAGGAGTTGTATTCACTCATTGCTTTATACCCTAGGCAAGACATTCAAGCCGTAAAATGTAGACTTGAGTAGGCTAAAATAAAAAAATCTGTGGTTAACTTACTTCTAATCACAAATCATGTTTTAAGAAGTAAACCACTTAAAACAGGGCTGTAAAACACACCCTATGAATTAAACCTGTAGCCTAAATGGACTTGGATCGGACAGCTTGGGAGTTAAAAAAAACTCCCTGACTAAACAAAACACTAGCTGACCACAGATTCATTCATTCAAGTTGTTTGTGCAGCTTGTCCTACCAGTGCAGCCTTAAACCCCCATAGCTGGCACATGATAGTGAAATATAAGCAAATAAAAAACAAACGCCCACCAAATCCCCATCTCTGTTCTACTATTCAGCCACCAGCTGTGCAGGTTTTAAGGCTGCACAGGAAAGAGAAGCTGCACAACAGCGCAGGCACGCTACATATGTCTAAGGTACAGACAGAATTGGTGGTGCTCAGGAGAGATAGTGCACTGGCTGGGGACAAGAATGTGGAGAGACAGTGATGGTGGCTGGGCAACGATAACTTACATTGCATACACTAACATTGCATACAAAAAAAACCTGATATAAACACAGACACACTGATGTTGCATACACATGGACACCAACATACACACTGAAATTTCATACACAGGAAAAAGTACATAATCGCAGATAGACACTGCATAAACAGGGACATCAACATGTACACACACTGATGTTACACAAACACACACACACACACACATAATGACACTGCATGTACTCATGTACAAACACAGGAACACCTGCATGCACATGTACTGACATTGTATGTATACAGTAACACTAACAAACACACACACAAATACAGGAACATCATACATCAACAGGATAGCAGTTTTGTCATTTTGTCATTCTAAGTAATGTTGGCATTTAAATGCAGAAATGTTGTATTTGTGTATAGTGTTGATGATTGAATGCAAGAGTGTATTTGTATGTAGTGTTGATGTTTGTATGCTGGGATGCATGCACATATACATAAACATGCTCAGGGCCAGATTAAGAGCCCAGTGGGCCTGGTGCTGACAATTCCGAAGGGCCTAATTACAGAATCTTATCGATCAAAAACACTAAAACAGTCATACCTCCCAAGCGACATGTGGAAGTGGTGCTGGAGGGAAACTCAAAGGATATAGCTATCAAAAAACACATACCCTATGCTAATCTCTCACTCTTATCTTTCAAGTAAATCCATACACCTTAACAGCAGTGTCCAGTGAAGCAGGAAGTGAATGGACGGGGTAAAAAAGTTGGCCATTGACACAAATCACGTAATCAGAACTACTGAAAGGGGCGAACATGCCCCCCAAAAAGGGGCATGTCAGTCCAAAGAACTGGAATGTCAGCCTGGCATGAATGCATGTTAGGCTGCATGCCAATCATGCAGGATGACCAGCCAAGGGCATAGTATCCAGACAGCACCCTGAGCTTGGCATAAATGCATCTAATGATGTGCTGGCTCCACACTTTCTAAGGACTGTCCCCTAGCACTCACGTGTCCACTTGTTTCTTTATCTTCTTACTAGCAGGCAAAAACTCCTGATAAATAATCTGGGATAGAGAAAAGGTGTATGTAGTGAGTGTAGAAAAAGGGGACATGCCACAGTTTTAGCGAGACTGAAGCAGCATTTCCTTAAGTTTCCATACTTAAGCAAGAGTATGTGAAGAATCGTTAGGGTTGCCACCTTTCTTGGGGGAAAAAAAATGGCCTTACCAATTTGCATAATTAATTATGTATGTATAACTTCACATGATGTAAATCACAGAGAGTGACATAGGAGTAAATTCTGTAAAATAACCAAAAAACTACTTACAGTTTGATTCTGCTGTATACACTATACAAATTATTTACACATTTTTTGATGCAGTAGGGCGACTTCCTTAACGATTTTCCAGTGGGATTTGGCTGTAGCTGGTATTCTCTGAGTATGATGGGAGTCTGAGGGGGCAGTAGTATAATGTGTAAAATGGCTCTGAGGCATCTCCTCAGCCCTGGATTCATCTCCCAGTCTTACATGGTGTATGGTTCTGACTCCATCCCTTCCTTTCCTGCCCTTTTCACCCTAGTAATTAATAATATCTAATTATTCTCTGGCGAGTCTGCACTATCCTCACCTACCACTTGTGGAAACAACCAGTCAGCTGATCCCACACAACACACATGTACGGCATAATTTGCACTCCAGCTACTGCTCCTCCCTCTCTGCATCATGCCTCTTCATCTTAAAGAACCCAGGTTCCATTTGTAATTGTACAAGTGAATCAAAACGTGTTTGAGAATTAACTGAAGTGCAAGCTAACTGAATATTCTCTTACACCCAGTTTTGGTTGGACCTTTTAAAACCAACGTTTGACAGACCATCATATTCATGTACCATACTATTACAATCACTGGTATGGTACGGGATGCATTTTATTTTAATACAGGTTCACATTTCAAGATGAGGTCTATTTACTTTAAAGTTAAAATGCAATCACTGTTTCAGCTCCTTGATCACATTCTGCATTTTACATTGATTCAAAGTACAAAGGCTTGCAGCCCTTCAACATGAAGACCCAGAATTACATTATACAGTGATATTAATTTCATGCAATAATGATTTTTTGTTTAGAGGTACTTTGAGGGTGAAGATGTAACCCCTGACCTAATTGATTGCATATTTTTCCCTGAATCATTTGGAGTTGTTTTTCATAAAAGAAAAAACATCATTCACAAAATCCACCTACAACAACTCAAAATTAAGTCTGTGACTGAATTACACAGGTTTGGTATGCTTTTTTTCCCCAGGTAGTAAACTGTTTTGAGGAATTACAACTAAATACCAAAGCGTAAAGTGTAAAGCAAAATGATAGCCATTTTATACTATACATATTTCCATGTGTGTTGGTTTACTTTTGCAAAACAAAATGGAAGCTAGTATTGGGTTCAATGTACATACACTCCTGCTCCACTTTACATTATACAGTAAACGTAAACTGAAAGCCTAATTCTACACGTGCCTACAATAAAAAAAAAAAAAACATAAGCATAGCACTATCTTGCTAAAACAAACTGCCAGCAATACAATATATAACATAGATGTGTGGGGACGTGCGACGACCTGCAATACTTGTCAACTGGTAGGGAAAAAGGGGGATCACAGCAAGGCTCCACTGCTGTCCATGCCCATTATCGAGGAGCCCTTTAGTCACATAGCAGTCGATCTTGTGGGGCCCCTAGCCAGACCCAGTCCATCCGGTAAGAAGTACATTCTTACCATGGTGGACTATGCCATCCGCTACCCGAGCCAGTTGCCCTCACGAATATCCATGTTGAAACCATTGCAGATGCACTGGTTAAGATATTTGCAAGGGTAGGGTTCCTCAAGGAAATCCTGTCAGATCAGAGGACCCAATTCACCACTGACCTAACCCAGCAGCCTTGGAAAGTCTGTGGCATCAAGCCCCTATTAAGCTCACCCTACCAACCCAAGACTAACGGTCTATGTGAGCGCTTTAATGGTACTCTCAAACAGATGTTGAGAACCTTTACTGACGCTTGCAGAGACTGGGAAAGATTCCTGCCTCACCTGCTATTCGAGTACCGAGAGGTGCCACAGGAATCCACAGGGTTTCCTCACTTTGAGTTGCTCTATGGGAGAAGGGTACGGAGTCCCCTTGATCTCATTCGAGAACACTGGGAGGGGGAAAAGGAACATGAGGGAACCCCCATCATGCCATATGTGCTGGAGCTCCTAGACTGCATGGAACAGTTGGCCAGGCTGGTAAAAGAAAACCTCCAGACGGCTCAGGGGCGACAGAAAGTCTGGTACAATCGAGGTGCCCATCAGCGTACATTTATGTAGTTGCCAGCTGTGCCGATGGTCCAAACGTCCTTTCATATAAATATGTTGAAGGAGTATCAGGAAAGGCAGGAGGATTTAGCTGCAGTATGTGGCCCCCCTACAGATGACCCAGACAGCCTTCCCCTTATTAAAATTAAATTAACCAGCTACAATTTCTTATGCAAAAGTTGACTTAGTATATGAAAAATGTAAATAGGTCAATCATACATTGAAGGTGCTAGGTATTCTTGAACAGAAATTGATGAAGTATTGCCCTATGCTATGTCCTATGTACCCATCTTATATTTAAAATACATATAATACTTTCATAGTCAATATTATATATATTCAATGGAAGGGGTTAAGTATAACATAGATCAATTCTTTGTTAATCAGAAAATCTGTAAAAGATTTAAACATTATTCCACAAAGTAAAATTATTTCTGTAAAATGAAATTTAAATAAGGGACTTAAAGCAGACAATTTAATCAGCTGTAGAATAATTGAAACAGCACAATCTACCGTTTATGGGGCGATAAGAAACAATTATTTGCATTGCAGTATTCCATATACCCCCATTGGAAATGTCTCTATTTCCCATGGATAAATGCAATAAAACTAATATCTAATCTCCAGATGTAAAATAATCTTAAATGCTCACAGTGTATCTTGCTCAGTAAACACTGCCTTAAATTGAAATGCCAGAAAGCCAAGCACATTTTTGATTACCCAAAATGCTGTGCCTGGTTTATAATTAAAAAAATATAAATGATTGCCAGTTGCGCACACACTTGCTTATGCGCACACACGACTACAGCATATGCACTTGCACAAAAGCAATGGCAGAACATGGTTAACTGGTGCTGGACATCATTGATTGCAAGGTTCTTAATAACTAGGGATGTAGTATTTTATTTCATCTATGCCTTGATGCTTTAGCAGATACATGGTGAGTTTGCTGACTGTAGTTCACAGCGGCAAGAAAGGCAGAAGAGGTATTTCTCATATATTAATGCAAAAATAGCTGACATCCGATGTGTATAATACATTCAAGTGGTGGATAAGAGGAATGAATTAATGAATACAATACCAGCAAGAGGGACGTCAACTGCTACATATCTATAGTGACGGAGTGGATAGCAATTTAAAATAGAAATGTTTGGCTTGACTTTGTAAGCAGTGCTGTCTGCACTGCTTTTTTAATGGTTCAAGCGCAATTCAGTAGCTCGCATAATGCAGAAGCTAGATTACATGCCAGCACAGGTTTTCAGCTATATAGAAACAAATAGAACTAGTATTAACCATCATTATTCAGTCAAGCTCACCAAGCCTATTTACTATTCTGCTAAATAATTTATAAGGACTAAGGTGTGTTCAGTCCTCTGGACTAATTGCCCCTCTGCTTGTGGAGCAACCATACCCTGGCATACATATAGTCAAACCACCCACCAGCATACCACACAGAGATAAATTAATAAAACATCTATGTCCTTGTCCACTCCTTTAGTTCTAAAACGTAATAGCAAATGTTATGAAAGGGAGGGGAGTTGCTTATCATTTAACCCCTTATGGACTAAATGTTGCAATTACCATTATCCTAGTATCACCCAAAGCTAAACAAACAATACCATATAATATCACAAGGGGAGAACCACGTGTGGGCTGAACACAGGGAAAAAATAATGGGATGACGTTCCAATGAGCATGCAATCACAGCTCAGAATTTCTAGAATATAGTGTAAATAACATGCACTTGTGACATTAGTGCCGTTAATGCAATCAAACTTGAACACCTACATCCACGGTGGACAAAATATGCTTTACAATCCTCCTATATTTTGGAAGGGGGAAAAAATAACAATTTCTGTATAATAGACAGTGCCACTGGCCACTGCTTTGGCATTGTCCCAGAGTCACAGCAAGTAAACCATGTATGTGGCTTGACACAGCCCTTCTCCTCTTCGACAAGTGGCCTCCTGACATGTTAGAAAATATATTATGGGGAGAGAAAATGTTGTCACTTTGCACTGAGATTGTCATATACCATATATATTAATTGTTAGTTACACATTTTAATTCTGCCACTTTTTGATTTATGTATTTTTTTTCACATCGATCTTTCATTTTTGATTGACTGGTTATTATTCATTCCGTACAGCAGGTTAGCATATTCACATAATACAAATTTTTGGTAGACATTTTATGTTTCAGCCCAAGGGATATTTTCTTAGTCTTCCTTGAAATCTCCTTGATGTATGTCTTTTGTATTCCCTGCTAAATAAACCTTGCCCTTGATTTCAATGCATATGTAGTGTTTCCTAGCAACCACATCTTTTACACTTGCCCTTTTCAATATGCACATGTTAACACAGCATAGATGTTTAGAATGTCCAGAAGCTGTACCTAGTAGTTGTTGCGAAGATACAGAAAGGCAGAGCAGAGGAGGTGAAAAAAATAAAAAGGTGTGGAAAGATTCACGGGAGTTTTAATAACCAATTCTCTCCACCAAACAGATTCATCATTCTAATAATGGAAACAGTAACATTTATTTAAATCTTTTTTTCCTTTAAATTCTAATTCTAAAAAAATGTTAAAGAAAAGTTATTTTTTAAATTTAAAAGACAGTTTTTTTGTCAAAATGAAATCCATTATTTACACACTATATATGTCTGAAAGGAAAAATAAAATGTAGAGAATATGTTTTTTTATACTTGCATTCTTTTCTCATCGCAAACAAAAATTTAGCTAATTTCTTAGTAATGCATGTTAGTAAAAAGAAGGAAAGATTGTGTTTGGCATTTTTACTATATGTACTGCCCAGGTGTGGTATTGGTAGTTATAAACAGAGATCAATCAATGTGCTTTGAGCCAATGAAATGACCACATGAAGACAGAATGTACATTGAATGAGAGAGAGAGATTTTTTGTTTTCCAAACTAAAATAATTGCTGAAAAAAGTGCTTTACACATATGTAATGAACAGTACAAAATACAAAAAATGTCTACAAATACAGATTGTAGTTTAGTGATTGGAGAAAGGGTAATTACCATCACATATGAGTGAAATTGTTTTTATTTTGCTGTCAGTAATACATTCCTTGATGTATGTCTCTCTAGAAGGTCCACTTGAGAGTTAAGCTTTAATTTAAAATAATGCCCCTTGTACATATCAGTTTTAGTTTGCTATGTCACGCTTCCCATATTCCCTGTAATTCATGTATACATGTTTCATTCAAAGTAATGGTAATTACCATTTTGGATTCCTTGTATGTGTCTGCTGTATACAATAGCTTTGAAACACAACTCAGGAAGAGGAGCAAAGCCAGTGAACCACTCATGGACAGCTGTTTCGTTGTTAATGCAACTTATCAGCATGAGGTTGGTTACTGGCTTGCAATGGAGGCTTGGCTTCTTTGTTGAGCTCATTTGCATACACCTACCCAGAATCCCATGCAGTAGTGAGAGAACTGTTAAAGTGAGATTTCTGTGGGAAAAGCAAGTCTCATGACTTGACTGGTGTGTGTATTAGTGTTTATCAATATATTAACTATCCAGTTACTTCAGGTGGAAGGGGTTTTCATCCACACTTTTTTCCCCACCACAACTCTCTTGGTATGTACTTTACAAGTAACGCCAAGCCTCCATTGCAAGCCAGTAACTAACCTCATGCTGATGAGTTGCATTAACAACAAAACAGCTGTCCATAAGTGGTTCACTGAATTTGCTCCTCTTCCCGAATTGTGTTTCAAAGATGTTATATGCAGCAGACACGTACTCCAAGGAATCCATGTATAAAGTGGAATTATGAGGCAAAAATGTTGTTCTTTGTTGAGCTCATTAGCATACGCCTACCCAGAATCACCTACAGTAGTGAGAGCACTGTTAAAGTGATATTTCTGTGGGAAAAGCAAGTCTTATGGCTTGACTGGTGTGTGTATTTGTGTTTAGCAATGTATTAACTATCCACTATATATATATGTATCTATATATAGATAGATACATATATGTATTTATAATGTCATTCTAAATGTATTTTGAATTTAATATATATGTATATTAATATAAAAATACAGTTAGAACAAATTAAAACTGGTATATAACTTTTTTATTATTATAATTTTTTTTCATTTTTTTCAATTTATTTATTGATAATTTTTATTTTATATATATATATATATATATATATATATATATATATGTGTATATAATTAATGTCATTCTAAGTGTATTTTAATATATATAATTATATATATATTAAAATTAAAATACAATTTTATTAATTATGTATGTATGTGTATATAAAAGTACTTGGATCAAATATATATATGATCCAAGTACTTTTATTTAATTTATTAAACTTTTTATTAACTTTTAATAGGACCTATGATCACATGGCTGGGGGGGTCGGATAGGGCTCCCAGGCAGACCCCAGGAGCGCGACCACCGTCGGGGGAACGTCGTGGACCCAGTAAGTACAGGGGATGTTCTATGCCGCCCACCGGCATTTAGGACCGCCTAAAAAAGGACAGCATAGAACACCTGCCATCCTTAAGGGATTAACTAAATAAGTCAAACAGGAATGCTTTTGGAATTTTTACATACTGTATGTACTTCTGATTGTAGCACTTGCATTCTCAAACACAGGGCTGTCATGGGCACGCTGGGCACTTGCCCTGGGGCCCCACAAGCATGCCCATGTGCCCAGACCGACAGGGAAGATCTTTTGATCTCTTCTGCCATCCCATGGAGAGCCGGCCCTGCTTACTTGCCCAAAGAATGTTTGTTGGGGAGAAGGAGGGAGTTAGGACCCAGGGCTACAGAAGATTGAGGACCTGGGAGGTAGTTCCTCCCGTGAGCATGCTCGTCTAAGCATTGCCACAAGTTGCCGTGGCAACGCTCCGACACAGCATTCTGCTTGCGGGAGGAGTGAAGATAGCCTGCAGCCAGAGGAGCTGCAGGCTGCAGGTCTATAATATTCACCACCGGACCACCAGGGCTCGCTGAATCCCCCCTCCTTCACCAAAGGTAAGAAGAAGGGGGGAGCATGAAGCTGTTTTTTTTATAAACATAACAAAAATCCCACCCTCACATACAGCACCCTTAACACACAGCACCTCTCACACACAGAGCACCCCTCACACACATCACACCTCACACACACACTGCATCGTTCACACATACACATAGCACCCCTCATACACAGCACCCCTCACACACATACCACCTCTCACACACACACACACACTACACCCCTCACACACACTCACACACACAGCACCTCATTCACACACACAGCGCACCCCTCACATACACACACTGCACCACTCTCTCTCACACACACACACACACACAGAGCACCCCTTACACACACTGTACCTCCCACAAAGAGCATCCCTCACACACATACTGCACCCCTCACACACAAACATGCACACATTGCACCCCTCATTGTTTGTCTGCGTGTATTCATCAATCTGTGTGTTTGTGTTCAGCAGTCTGTGTGTGTGTTCAGCAACCTGTTTCTGGGTGTTCAGCAGTCTGTGTGTGTGTGTGTGTGTGTTCAGCAGTCTGTGTACATGCATTCAGCAGTTTGTGTGCATGTATTCTGCAGTCTGCATGTATTTAGCAGTCTTTGTGTGTGTACTCAGCAGTCTGTGTATTCAGCAGTCTGCGTGTATGTATTTAGCAGTCTGCATGTATTTAGCAGTCTGTGTGTGTGTACTCAGCAGTCTGTGTGTATGTATTCAGCATTCTGTGTGTGTATACAGTAGCCTGTGCGTATTCTGCATTCTGTGTATTTTCAGAAGTCTGTGTGTGTGTAGTCAGAAGGCCGTGTGTGTGTATTCAGCAATCCGTTTGTGTGTATTCAGTCTGTGTGTGTATTCAGCATTCTGAGTGTTTGTATTGTATGAATGTTTTGCATTTCTTGGAGGTACCAATAAATATAAGCTTAATTTTATCGATAATTTACATTTTTTTTCTAAGAGTGGTTGTGTAGGTAGGGCCCCAGTGCACTGCTTTGCCAGGGGGCCGATAATGTTGTTAAGATGGCACTGCTCACACACCTTAAAACATATTAAAGTGAATTTCAAATTTAACGCCAGTGTAACCAGATTTTTTTCCGTGTGGTTATTTTGCTCTTAAATTTGGAATTCACGTTTAATTCACGTTGAAATTTCACTTTCGTGAATAACCCTGATTGACAAATATTATATCAAAGCTTTGAGCAGTGTAAATGGCAAAGTGAATGGTGAGTAATCTAACAGTATTCTGTGGGTATTCCTATATAGAATATAGATATGTTGGGTTGTTCATTACAAAAATGTGGAAATAATATATTCTCTTCTGAAAGACATCGAAGTAGCAGAGACAGTTAATGGTAAGACTACTGCTAAGGGCATTCACTGGAGAGACAGATTGCCATACCCATGTTTTTATAATAAAAGATATATTTGAGCATAGCTCTCAAAAAAAAATAATAATAATATTTCAGGATAATAGTAATCAAACTGTTCTGCTGAGAAGGATATATTGTGATTGCCTTTTATTTTCAAGTATGCCCTAAGGAATTTTCCATTTATACTTATGTTGATGGTTATCATTTTTAAGCCTTCCTTTATATAAGTAAGGCACTGAATGTAACAGACATGAGGCACAACTACTGTCTGTAATGGACTAATCCTTGAGACATTCGAACAAAAATAGGCCAGAGTTTGGGTACAGAAATATTTAGCAAGAACTTGGAACAAGATCCATTCCCACTAACCAAGACATATTTAAAAATCAGTGTGACGTGGATATATGAATACTGTAAAAAATACAGCCTAGCTTCATTTTAACAGAAAATTAAATATTATGGTTGAATAGATAGTGATAAGATCAGATATCGTGCTGCATATTATTATTATTTTATTTTCTTAAGTTGTGTTAAAGTATTTGCATACAGATGTGATTGCACTGAGTAGATGTGACAAAAAAAGTAAAAACTGACAAATATACATATGCTTATGTGTCTTTCAAATACAACCACTTGCGTTTTTTGGAATACCGCTTTCCACAAATACTTACACATTAACAGCCCAACTCACACACAGTTGGTAGAACTCACAGGTGATTATCTAAATACCATCTAAATACTGTGTTACACCTAGGGAGCAATTTCTCATTTTGATGCATAACCATATAGATAAGTATCCATAAGACTACAAGAAAAGAAACAAAAAAGACCAAAAGCAAACTTGCATCAAGGATATATACTCTGTAGCAAGTTTAGTGCTGAAAATGTTGCTAGTATTAGATGTTAATTTATTCTTTTGGAAAAGTGGATCAGTCTTGTAAGGCATGTGAGGTGTATTACCCATGAACCACTTTTTTGCCCTTTATTATTCTGCCATAGAGGTATTCATGGTCTTTGAGTTTTTCGATATAAAAGATTATGTTAACCATCAGATTCCGAGGAAGGTCATGTGACAATACATTGCTCAAAGCACTTAGTATTGCACATATAAAGCCTGCATGTCTGAAGAATAAAGTCTTTTTAGAAATGCCACCTGGTAGTAATGCCCATGTATGGTAAATATAATTTTCTGGCTCAGACAAGGAAGCTGTACTATAAAAAGCATGGCAGGCTGCTGTTGCAGCTCACGGCTAAAGTGGCACTGTCACTTTCAACTTTCATAAAATAATAGAATCTTTGTGCAAACCTCACACAGACTGCATTTCAAATTTCTCTAAACCGGCAATGCAATCAATGATATACATGTGACAAATTATTTGGCAATATATTGCAATGGGTAGAGCTTCTAACTAAGACATAGGTCCTCCTATGTCTATGTACCTGTAGGTACCTTTCATCATTTGCTACTTTTTGTGATGATTAAACCTCCTGTGGATTTTGAGCGCTTGCAGTGCTGTTATTTCTATTTTTTGTTGTTGTGTTACTACTGCATTTGGAGATCTTATGTCTGGCGACCTGTCTTCCACTCGGGTAATTGTGGACTTTGTGTTCCCATTGCCTTTACAGGTAGTTGTATATGCTCAGAGACTTTTGCTAGTGGCGTTTTGGAGATTTACTGCCCCAGTTCCAATTTATTTCAGAGCTTCTAATCACAAACCCTGCCACTTTCACATTTGCAACACTCATTATGGATGATGAGACTCCTGTAATATTTGCAGTAAATGCATATAGCATGTTATTGTACATGTGAACAAACATTTATAGAGGATACTGTAAAACGTGGCCATGTATATCTCCCCTAATTCGTTCCCCTTGTGTGCCAGAGTGCAATCAGACATGTTATCTGCAGACTCTTTGCAATTTTTGTATTTTATTTCACAAAGATCCCTTCCTACTTTGTTTTATCTCTCCCCCCCCCACCATGCAATGTGCACAGTGTTGAAAAAGAAGGGAACTGCAACACCACTGAAGACCTCTAATACTTTAGACTTATTCAATGAATGTATTTACTAATGACACATAGGGCAGGGAGGGCAAATATGTGTAGAAGTGACATTTGTTAAGTGGGCACCCAATACAGTTTGTTAATAATAAATACCAATGCTTTTCTGTATTATTGTCAGGGAATTTCTCCAGGACATAGAAATGCAAAGGATCTTGGCATTTACAATAATTTCTGTGGTGCATTTTTTGGCTGGCATTTCCTTTTCTTTTTTGTCTTTTTGTGACAAGTTAGCTTTTACACAAGCTGTTGAACAACCAGTAAAATGCCATGTTGGCTGTTTTTTTTTTTTTTTTCGTATGTGTATCAAAACCATTGAAATGATCTCCCTAAAATACCATTGTGGTATTAAAAGAGCCATTCACATTCAGTGACAATCACCTCATTGACTAAGACTGATCTTTCCAGCAGAAACATGATGATCATTTTAATGTTTTCTATATATGTGTATATACAATATTTTCCTGACCTGCACAAGTTTACTGGATATGTATATTAGCTCAAAGCAGAGGTTTTGATCATGAAAAGATAAAGTGAACCCTTTGTCATGCTTATATATGTTTTCCAGTATATCCTCTGTTAGTAAAGAAAATAGCTCACTACTTTATTATTTTTTTCATGAATGAACCTGATTTCTGCTGTTTAGGAAATTTCTACAGACAAACTCACTCATAGAAAGCAACGAAAAAGTTTGAAAATGGTTGTGACAGGGTGGACAGGTGTATAAATGCTTGTAGTGTTTTGAACCTCCCCTGTATATACTTTTCTAATATTAACTGTTTTAAAACATTGTTTTGCATTATTTTCAAAGCTAACTCAAGATACATTTGGTCAACACATGAATAACATCTAAAATTGCATTTATTTATTCATTTCAGTTTAATATAAAAGTGTTTTAGCAAGAAAAATATAGTTATTAATTTGTTCTGGAGAGCATTTACAAAACAGCATGGCAGAATTATACATTTATAGTAGTGGTTTTCAGATAAACCGTTGATGAAGTCCCACACAGCAGTGGAATGTTTTAAGGTTGATTTAGATTGATTTAGATTAGGTACTTTAGGGGAGTACACGTTTGCACATTTGTGTTTAGCCTTTTTCATGCTTTAATTTTCTTTATTTCAATAAACACAGGTATTTTTTAACCATCTCAAAAGAATTTTGACAGATGATTTTTGCAGTTATAGAACGGAGTAACATAATATGGATTGTTCTTTTAAAAGGAAACATAGTTTCCCATGTAAAGTTTCAGATATAAAGAGTTGGAGTGATTGTAATGGAAATTTTGGTAGATTTCAAGAGTAGCAATTTTTAATTGGACAATAGGAATGGAGATACTTAGCTAAATTTAGAAAACATTTTTTTTTCATTCATTGATTGTTTCATTTATTTTCTTATATAGTTATTCAAATTAATTTCAACTTTCGTTGATATTTATAAAAGTAAGTCATCAAATTTATAAGGAGTTCCTCATTCAGTAAAAACGGTGGGTCACCCAACCTATGCACTACTGTCATGCAATCCCTTTGCAACTCAAGAACCCTGCATGGACAGTTGAAGCCCCATATAATGGCCCTCTGCTAAAGCCTAGCCCTTTAGTACTACAGTATGTGTCAGAACAATTCATGTGCTCTGGGCAGTGTTGGTGTCCTGGGCCCAGATACCCGGGGTGTTCTGGGGTGTTCGTCAAGGCACTTATATTCTATCTAGCAATTGTCAGTAAGCTGTAATCAGCTATAAGTATCTATGTCAATGCTTGTGATATCACATATGAAAGCTGCTTGAATTGTAAGATGTTTTGATTTCCCCACGATCTTCTGACAAAACTTACAATTAAAGATTGTCAAAATTGTTTTAAAAAAATATGAAAAGATGGGCCAGAATATATGGCCATTTAAAACATGTAAACTGTTAGATTTTGCATGTTTTACTTTTTTACTTAGTTAAGCTCAATAACAATGTTAAACATGTGAATAGATTGTTACCGTTTTGCTAAAATTCTGGTTCATACACCATAACTATATTTTAAAAGATGATGTTTAAGAAACAATTCAATTCAATTAGTAAAGTCTTGTTTTCCACATTAGGAATATTTCATCCAATTAAAAAAAATTGAAAAAGGAGAAAACTCGACACTTTGTACAATTTACCTAGAGTTTACATTTGAGGAGGCTGACAGGCAGGATGTTAAATATGTATTCATTTGAGTATAATTTTTGTTTGAAAAAGACATCTTTTCATTTAAATAAAATATCTGTTTCTACATCCACAAGAGATAGCTGGGGAACAAAAAATGAAACCCCTTAAAAAATACATTGAATTGTTTTTTTTGGGGATCATTGGCATAAAGAGATACATGAAAGGATAAGCATGTGACATTTCGCAACCTACATTGCTATCTAAATATGTAAAGAATGAAAGTGGAATTATATTTTCACCTTTAACAGTGAGGCCCTGAATTAAAATTGCTGGAGAAGCTTTCCAAATGATGTAATATTTTTAGATAATTACTTAATTATAAAAATATATTTTTATATATAAAAAAAATATATAAAAAAATTACAAACTTAAATTATTCTTCATAATAGTAAATCATTTCAAAAGTTTATCTAAAAATATTACATCATTTGGAAAGCTTTTGCAACAAAATTAAATCAAGGCCTATATTTGTTAATTGTGCACGAACATCTATCTCAGATTTTTGTTGCTTTGGGATTTTCAACTTTCTCTTTGTATTTGTTGTACAGAAGCAAAGACATGCACTACTAGTAAACCCTGTGCAGTTGTGTTTGAAGACAGAGTTTGTCCTATTACTGTGGAAACCAGCTTCTTCTATATTGCATGTTATACCGTTCTCTTGATAAACCATGTTACTTTGAGCAAGTGGAAGTCTTGAGCTAAAAAATTTTACATTAAGAGTTAATGTTTCCTTACATTATTCTTCAAGAGTAAAGGAGCCTGCAGGCCATACAGGACCACACAATGAGGTCCCTCTGCAATCAGGGCCAAGCTATTTATAACAAAAGAGGTTCTGTTCTTTGCAGCTGGAATCAAGTGTTCACATCAAGTTATTATAACCTTTCTGGTGGTGGCGATTGATTCATCTAGTCAGGCAAGCACTAACAATAAAGTACACAATTCTTTTTTTTTTTTTTTTTTGTATATCTGTACGTTCTGTCCCTTTATTTTCACATATAGAGCAGCCCATTGTCAATGTGCTATTTTCAATTTGAACCCATCACCTTAAAAATCTTTTACATGGCATTACAATTTTCCGCATTAATGAACTACAATACGGGACAGTTTTTCTTTTATTTGTCAATATCGAGGGGATGTTCTATTGCTCAACCTCACACATAGTTTACTTTGATCCTATATCTGTTTTGCCAGAAGATGAGCAAATCTTAGATAACAAATGGGAATCTTGACCAAATTAGAAATAGAAAGGCCTATATGTCTGTGAAACAATTCATAGATATAGATCCCAAATCCTAAAGCCCATATTTCTATGAAAAAAATTATAATAATAAAAAAAAAAAAATATATATATATATATATATACAGTAGCAAAGAAACTAACTAACTGTTGGACAATATAACTCAATGGATGTATAAACATTCAGAATGTTCATTTTCTGCTTTTATAAATTAGTCATTTGTCTATTTAGTTCTTAACAAGGCATGATGATTTCTTATATTATCTGAGTCCACCACATAATTTCCATTCATGATTTTTATAAAGTTTGTTCATCTTGTGTTTCTATCATCATTGTGATTAAACACTGCTCAGATGATCATCGTCATCTTAATTTATTCTAGAATTTGCATTGATAATGTATCAAATCTTTGTACAGATACAGTATATCCGCTCTGCACACAAACTAAATGTATTTGACAATAGCTATATACATCTCAGTTAGCTTTGCTGAATCTTTGATGCTAAGATTTAAACTTGAAAAAACAAGAAGTAAACTAAAGGTGACACATTCTGCGGCGCTTCCTGTCAGCTACTAAACAACTACCAATTAATGTTCAGATAACATGGTTGGACGATTGATGTTTAAATGAATGCTGTTGACCAATAAGAATATTTAATATTAGGATAGCTTACAAAACTGAGAAAATGATCAAGATTATTTTAATATAGCCTCAGTCAGGGCAATTTTTTTTTTCATGATTAAGAGGAATCCTTTTCCCCTTATCTCTTATTCATTTTGATCTCTCCTGCAATTAGTGTTCATAGATTCTGCTGAAATGACAAACAATCTTCAGTGTAAGGTAAATAAACCCATCACATTGCTGCATCTCTGCTAACTGCTGTTGCTTAGCAACTGAAGCCAAAGCAATTGAATGAGCTATTTGATTCAAATTTCAAATAGCATGTGCTGAATGATTAACAAGTAAAAACATGTCTTATTCAGGAAAAGAGTGACCCACCCATACTGACTCCAGCAGGTGGCAAAATATAGAATCCACCTTCACTCATTATTCAATTCTGGTGCTTCAGTTTAGTCTGGATGGATAATAATAATAATTAATTATACTTGATGTTACCGTATGCAAGAAATTCAATTAATTTGTTTTCATGAAAGAAACTACTTGCTGCAATGCCTCTCATCAGAAAGCCATAATCCGTGTTATGTGTAAGTATATGGGCAAACAACATATGATTGGCTCCTACATTTAAGGCCCCTTGAGGGGCATTATTTTCTGTGTTTTCTACACAAAAGCAGCATATCCAGTCTTAATCTTGTTATACACATAATGTTACTTTTAAAGCAGGATTTTTTGTATGCTTTGGAAAATAATATGGAATTGTATTTTTCATGTCCCTTTGACTACATAGCACATTTTATTGACAAAAATAATGTTTTTGTTGATTTTTGTTAATGGATAAGAAAAAAAGAATCAGTTGTAGAATAATTAAGCTAGATATCATGGCATTATATGTTACATAAAGTTGTTGGTCACTATAACACCTTTTCAGTGCTCCTCATATATACTAAAGGCCATCTGTCTCACCTGATACATCATAAACCCTTTACATTCATAGACCATGGACCCATTTATTATTGCCCCCCATTTGATGTCATGTTACTACATTTCCCTCTTACCACATTGGTCAGAAATGCCATATCGTTCTTCCTCTTGCTTGACATACATTGGTCAGAAGCACCACACTGCCCTTTTCTTGATACTATTTTCCCTTGAAAATAAGACATCCAAGAGCATATTTTCGCGGGATGCTCGTAATATAAATCCTACCCTGAAAAATTTTCCAGAATATTTTCCATGTGCTAGTAAGCTAAACTATGTTCGAGGGAAGTTTCACCTAACATAGATTTGCGGGATTCCATACCAAAGTGGACAGGTCTATGTTTGGGGGAATTCGCCCGAACGTAGACCTACTTTCTTGCACATGCTTGCTACCATTTCCCCCCCAAAGACATCCCCCAAAAATAAGCTGTAGCGTGTTTTTTTGAGCAAAAAATTATATAAGACCTTAAGTCTTATTTTCAGGGAAAAACAGTAGTAGTATTTCCAGAAGGTTGATAAATTGAAAGAGATAATATTTCTACAATTAACAGCCTTTTCAAGATCCTACTTGCTGCTCTTCTTGGTAAGCTTATGCTCATAGGGCAGCGGCACCTACTGCAAGCTGCTCAGGAATAATTTGTTTGCAATAAACAAAATCTATTTTCAATTGTGCAAATCATGTATACATGATGACTTTATAGTGACGGGCTTACTTTAATAAACTATTGCAAATTATGTTCTTTATGATTACAGATATTGTAATTAGAAAAAAAGCATATCAATATTGTAAAGGACAAATATACAGTATGTGTATCCATTATATCTTAATAAAATTCTATTTGCTGATATGAGTTAAGTAGAACAGGTGGAATTCTAACATTAAAATTTGTATTAACAATTATTTTATTCTGATGGCCTGAAGCGTATTGCTTTCTAAGGGCCTAAATCATTTGAAATTAGCATTTTACAGCTTGGAGGCAAATGTAGGCATTTAAATGTAATTATTTCTGTTATTAATGATTGAGAAAGTAGCCCAGAAATAAGTTCTCCAGCAAAAAATCATAGAGAGTTAGGATAAGGTGTACACACACACGCACCAACACACACACACACACACACACACATGAACAGCTCTTAGCTTGCAGTCTAATGAGATGTTCTAGGGTAATATATATGAAAAATAAGGAGATTACTATGCAAATCCTTTTAAGATTATTAAATTAAGCAGTGTGACAAGCCATTCAAGGTGACATGCTAAATTGTACATTGTAAATTCAGACATAAAGACAATAATATTGTATTCTTTTTTTATAGCACTTTAAATTTATATTGCGAGGTTTTACAAAATAGCGGAACGCCTACCATCATCTGTTAGTCATTTCAAACTTCCTAAACATTGATGCTTATTTTACAAATATTGAGCCACGTAACATAAACTCACACATCAGTGCTTACTTTTTATGAAGATTGAACATGCCTTCTCTAAAGTTTACTGTATAGAGTGTAAATCATTTTTTTTTAGTGCAAACAACCATTACAGATTGTATATTTGTATAGCTTAACCTAAAACACATTGTGACTATTTGCAAGAAATACATTCTAAAAATAAATCAATGATTAAATAAATAAATAAAACCCTGAAAAACAAACCAAACACTACAATATAGAAGATCGGTGGACCACGTCGGTGCAGTATGGTTCTCTAAGATTTACTACACAGCAATTGCTCATTAGATTGCAAATCATTTGCAGCATTTATACCAATTATCAATCTGGAGAATTTTCTCAAAAATCTATGTTTTTGGAGTGCTGACCCATGGTGGGCTTCTGAAAAGCCATGAGTGTAAATGTGCTTCAGTTCCATAGCTTATCTTGTATCTGTGTAATATAGTGGTTCATTGAGGAAGAAGGAGAATAGATTTAGCTGAGTTTAGGGCAGCCTGAAAAATAAATACATCACTGTATGTATGTAAATATATATGTTTATGTATCTGTATGATTTGTGTGTGTCTATGTCTGTATGTATACATGTTTGTGTATGCAAGTGATTTCCTAATTCGATGTGTTAATGGGTAGTAATGTAAGTGTGTAGGAATGTGTTGCTAATTTTATAATTGATCATCATGCGGGCAAAAAAAAATTAGGTCGGTGACCATGATTGACAAAA
Organism: Pelobates cultripes; assembly: GCA_933207985.1. NCBI lineage: Eukaryota > Metazoa > Chordata > Amphibia > Anura > Pelobatidae > Pelobates > Pelobates cultripes. Next base: position 90,290,287 of record OW240914.1, on the reverse strand, counting down.
ATGCGGAATTCTGATGAATTAAGGGGTGGGATTTGAGTATTTTCAAATGTATGGTCTTGGAGGAGGAGTCAGGGAGTTTTGCTTTGGGCTCAAGTCCCAGGTATATTTGGTACGGGGCTGTTTTAACATAATGATATGTCATCATTAGAGATGTCGCGAACCGTCCACGAACTTCACGTGAACGGTTCGCCACGGTTCGCCACAAACCGTTCGCGGCGAACTCCGGTCAGCTGACACATCCCTGCCAACCTCCGGCAGACCTTCCCTCCCAGACCCTCCAACCTCCTGGACAGCATCCATGTTGAAGATGCCTTCAACATGGATGCTGTCCAGGAAGTAGGAGGGTCTGGGAGGGAGGGTCTGCTGGAGCTTGGCAGGGATGTGTCAGCTGACCGGAGTTCGCCACGGAACCGAGGCGAACCATTCGCGAGAAGTTTGTGGATGGTTCGCGACATCTCTAGTCATCATATGATCAATCACCAATGGTAGCCAGACTGTGACTACAATCTTTGATTGCGCAAAAATGAGAAAATTCGATTAAATTCAAGTTATGTTTATTTATTCTGTATATTATATATTTATTAAAAAATTAAGTTAAAAAACAGAATTACCAAAAAAGAGGGGACTGTTGAGAATGTGCTTCATGTGAAACATGCCCAACCTACTAGTACCCCTGTTTGTTATTGTTTAGGGAACTGAAGATGTTCTCTTTTTTGGTTCTGATGTTCTGCACTTTCTATTATATAAATGTAACTTGAATTTAATCCTTGAGTGAAGTTGTCTCAATCAGAGGTATTCATAAAGTCAAGATACAGCCCAGTTACAGCTGGTGATTATGTGAAAACATCTTCGTGAGGGTGAGCTGGCATGGACCACTTGACATGCTAAGGTATTTTACTGCGTATCATCATGTGTTACTTTGAAGTTTAATTTATCACGGCTTACTGTCTAGTGAATAAACACTTGCATGTAAATGCGAATCGACCTTCCAAAAGTTTGCACACAGACATCTACTTAGTTCTTCAAATGCAAGCAACAGTAATCCTCCGAACCATCCTGAACTTTTACAAGATGTTTATCTCATGCAGAGCAATTTCAGGCTGATTTTGCCTAAATGTTACTAACCACATTTTACTAATATTACATATATTATTTTTACAAGCTTTTACTCTATGTATAGCATTCAATAAAAGAAGAGAAATTGAAAAAGTAATGTACCATACTCATAAATCATCTGTTTTATATAATCTATATTATGCATTAGATTTGAAAATATTTTAGCTTATATATTGAATTTGCAAAGAGTATGGAACACTTAGTAGAGATCTTTTGATCTTAATTTAGGTGATGTACATTTCCAAAGCATTGAACATTAATAGCTATTTAACTGTAATTAGTGAATGTGAAGAACAAATGCTTATGTTTATATACATGCAAATACAACTGCTTTTATGCATCTTATCATTGGTGATGTTAGACCACAACGTATGTCTTCGAGACATTAATTAAATTACTTATTAATTAAAGGTAAATCATGTATTCCTCATGGTATATCTCTTGAATATATTGCACTTGAATAGACTTTTTTCCTGAATAAAAGGCTGCCTCACTATGGGTTTTAATATTTGTCTGTTAAAAACATAAGAAATATATCTATATGACAATGTATTCAGATTAGTTAGTCGGTAAGGCTATGCAGAGAAAGGACATATGACTTGATCTTTCCCCGTCTTTCTCTTTCTATCTTTCTCTGTCCCTCTCTCATTCTCCCGCTCTTGCTACTGCTCTCTCTCTTTCAACTAATATGTTTTTCCAGAGTCTCTATTGTAAAAAGTATTTTGAAATACTTACCTGTATTCAAACACTGTTGAAAGGTCTTCTTTTTAGAAAACAAAAATGTTCTTTATCGTACCAGAAAATTATGATCATATTTATTAGGCAAAAATGAAGCAAATATAGTCATCTTTATCAAGGCAAAATTATTGTCATATTCAAGGTAAAAACTAAGCAATTAAATGACAAAATCCAATATTAAAGCAAATGGATGCTAATGGATGTTGACCCAAATTTACCACTTTCAGTATTGTCCCAGATTTGCTTTGTTAATTGGGACTATATCGTGCTTTGCAAATTATTTCTGAGGAAGGCAGATAAATAATCTTGATTTTTTTATAAAGAGACACAATCCAAATTATACTTTAAAGAGACACTATAGTCACCAGAAAAACTACAGCTTATTGTATTTGTTTTGGTGAGTATAATCAGTCCCTTATGTTTTTTTTCTTTTGCAGTAAACACTCTCTTTTCAGAGAAAAAAAGGATATGCTGATTGGCCATAGCTATGTTTGACTTGTGCTGACTCTGCCCCAGATCTGCCTCCTTGACATTCTTAACCAATCCAATGCTTTCCTATGGGAAATCACTGTGATTTGCTCAGATCACCAGTTCTGATGATGTCAGCCAAGGAGGCAGATCAGGGGCAGAGCCAGAAGCTGCAGACTGGAACAAAGGTATGATGAAGGGGGGGTAGTTATTTGTGCTTGTGTTCCTGACCATTAAGTGTTCCTTTAAGAGGCATTTTTTTAAAGGTTTCTATTTATAAAATATAGTTGTCTTACATGAGTGGTTGTTGTGAAATTGTTATAAAATGTATTATAATTCAAACAGAAATATCTCACTGACAAGCCAGCACATTATGCCCACGCCCAACACTTTCATCCTGTTATAATTTCATACTTATGTTAAGTATAACAGTTATTTATCCTGCTTAGTTCTTATTATTTCTATATAACCCCTCTGTAGTTAGATAGGATGCCATGTATGCCCTGTTTTCATCACGTATCACACACCAAGAAACAGCCAGACACTTTATACTGCACTTTCTAGATGTTGGCCTTAAACTTGTTAGCTTTTATATTGTAATGTAAAAATAAAAACCTCATTGGAATCATTATTTTCCGTTATAACAGCGGGATGCACAATTAGTATGGAACAGGAAGTGTTTGTCTTGTAATTGTGATTGCACAGCTGGGGTCCAGATAATTGTAAAAGGAGAGGAGCTTTAGAACATGACAGAAATAGAAACTTCTTCAAATGTGACATTAGCTTGGCCTTGCGTGTTTGATTGCAGCCTGTGCAAAACGTGCTCCCTCTATGTTTGGGATGGCTAAGCATGATGCAGAATGTGCATCTCATGTGTGATGAGGTAAACTAGTTCAATTCCACTTAAGTTTTCAACCCTGTACAATAAACTAGACTTTTCACTTAAAAATATACCTTACTCAACAGAACGTAAAACATGCTCTATATACATTAAAATGTTTTAAAAGGTTTCATCGGCTGTTAACAATACATGCCAATGCACCTGCTTTGAGTTCATAACTTAATTGTAGGTGTAACAAACATGCTGCTATCCAGATCATGCAAGTTTAACTTCCAAAACCTCAGTTAGTGAAGCCAACACAATGTAGCTGAGGATCATGGGAAGTATGCATTGGGCATAGAGAGAGTTACCTGTTTTCTGTTACTGCTTATGCACAGTATTTAATACATTGTCTTTTAACAAAATCTAGATTTTTAGAACTATCTCATCTACATGTGATAATCTCCATAGAATATTAAAATACATCAACAACCCTGCAGTCTGAATTTAGAAATTTGATGACCAGGTGCTTGGTAACAGCAATTAAACATATGCATCCAAAATGGAGCAACACTCACGGACATTTCAGAGTAAAATCTTCTTTTATTCTATTATACACCAGGACTAAAACTATAGTTGTGAGATGGAAAAATTAATTCAACAAGAGAAATAAAAACCGACACCCAAATTTAAAAACCATATGCCAAAGTCGGTAGGAAAGAAGTGTTACCTTTCGTATTGAATACAATATTGCAGTATAGTAAATATTCAAACTTTAACATACTTAAAAAAAAGAAAACCACATGCATTATAACATGTTGCACTTGCAAATCGCACAGCACTGATGGAAAGAACATTGCTGAGCTAGCATAAAAATGGTCCCAATGACCCCTCTTGCTGAAGCAGCAACAAAGTGACTCTTTGCTGAAGACTGATCTAAACCCCGTCTCAAATGAGCAGAGATAAGTGAGTCTGTGGCAAGTGAGGGTATCAGCGTTTATCAGGCAAAGCGTGAGGTTAAGCTATACCGTAGAAGATCTCAAACAGGTTTCGCCCCACCGACTTTTTCAAAGAGGGTTGCAGCAGTTTGATGATTTGCTATTCTGAAATATTGTATTCAATACAGAAGGTAACACACCTTTACTAACGACTTTCAGAGATGATTTTTTAAATTTGGGTGTCAGCTTTTACGTCTCTTGTTGTACTCTTTGTTATCATCCGTCACCTATATTTGTAGTCTTACTGTGTTCATTTCAGGCTTTTTAGAGTTATCAAGAGTTGTTGGGAATGTTCTCTACATTTAGATAAGGGTTTTCATACTGCTTATTTTGTTCTTTTGTCTTTATTTTATTATACATGCATAGCAAATGGTCAATGATTGCGTTCAGCAACGCAACAGTCTTCAGATTCTGTAGGTGAACTGAAACGTCAACATTGTTTGTTTTGCAGGGATAACAGAATAAAATAAAATAAAATAAGATTTTACTGTGAAAAGTCTTTGAGTGCTGGCTCATTTTGGATATATATGGCATAGCCTAGACTGGTGTAAACTGCATAATACATCTACCGCTGTCTTTTAAATCTCCTTGATTTATTTTCTGTTAATGTATCATGACTGTCTTTGACTTGATTATCAATTTTTCAAAAAAGAAAAAACTAACAAGCAAAAGTGAGGCACTCTCCTACCTATTATTATTTGTTTACTGGAACTTTTTCTAGATTATCTTAATATCCTTTCCATATAATAGTGTGGCATTATAAAGGAGCATAGATTAGGATTTTGTACCACAGTGAAGTTCGAAAAAGACATTTACCATGTGCGTTCAAAGTCTCAAAGTCTCCAATTACGACCCACTCATTAGAACTTGAATTTGTACTTTTGTGACATAATTCTTCAGAGAGATAGATCATACAGCTTGATGTGATGTATAGCGAGACAGACCCAAGGATAGGAAGTGGTATATAGAGACAGATCAGAAGAAAGGAAGTATCTTCAATTAAGCAAATCATAGGACAAGAACTGATGTCTTGAATGAGACAGTGTACATGAAAGGAAACTGTTTTAGAGACTATTGTTCATATAGGAAACAATGTTTTTAGAAAGGATCAGAGGATAAGAGATATTGTCTTTAGTAAAATAGTTCATGTTACATAAGGTGTCTAATAACATGGGTGTCAAACTGAGAAGGAATTTCAGCCTCACAAGGCAAAACTAGGCACTTTTGAATTGCGGTAATGCATCATATAGGTATACAGCTAAACTCCTAATGATGACCAGATTCTCCTGATTATATCATAATAGTGACTGAAACAGGTGGTGGGTGATCTAAGTCAAGTTTATGAGGTACTTTACTCCTAGGAATCCTCTGTGTGAGGAGAATTTGAAGGCACCTTCAAGATATATTTTCTCTTTTTAAAACTGAGCATACACCTGGTGAACAAGTATTTTCTGTTTCTTCAACGACATCAAAGGATGTTATCACTTACATCTAAATACATTGTCTCGAGCAAGAACAGACTTGGCATCACTTTGCCATGGAACTTAAGTATATCTCAGGGGAGTTCAGAAAATGTAACATTTTTGCTTGTAAAACATTCACCTAACATGCAAGTGTCTATATCTTTTGTAACAGAGTTGAAGTTGAAAAATATACATTTCATTTCACTTGGGAATACATTCTTTAGCTTTTGAAATTGTGCCATGGAGTTTTGGACCAGAAACTAAAGTAAAATTTCTGAAATGAATCAGAAGAAGATAACTATCATAATCGATAAAACACAGATTGCTAGTAAAATACAAATGAAGGAATCATTTCCCCACTTGCGTTCTGTAGTGATACTGAAGATTTATGACAATCACAATAATTTAGAAAATCATTACAATTGACATGTTCTGTGAACAGTGTGTTCATTGATTTTCCAATCATTTGCAGTTCGTTTTAAATCTACACAAGAAATAAATGAGCAGTCGTGTGCATTTTGAATGAGTCAAAGCCATCACTAAAAAAAGTTAATTATACATTTATATATGGAGGATAGAGCGATTGTTTTCATTTTGCAGTAATTCCCAAAATGTTCAAGGTTATCATTTTCAAAGGTCGTTTTTAAGATATGTATAGATGATTGACATCCCTCCCTTTTCTATGCAGAATTCTACAAGGCATTTTTGTCTCAGGTGATGTCATCTAATTATCGATGAATGATAAAACTGGGGCCTCAATAGAGCGCAAAGCAGAGATGGTTTAGCTAAGATAATAAGGACAATAGATGTATTTTATCTTAAAGAAGCTTTGTGCAAAAACAAAAGCATACTGTTCTGCTCAGTCTTTCTGTAACGTTTGGTGAAGCTTACTACAAACTGAATAAATGGCTGTAGATCCCCATATTATTAACAAAAACCATCTATTTAAACTCAGCAGCACAAATAATTCCTATGATTCACTACATTCATTGCCCAGATATTATAGAGGTTAATTTAGAATTTCAATTCTGGATATATTTACTTGTTATGTGGATGCAAATATAACTAAAAACGCGAAATGTTATAATTGTACTTTTTTGCCTCAAAAAATTTTTTGCTAAAAAACTAGGAGGTTCATAAACATATAAAGGATCATATGTTCACAGGATCAGTTGTGCTTGTTAGAATATTTAGGATTATATAACTTAGAGGACAAGAATAAAGCAATTTTATACTTTAGTATTTTATTTATTGTGAACCAATTATGGAAGCAGACATCAGTGTGACTTTAACATGTTTTTCTGTCATCAGATATTTACGTGGAAACAGCATACAGATTTTTTTTTTTAAATTCTTTATTTAGTCTTAGACAGTAGGTAATACAAAACAGATAGTCAGTTGACATAAGCACAAGATTTATCAACATGGCATAAAGTATTGGATCACTAAAGAAAACAAGATTTTTTTACTGTACAAAAGGCCTAAGGTGGAGGTAAAAATGAACAATGTTGGTCATAAGAGCATAAATATCGGCCTGCTGTAGGTCAGCATGGTACAGTGTAGATCGGATCATAAGCCGCTGGTGAGTAGAAAAAAGCATGGAACGTTGACATATATACAAATAAAAGCACAATATCAACTTTTAGGTTATTAGAGTATACTGTAGTTTAACCCATTGTCCAAGGTTATATATATATATATATATATATATATATATATATCTAATTAGGAGAAGAAGAGGAGGAAAGAGAATATGAAAGTAAAAAAAAGAGTAGAAAGGAAAGAGAAGTAAGAACAGAAAATAATTGGGCTGCCATCTAAAGGCTACAGCAAGGCAACGGGGTGGAACCATAGATCTCACCATTTCAGGAGGGGGGAGAAGTAAGGGGGAACGGGTGGTGGCACCTGATCCACACCACTCTGGACTCCCCTTCATCTTCAGCCAGTCTTGGAATAAGTTTCCCAGAGCTCCCATAACTTTGTGAAGGTCTTCATGGTCCCCTGGACTTGAGCAGCTAGTTTATCCATTAAATAGGTATCTTTGCTATGGGGGGTGAGTTGGGCTGAAGCCAGGACTGGGTGAGTGCCACTAAGGTGAATTAATGTAGAAGAGTCTTTCCATCTCTGTCCAGATATCTAGAGGTTTGGATAATAAAAATACCCATGGGTCTAGGTCTATACATTTATGAAAAATCTGTGAAGCCAGATCACCTACTTTCTTCCAAAATACAGTCACCTGCGGACAACTCCACCACATGTGGCTATACCTTCCGTAGTCCCTCATGATACAATTTAACAGGTGTGGTGAACCATACAAACATTGTTTTGTAGGACTGTTCCTGCATTGTTATGCAAATGGAAGTTTTGCTATTTGCCTCCTATATGGCCTGCCTATCATACAGAATTTTTAAGTGGAGATTTTACTTTTTTTCTGTTCTTTTATTTAAATTTTTTTATATAATGCATTTGCTTATGTTCTACCTAAGTGTAAAGGGTGATCCAGTCGTCCATGCTCACTGTGCCTAGTGTGGTTTTAGTTATTTTAGCTACACCTTATAGATGAGGGCAAAGGCAGGTGAAACAATTATCTGGGATTGCTGTAGCTCCTGTACAGAGTGAGTCTCCTTTCAGATCTGGATCACCATTGTGGGTGAGGATATGTGACTGGCTTTAGCTGTAATAGCACATATAATGGCCTTACAGGGCCTTCAAGAACATTTAAAACATTTGGGTAAAAACTAAATATACTAATTTCCATCATGAAACAAAATTCCACCAGGCCAAACTCAACTAAATAATATCTATGTTTTAATCAATAACTGCTTTTATTTTACAAAAAAAAAAAAACTTTGAGTTGGCAATCTTACATTTGTTCATCATGTTACAAAGTTAATACAAGATTTGAAATCCCTGGCATTCTAAACTATCCTGTTCCCAGCAACTACCAACTTATTAATTTACTCTCACCAAAATCCTGGCTCAGATTGGCTGCTGGCATAAACTACTCAGCCGCTTTCTTTTGTATAAGTGACTGTCTCTGTAGAATATCAAAACATTATGTTTTAATTTAAAGTTTACCAACCTCGAAAATAGGCCAGATTTCAAAGGGATAATTATTATAGTTAGATTAATACAATATTATCTCCTTCTCTAACATTAATTTGCAGTAAAAAAGTGTGACATTTGTTTGAAGGAAAGCAAGCACATAAATTAGACACAAATAGCAATTTTATGTATAATTTTAAATTCAAGAATGCATATAAAAATAGGAATAATGTACAAAAAATAAATGTATTTGACATGTATTTGTTCACCTTTTGCAGGCACATTAAGTGGGGGGATACAATTATAAGGGACAATGTCTTAAACCAACATTTTTAATACACTTGGAGATTAGGTTTTGGCAGAATAGCCGATCGGCCTAAATTAAGCCCCCAAAAAACAAATTCTGAGCTGCCAACAGCCAGTGATAGAACCATGTTGGTTGCTTTAGGATTCGGGGTTAACCATTTACCCACTGGTGTCACTATGACACCAGTGTCTCTTAAAAACTGCCTATGGGGGTCATTATATTTATATCTCGCCCACACCCCCAATCATCATACCACAAGTGGGATCATGTCTGCTGTCTGTAATAAAAGACTAGCAACTAGGAAGCTATTGCAGCCAGTTGTTAGTAAAGTACATCCCTTTGCACCATCCTGTGGATATTGTGTGGGAACTTTAAATTTAAGAACAGTGAGGTTCTAATTAAATAATTATATGGGGCCATAGTGTCCCATTGTGTCTCCATCCATTGCCAGCAGGTGTGGACTAAAATTAAAATGAATAAGGTGAATGAGTGTCCACAGGGCCCCCAACCATGGTCAGTGGGTGGTGGCTATAATTAATAAACTGTAAAGGACATAATGTTCCACCCCCAAACCCCACCCATAGGTGTCAAAAGGGGTTTATAATATTGATAACAGGTCTAGTTTCAGCCACCAACTATGGGTGGTAGGTACGGGTTCTAATATGAATAAATGTGGAGACCTAATACCCCCCCCCAACTCATAGGCAGCAGGAAGGAACTCTACTATTGATAATAGAGAGGGGTCCAAGGCCCCTCCCCCCTAGGCCAGAGAAGGATTACGATACCATGGGGCCGAGGCAGGTTACCAGGTTACTTCATTCTTCACACAGGGATAGTTAATGGGGCCAAGCAAATTAATGGCTCTTGGGTCTCTATCTTACACCTGGCCATGTAGGGATGCCTTATGGTTAATCCTGCTCTGTCTCAGCCTCCACCCATGGGAGGTGAGTGGGTGCTATTATGAAATATAGAAGGGAGTTGGAGATATCATGCCCCCCCCCCCCTAATATTAGGGTTATTCCACCTCTGGTTGGTTAAGGTTCCCCCAAACCATAGCCACCTCTTATACCAATTAAAAATACCACCTACTCCCCTCACACTAATAGTAGTGATAAGGCCATTAAAACTAATACCTGCTAAAAATAATATACTTACCATTAGACATCTTTTTTTCTTATAAACTGTTTTTCAGCAACGTAAAGGCCAAATAAAAATTCATAATAACCAATGTGACTATTAGACCATATTCAGAAAATAAATAAAGATATTTTTTCGAAGAACCGGATAATTACACCATGCGACACGCTAATGCTAACAAGGAGGCTATATGCATGGTTGAACAACCTGAAATGTAGTCAAAATCTCTTAATGTAATGGGACCCTACTCTACGAACCTTATTCACTGTACTCCAAGCTGTAGTAAAAAGTAAGCTCAAATAGCAAAATTGTAGGTCTGATTGGAAATATTATCCCACCAAGGTATACTCATGGTGTAGCTATGTTTGCCTGAATTCTACCATTTAGGTTTTAAATCACTACTGTCTGGAATTTACTGAATAAACCCTCTATCTTCATTAACCCTACAAAAACACTGTGTTAAAGCCTTGGTAAAGCCGTCAAAGAATAAAGGAGATTTGTTCATTTAATGTGCTCAAAGGCTTACAAATTGTTCATTTTAAGGTGAGGTTTATTTTTAGCTCTCTTTTCATTTATTCTGCCATTTTGCATTTTGCACAGATTAATGTCTGTCACAGTTACGACATGAATACAGCATCTCTTTTGCTTCTCTTGAGACAGTTGATGAGTGGGTATTTAGCCAACACACAGGAGAAAAAAAAATGGAGAAAAGAAGGATGAAATAGCAATATGAATACCCAGATGCCGTTTCCAAGTGCCACTGGACAATAATTGAAAGTGTCAGCTTCTATCTCTCTACCATTTGTCGTGTTTGTTAGATAATAGCATCTGACACGTTATTCACTGTTCGTGACTGCACTCCACCGATGCATGCAGAAAGTTGTAAGGAAATCCAACAATGGATTCTGGAAATGTTAGACACATTCCTTGTTCTTTTCTTTGAAAGTTTTTTTTTTACTTTTCTTTGAAATGTTTTTTTTTCCTGTTTAAATTATCAAAAACGAAATTGTTCCAGTAGCTTGTTGGATATGCTTTTGAACAGTGATTGATAAACCGCTCAGGAATATGGAAATGTCACAGATGTGTCATTTGCAATAAACGTTACTTGTTCATTTATTAAGAAACAGTGTCACCTTTCCATGCCTCTGAGTCATATGCGTCATCGACCTAATGTGGCAGAGGTTGCACTGTATGATATGTGTGTGTGATTTTTCTTTTTCTAGACCACCTTCTGGTTTAACCCTGTGTGAGCCTTGGAAGTGTTTGGCAGAAGATTGTTTTTATTTCATATATTATATCATGCAAATATTTAGGAATTTCATCAAGTAGGTCTCCTGTTAATGCAATTAGCAGAAATTAGAATATACTTATGATAGCAGTACCTTAAGAATTAAGAAAAGCTTTCCATCTCGTCTGTCAAATGTAACTGTAAACACTATTTACCTTGAACTTTTTAAAAATGCACTCCTAGAGGGTATTGTTCATTGATAAAGAGCATTACTCTCTGAATATTTATAATTTGTTTGTCCACTAAATATAGGGTGACACTACTACAGCATGGTGCACCTGGTCATCCTATTTCTTCATTTGGTTTATAGATAGACAGACAGACAGAAAGATAGACTCTTGGTCAACCTATGTGCTGGTTATTGTTAGTGCTTTAGATATTATGATATATAGCAAGTTAGATCTATAGCTGAGCGTGCACTGATCGTCACTCTCTTATGAGTCCACAGTAATGAAAATATATAGGAGTTTGAATTGTAATGTGAATCTGTTGCACATTATTATTACATACCTCCCAATATACAAATATTATTCACAGCTGTGTGCTATGTATTTCTCCTACATAGTGTTGTCACCACACCGGTATTTGGGTTGGTCTGGTAGAGTTGGGAGGTAGGGAGGGAGGCGTTAAAAAATTCTGCATCTACAAGTGCTTGTGGTGCATATCTGGCTCTAGGTAAACTGGTCTGGATGACAGGGTGCCAACTGCCCCCAGACGGCAGTCTTTGTAACATCAGCAGCTTCATAGGTTCCATGCTCACTCATCAGTGGCCCAGGACAAATGTAAGGCTGGTATGATGGCAGCAGACTCTTCTCTCTGGCTGACAGCTGCAAACAGCACTAGCGGCACAGTCCACCGCGTACTGCCAACAGGGAAAGAGTTATGACACAGACAGTCCTCTAATGAGTCCATTGAGTGACTGTAGGATTTTCATTCCAGTTTCCCCAAACAGCAAAACAAATTGTAACTCTTTTTTTTTAATAATTTAGATAATGTCCCCCTTCCAAATGTATTTTTTTTTCTTATGTAACTCCCTGTTATGTCTCATCCTATGCTGTCACTTGCTGTGATGCCACAGATTAAATTAATTCTGCAATTTAGCACAACACTATTTTTTTTCCAAGAAAGGGGACAACCCTACTTCTACATAATATTTTATTTCTTATTGTCTTCACATGTGGATGCATTGAAGACAATGCATGTTTTGGATATTGCAGATTTAGCTTATTCTAGCTACCGGTTCTCACTTATTACTTATTTGGCACATGAGACCATTCTATCTTACAGTTGAGCTCTAATGCAGCTGATCGCTTGCTATATTTCAAGTTCAATCTTTATTGGCTTTGTAAATGTTTGATCAGCTGTGAATTAGACATGTAAGCCCTCCTGCACTTGGCCATGTTCTTTATGTGGCAAGACACATGTATATAGTACGTGTCAGGTTCCTAATTATGTTTCATTCATGTCTGACAAACCATGCCAGCACTTGTTACAAGCTATGTGCTACATGTCAAGACCTCCCACAGGCAGCATTAATATATACAGGGCACAACATGCGGATCCACATTATTAGCTTAATTTTGACATGGCTTGCACATTCTGCATTTGGAAGCCATCTCAGGCTAAAGATTGGATACAATAAACAAACAATACTAGAGATATTAGAGATGTGGTAAAATGCTTACTGCTGTTGACGAAGGGAGGTTCCAGTGCAAACCTCTATGTTGTACATATACTGATTCCTAGGTAAGTAACTGTCACAGGCTTTAGGCCAATAAGAGATTGTCAAGTAAAAATGTTCTATGAAGAGTTAGAAGGAGCAGAATGCTATTTAACTCTGCAAATATCTGTCTAGGTTTTAGGTTATTTCTACAATTGTGTGTTGAGATGAGGTTCCAGGAACATTTGGAGCTTGAGCCCAAAGTAAAACCTGACCATCCCTACACACCAATAGGTGGTACATCATGACGTATCCTGGCCCTCCATGTTATGTCTCCTTTGCTCTACTTATGAACATTCAATTGAGTCTCCTCCTCTCTACTCATAAATGTGATGCTCATGAATGTATGTACTCATGTACTCATGAATGTGATGTTAATTCTCTCAATGATCTCTATAAAAATAATTTCCAGAAACAAGCACATACTGCACAGTCAGGTATTCAATGCAACTTCATAACACCATTTATATAATATATAGGTATGCATGAAAGTTCTGTTCTCCAGCAGCACTCCTGACTGTTGCCTGAGGGACATCTCTCTCTCTCTTACTTGAGAGTCACCTTGTGGAGCACTTCACTAGTTATCTTTTATAATTTATTTTACTATTTCAGGCAGCTGATTTGAGAAAACGTAAAATAAAAGAAAATAATAATAATAAAAAAAAACAGAGATTTCCCTCTGCCCTCTCCATTATCAGTAAAACTCCAGGTATAAAGAGTGCTATATACAGGGGTTTGGCCCCCAAAGCCCTTCTAGCAAAGCCTATGCTTAGGATGTTCATTGCAGCCAGCTCAGTCTTGCTATGTTGTAATCCGTGACTTAATTGCTTTCTTCCCCTAGAAACATGTATGGGGGCTCTGATGGCTTCTGGAAATAGCTGCACGGAAGCTGCCACAGACATCTGATGGCCTATTAGTATTAAGGGCATCTCAGAGTCTCAGTACATGCTGCTTGAGGCATTAACCAGACTATTTTTGGATTCTGCTGGGCTAGAAGTCTACTCTTTGCCAAAGTATGTTGCAACTGGTATATGCAAGGATATTTCTGTAAACTTCAAAGGTTAGGCAGTACAGGACTACCCACTGCTTGCCTTCCAGGTACTGTGATCATGGTGGGAGCCAATGTCAGAGACTGTGTTCTTTAACAAGGTATCAGCTAAGATAAGTAGATACTAAATTGCTCTCACATTGAGCTATCTACCTCAATATCTCAGTGTAGGGTTAGGATTAAAATTGAATTTAGATTTAGGAGTAGTATTGAGATGAGTTTTAGACTTATGATTTAGGTTAGGTTAAGCACAAGAGTATTAGGGTATATTTTACTATTAGACTTAGAATTATGGTAAGACCTAGTATTAGATATAGTATCGTACTAAGGTTAAGTACAAGAGTTAGTATAAAGGTTAGGTTTAGTAATAAAGTTAGTATTAGAGAAGAACACTTTCTCTCAGCCATTGTCAGAAGTAAAGGTTTAGTATGAATACACCTCTATATTAGACCAATGACCACTGGCTGAGAATCAGTGTCAGAAAGTCCATATTTTAAATTATGATGGTAACAGCTTCATTTGGAGCCAAATTATGTTTTACAAAATAATGAAAACATTTATTATTACTAATACAAAAATTGCATCATTTGATAGAGAATATCTATTTTTTTTTTGTAATATTTCTTTCAACATATTTACAAATAACCTTCAACATAAAGATCTGAAGAAAGTAACACTAGCCGTAACATTATGAAGACTTAAATAGGCATAAATGCTGTTTTATATTACCTGCATTACAGAAGAAGAATTCTAAATACAGAATGCTGCTATCAAACACATTTAAAGGAAATAGATGGTTTTCTATGCATCATCTAAGAATTATAAAAGAAAACATTTTTCATTCACACTACGCAGCAGGCACCAATGGGGGGTTTGCAAATGGATATACAAAATCACTTTCTTTTGCTCCTTCTGAGATTGTGAGGTATGGAATGAAACATTAACTTTTATTTTCCCTGTGTTTTTCTGTTAAAGAAACAGTAAAACAAAAATATAGGTTTGTCTTTTTTTTTTCTTCTTGAGTACTTTGCTATCAACACAGGGCACTGTGATTTTATCATCTGTTGTTTACGTTTACAAAATCTCAAAGTCTTAAAGTAACTGCTGGTTAGGGATGAAGGTACAAAACTGGTATATTTGATATGCACCCAAAGTAAATACAATAACGCTGCTGTGGCCATAAGAAAATTGCAGTGTATTTCTGGTTCCTCTCGGCAGGAAAAATTAAAAATATGTATTAACCAAGACTTCTGAAGATCGTGGATGGGCAGGAATTCCTAATATATTCCTTCTATTGTATATTTAATTCTATTTTCCTATGAAAAAAAAATATTATTTGCAAGACTTTGGTAAAGGAATCTATGCCCAACTGACTGTAATTTTTTTCTGAAAAATGATAGCATGTTTCAAAATAAAACATACAGAAAATTCTTCATAACAAATTTCTAAAAAATAAAAAAACAACAGGCACTTTTTAGTTATTTTTGAAAAAGCATCCATAGAAGACAATAAATGCCACTTCACATTTGTATACTTATGGAAAGAGAGAGTTTAGATTCCTACAACTAACCATGCACTGAATAATTATAAAGTTATCATAAAGGGTGTTGTTGCCTCTCCCCCATCCCCCGTTTGCAGTAAAATCCTGAAAATAATGGTTTTTACCTATTTTGCTCCAGTGGAACTTTGTCATCTCTTTCTCAAGCTGATGATTCAATTCAATGCATCATATAGAGGATCATCGAGGACTATCCAAACCAGGAAATAATATAACCTCTTGTTTACTTAAAAGCCAAGTGGGTGTTACCAGGTGAATTTATAAAAGTGTAAATTTGTATTGAAATCTGCCCATTTTGCAAAATGAAAAAAGAGGACACACTCTTCACACATAAAGCTTTCCAGCAAGCTAAAGTGCTTTAGCGGTCTGGAGTGTTCCTTTAAGTCTTCCACCTAAGATCAACATGAACATTAAAACTTTTTAAAAGTTTTCTTGAAATGCAAAGTACAACATAATCCGGTATTAATGTCTTCTTAATATTGGCTATATATTGAACAGAATGACCAGTGTTCTATCTACAAGTATAGACAGACTATAGACAGATGACTGAATATCTGCTTGCATGTCCATTGGCATGATAATCTTTGAGGAGGGTAAAGCTGGTTTTAGGCGCGCGTGTTTAATAATCTGTATGTCTCATAAGATGTTTGCCAGCATATTGCATGCATTTGCTACCATTTAAGCTGTATTTGTTACCTACATGTTTAATAAAAAGACAGAATACCTCAAAATAAATGATCGTTATTGTTTTGTCTATCATATATATTTAGTACAATCTGACCTTTAAAAATCACGCAATGAAGAATCTTTTATGAAAATGTTACATAATCAGATTTACATTCGAGCATGACCTTAAGAAGCATAAGATAATTTTCTGTTTCATAAAGATGCCAGTCTTCATAAAAATATATGCCTATTATTGTTGCATTTTTTTAACTAACTTTCTTTCTTTAGTGAATTTCCCATATTTTATCTTTGAAGACCTCCCCAACTATTCTTAATTACATTTTTGCTTTATATTGTATTACAAGAAGGAGAATGTCCATTATTTAATTAAACAATACAAAAGGTATTTTATATTCCTTTAGATACGTGAAAGAGCAACATTTTGATTCTTGTCAACTTGGATGCAACATTATGTTTCAGAGAGAAAGACCATTTAGTGCCATGGTCCACCCTCTATGACATGGGATTCTGATCTTTCTAACAGGTTTAAATCCTAGTGACAAGGACAAGCATTGGATGCACAGTTTACCCAGCCATCACAAAGCTTGTTTCAAAAGTGTCATGTTCAAAGACCAAAGTGACAGTTTCCTAGGCAAATCGGTGATGTTACAGTAGTGCTTATATGTCAAATGATACTCAAAATGTAAAGAAACAGGGCAGCAACTCCATTGGTGAGTTGTAGACAGAATAATGAGATTTATTGCCCTTTGAGAAAGTACTATGTTCTTTTCCAGTCCTTACAAAACAATAAATAAGAAAAAACACATAATTCACGAGTCAGTGTGTTTACGTTGTGTTTTTATAAGGGAGCAATAAAGGATGATGCTTAAAGAGACATAATGAGATTTTATAAGTGATATCGAAATCATAACCTGTTCCCTGAAAAAGGTTAGAAGAAAAGAAAACACTACAGTAATTAACAAGTGCATAAAGTACAAATAAATGTAACATTATTGGAGTTATGAACCAAGCCATTACATTATTTTAGGGATATTTAATATTTTAAGCAATATTATCTTGAAAGACTTATTTTTTAGAAAAAATTTATGCTTTTGTTTGCTAATGCCAGTATGATTTTTTGAGAATGTTTCCCTGTTTTAGCTGACTGAACAGCCATATTGAAACATATTCTACTGATAAGTGACCAACTTCTGCTCAAGCTAACTTGCCGGCTGTTGCAAGTTTTCAATCCGCAAACAAAATAATTGCAGCAACAGTAGGCAAGTTAGGTTGAGCAACAGTTGGTCATATAACAGTAGAGTGTGACCCAACATGGCTGCTCAGCCCGACAAAAAGCAAAATTCTCTCCCAAAAATATTACGTTTCATTAAATTTAATAAACTTAAAAAATAAATAAAACGTAAACATTGGATGACAGCTGTCTGTTAAGTTTCTTGGTCGGTTATTACCCTTGGAGACAATGAAGGACAAAGAGGGACTATCAAAGTTTCCTGTTTAAAGAGTAGGCTAAAACCTAGATTCTCAAACCATGGTACCACAAACCATAGCTCACTGACCACCTTAGCTAGTGCTGTATTTGCCGCAAGGCAAACAAGGCATTGGCCTTGGGTGGCACTTTCCAGGGGGTGGCAAAAAATGCCGCCCCCAAATGCCCAGGCTAATGTCTTGTTAGCCTTAGGGCAAGAGCCTAGCTGAGCTCCAGGCAGGTGGCAAAGGAGCTCTGATTTGTGAGCTCTCTCTGCTCAGCTCCTCGCACACTGCAGAGTGATGCTGGGAGCCAGAATGTGACATCAGAGTCACGCAGAGCAAGGAGAGCTCACAAATCAGCGCTCCCTCGCCGCTGGCCTGGAGCTCAACTGGCTGCCTGCCTGCACGCATGCTCAAACAGCCCAGTCAGCAGCCCTACTGGACCCCAGGTAAAAAATCCATCCAGCTCTCCCAAAAGTAGGGAGGCTGGGTGGATTTAAATTAAAATAAAATAAAAATCTGTGTGTGTTGGGGGGAAATGTGTGTGTGTGTGTGTGTGTGTCTGACTATCAGTGTGTGTGTGTGTGTGTGTGTGTGTCTGTCAGTGAATGTATGAGTGAGTGTGTGTGTGTGTGTGTGTGTCTGTCTGTTTGTGTGTCTGTCTGTCAATGAGTCTGTGTGTGTCTGTAAGTGTGTGTGTCTGTCAATGAATGTGTGAGTGAGTGAATGAGTGTGTGTGTGTCTGTCAGTGACTCTGTGTGTGTATATCTTTCAGAGTGAGTCTGTGAGTGTGTATGTCTGTCAGTGTGTGTCTGAGAGGGAGCCAGTGTGTCTGTAAGTGTGTGTCTATGAGTGAGTGTGTGTCTGTCAGTGAATGTGTGTGTGTGTGAGTGATTGTCTGTGTCTGTCAGTGTGTGTCTGCGAGGGAGTCTGTGTGTCTGAGTGATTGTGTGTGTTTGTGTGTGTGTCTATCAGTGTGTGTCTGTGAGTGATTGAGTGACTGTGTGTGTCTGAGTGATTGTGTATGCCTCTACGTGTGTGTGTGTGTGTGTATCTGTCAGTGGGTGGGTATATGTCTGTCAGTGAGTGAGTGTGTGTGTGTCTGCATCATTGTCTGTGTATGTCAGTGAGTGTGTATGTGTGTGCGTCTGTCAGTGATTGTGTGTCAGTGATCCCTTACAGCACTGCTCCCTTGCAGCCAGGTAAGATATCACTCCAGGTTATAATGTCACTAAACAGCATGTGAGGGAGCAATGCTGGATGAGCTCAAAGATCCCCACTGGACCCAAGGGGAAAAAACATAGGCAGAGAAGCTGGGTGTACTTAAATAAAATAAAAAAATTGTACATGTGTGTGAGAGACTTTGTATGTGTCTGTCAGTGATTGTGTGTCTGTCAATAAGTGTGTGTCTGTCAGTGTGTGTCAAATCAGTTAGTGAGTGTATCTGTCAGTGAATGTGTGCCCTCTGTGTATACATGTGTATGTCAGTTTCCTCTGTGTGTAAATATGAGTGTAGCAGTTTCCTCTGTGTGTAAATGTGTGTGTCAGTGTCCACAGTGTGTAAGTGTGTGTCATTGTCCTCAGTGTGCAAGTTGGTGTGTGTCAGTGTCCACATATTGGTGTGTATCAGTGTCCTCTGTGTGTAACTGTGTGTTTCTGTCTGCCAGTGAGTGTGTGCCTGTAAGTGTGTCTGCCAGTGTGTGTCAAATCAGTGAGAGAATATCTGTCACATAGTGTGTCCTGTGTAAATGTGAGTCAGTGTCCTCTGTGTGTAAATGTTTGTGTCAGTGTTCTCTGTGTGTCAATGTCCTCTGTGTGTAACTGTGTCAGTGTCCTCTGATTGTGTGTGTGCCAGTTCCCTCTGTGTGCAACTACTACGTGTGTATAATATTTTCATTTTTTTCACTTTTTTTTAACTTCAGATATAGTTTATACACTCCTCCTTACATACACAATATTCCCATTATGTCATATTTATTCTAAAAGTATTCTTTACTACCTCTAATCAGGCTTGTTCTCCATTATGAGATTAACTTAAATATCCATGTCTACACATTTCATTTTGAATTTAAATCAACAGAAATTACTTTCTCAAGGCAGGGGTTCTTAGGATTTTTTTTTAGACCTGCAGGGGTACTTCTCCATAAAAAGTAAAAGGTTGAGAAACACCAGTCTAAAATTCTAAAAGTGGGTCAATTATATTAAACAAGTCAGTGGACCTAACTTGTACATTCAATTAGTAACTCATCTGAATGTTTGCAATACATTTTAAAATAGAACACTGATACATTTTTCATATAAAGTTTCTCCTTTCATGAAGCATAGACAATCTCTGTAGTAACAGTGGATATGTTTGTAATTTCCCAATATGTAATACCCAGAAGGCTGAGCATGCTGGGATATCTAGTGCAAAATAACAGCAGTGCAACACGCTGATTATCTCTGCATAAGTGATTTTAATTGTAATCTTAATGGACTTCTATTTATGTTTATAGATTTTGGATCAGTGAGGGCCAACTTTAACCCCTTCAGGACGGGTGACGGACGAGGTCCGTCACACAGGGGAGACCCTTAACGACGGGTGACGGACCTCGTCCGTCACGCGGTAAAATTAACCCCGGATCGCCGCTATCGCGGCGATCGCGGGGTTAATGGTGCTCCCGGTATGCCTCTGCATTGGAGGCATACCGGGAGCACCCGGTCAAGCTGCCCAGCACATGTGCTCGCTCTGACCACAAGTCTGAGCGAGCACATGTGCTCTCTATACTCACCTACCGGCTCCCTGCACTTCCGGGTTCTGTGTGAAGTGCAGGGAGCCGGATCAGTGCTGATCCTGCCCCCTGCTGTAAAAAAAAATAAAGTTTATTTAAAGTCCCCCCTTACCCATTTTAATAAAAAATTAACCCCTTCCCTGCCAATTGATCACTGACTACAGTGATCAATTGGCAGGGATTACATTTTACTATGATCTGATTTTTTTTTTAACCCCTGAGGGTTAATTCTTTTTTTTTTTAACCCTCAGGGGTTAAATTAATTAAATTAATTAATTAAATTATTTTTTACTTATATATTTAGATAGCTGGGGTGGGTGGAAGTTAGTGGGGAATTGGGGGATTTGGCGTTAGGCTAACTAGGGGTTAACATTAAAAAAAGTTTTAAAAGAAAATTTAAAAAGTTAAAAATTAAGTTTAAAAAAATGTTTTAATAACATTTAAGTAAAAAAAACAAAAAAAAACACACTTTACCTAGTCCAAATAAAAATTAACCCCTTCCCTGCCAGTCGATCACTGCCTACAGCGATCAAATAGAGATCACAGTATTATACTGTGATCTAATTTTTTTTAACCCCTGAGGATTAACTTTTATTTATTTTTTTTTAACCCTCAGGGGTTCAATTTATTTAATTAATTAATTTAAATATTTTATAACTATATATTTTGCTAGCTGGGGTGGGTGGGAGTTATGGGAAAATGGGGAATTTACTGTTACTGCTGCGTACTGCTAGTTAGGGGTTAACGGTAAAAAAAAAAGCTTAGAAAAATGTTAAATCTGTAAAAAAGTTTTAAGAAAGTTTAGGAAAGTTTAAAAAAAATTTATAAGCAAAACAAAAGTTTAAAAACTAGTTTTTAAAAGTAAAAAAGTTATAAAAAGTAAAAAAATACATTTTAAAAACGCTCATTACCACTACACCTGGAGCAAACTAGAGAAAAAATTATCCCACGCCAAGGTTCAAAATATGCCTTTTGAATTACCCCAGGGTGTATTCTTTAATAAATAGTATGTGTTTGTGGGGAAGTTTCAATAACCAACCGTCTAAACTACTCCAAATTGGAACATGGACACAGCGTAAAACTTCAAAGTTAGAAAAAAACTGAATGGCTGCGTCTCAAATGCGCCCCTTCAACATCCACATATACCTGGCAAAGGTACATACGGGGGTATTGCTGTACTCAGCCGACATAGCTGAGCAACATATGAAGTATTATACAGTCATAGCACACATAAGGTTTGCAAAATATGCTGCGCAAACTCACTTTGTATGTCAAAAAGGCAGAAAAAATGCTTATTACCACTACACTTGGTACAAGCTAGCGGAAAAATGATCCCACGCTAAGGTTCAAAATATGCCTTTTGAAATACCCTGGGATGTCTTCTTTAAGAAATGGTATGGCTTTATGGGGAATTTGGATTATATAGCCTGGTAAAATACTCTAAAATGGGACATAGGCACAGCATAAAAATTCAAAGTTTGAAAAAAACTGGAATGGCTGTGTCCCAAATGTGCCCCTCCGATGTCCACACATACCTGGCAAAGGTACATACGGGGGTATTGCTGTACTCAGCCGACATAGCTGAGCAACATATGAAGTATTATACAGTCGTAGCACACATAAGGTTTGCAAAATATACTGTGCAAACTCACTTTGTATGTCAAAAAGGCAGAAAAAACGCTTATTACCACTACATCTGGTACAAGCTAGCGGAAAAATGATCCCACGCTAAGGTTCAAACTATACCTTTTGAAACACCCTGGGGTGTCTACTTTAAGAAATGGTAGGCCTTTGTGGGGTAGTTTGAATTTAAAACCTGCGAAGATGCTTGGAAATTGCACATAGGCCCAGCGTCAAAATTCAAAGTTTGGTAAAAACGGATATGGCTTGGTCTCCTATATGGCACTGTAGCTTCACGAAATAGTGCCAAAGACATTCATATGGGGTGTCATTTTACTCAGAAGACTTAGCTGAGCATAATTTGGGGGTTTGAACTTAGTGGCACATATGAAATATACAAAACGCCCAGCAAAAATGCAATCCGTATGTAAAAAATGCACAAAATTATTTTTTACCACATACTTTGGCATATATTGGTGAAAAAATGGGGGCATGTTAAGGCACAATATGCACCTTATGAGATACCCTGGAGTGTCTACTTTTACAAATGGTAGGCCTTTGTGGGGTTTTTTGAACAGTCAAACTGTTATAATACCCCAAATGGAAGCTAAGGCTCATTAAATCCATCTCTCAAAATTCTACTGTGAATACTGTAAAGGACAGGTCTCCTATATGGCACTGTAGCTTCACGAAATAGTGCCAAAGACATTCATATGGGGTGTCATTTTACTCAGAAGACTTAGCTGAGCATAATTTGGGGGGTTTGAACTTAGTGGCACATATGAAATATACAAAACGCCCAGCAAAAATGCAATCCGTATGTAAAAAATGCACAAAATTATTTTTTACCACATACTTTGGCATATATTGGTGAAAAAATGGGGGCATGTTAAGGCACAATATGCACCTTATAAGATACCCTGGAGTGTCTACTTTTACAAATGGTAGGCCTTTGTGGGGGTTTTTTGAACAGCCAAACTGTTATAATACCCCAAAATGGAAGCTAAGGCTCATTAAATCCATCTCTCAAAATTCTACTGTGAATACTGAAAAGGACAGGTATCCTGTATGGCACTGTAACTTCACGAAATAGTGCAAAAGACATACAATGGGGGTGTCATTTTACTCAGCAGATGTAACTGAACACAAAATAAAACTTTGTACAGGAATAGCACACACCAACTTTACAAAATATACACGAGAATTTCTCTGTTATAAGTTTGTGTGCCAAAAACCAAAAAGAACACAATTTTACTCCAATATTTAGCAGAGGTTGGCGGTGAAATGGCTACATAGAAAGTGTCAAAACAACCTTAGGTAAATAGCCCGTGATGTCTACTTGATATAAATATATACTTTTGTGTGGCAATTTTGTTTTCTTTTATGGCTATTAAGCTTACAAGACAAACATTCCAAATTCTAAAATCGCTCCACATTAAAAGTTTATTTTACTCCTTGTGCTTTGTGACCTGTAACTACCAAAAAAAACTTAAAATCCCAGACACATTATATATTCTGTAAATCAGAACAAATAAATAAATTTATTTTTAATTACTTTCCTTAACCTGCACTAATTATGCACACATTATTATTGCAAAAACTGTAAAAAAAACAATATTTTTCATTTTTTTTGCATTTTTCTGTATTTTTTTTATAATAAGTAAGCATTTATATATATATATGTTATATCAAATTAAAGCCCTTTCTGTCCTTTAAAAAACAGTATATAATATGTGTCGGTGCAATAAATGAGAGAGATGCAAATTGCAGTTGAACGCAAACAGCAAGAAAATGCAAAAATTGCTTGTGTCATTAAGCGTAAGTCAAGCTTCTGAAGCTGTGTCCTTAAGGGGTTAACAATTTTAACTAATGTCCACGAAGTTCAGTCAGCCATAAGGTCTTTTGGTTTCCTAGGCATCATGGCAACTATACTTGTATTGAAAGTGTCAAGGTTGCCCATCCTTGATATGGTGTTTACACGTTACCTGAGTTCTTGTGTCTCCAAATTTGACCCTTGAGTATTAAGGTCCACAAATCTGATCCTGATCTTGTCATAAATTACTGGAATTCAAATAGTTAGGAACCAATCATACATTTGTATGTAACTGAATCAAAATGATGTATTACTATCACCTTTTTCTTACTTCTGAGTGTCAAATATTAAATTAATATGATGAACCGTTATGTACAGTAGAATAGAATCATTCTCCAGGAGAGACACTTTTAGTCTGTTAACGGATGTCTCTACCTAATGGTTCCCCATGCGATAGTACGTCTTATTAGCCAAGTAGACTTTTGTGCCAAATTTAAATACCATTCTTCATGGTTTAGAGAAGGTTGGGTTACAGAGAAGGAGAAATATATTGACAGAACTGATCTATTTTGCTGCTGGTCAACTAATTTACACATTTTGGCAAAGATTTTATTTCACTGTATTAACTTTTCAGCACAATATATATTCTAGCACATGGAGCAGTTTCGCTGGATACATTATTCATTGTTTAATTGTTTTTGGTTCTTTTTACTTTTATTTTTCTGTTGAGAATGCCACTGTTTTGTTTATTTATTTATTTTTATAAGTGTTGTTACTCAGTAAAGATAATGCTAATAATTATTACAAATTAGACTATGTGTCTCTCAAATGAATGGAGCTATGTAGATCACAGACTTAAAGCATAACTGGATTCCCGAACTTAAAACCTATAGAGTATCAACAAATTAAGACATGTGTTGTCAAAAAGTAGCTCACCAGCTGTTCTTATAATACAATATCCACGATGCTTAGCAAGTGTTAAAGATGTCTTATAAACATTGAAGCTGTAAAAAACAAAGAGGCTACCAATGATTTAGGGTTATAACAATTCTTGTGGAGTAGCAGCATCAGTCATCATATATAATGAGTGTGTCTGGCAGACTAAAACAGCAGGTGGAGCTGGATTAAGTGTACATAGTTGAATAGATTGAACAGTTTATCCCAGCTGTCTGAATATCTGTATGAGTAACTGACTATGTTACAGTTTATTGTGTTTCTATTACTCTGATTTAATCCTGGTCATTGCTTATATGAGTAAAGTATAACCCCTTGTGCTTATTTGAATCATGTGAAAGTCATCCTAGCAAGCATTGCTAAGTATCGACAATGAAAAAAATTATTAATACGTTTTTTACTTTTAACTATAACAGGATGTAATTAAATGCAGGTATGGTGAAAAGTACTCTCCAGTTGTTGAAATGCAATTCCCAAGATTCTCAGTAAGTTAATAGACTGTCTTAGATTAATTGTCATTGTACAATAACAAGAGAACTATATATTGGCTACCAAATATTTAGGGTTATAAAAAAATTTAAGTGTCAGATTATTTTTTACGATATTGTGTTTACGTTGATGGTAAAAATGTCCACACAATTGTAATATATGAACAAAAAAAATAAATCTATATTTCTGTTTCGTTGTTATATTAAATAGTCAATAATATACTTCTAATGGCAATCAACCTCAATTATAATAATCATAATATGCAACTTATGCTGACTATGAGATTTAGACAGTTGTTACCTTTAAAACCCCCCACCCCCTATGCCAATGCCATTTCTTCCAGGAATTGTGTGGTCACAGTAAGGTCTCTCCTGATCTGAAAGTAATCATTCTAAAAGCTATAAATGCCAAGCCTACATCCCTTTTTATTGACATCGACTGAAGCCACTACAGTTTTATTTGCAAATCTATAATTATTATAAAGAAAAGAGAATGATCCATAAAAAACAACTGACTCCTGTTTTAGCAGTAAAACCATATACTGTAAATCGGGAATTTTTCATCTATTTTGTCTTTGCAAGTAAATTGCTAGTTTTAATTGAGCATTTTTTTAAATTATTTTCTGTTTTGTGCCGCAAAGGTTTCTTATAAGCTTGTCTTTAGAAATAAGGTCTAGATTTAGTGAGATAGGTCTATGAAGACACAAAGAATGTTAATAGATAAGCTAACTGGCTTATATTTGTTTTTAATATAACAAGTCCAAAAAAATAAAAGTTCTACTTGTCTTCCCTAATTCGTACACCATCCCTTCTTCAGTTGCCAAATAGATGTGTTTCTTGCTGTAATGGAGAATATTCCTGCCTTTTTACAAAAATACTGTGGGACCCATAAGTAATAGTCTGACTTGGGACAAAATTGTATCCACATTTAAGGCGACCAAGTGAAATATTTAAAATGCCTCATGCATCCCATTTGGCTCAAGTTTGAAGTTGATATAATTATGTCCATTTTGATTACTGTTAGATACCAGAAAGTTCCCAAGATCCACGTTAAATCATGAGGTGGCCATGTGGCTATCGCTACATGATAAGCACCGACAGTGGCATGAAAGGGATGCATGTGGTCAGCAAAAATATGGAGTTTATAAAAGATGGTCAGTTATTAATAAAGGATATCAGGTCTACCAAAACAATATTCACACACTATTTTGGCACCAGTGGTACTAAACCACTGACTTAGGCAGGTTAGTTCTGACTCACCCATTTACATATTGCAGTAACAATTAAGATCATCAGTCATCAAGTTTTGGTGCTCATCTTTTAATGAGTCTTAAAATAGGACTCTAATCCTCTTCTGTATCCTGACTTTAGAAGACAGTGGAAATAAGCATTGTCCCCCATTGAGTGTTTATATAATTATAAATGGTCTTTCTGACAAATTTGATCAGTGTCCTCTGATCTATCTCTTTATTAAGTTGTTTTTACCTTCAGGTTTGCAGGATTGGACGATTTTAGCTTATCTCACCATTCTTTATAAATGCTATTCCCTAGAGGGGATGTTGCTGAGATGCTGAGGCTACCACATCAATCACCAACAATCACGTCAACATCAAAGTCAGTTAGACCACAAGTCTCCTACATTTAAAAAAATTGTTAAACGTGTACTAAACTCTAGAACATATCTCTAAAATCAATAAAATAAATGGTAGAAAACAAGTTTTGTGTTTGTGATTAGCAGAAGGTGTAATTCATAATATGGCCTTCTGCGTGGATATCAGTTAAGTAAAGCTAAATGCCAAATTGCAATGTCTTTATTATATCTAAGGACTGCAAATTTATTAAAAAAATCTAATTTATAGACAGATTCTTTATATGGGGAATTACACTTGAATTCTAACATGCTACCCAAGTAACAAATAGGTAAATATTATTGTCAGTAACTACCTATAAATGTAGGTAAAATTTTGTTAAACTATATATATACATATATATAGATATAAAAAGAACAATATATAACTGTAAAGTAGCATCATACCATCACACATGATATATAAACTACAGCCACAAATGCCATATGTTGTCAAATAAAGTATGTTTCGATTTTTTTTTTTTAATAGTATTTAACATGTCCTCTTTCCTAAGTGACATAGATTGGTTTTGTTCAAAGTGAAATGCTAATATCTTTAGCAAATTAAATGACACTTCAACAAAACAAATTACAAACAAGAGTGTAATGCGCAAGCAGCAAATAATAGTTTAACAAAATTTGCTCTAACTTATTAAAAAAAAGTCAATCCACAATGGAATAACAACTCTCTTGTTAATTATACATGTAAATTAAAATCTGAAATAGTTGCTATTGAACATTTATTTCTGTTTACAAATGAGAATTGTGAGAGGGGTCTAGGTGCAATGGCCAATTAATTTTATCCCTGGAATGTAAAATATCGATAGAAACTACATTGGTTCCATGGCAGGGTTCAACACATAATTACATAACATAATCTGGCATTTATTTTTAAAGGATTCCTCTTGGCTCCATGGCGACTTCGTCTAATTAAAGGACCACTATAGGCACTCAGATCACTTCAGCTCAATGAAGTGGTCTGGGTGCCAGGTCCTTCTAGTTTTAACCCTGTAGCTGAAAACATAGCAGTTTCAGCTGCTAGAGGCGCTTCCGTGATTCTCAGTGTGAAAATCACAGTGAGAAGAAGCTGGATGTCCATAGGAAAGCATTGAGTAATGCTTTCCTATGGGCAGATTGAAAGCGCGTGTGGCTCTTGCTGAGCATTAGCATTTGGATCTGACGTCGGCAGGGGGTGGAGAGTTCCCCTACACAGAGAGAGCCCGGTGCAGGAGAAAGGTAAGTGGCTGAGTGGGTTTTTAATCCCGTCAGTCCAGCAGGAGGGGGGCCCTGAGGGTGGGGGAAGTTTGTTTTCCTGGCACTATAGTGCTTCTTCAAGTTGTTACAATGCCTGGAAGTCAAATGAAGTCATCTTACCTTAAGGGAATAAACTGTTGTGAGCAGCTTAACCACCAAGTACTCCAAATGATGCCTATCCTCCTGACCCCTCCAACCATTCCTTCACCTCTCTGCTTCAAACCTTTCACTTGGTGCCAGTGGTAGATTGCGGGCATTAGCAAGAGGAAAATGCAGAGAGACTAGGAAGATAGTGCTCTTGGGTGTACTTTTGGTTTAAACGGTTTGTAAATTATTTAACCACTTCAGTTAAGCCAGGACCTTCAGGCACCATAACAACTTAACCTGGAAAAAGTTGTTATAGTACCAGGAGTGTTACTGTACTTTAATACAGGTTCATATTGCTTGCAATAATGCATTATACAGTATAATGTCATAGTTGTTAGCTCCCACAGCAGAGCATTTGTCTTTGGCAGAGGGGCAGGAATAGTGACAGGCTAAATTGGACATGATTTAAAAAAAATCTGCAAAACAATTATCCTAATTAAGGAGTTAATGCAGAGACGTTAAAGGATAGTTATATATAAGCTTTGAATAGCAAAACTGATGCACAATGACAGGTTTAACTACAATTCTTGACATAAATACATTCATGTCATACGTATTCATATAGTGAACACAGAGAAAGAAGTGATTAAATATATTATAATGCCTGATGATCTGGACTACAACTCCCACAATGCCTAGCTTGTGAAGAGGCTGTTTTAGTTGCCAAGTAATTTAATCAGAATGATGAGAACAGTAGCCCATACTGTTTGGACTGTTACAGTTTGCTGATCCCAATTGGATAATTAGCATGTCTTCTCTCTTGAATAACATTACATAACCTGGCCCTTGCGCCTTACCTGTGAAGCAATTAAAATGATACAAATCTATTTTTATTCTGTTTGTAAAGTTAGTGAGAAAGAACAGGTGAAAAGTATATTCATCTCCTTCACTACCTGTTAAGTAAGTAAGTAATGACGGCTATAGAATCAATTCCTGTATTAAGTGGCTGATTTATAATTGTCACAGTTTGTCGTAATGCAAAAACCATCCAATACAAATGGATTTACAACGAAATTAAAAGTAATGAATGTGACAAACACATATTTTAAGATAAGACATAGCAACTAACACATGTAAGTCAATATTCTAATTATTAAACTATATATATATATATCATAACCCTAAATAGACAAAATACTAAAGGCCTCTGGCAATGCAAGATATATTTTAGAATATATTGAGTTCAGAGCAAGGTACCTGTAAATCCATCAATATAAAGTGTATATTGAGGTGTGCATTACTTTATAAATGTAAAGCTTTATACCATTGAGAATTATAGGGAAGTGTGATGGTAGTCAGGGGTGTACCTAGAGTATTTTGGCACCTGGGGCAAACTGTGATTGGCACCCCTTCCCCCCTTAATATTTTGTCTCTCCCCCCTTAATTTTATATATATATATATCTATATATATATATATATATATCAAAATACATTAAGAATGAAAATATATAAGCATATTTATTTATTTAGTTCTAATTAAGACTGATACCTCCCTAGGCACATTCACAACCTGCTGACCCCCCCTTTCTTCCAAACCCCCTGTCCGCCTTCAAAAAAACCCTGCTCCCCCCTCTAAAAAAAACACCTGCCCACCTCTACAAACCCCTGCCCCCTCTTGAAATGCTCCCTCCTACAAACCTTTGCTACCCACTCTCTACAAACCCCTGCCTACACTCTTTAAAAGCTCCTGTCTGCCCCAAAAAAGCCCTGCCACACTCTACAAAGCCTTGCTCCCCCCACAAAACCCCCGGCTCCTCTACAAACCCCTGTCAATCTCTACAAATCCCTGTCCATCTCTACAATCCACTGCCACCCTCCACAAAACCTCTGGCTGCTCTGAAAACCACTGCTCATCTCTTCAAACCCCCAGAAAACTTCTGCCACCCTCTACAAATCTATGCCACCCCTATCAAATACCTGCTACCCCCCACAAAACCTCTGGTTCCTCTACAAATCCCTGACCATCTCTACAAACCCCTGACACTCCCCAGAAAATACCTACCACCCTCTACAAATACCTGAAACCCCTACAAGCCACTGGCTCCTCTACAAACCCATGCCAAACCCCACAAAACCCCTGACTTCTCTACAAACCCCTGCCCATCTCTGCAAATGCTTGCCACCCCCTACAAACCCCTTGCTCCTCTACAAACCACTGACCATCTCTACAAGCCCCTGCCACCCCACAAAACCTCTGGCTCCTCTACAAATCCCTGCCCATCTCTACAAACTCATGCCACACCCCAATAAACACCTCTGCCATTCTCTACAAATACCTGCAACCTCTACAAACCACTGGCTGCTCTACAAAACTCTGCCCATCTCTATAAACCCCACCAGCACCCACGAAATTCCTGGCTCCTCAACAAACCCCTGCCTATCTCTACAAACGCTTGCCACCCCCTACAAACCCCTGCCCATCTCTACAAACCCCTGCCACCCCCCACAAAACCCCTGGCTCCTCTGCAAAACCCTGGCTGCTCTACAAACCCCTGCCCATCTCAATGGACCCTGCCACCACTGCAAACCCCTGCCACCCCTACAAAAATCCTCCCCACCCCCTACAAATCCCTGCTCCCCCCACAAACACCCTGTCCACCCCCTACAAATCCCTGCTTACCCCACAAACCTCCTGTCTACCCCCTGCAAATCACTGATCCCCCCACAAAACCCTTGTCCACCCCCTACAAATCCCTGCCCCCCACAAAACCCCTGTCCAGCCCCTACAAATCCCTGTTCCCCCTACAAATCCCTACAAATCCCTACTCCCCCCTCAAACTCCCTTCAAATCCCTGCTCCCCTTACAAATCCCTGCTACCCCCTCAAATCCCTGCCCCCTCCACAAATCCCCTACAAATCCCTGTTGTTTTCAAGTATGTCTACACAACTTTCTGTGGATAGATATAGCTGCCTTGCTGTGTAAGGAATATATCTCTTAGGGTTTAAATTAATCCTTTTCCTTATCCCTAAGAGCATATTTAGTAATGCTGTTTATTTAGCTTCAGAAAATCAAGACGTGGTTGTCCAAAGCAATACAATATATAAACAGTAAAGGAAACTAAACATTTGTCACCAAACAAATATAGATGGTACTGGAAATAGTACAATGCAAAAACGGTATATTACATGGTGTTCACGCCAAATAAGGAATTATAATGAGAGACTCTTTGCAAAGCTGGAAATTGTTTAAAACACCATTCAAAATGTTAAATTCTTTCTGCATCATCCAACCTCTAGTTTTCATGGTAACTTTATTTCAACATCTATAATTCCATAATCCCGTTCACTTGACAAAGTGCAGGGGACTCACATTCATCAACAGTACTGATGCCCGCTCTGGAATCAGCAATCGCCTGGCACTGTGATAACCTTCACTTAAATGACCTCTGTTCTCCCAGTTTTGTCCCTTGTGATTTATTTTGAGTGATTCTACTTGAATTCTGTCAAGCTGAAGCTCATTCCCTTACTCCTCTCTTTCCAAATCCATACTCTTTTTAAATCCCTTCTTATCTTAGAAGATAGTTCATTCATTCAGTCTCTTCATTACTCTGTATCTTCTTGTACATCAAGATAATCTCCTTGTATGCATCATAACTCTATGTGCTTTGGGTGTTCATTCCTTTTTGAACTTTAAAACCATTGTAATTTTTAACAAGAAATTTTTCATCATTGAGTCAGGTGGTCATATCTATGAAAAGTCATTACAAAATTTAGCTCACACTGTAAAGCATTACAAAATAACAAGACAACTTTAAGATAGCCAGAAACCCAAATGTATCATAAACTCTTCAGCTGCCCAGCATGTGGGAAAGAATCTATGTTTTCAACTTTTAGAGTTTGTTCATGAAAAGAAAATAATTAATCATTTCAAGTAAATGGTCTATTTGGTGCCTTTGAGATGATGAGATAATCTTTGGAGTTTTGATCACATATTCAGGTGACAAAACTGGATCACTTCAAGAACGGAAATTAATTTACAGTAAAAAAAACTGTGTTTTTACAATTACTGGGAAACAATGTTTTTCTTTTTCTTTTCTTTTTTTACTATTTTCTCAGCAAAGTACATTGACTTTATATGCCATACAAAGAAATGTTTCATGCTTGAAAGTACATAATTCAATCAGTATATTATGTAAGAATTAATGTAGATTAACCAGTTATCACTCAGGGAGCCATTGCCAAATATGCCAGCTATTTTATCACTTCAAACCTATATTCAGCTCACAGAATCCCCGTGCTGTTAAAAAAGAGGACCAATGATGATGATTTTTCTGACACCAGTGTTCAATCTTTCTAAGGTTTGTCCATCATGATGCAAGATTGAAAATTTTCTCCTCAATTATTTTTTTTTACTTTTTGGAACAAAATTACATTGTTAGGTCTCAATACCAGCAGAGTGGTAATTGTGCCTTGAAGAGAGTACAAGATTAAGTTGCAATCTGTCAGATATCACTAGATCTGGAAGCCAGTCTCCTTATCACTCAAATGTCATTTTCAGATGTCCTCTATAGAGCTCACTTATTGGTTACTACAAATCAATCACTATTGCCTTATATGCTTTGACAGTTTAAAATACTGCTTAAAGGATCAGTCTAAGCACCACAACCACTTTTGCATTACTACAAAGCACATAACGCTTAAAGCATACTTATATAAACAAAAAAATCACTTTATAAACATCATTATATAAATAAATATATTTACTCTAAGCTTCCTATCATATATGCCTCATCTATGTATGCACTTTTCAGTCAAATTGATAGTTTAGTGGATATTCCTTTTTTCTCTGTCCATAAGTGATGGCATTTTAAGCAGACCCAATTATATAGTTATATCTATGCTCTTTTTAGAACTGAATTTCTAATTGATAGGTATCTCTTTTGTCTTTTGGTTACACTCATGGACAGGCAGGATGATCACTTTTTGATCTAAACATTACCCCTCAATTTAATTAGCAGTTATTGAATGTGTCACCTTATGGGTGTTCTCTTAGGCAATTTATGAGTCTCTCATAAATGGTTACTTTATACCGATAATCTTTAACTGTCTTTCCCTACTGGACTTAATAAATAAGTGGTTCATTTTCTAAATACCAGGGCTTGAGATCCCCCTTATCTAGGTATCTTAGGTGATATTTTGTTTACCTATTATTATTATTATTATTATTATGGTACAAGCCCAGGGTAGAACTGGTACTAGCCACACTGGCCAGTTCTCATTTGAGTTACTTGCCTCATTAAAGGGTTATTTTCTTATCTAAGTATTAAAGCATACTTATCCCTTTCATATCGATTTCTTTATTGTATATGACTGAGACTTTTATTTTTTGTGTTTAATTATTTAATTATTTTTAATGCATTATATTTTAATACATTACACATATGGGGTCATTTTTTACATAGAACATTCCTTTAAAACAACCAGTAGCGGCTCTAGACTTGGCGAGGCATTAGGCAAAACTCAAACATGAGGCCCCCACTAACACCATTAGTGGAAAAAAATAGCAGTTGATTTATGTGTATTAGAAGCTGTGGATATATTGAGGGGCAGGCTTGCAGCGTTGGATGTGGAGACCTCGACTCTGTATTAATCGTTCAGAGTGTTGCATTGTTGCGGCTAACTGTGCCTCTGCGTTGTGAGCTCTCTGACTGTAGTTATGGCATAAATTGCAATAAACAAATTTAAATTTGCAATTATGCAAATTGTTTATACATGATTGCGAGGTATGGCTGCATAGCCTGGCAGTTGTGTGCTGGTGTGTAGGGGCTATTGGAAACATACATTTTTATTTTGGTTGGGCTTTTAAAATCTCTTTCCCTGGTGGTACGGTGGGCTCCCTGTGTCCCTGGTGGTCCGGTGGGCTCTCCGGTCTACAGCTCTGCCAGGTGCAGACCACATGGTAAATGTCTTGCGATCTCCAGTCAGGGCGTTGCCGTGGTAACCCACTGTAATGCTCTGATTGGCTGGAGAACGCGAGACACTTCAGTCTGCAGCTCACACCTGGCGGAGCTGCAGACTGAAGCCTGGCTCTTCTCAAGGGCATACCAAGCAGAGAGGCCTCACAACCGGCGGCATAAAGGGCAATCCACCGGGCCCCCTCCTG
This sequence comes from Pelobates cultripes, assembly GCA_933207985.1. Taxonomy (NCBI): domain Eukaryota; kingdom Metazoa; phylum Chordata; class Amphibia; order Anura; family Pelobatidae; genus Pelobates; species Pelobates cultripes. The sequence continues at coordinate 90,255,649 of OW240914.1, read as the reverse complement.
TGTCGGGTCCTCGGTCATAGACCAAGAAGCCGACAGTTCAGTCTGCCCTATGGTGATTTAGGTGGCTGCGTGGCCCAAGACAGCGTGCCTAATTAGAGAGTCGCCTCTAAAGGGAATCTTTCCAAGACAATCCATTTTTAGTGTTCTATACTAATGTGGATGGTTTGTGCTAGCAATATTCAATAGTATTTGAAATGTTTAACCTATAAAAAGTGAAGTTTTTGGAATTAATTATAAACATGTCAATATAATCAAATGTAGGGTATGGCTGAATTTTGATACAGGCCTACTTAAAGTTCTGTCACTCTGTGGTATATGTAAAGGAAAGTTACCTTTGTCTATCTGAGCCCCACTTCCTTGTTCCCACTTTGTAAGATATTCTCAAAATTAATAAAACTCTTTGGCTATGTGATCACACAATTTTAGATTAATACATGTAAAATAACAGCTCTGTACCTTCTGTTTCAGCAGGTGTTAAGTTATTAGCAAAAAAAAAAAAAACCTATTTTTTTTGTGCAGAATATTCGTAATATAAATTTTAGTTGGATTTACAGCCAGCATTGGGATTTGCCCGTGTATCAATTACTTATAGAATAGCATGTTTCATTTTGTGTCTCTCTGCCACTTTTATTAATAGCTTCAATTACATAAAGCTACCTTCTATAGCTTTTATCTTCATTTTTTAATTTGTTTTGTGTCATATGCCATATAAAACCTATTTATAATCTGTCATTATCATGGATGTTTAGCGTAGGCCTTAGAATAGAAAGGTTCTCACACGAAACATGTGAAAGTATAATCAGAACATAACACAATTACATCATTAGTTTGACATTTCAAAGAATTTTACCATTAAACATATTTTAGAGAAAGCTTTGAAAACATTTTAAATAAAAAAAAAAAAAGATCAAAAGCTAACATTTTTTTAGGTCAGTTTAATGACAAGTTTCATTATTCAAAGTTGAAATAAAGTTATTTTATTTATTATCTGCTTGAGAAGTTTATATATATATGTGTGCTTTCATCCAAATCGGCTTCACTGCTTCTACCTCTGTGTTTTGTTAAGACTGTAACCACTTAGGAAAGGCTGAAGCAAAACACAGGCAGCTGATGCACTGTATAAGGCAGGAGCGTACAGATGCAGCTAATGTACTGTACGACGTGAGCTTACATATGCAGCTAATGTACTGTATGATAAGAACTCATGCATAAAGATTCTGTAAGCTGTAGAGCTAAAGGTTACATTACCTATAAGGAAGGTTTTTTTCATTCACTGTATCTTGCATCACAATCTAAGCTTCATGCATATTAGAAAAAAATAATTATTTTTAGAATAATTTATTAAAAAGTAAGTGCAAGGTAATTGGCATCATTTAAATGTTTTGTTATCATGTACAGTGTATGTGTTGTCTTAATGGACATCTGTGCTTACCGTTTAGGCAGAGAGCTTGAGTTGCATAATTGGTTCTCTTCATTAATATAATTCAATGATTTGGTTACATGTATTATCTTTTGCCAGCTTCAAAATGAGAACTAAGCACATCATGGATTCATGTAGGAGTGTTGTGTTCAGGCTCTCAAGTCTAGGACGACTAAAGAATTGGGGGAGCAGTATTCCATTAACAGCTGGGGACATGAGTTTGAATTTTGTACTTACTGCTCTTTCTGAAGTGTGAAACCAATCAACTGCCATCACATCAGCTGATTAAATATTTGGGGAGGTCTACCTATGCAAAATAAGCCATGAAGTCTGCCATCAGGATGTAAACATTACTGTACATATGGTGGACTTTTTATATATCTGTGACTCAAACAGCATTTATACATTTTCACTCAGGACTCAGAGCTACCAAGTCTTGCAGCCAAATCCAGAGGTAGCATTTCTGGAAGAGCGACACGCCACCGGTTGCCTTTCTTCCATCTCTGATTGGATGTCCTTAAGCTTTCTGAAACTAAATCTCTCTATGACTGAGCTGCTTTTATTCCCCCTTATCATAATACTAATTCTCCTCTTTCACTCTCCCTGCATGTTGATGGTACTGCATCAGCCCATCCTTGCAAGCTCGCTGTCTTGGTGAAATATTTGATTCTTGCCTCACCTTTGCCCCTCAAGTCCAGTCTGTTACAACATCCTGCCGATACCACCTTTAAAACCATTGCCTGCATCCACCTCTTTTTTACTCAAGATGCTGCTAAGGAGCTTGTTCATGTCTAGAAATTTCTCGCATTCATTAGCATAATTCACTTATAATTGGTATTCCCAGGAACCGTACAGTTTGTTATGAATGCTGCCGCCAGGTTGATTTTTTTCTCCTGTCTCTCTTCTCACATCTCACCCCTCTGCCAATCCTTACACTGGCTTCCTGTACTCTATATGAGTCAATTCAAAATATTAACCCTTGACTATTAAGCTCTAAACAACTTTAGTCCCTGTTACATTTCTTCACTAATTCTCCGTCTCTCTTAGTCTGTCTCCTGCTTGCACCCATACTGCTAACAAGCGCTTTGCATGAGTTCTTGCTGGCAGCCCCATTCCCTCTCCTTTGCTTCAATCTTTTATAAGTCCCTCAGAACCCATCTCTTCAGAAAAGCTGATAGCCTCCCTGAGTAAGTTCTATTTCACAAACCTCTCTCATGCTCTTTCTAAAAGGATAATTCTCCACTCTGACCTTCCAGTTCTGCTACTTTCCCATCTTGTAGTTTGGTTACTATTCCCCTTGATGCCATTCCTTCTCTGGGGTTTTATACCCCACCTCGCCTAGATTGTAAGCTCGTTTGAGCAGGGTCCTCATCAACCTGTTGTCTGTGTAACATTTCATAATTGTCTAATTTATTGTTAAATTTCCCCCTTTGTAGTATTGTAAAGCATTGCGGAATAAATTGGTGCTATACAAATGCCAATAATAACATATATATTTTATGCCTCCAAGATCAACATCATGTCGCCTCTTATGTCTTACTATGCTGTGAGTTGGTGAAATACAAATAATTTCAAAAGAATTACATTTCACTTTAAAAAAAGATTAAAACAACTTACATGTAGTGCAGTTGTGGATTCTTGGCAAATGCCCTTAACTGTATACTTCTCAGTCCCGAGTTCTTGATTGTTCTGTAAGTAGATTTTAATGCATTTTTAATTATTCTATTGTATTTTTTTAATTATTTAATTTCTACAATATCAATAATCATTGGTCGGAATCTTACAAATGGATAGTATATAACAAAACATGAATATAGATTTAAAAAAAAGTCAGACAAACAAATGGATAGATAAAGAGTAAAAAGAACACCCTTATTATTTTTCCTACTTTATAGAAAGTGCATCTACAATATTTGAGTGTGTCTCTTCATCAAACTTCTACTTAATAAAATAAATCTTATTGGACACTCCAGGCACCAACACAGCTTTTACTTATATCATATGTGTTGGCATCAATAGAGTCAAAGAATGTGACGGAAGATAAGAACCATTCGGCCCATCTAGTCTGCTTAATTTTCTAAATGCTCTCATTAGTCACTGGCCTTATCTTATAGCTAGGATAGCTTTATGCTTATTCAATGCATGCTTACTCAATAAGCTGTATTTCTGAATGCTCATTTCTGTATAATTTTTTTTACATTTCTGACATTTCTGCCTCTTGACCCTGACTCCTCTCTCCCACCCAACTTTAATAATACATTCTGGCTGATCACTGTACCTGCCCACAGTAAGTCCACCAAGTGTCGCCACCCCATCTTCAAACCTGCAATACTTTTCCAATAACTACAGTTGTAAATATCAATAGAAAGTGCAGAAAATGTTCCGGAGAATTTTACTTCAACTCACTGCTTCGAAGGAAGATAGCTAATAACTAACCTGTAGTTCTCCAAAATCTCTATTTAGAGCAGAACTGAGACTGTGCACAGAGATTTGAAATCTGCTAGTTAGCTCCTCTGCCACCTACGTGCTGTACAGTCACAGGTAGTTAGCGATTGACAGATTTATAGATGAGATCAATACAGATGCATGATTTCTCTTTGTACAGTCTAATAATCTGTATATTTCTAATCTTTGCAAAGAGACTTAAATAGCTAGTTCCTTATATGCACTCTGGTTGGGCAAAACATGTCCAATGGTTTAGGCTGCACAGACCTGGAAGATAATCTACTGATTGGTCATGTGGGCAGACCTAAAGGCCACTACAGTATTTGTCCATGGATTTACAAAAAGCAAAAAAACATATATATATATATATATATATATATATATATATACCTTGAAAAGAGATGCACTCTACGGTCTTTTATAAACAAAGTATTATTTTAATACAAATGTCAGTTTACATCCAGCTTGATCGACTTTTCGACCCGTTCCGGTCTTTCTCTTTCTCATCTGCTAATGTGGGATTGCACCAGGGCATTGGGTCACATAGGAGGAGAAAGGGTGAGTGCCAAGCTACCTACCTTTTTATATATATATATATCATTAGGTCACTATTTATAAAAGATAGCGTGAATCTTGAACTCACTGCAGTGAGTTGGTTCGGATTTTGATCGTATTTAGTTCCTTGCATTGCACATTGCTCTACTTGTGGCATTTTTTTTAAAACTGTACCACTTGCCGATCTTTGACTAAATAATAACCTAACTATTCATCATTCTAGCACTATATTACCAATACATCTATACTAAAACATCCTTTCAGTACCAGCTCTGAATAGTTTCATAAGATATGATGGTATGTTGAGACTTGGATTCAGAGACAATAAAGACATATTCCTAGATTTTAATGATTTGTGATGGCAAGTGATCCATTTACAGTAGAAAAGGATTAACCTAATTGACGTTTTTTAACGATTTACAGTTCCATAGTTCATATTAAGTATTGGGCATCTCCTTAATATAGGTTGCTTTCTCTTTGCGGTATTTCTTGCACTGTATGATGAATTAACTAACTACACTAGTTTGTGCATTCATTTGCACAAAAAGTTGCATGGTGATGTCATAAAAAGACGTTGATATAGTGATGTAATTTTTTTGGAAATGAACAGATGTGCTTTATACAATAGTTTCACAATGAAAACATTGTGTAGACAACAGAGTTCACATTACACTCTGGCATTTGCATTTACATTATCTTGCCAAATTAACCATTTCTATGCCAAAGGGTACCTGCACACATCATTCAACTCAGATCATTAAAATGGACAATAAGCGGAAATATAAAGAGAAGCATTTATCCCCTTTAAAAAAAAAGTCACTTATTTCCCAATAAGGTAGCCTATTTACTATGTTTTTCTTTAAACGGGATAACATTGCTGACATACTTTACAAGCCATCTGATTTTTGTGTTAGCGTTTGCACAGTAAAAAGCCTTCAGCCTCATTAGCTTGTGTCTCTAGGCTCTTATGGGTAAAACAGTCATAAGACGTTCTATGTAATAGTTTCTGCCGTAAGCTATTGTAAACATGATTTATTTTCATGTTGTATGTATATGAAATCATAGCAAGTTGGCTCTGTTACTAGTTGTTCTTGTCTAAATACTGTAATCATTGTTGAATCAAATATTTCTTTCTTTCTTTCTTTCTTTCTTTCATTCTTTCTTTCTTATTTATCTTTTTTTTTTTCATTTGAAACATTTGTTCCATAATCAAGGTGAATAAAGGGCATGTCCCCCCCAATTGCCCGATTGATGTGCCATCAGTTTTGGTAGCTAACCCATTTTACCTGGAACATTGACAAAGTATCACTGTATTATGGTTTTATCAGCAATAAATCATAACAATTCACTAGAGACATGGAACCTTGCTGTTCTTGTACTGATCCCAGTTGCTTTTTAAAGTTCTATCATACCATTCCTTTTTTTTTTTATCTCAGTTTTCAAGCATCCACAATTTAGTAAAATATACAAAAAACAAAAGACACATACAGAAGGTTTCTATTTTGGTCCTGTGTAGATGGATGTTTGCTTTTACTCAAAGTACATATATTTATTATAGGAGGCTAAAAATGAGTAACTATAGAACGCACTCGTGTAGCAGCTCATAGAGTACCTGCAGTCTGGTGCCTATTCATTAAAGTCTTAGTTTCCACAACTTTTACATTAGACCATGTTCACATTTTCTACTATAGGAAAAAACATACTTTCTTAAGCCAACTTGAAACAGGCACTCTATGCTATCTTAAAGCAGCCATGATAGTCTGCTTGACACTGAGAGAAGCAGACAAGCAACATCATGTGTGCTAATTGGAACAAATAGAATAATGTCTACAGACAGCATAGAGATACCTATGGACAAACAGTTAAATACATAATCAAAAGCCCTGACTGTGTGATTGGTTGTAGATATTAAAATATCATCCATAAAGCAATTGCTTCCTTAGTATTCCATGCTGTTTGATCTCAATCAAAGTGACCTTTCCAATTCTCTCGACAGAGTCCTATGCCAGCCTAGATGGGATTTGGCAATGTCTCCTCGGGTGTGTTGCTTTGCCTTTGTTTTAGTCATTAGTGAATCACTTGTACATTGTGCTAATTGTAGGTGATCTCATTAATGTGGGATACAACTGTATGGCTTTTTTAACCCTCAATACATACCAATACTTTGGGTAATTTGGGGTCCTTTAAGGTTCTACCACAAATGTGTAGGCATACCATTAATCTCCTATTAACCAAGAAGAGCCCAGATGGGCTTCCCTGTTTCCACACTCCATGCGTATTGGGGCAAGGCTTAATAAGAAGAGATAGAAATATGATTTGAATTGGAGTTGAAGATTCACCAAAAGAGAGCAAATGGAGAGAATGAGGAACAATTACTTATGTAAAGCACATGACAGGCAAGGGGTGTGTCATAAATAACTATGGGAAAAAACAGGTCAAATGGAGATTGCAATTAAAGGGACATTATAGTGTAAATGCAAGTGGTATCCCATTACCTTTATAACATCTTAATTGCATAGAATTTAGCAGAACAGATCTTACAAGTAACTTAGCAACACTTTTATAGACATAGTCGGGTTTCTCTATTTATATTTTAGAAATACTTGAAAATACAATAAACCTACTTTGTCTCAATGGTCCGTGACTTTTTAACCCTGCAGGAACAGCAATGTTTACACTATAGGGTTTAAATGGCTCTAGTGACTATCACTCTGACAGCAAGGAGCAATTCTGTCCAAAAAGCCAAGTAGAACTCTTAAAGACCATCTAATTGACACAATGCAGTCTTTTGGTGTGCATGGGCACTAGCCTTCCAATGCTTTCCTATTGGAGTCTTGATGATCTCAGCCTTGGAGGTAGATCAGCAGTGCAGAGATCATAGTGCAAGGGAGAAAAGGTAAGCAACATGGCTTTATTTTTGTTGAATTAGGCTGGGGCAGTCACTTAACTTAACTTAGAAGAGCCCTAAAGCGTCAGGAATACATGTTTGTATTCTTAACACTACACTACTCCTAACAATACAGTGTTCCTATAATAGTGTCACAGACAGCACATAAGTTCAGGTAATACTTTAGAAACCGCGGCTGAGATTTTGTAGATCACATCATTGGAGATATTCATTAAGGCCTTTTCTGAACAGTGGAGAGGTTAAAAGTCACACTAAGTTTTATATAAGGTTATTTGAGCCATGGAAGTTAATAACGTGATTACACACAATTCTCTCAAGTAATTTAGAGGCAAATGGAAAGAGAAATTGAGGTAAGCAAGCTAGATGTATTTAATATGGCAGTTATAGAGGCATGTTTAAAATAAAATGGGTCAGCTTCAGTAGATAGAAAGAAAAAAGTTAATGAAGTATGTGGGCCTTTTGCAAGGATATATTAAGAATAAGGTATTGGGTTAATGTGACAATTTGGTAGTAGTAAGTAGAGGAAATTAGGGCAGATTCTGACACCAAAGTTAAGTGTTGAATGAGGTTTTTGCCATTTATGTTCTAGAGATGCATTTGGTGTTGAATAATTTAAGTTAGTCTTATTCCATACATGTTCTTGAACCACATGAATATTTTCTGTTTATCAACTCAGCTTTTTCATAGTTGAAAAGAATAATGAAAAGAAATTCGAACCTAGCAGGAAAATGACTTGCCAACACACCTCATATAATCATAAATAAACCTAGATATACATATATTTTTATATTTTCAAAAGAACCAGAAAAACTACAGTTACTACAAATGACTAGCTCTGTGCTCATCCAAGACATCAGCATCCTAGCCTGACATTTTATAACATTTAAAATGTCATGAAATTTCTGAAATTGCCTTCTCATAGATTTATTATTAGGAACATTTATGAATTTATTATTATTCAAATGGATCATTATGCAGGTACCATCTTGAGATAATTTTAAATGTCAAGTATACATTGATGAAGGGATTTGTGGATTTTGTACAACAACATATTTACAACCCTGCTCACCAATATAATAATTAAATGTGCTACCATTGCATAACTCGGAATATATGTACTGTTGACCCATCAATTTCTTACAAAGTTACAGGAGCCTCTCACTAATTTTTGCTTCTCCTGGCTCAATCTTCTTTGACTGCTCTATAGCATCTTTTGATGATCTTCTTTCATCCTTATGCTCAGTTCTCTACTGTCTTCAGCCATTTTCTGTATTGTTTAAACATGCATCTATCACACCTATTAAACAAGTAATAAACTGTTCTTTCAATTCCCAATTTGATTATTACGCTTGATTCCATCTAGAAACAAGCCACCGAAAACACGTCTCTACCTCCATTAATTCTTTAGATATCATTTTAGTTCATAATCTATTATAAATTATGTTTGCTGTTGTTTTGCAACTCAACCAGAACATTTACATTATGTTAGCTTCCTCTATGTTATCATGCTTTTTTTAATCACCTGATAATTGGTTTATTAGCTTTTTATTTAAACATGATGTCCATCCATTTAACTAGCCTCTGTTAGCCCAATGGAAACCTGGACTCCTGTTCGTTATTTAAAATAAATCTATCTTAAGATCTTCCTCATTGATTGTAAGTTTTTTGATGACGGTATTTATCTCATAAGTTGTGATTGTTTGTGATTCTATATATTTATATCTTAGATAGTGTTTGATCCCTGTCTATGAAAATGTGTCCAACTGTTCATCATATGTACGTACCTACATTGTCTTGTGTGAATCTCAACCTTTGTTATTGGATTTTAAAGAAACACTATAGCTTTAGCTATACAGGCATGTCCTCCTATTGCTATAGTAACCCTGTACCTAGCTCTAGACAGGTCTCCCCCTTGGCTCACTTAGTACTGCTTACCTCTCCACCTCATTTGATGTCATGGAGGAGGCCTCCTCCATGACGGTCCAATTTAATGCTCCTAATAGCGGAACACTGCGGACCTAATGTGAATTATTGGTGAGCACTGCACGCATTCAAACATCCTCACAGAAACACACAGAATCACTGCTTTCTTATGGGGGTTCCCATGTCATGTTTTTTCTCGGTCAGTACAACGGACGTATTTGTCATATTGACAGCCACTATAGGTGGTCTTAAAAATTGTAGTTTTTCAAAAACTTCAATGTTTATCATTGCATAGTTTAAAGGATTGTGCCACTGCACCCAGACCACGTTATTGAGATGAAGTGGTCTTGGTGACCATAGTGTTCCTTCAATTAATGGGTTGTTTTTAAAACATCTTTATAAAACATCGAGATACACTAAATAGAGCTCCAGTTTGGAGAAAGTTGAGTTGCCATTGAGTGAAAAAACAAACATAGAACCTATAAACCTTTTATTTTATTTTATAAACCTTTACATAAGAGAAGGCAATGAAGACTATAAAAGGCCTTTGAGGCATAATAGCTCCATCCTTGCAAATTCTTGATAATGGTACATTAGAAATTTATAAGACAGTCAAGTGAAGCCATCTGTAACACTCATTCAATAGCAGACTTTTGGGGGATTTGTAGGTCACCAATTATAGTATCATTATGCCTAAATTATTATATCTCTTCTGCCAGGTCAATGACTGTTTCATCTGTCTTCTAAACTAAGCTGAAATCTTGATTTATCTTTGTCAGTACTTGATGTACATAACTATCTAAATACATTTGTTAGTCTTTTATCTTAGTTCAAACTCATCTCAAACAGTGAATTAATTTTTAATACTTGTAAAATTTGTAGTCAACATTATTCTTCTTTTATTTATTTGCTTCTTATCGCTGTTCACATTATCTTGTGTCATATGTAAGAAGGCTAACTTGAGTAATAATTAATTAATTGTATAGAAAGTAAATTAAACACTCCTCCTTTCTTCTTGGTTACCCATCTTGCTCTTTTGTTTTTTACTCATAATGCTTCATTTTTTTATTTGTCTATCTATATTTTCCCAGAGCATAACTAGGCATTGTGAGTTCAGACATCACACCACCTTTCACCTTCATGCCCAAACATGTCACTGACTTGCTAATCTGTTCAGGCCAGGACTGCCACCGAACTTGATGAACATTTAAAAAGTAAACAAAAGCTAAAAAAACATTTAATTTGCATACACATACAACATCAAATATATATTTATACTTACAGTTTCTGGAGTCCAGTGTATAGTTCCATATCTACGGCATTCAACGTGTGTAGACCTTTCCAGTTTTCTATGTGTCTGTAAAGAAAAGCAAGACTGATTTTAGCCAGCTGACATCATTATAATTAAGAGCAACTATAAGTCTCATTTATGGATGCTGGGATACAAATACAAAGAAAAAAACTAAATGTGCCAAAATCAACCGGCCGTTTCTGTGAGTGAAAGCAGTAGCACAGATGCCAGGACTATAGAAAATTTACAATTACTGCAGCGGATAACATCTGTGTCACATTGAAAGCTCTCTTTTTTTGCAATTGTATACAGTAGCATCAGAAAACTGACCTGTCTTATGTAAATGTGACGCAAATGAATCTTGTAAAGACAATCATTTAAGAACTTTTCTTCCGATCATGTCACCAAAACATCTGCCATGTTCATTTTCATAAATAATTCCTGACGTGACTGCATCCAGAAAATTAACCCACTGGATGATATGTACTATAGCAGAGCTAATGATATCACTGTTCACTCGGGTGGAAATCATCCTATTCTATTCAATGATATCCTATAGATCTAAATTAAAGTTTAATTAATTAAAAACACAGTACGCAAACTAACGTTTAGTTTCCACATCACAAGATGCATTAAGATTTCTGTCACTTTAGAGAAACGTCTCCAGTGCATCACACCTTAGTACATGATTTCGGTGGAACAGTGCTGCTTTTCTCAATCGCAACTTTGTTCCTCGGTGTCCTACTTTTGAGGATTACAGGGAACTGTCCTCAAAAAGTGAAGTGTGAGTGCATAATTAGACGTGCTTACATTATACCAGGGACTGGCAGAGAGCACTGAAATAGAGCTCCCTGCATGTCATAGTCTTCTTGATTGACAGGTAGTATTGCATGTATCAATGCCAGGCTGACCCGCCAGTAATTTGAGCGGATTCACCTCCTTTCTGGGTAGGTATACCCCCTTTACCCCTACCCCATCCACAACTAGAGGTGTTTTTTTTTTGGGGGGGAGGGTTAAGTTAGTACATTACACCCTTTTCTGAAGTAATTATAAACTAGCATTATTCAAGGTTCTCTTGTGACTTGGGACTGGAGTTTTCAAGCTATCTAAACCATTCCGTATTCAATGAAGTTTCTATACCTGGTTCTGAACGCAGTGGTACAGCCCCCACACTCAGCATACTGAATTACAGTTTGAGGGCAGTAGGATGTAACATTACAGAATCCTCAGAATGAAACATAATGACATGCACCACAAACAGCAGGAGACAGTTTACTATTCCTGTTTCCCCATATGTTGTGAAGGTTTTGCTTGTCTTTTTTGTTTGTCTAACCCAGCATTTCCCAATTAGTGTTCTGTGTAACCTTAGGGTTCTGCAGTAAGGTCCCGCAGCGATTTGCCAGTTGGGTGGCCCAAGCATTTATGGCCACCCAATGGGTATTGCTAAACAGAGGTCCGGTCAGGCACTGCGGGCATCTAAGATCGCGACCGGACCCCTGTTGTATGGGATGCTATGAAGAAGTGAGAGCATTTCCTCCAGGACAGAACACGCAGGCTGGAGGGAGAGAGGGAGTGCAGCGGGGAGTGTGTGTGTATGTGTGTCAGATACATACACACATACACAACAACACACTGACATACAACTGACACAAACACAGAGACACACACTTTGACACACAGATACATACATACACACACACAGATACATACTGTGTGTCAAGGTGTGTGTATCTGTGTGTCAAAGTGTGTGTATCTGTGTGCCACTATGTGCCAGTGTGTGTGTATCTGTTTGTCAGATACATACACACACACAAATACACACTCACACACACAGATAAATACACTGGCACTTACAAACACAGATACACACACCTTGACATGCAGACACACACCAGCACATACAAAAAAAAGGGTTTGGGGGGGGTTCCACGATGTTGATACACTATGTCAAAGGGTTCCACACCAAAAATTAATTGGGAACCCCTGGTCTAACCACATATGTTGACATAAAATTGTTTCTACCTGGATAAAGTGCTAGTATATAAGCTGCCATATTTTAACAATGAATGTATATCTCTTTTATTGTAACAGAAAATTGAGTCCCAAATAAGGCTGGTCTTGAAAAATTATATATTACAGTTTATTGTAAATAGAAAGATCAGCATCTAGAAAGTTTTATTAAAAATGTATTAATTACAACCGGTACCCTAATCCAGGGGTAGGCAACCTTCAGCACTCAAGATGTTGTGGACTGCATCCCCCATAATGCCCTTGCACCCATAATGCTGGAAAAACATCATGGGAGGTGTAGTCCAAAATATCTGGAGTACCGAAGGTTGCCTACGCCTGCCTAATCATTATCATTTTCGCCTTAACTTTACCTATAGCCCAAACTTGGGAAAAGTTACTTGATTTGTTTTAAAGGAAAAGCTGTCTTTTTAATACTGGAAATACACGATTACATGTTACATAGCCCAGTTGTGCACTATTTTGCAATATTTACATTTTAGGGCAGGTTAGGAAACCTTCGGCACTCCAGATGTTTTGGACGACAGCTCCCATGATGCTTTGCCAACATTATGGCTGTAAAAGCGTTATAGGAGATGTAGTCCACAACATCTAGAGTGCTGAAGACAGCCTAACCCTCCAGGTTTAGGGCAGCTTCTGGCTTATCTGTGCCATTTTTAACCATGCACAATTGGTTTGCCTTAAACTATCCCACAGTGCATGTCTGAGATGTCCTGCAGAATGTCAGGATTGGTAGGCCTGCACTAATTCTTAATTACCTGCACAGCTTTGGTCAAAAAAGCAGTGCTTCTGATCAAAGGTGACATAACATGACTACAGGGTTGCTTAAACATGTACTGGAAAGAGGTGTTTTCTTATATGTATATATTGCAAAAAAAATACTCTCAGCTTTTATTTTAGACAATAACAAAAGAATTTGTAAATGTTGTTTTAACACAAACGCCTTCAACTTGGCATCATTAAAACTACTCTATTAGGGTAATGAATAGAGCAATAATGACACAATATTTAAATGTTGAATCAATTATGCACAGTAGAAGTATAAGAATCAAAAATGAATGCACAGAATTAGAGGCAGGATAATGTCACCCAAATGTCCCATTCAAATGTGATGAACTTTCCATAGAGAATTGAATAAGTGGTTGAAAAAAATCTTAGCGGTTTCATTTTCAAACAATTTTACCAGAAAAGTTACATATTAAGATTATGAAGAAAACACAATTATGCTAGATTCTATTCGGGACTGAAGTAAGAAAGCTCGGAAGAAACACACCAGTGAAGGGGTTAACAAAATCACGTTTCCCAAAAATATGTGAATAGCAAATAGGGTAGTTCACTAAAGGGAGAATTCAAAGGGAATTTCAAATTTGAGGTCAAAATAGGAGAATGGAAATATCCACTAAGACTTTTAGCTACTTTACCAACTCTGTCCATAATTTGAAATTCACTTTGAATATATATATTGTGCTGGAAATCACCATCAAAAATATAGATTAGCACTTATGGACATGACTGCATCCATAAAATGAACTAATTTAATTATATGTACTACAGTAGAGATAATTATATCACTGTTCACTCTGGTGGGATCATCCTATACTTGGACAGAGGCAGTTGTTCAAGTTCTGAACCACAACAAAACCTAGAATTTGTTCTATGTGCTCAAATAACCTTAATTTAAGGGAATTTATTTACATGCACCAATACATATTATATATTGATTTTTAAAGGACAGACATTGTTTGTTTTAATATCCTATACGTAACACATAACACAACATTAAGTGAGAATACATTTTTACAAATTGGAAAAAAAAATGTCAATTTTGCTTATAATAATGTTTACTCATCTAGTGCAACTAATTAAAAAAAAACTCAAGATATCTTCATGTATCAGTCCTAATTGTTAAATGTCTCATGTCCAGGTTCTAAATAAAGTTTTGCTAACACTAACTTTAACTGTATACCTGCTCCAACCTTACTCAGAACCTTTACCCTACACTATCCCTAACTCTAAAACAGCATTAACCCTAACCCAACATTAACCCTTACCTTAAAAGTGATACTATAGTCACGAGAACAACTACAACTTAAAGTATAATCAATCCCTGCAGGCATTTGGCCCTGCACCATCCCGTCTCCTTGCTGTTTGCCCTATGGGAAAGCATTGGATTGGCTGAAATCATAAACTCTGATGATGTCAGCAAGGAGGCGGATCCAGCACTGGCAGACTTACATGGCGCTGGAAATAAGGTAAGTTGTTTTAAATTTTAAAGGGGCTAAGGGGGAGGGAGGGAAAGACAACTAAATGGTGTTTTTAACACTATAGGGTCAGGAATGCATGTTTGTGTTCCTGATCTTATAGTGTGCCTTTAGTCTAACACTAACCCTATGCAAATTCTAACCCTACAACTAACTCTACCCTAGCACTAAGCCTAACCCTACCATAACTCTACCCATACTGTTAACGATAACCCTAGCCCTAAGGAAACCCTCTACTAATATCAGTACTTATATCAGCATATGGGTTTCCTAGTTGAAACAGCAGCGAGCGATCTGTTGCTGCCACCCCCTGCCTGTTTTTAGCATGATAGACATATCCTGGTAATGCTGAATAACAGGCATGGTGATTACAATGTGATCAGCGCTGGGCAGCTGGCAAGGACAAAATGACAACCACATGGCATATAGAAATAATGATAATAATAATAACTAATAATAAAAGGCATGATATTACATGTAGAAGCCATTCTGAAGATTAGTTACATGAATCTATCTACTGTTCTTATCATGTCTATAATAACACTACACATTAAGCAGACATTGGCCTAGCACATTATATAGATAAGATCAGCAGCTCAATAACATTTCACTCTGACAGAGTCCATTCAGTTTCTAAAATAAATCCCTTCTTCTCGAAGAAATCCATCAATTTTAAATCTAAGAATGTCAGAGATATAACCAGCGCCTTGTAAGGCAGTGTGTCTTACTCATGTCTTGCACTTAAAGGGTTAAATGCAGTCATCATCAGGTAATATGATCTGCTCCTTGTTTATATTTGATGTTCCTTTCCCTAAATACCCATCTCTGCATCTCTAATGACCCAGATTCTAACAGTGTCAAACTGTATCCATTGCTTTAATACACATACTGATCTGAATGTGCAACACTGGCCACGCAGAGGAGAAATAATGATATATCGCCCATACATTAATTATAGGTTCTGACATAAAATCTGTAGAAGGATATGATATATTACAGTGTGCTGCAAATCTATAAATCTACTAGGACACTCGATGACAATCAGGGTAAAATCTAAACTTCATCTTCTTGTATGAATATATCAGGAGTGTTCCATCTACTTGTGTGTTAAATATTGCAGTATAAAGTGCGGTACCTTCCACATGTTATGCAGCATATAAATGAATACTAATGAACTACTCTGTGCTCAGAAAACAATGTGCTTGAATATATAAGCTACAGTATATCAATTTAATACAGACACCGGTGCTGTCAACCCATTTGATTGGGTAAGTGTTCTGAATGAGCAATTTTTCAAAATCACCTAGCCTACCTGCCTTTGGTACTTTAATTAAATGTGTGTAAGTATTTTATCCGAACAAAGTATATAATTTCCAATAACTCGCTCACTCTCTGAGGAGTTAAAATGTAACCCCTTCAGTACTAGGGTTAAGCAGATACTTGTGATAGTGATAGTCATAACATGTAATTGGTAGAAAAGGAGTTAAGATAATATTATACTAAAATTAACTTGAAGTTATGATAACATTATGAGGATATACAATGTCAATATATACTGCTGCCTGGTAACCTGTTTGTGTACCGGACTGTACAAAGGAAAGATTGACATCCATTGAGACTTTAGAAAAAGAAATTTCACATAAAGCAGCAAAAAACATTTGATGTAAATTTAACTGAATGCTACCTTTAAAAATAGCTTGTTGACATTTTTAGCAAACATGTTTATAGAGATTTTTTTTTGCTTTTGCTTTTAAAAGTTGCTACAATATGGGTGTTTGCATTTTTTGGGTTCAGCAGCAACAAGTATATGCAAATATTATAACATGATGGAAATTGCGTTGTTGTTTTTTTGCAACATGTATACCTAGTATTGGAAATTAATATAAACAATGTGTCACTATCTGATTCTGATAATTGATGTAACAAATGTGTTACTGTTTTGTGTTTACACTGCTCCTGACATGACAAGCACATAACAAATATGTGGAGTATGCTATAATCACCAGATGTTCTTTTCAGCTATATATTGCTACAGTATAGAAATTCAACAGTTCCAACTTGATTGCTAGTGTAAAAATAGAATGTTCTTGTGCTTTATATATCCTTTTAACTAAGGTATTGGAGACGTTATAGATGTGTTCATTTGATTACAGATATTATATACTCCAAATTAGAAATGAGGTTTAAAAAAGTAACCTGGAAACAGGAGATCAGAAAATTACTTTTAGGCTATCATGTAGGTCACTCAGTTAGTGAAAGGCTCTTGAACCAATTTTTTTTAAAGGTCCACCAACAATTTACTTAATAGAACAATTAGAACAAAAATGGGTAACTTCAGAATCATTAGTGGTCCTACAGAACTAATGTGATACAAATATAACTTCAAGCCATGAAACAAAACTATCAGTTATGCAGCATGCAAGTCCAGAATGTGGCAACTCCAAAATCAATGGCACATATATTTTAGGTGAACACTTATCAGAGTGTGTAAATGAACAATAATTTAAAATGATCTGCACAAATGTTTTAATAATTTGATTATGCCATATGTGGCAAAATATTGTATATGACTCTCTACAACAGAAAAGGTTTGTAAAGAAAAATACTCTGTATGTTCAATAGATTTACTAAGCAAACTGGTTTCTTTGTAAATGAAGCTCAATTAAAGGAACACTATATTGTTAGGTATAAAAACATGTGGGCTTGCCTAAGTGCAATAAAAGAACATCTCTCAACTTTTTCCAGAGTCGAAAACCAGTCCCTGCAGCCACTTAATCTGCGTCCCGCTATAGCACACTAACTCCTCTTACTCTTCATCTAATTGTCCAATCTAATGCTTATCATAGAGAAGCACTGTGGACGAGAAGCGCATGTGCAGCAAATACCACACTACTCCAATCAAATGCTCTCTATGAGAAATATTGACTTGGTTATAGCACTATAAGCACCCTCTAGAGGCTTTTATGAAGAGGTTCATATCTAGAAACCAGTAATGCTTTACATGGCAAGACTAAAACACCAGGGGAACTGCACCTATGAATCAAAGTGAACTCAAAGTGAATTTCAAATTTTAGGTCAAAATAGTCAAAATTATAAATATTTTTTAAGTCAGGTGTGCTTTCAGTTTGGTTTTAATATTTAAATTCACTTTGAATTCTCACTTTAGTAATTAACCCTGTAAGTATAAACACGAACGAGTTTAATATATGGAACGAACGGTGCCATCACTGCTATTATACAGACAGCCACCTATAGTGTCATACAACACCAATGGCACTTAACTGTAATGTCAAATGGCATTGAGGGTTTATATTTTAGAGTTCATTGTAGTAAAGAATTAGTAAATAAGCTATTTTCTCATATGAAACACATGTTTAATTCCTGATAAAACATATACAGTATTTTCTTTTTCTTTTTATATAAGTCAGTTAAATGTCAGAGAAGAGAGAAGGAGACGTACGACATTTCAGAAAGACAAATAAAGAATCAATATCACCTTCTATCAAACTGGGTTTTCGGCCTTTGTAAAAACAGCATCAATTTTCACATTTATCTTACAGACTAAATAAAGGTGTAAAAGTAAGTAATGTTAGGAATAGATATCCTGAAGATATATCGAGTTGCCATGACTTCAGTGACACCTTTCTATATCATATGTTATCAATTAAGGAGAGGAGAACTTGCCACTTCCCCACGTTCAATTAAATGTAAGATAATGAAATGTATTTATAGACTTACAGACACAGAGAGAGAGAGAGAGAAAGACAGACAGTTGGACCAAAGGGAGGATGTACAGATGGGCGAAAGGGCAGACAGACAGATAGAAAACTACTCCCATAGCACATGTTCATAGGATCCTACCCTAATTATAAAGCTTTCTCCACAAAACAAAAAGGGGATCAGAGAATGTTAATATGGATTTAGTAAGGAGAGAAGTGACTTGGGTGGTATGATAGAAATAACAAATATCTCAAGGGGCTTGCTAAAATAAAAGGACCATAAAGCCTGTGTGTTTAAATATTAATATCCTGTATTCATGACATTTTGTCACTGATGTCATTGTGATATTTTTTTATTTTTTTTTGGCATAGCCCTCAAACTTTTGCCATTGCCATTCTGGAGGGGTCCAGTTGATATTAGTTACTTATAAGAACTGTCAAATTTAACATTAATGTCTCTAACCTTTTTGTTTGGTTTTCTGGAAACATTATAGTAAACTACCAGCTTGTTTGGTGTATAATTATCTCCAGAACCTCAAGTTGGCCATATTTGCCACTAATAAATCCTTTACCATAATGCATTTTGTATATGATATGATATTTTTAGGTTAAGGTTAGTGTTAGTGTATGTGCTAAAGTAGTATAATGGTTAATGATTAATGTTAGGATAGTGCAGGGGTAGGTAACCTTCAGCACTCCACTTGTTGTGGACTACATTTTCCCTGATGCTTTGTCAGCATTATAGCTATAAGAGCGTTATGGGAGAGTAGTCTACAGCATCTGGTGTGCCAACGGATTAGTGTGTTGCTAATATGTAGTGCACTGTGGTGTAGGGGTTTGTATCTAATATAGTGTGGTGTATGCGTTAATGTTTAGTGTGGTATATTGTAGTGCAGGGTTTAAGGAGATGTATTTATTGTACGGGTAGCACTGACACATACATATTGTAGTGCTTCACAGGATTAGAAGGCATCACAGCACCAGGGAACAGTTATTTTAGCTTCTGTTATTAAAATAGTGGCAGCTGCCTCTTGGGAGTGTAACTCCTGTTTATCTTCGGTGAATATGAACATGTATATCTCTGTTCTGCCCACAGTTGCAATACTGCACAGAGGTGGTTGGTAACCCATCCATTCAGAACACACACACACACTCAAACACACTTATAATTAGGCACATTAGCAACTGGGTGCGGCTTCTTGAATATCAGTGACATATAATTGCTTTGAGATGTCTGTCCACCACAAAAGTGCCTATTTTAATAAATGTGTACGAAATTTATTGCCATGACACACAGTATTTTTTACATAGCAGTAAACAGACGGAATTAATTACTAGTTACATTCATGCATAAAATCCAACCTCATAAGCAAGTGAAAAAATGTTCTTTAAACTCACAAACACTGGTTCTGCAACTCATTCCCATGTGAGTCTCATTTCCAGCATAGAAACAAACATCTTTTCATAAGGTGTTGATAAGCTGATATTTGCAGAGTTAAAGAGGTAAGTAAATAAAAAAGATTTGCAAACATTCCAACAAATCCATGCATATTCCAAAGATTGCTTGCATCGGTATCAATCAGCAGCGCTATTTATCAAAGCTTCAGAAATATGTGATACGGAAATTTACTGTGTTTAACCAACAGCCATATATGGTAATGCTAACATACGGCTTCTGGTTAGTGGACATTTTTAGTTTAAAAAAAAAAAATAAGGAAAGAATTAAATAACATAAAAATAAAGCAAAATATTTCACAGGGCTTCAAAAATAGCTGGGCATCCCACCAAAATGGCAGGCCAAGCACTCTAACACAGACATTTATTTGGCAAATCACACATATGTCTAATCCCCTCTGGGTTTAACTGTCTGACTGTTAAAAGATCGTATTGAGATTAATTTACCAAGAGGTCTGTTCACTAAACAGTGAAATGCACTAAGTTTAAAACCAACAAGCCAAAATAAAAGTCACCGATGGAAAAAAAATGCCCATCCTTTCAAAACTGCGCTCATTATTTAATAAATAGTCTTAATAAGAAATAATAAGGTGCAGACTGAAAGCTCCATTTAATTCATGTTACTCATAATCTTACTTTCCCAGCATTTTACATCTTAGTAAATCTGAGCAACCGAATACATATAATACCTTCTGGTACCCAAAAAGTAAAAAAAATTAAAAAAATGAGACCGGCTCTTTAAAGGCCAAATAAGGCCTCTGTAAGGCCAGCACATGCTCTGCCTCGTTAATTATATTTATGTGAATATGTTTTCGGGAACATTCACGTTAAGGTTACAGCAAAACAATCCATAAATGTAGTTATTTCTGGTACGTGTTACCAGTGTTCAAAACATTAGCATCCAGTATATTTGATATAAAACAAATGCTTAGATTCTCATCACTGCATTGCCTGTTTTACTGATTTATGCGACCAGCAAAATCTTTACAGCATCAAATCCAATTGTTTTGCATTTTCCTTGTTGATTTTTGTTCAGCTTCAATTTAAAATAACAGAAGCAGTTCAACCAAATCAAAGACATTTGTACATGTGCACACAAACATATGCACACGTAAGAGAGCAGATAACATCCCCCCATGTCATTATACAAAAAAAAAAAAAAAGCCAGCGGATAGAGTAACAAATCTGTAAAGATTGAAAGGGGGATAGCAAAGTGATATGTATATATATATATAAAACATCATACATACAAGATCCAACACACTCTCTCATTCACTAAACAGCAATTTCAAAGTTCACAGAATGTTATAGTTTTATGTTTAAAGCACCTCATCTAGGAAAAAATATAGGGGTTTAGTTACAGTATGTGATCATACATTGCACAAGCCTGCCACAACTCCAATGCACCCCATTTTAGCAGGTCCTACTCTAGCATAGCGGCCTAATGGCTGATGTTATGAGATTAACCCACATCCTCCTAGGTCTCTCTCTGTCTCTCTCTCTCTCTCTCTCTCTCTGATCAAACTGTTAAACAGCAAGAATAGAGGACTAAATATTGATTTGGGTTTCCTGTCCAACTACCAACACTTTACATGAACACTGCCCCATATTATCTTACTATTCTGTCAGATATCAACACTTCAAAACGCATTCCAATATGTTTATTCTATCAATATACTACGTATAGACCTATGCTTTCCCATATTTTTATGTATGTATGCTTATATATGTGACTGTGCATTTATATTTCTGTATATGAGTTCATGTACATGTATGTATGTGTTTATGTGTATGTATATGTATATGTGTTCATGTGGTCATGTGTTTATGTGTTTTCATATACATATATATATATATATATATTTATATATATTTGTGTGTGTGTGTGTGTGTGTATGCATGCATAAAGTGTACCATCTTCTCCACTGTCTGCTTGTTTGTTTGTTTGTTTTTTCTCCCTCTCCCCCTCACTCTGATCTTCAGAAAGATATTTATGACCCTCTGCAAGAATGGTGTCTATTTTTTAACAAACCTGTGTATTATCTGCACTCATGTCGCTTTAACCCCTGAAAGGGAGGTTCTCCAGAAAGCTTGTCATTAAAAAATTCTGTTAGTCCAATAAAAAAGGTATTACAAGATATACATTTTATCTGTTTTCTACCTACCGTATATACTCAAGTATAAGATGAGCTTTTCGGCACATTTTTTGTGCTGAAAACCCCCCACTCGTCTTATACTCGAGTCACTGTCTGTATTGTGGCAACTTACATTGCCATAATATAGACCAGGACCGCCGGGCTCATTACAAGCCAGGGCGGTCCTGTTGGGGGCTGGCGGCGAGCTGTTACTTACCTTCCTGCAGCTCCTGTCAGCTCCCTTCTCTCTCCTCTGGTCCGGTCAGCTCCCCTGTCAGCTCCACTGCAAGTAAATTCTATATGTATATATGTATACATGCACATATAAACCCTGTATTTCAGCTTAGAGATGCATTGTTTATCTTGAGAACTATGGATATCTAGTTTTTCTAAAATACTGTTAATTCAATAAACATGTATTACAAGAGATATATCACATTGATATTTTCAGCAAGGATGAGGCAAGACTGAGCTACGCATCATAAAAAATTCAGAGCATCTGTGCTTTAATATTCTCTACATTAATGTATATTTCATACTTGGATGTAAATGTTATATGCATGCCTACAGATATATAGTTTCTGGTGAGAAAAAGTGCAGAGATCCATAAGTACGTGATTTTAATTTTTGAATAACCATTAGATTTCCCATCAAAGTAAAATGGTAAGTACAAAATATATATTATACATTCATGTACAATAAAACGTATAGGTGTCGCTCTCCATAATTTACTTTTTCAAAATTACATTTTCTCGGTACGAAATGTTTTTTTTCGCAAGGCACATTCATTTTTATAGAGTTTTTTTTTTAATTACCAGAGAATCCTGCACATATACACCTAACACCAATGAATGTCGAATCAAGTTTAGCATTATCATGAAGATCATCTGTGCTTGGAAATATTTCTACGAGTTTGTTTTCTCTGTAGAGCCAAGAAAATGCCTGACGATGCTCACTCATGCACATACGGAGAAGTTCCTTAATGAGCTGACTCTTTAGAATAATAACTGATTAAAAACCCATCACATCAAGAACATGTTACAACCCTCCATAGTAAACAAATAGTTATAATTGTGGTTTTCATGACCTCTCTAATTTTCCAGGAATTCAAGGTGTACTTAATTAACTTACCTGAGTTACAGCAACAAACATTGCTTGAATTGCTAGTGTAAATCCAAAATACTTAAAAATATAGAAGAACTAGGAATACTAAAATAAGAAAAAAGCAGGGGAAAGCATAAAGTATATGCAACTGATGCACAAGTCCACTACTTTGAGGGGCTCTGAAAATGGCAATGACGCATTCTGTCCGGTATTTTTATAATCATGTTTCCAAACCTTAATTTCACAAATGGGATGTAAACTTAAAAATATCTTGCGAGTACACTGTATAAATTGTCTTTTTACAAGTCTGTAACAACGTCCTATCTAAAGCCAACAATGGTTGCAGAGATATTGGTGGCCAGGAGGAGAAGGGTCTTTCTCCTCTTTCTCCTCTCCTATTCACCTATATATGTACATTCCGGTGGTGGTTAGTGAAAAAAGGAATGATGTAGCTCCAGAGATTGTTTAGCACAAATTTACGAAAGCACTTAGCTCTTACCATTGTCAATGAAAAAAATCTCCATGACTGCTAATGTCATTCTGACAAATAATGATAACTCAGGGGGAAGAGGAAATATAGCAGATCACCACTCTGCATCATCCAGACAGCCAAAATGAAATTTTTTTGAGACCACAAACAATGTGTCGCTGTTTGTGTTTGCTTGTGAGTCTCATAATATGTCAGCATGTATGACTTGTTATGTGTTTGTGTGTCTTCTATTGCATCTGTTTGGGGGTTTATATTATAAAATATATAATTACGGTTATCTGTATGTGAGTCCATCTTTCTTTCAGTTTTTCTGAGTTGATTGTGTGTGTTCGTGTGTTTATATATGTTTGTATACAATTGCTTGCAGACACTTTTTGAGGCCTTCTAGAATATCTTAAAATACTATTCTGCAATAGACATTACTCATTTAGGATAATTTGTCTGTTAAATGTACCAACAAGTAAATTCCAATTATACCACTAGAAAAGAGAGCTTATGTGACCGAAGGAGCTCACAATATTATTGACTTAAATGTTGTACAATATTTGATAAGCATACCATAAACTATAAAAAGTTAAAGGAACATAATATATTGCCATGAATATAAACATGTATTCCTGGCACTATAGTTTTAAAAACACTGTTTAGGCCGCTGGTCCTCCTTACACCTGGTTAAAAAGGTGATTTTTACTCACCTTATTTCCAGCGCCGCACCAGTCTCTTCATGGTTGTCCCTGCCCCCACTCCACCTCCTTGGCTGAGATCATCAAATTTGACGATCTAAGCCAATTCAATGATTTCCCATTGAAAAGCATTAGTTAGCTATGGCGCCTGCGTGGCAAAACACAGTACTATGCCAATCAGCATCTCCTCATACAGATGTATTGAATCAATGCATCTCATGTGAGAGCTTTCAGTGTCTCCATGCAGTGCTGCACAGGAAGTACCTCTAGTGGCCGTCTGAGTGACTACCACTAGAGGTGTTAACATTCAGTAATTTAAACACTGCCTTTTCCCTGAAAAGGCAGTGTTTACATTAAAAATACTTTCAGGGGCATGATCCAGACACCAGAACAACAACATTAAGCTGTAATTGTTCTGATAACTATAGTGTCCCTTTAATATTTGGTCAGATTTAAATAATTCACCTGAAATAAGGACAATCGGAGGGATCACAGCTCCAGTTCTGCAAAGTGAGCAAATAATAGGTTTTCTTTTTCATCAAACATGATTTAGAAGAGACAAAAAATTTGTTATTGGTTATATGGCAATAAATCTCAATTATGAATTTGTATTAAACAATATCATTTTTTTCTATCTGCAGTAAATTTACTTCTATATAACAAGCCTCCTCTTTAGACCATATAAGATTAGATTAAACTGAATTAAAACAAAACCATTCTATGGTTTCTGGTGTTCCCAGAAATTAAATGAGAAAAATCAAGAAAAATAAACATTACAACTTCCCAGGAGAACTTTTATAGTCATTTATAGTGGTCCAAGTTCATCATGAAAACCAACCCATTCCCGCAAAAAATGATTGCTAGTGCCAATAACAGATTAATTACTCTATCACATTTAATTTATACAGAATGTTCTAGGGCTCCATTTGTTAAAAAAAAAAAAAAAACTGTTCAAAGTCATTAGCAATGATTAAATACTGTTATAAAATATCCCTGAAACAGCACGCTCATATGATTTTTCAGCACACACAAAACACAAAAGTAAAGGAAAGTGGGAAATGTTACAAGAAAAGATTATAAGGAGAGTTCATTACATGGGGGTTTATTCACTAAACGCCGAAATGTTGTGAACCGAAAACCAATTTAGGCAAAATAGGTAACATGCGACAATAGCTGATTTGAAGAACACTTTCAAATCAACCATTTTGCCCTCTTTTGGCAAATTGTTTTTTAATGAATTACTGTTAACTGATAAGAGAAAACATCCCTTAGAATGTTAAGTCACATTCAATGACAAGGCTATGGGGTAATACGGTAATAATGAATGCTTTGCACCCATGCTTTTTTACTAGTCAGGTGCCAACTTGGGTAGCCAAAAATACACTACTCAAAAAAAAACTTCCATCTTTCAATAATTTTTAGACTCTTTTATTACTGCGGACTTATAATTCATACGTGCATAATTCCATGTGTAATGAATTAATATTAAACAGGTTATGAGAGTGATGCATGCACATATAACGTAAAAATTTATATTTTATAGTTAATATTTTGTCTTTGCATAAGTAAAAATAATCTAATTATGACATAGCTAAAGCTCCAGTTATAAACAGAACAATGCCTTTGTGCTACTAGATACTAGATACATTCAGAATTTAAAACGAGATCTGCCACTCGACACTGCTATGTTGAGAGAGTCTGTAGCTTTTTTTGTGCCAGGATCTTGTAATAATTGTTGTGTTCTTTTGAAAGAACAAATGTTCCTAAACATTTCAATGTATGGTTTATTCCTTAATTGCCACATGGTAGTGAATTGAAAACTGAATTACAAAATTTACACTAACATTTTGTTTATATGGAACAATTCCCCAACGAGTATACCCTATAATACCTTGTTTAGTTAATAAAACCCTGGATGTTTTGCAGATACTCATGGGAAATGCTACTTCTGCCTTGAGTAGACACTATCACTCTCTACTATATAGTAAACACCACATATGTCAGTATAAAAGGATTGCAATTTCAAACAAGTTTAAGGGTTACCCTTACAACATAAAAAAAATAGTAATACCCTTATAGGCAGAATTATTTACACCCCCATCTGAATGCTACAAAAAAGGCACAACATTCATTTTTACTCACCCGAAATCTTGCTCTGGTCAAAGTTCCTGATGTTGCTTTTCAAGTGCTCTCGTGACATGTCACTTTCCATCTCACAATCTAATCAAAGGCTTCTCATAGGGAAGCCTTTAACTGGAACATTTAGCTGCCTCTGACTGCATGTGCACACTCTGAGCCAGCAAGGGAAGGTGTTGAAAAAGATAGGGTGGGAGCCTGAAAAAAAAAACTGAATGGAGAAGATAGTGGTCTTGCCTGCTTGATTGCCAGATAGCCTGGAAAGCACTTGTGTCAGGCTGACTAGCAAATTCTTTTGGCAGACATGGCCCTTACCAGATGTGTTTGACACCTTTGGATGGAACCAATGATACAATTCAAGTCATTCACCTGCCTTTTTTACCCCAGTGTTTTTCTCCAAATATTAACCAGTCTAAACACACTCAGGTTTTTTCATCAAAGGTAGAATTCAAGGTGAATTCAAACAAATTTAAAATGTAAGGGAACACCATAATATTAGAATGTGGTAGAAATGCCTCTGCCACATGTACCAGGAGGGGCCTGCTGACTAGTCTCCTGCCCAAAGACTATGGGCCCTGCAAAAACCCTGTTAAAAGACTTAGTTTGTGCCATTTTCCCATGCTGTTCGGGAACCGAACAGGCATGCGAACCAGGGACCACCCTGGAGCTTATTAAGCCCAATTGACACCTCTTAATGATTCTAACAGCAGTGCTCTAATTGTTTGTCTGGGTGACTGCCATTGGTATGGCTGAACACATGGTGGCGGCCATCTTGTTCCCGTGAAAACAGGCAGCAGTGTTTGATCATCGCGTTCATGGAACTCAAATCGCACATGGAAACTCCTGAACACCGATGGACTTCCATCATCGCCTGTGTTCGGATTCTACACCACCTAGAAGGGCACTGTTTGGTAGAATCGTTCGTCTGAATGAGGGGAACAATTTCCACAGTATGACTATTGACGACATTCGTCCGTTTTTGTTTTTTTTTAAACTACCGAACTTGACCGAACATTAGCAATGATTTCATGGAACTGTTTTGGGCA
The DNA here is from genome assembly GCA_933207985.1 of Pelobates cultripes. NCBI lineage: Eukaryota > Metazoa > Chordata > Amphibia > Anura > Pelobatidae > Pelobates > Pelobates cultripes. The sequence continues at coordinate 90,228,050 of OW240914.1, read as the reverse complement.
TAGGTCGGTCAAAAAGTGACTTCCATGAAAAATCCAAACCCTTGAACCGATCTGGGTGACTTATGGATATATTGGTCACCCAGATTGGGGCTGCCAGAGGATGTAACTTTTGTGGGGTTTTCTTGTGTTTTGTAGGTACTTTTGGGGTGTTTGAAAAATTTGTGTTTTTCTGTACCTGGAGATAATTGAGTTAGTACAATTCCTGAATTTATCCTCAATTATCTCTCAGGCACAAAGGAGGAGTTTGTAACTTGTATAAATTCTGTGACTGTGCTTCCATTAAACAGACTACTTCTCAGCATTAAGCCTTGGCTCATTTGTGGGGGAAATTGCTATACTGCTCTTTGGATTATTATACTCTCACTGGGAGCTGGATCTAGGTGTTGGTCCAGGGTGGGAAGGGATGGCAAGCTGCGATGGCTAAGGGGGGCTTCGGTGGTTATGGTGTGGTGCTTATAGTACCTGGTAATCCTAGGAAGGTACATAGTCGGGGTGCCAGGCAGTCCGCCACATAGGAATACAAATATGTACTCCTAATCTTATAGTGCTCCTGTGTCTAATAGTATTAGGGACCCCCGTTCAGCACAGAAAGGGTTAAAAACCCTTTTTTACTCACATTGATTCAGTGCCCTCCCTAGGCGCTGTTGACCTCTCCTCCTTAGGCAACTTCACAGAGGATGCAGTCCAGTCCATTGCCCGTCATCCAGGCACTCGTTATAATGCTTTCCTAAGGGGCTTCCACATCATGTGAGTTTTATTTGGCCAATGCAGCCAAAGTGCTTCTAGTGGCTGTTATACTGACAGCCACTAGAGGAGGACTTAACCCTGCCATGTAAACACTGCAGTTTTTTTTTAAAAAAAATTGCAATGTTTTACATTGCAGGCTTAAGGGAACAGGGACACTGCACCAGGGCCACTTCATTGAAATGTAGTGACTATAGTTTTCCTTTAAGTAAAAAATATCCAAACTGTAAAAAATCTCAATTCATGCTTTCAGTTCAGTTACTCTGGCCTTAAATTTGAAATCAACCTTCAATTGACTTTGAATTCTAACTTTGGTAAATAATCCTGTCTCTTTTTAGAGTTTCCAGTACTTCTCATAGTGCTCATTGCTCACTGTAAAACTATGCTGAAATAAAAATATGCATATAATTTCTTATTATGATCATTCCTATTTCATTATTAGCGAATAAATAAAATGCAATATTGATTTTTCTACCTCAAACACATGCTGTTTAAGCTTTACTTAGAGGTCCATGTGTAGAGTGATATTACTGCAATGGAAATGCCTTGTCTATTTATAAAGTCTGTTCATCACTTTAAATCAGAATTAGATATGGTTGGCAGAAAGGGTGGGAGATAAAAAAGAGAAGTATGAGTAAGTTAAAGAGGGGAAGAAATAAAGAAAGATAGATAGATAGATAAAAGGAAAACTAAATGTTGATTTTATTAACAGATCTTGGTTCTTCTACTCTCCATCTACACTGCCTTTCTCGGTAACCTTATTAACTCTTTTTGATTTCAATAGCATCTAGATGCTGATGATACTCAATCTTTCAAAAACGTAACTCCTCATCTTTCCACAGTCGAACAGTCCTCCTCCATCTATGTCTCTGTTCCCCTATTACCCAATCTCCTCAAGCTCACTGCCTTGGAGTTACCTTTTACTTGTCTTTTCTACTCACATCCAGGGCCACCATCAGGGGGTGAAAACCATGATGGTTGCAACGGACCCGGCGGTCCTGGGGGGCCCGGACTGCTCTGGCAGTCCCAGGCCCCACTTTCCCTCTCTGCACACATAGATAGCGAATATCGCTATCTATGTGTGCAGCCGCGGGCCCCCGGCTCCCTGTTACTCCAGAGGGGGCCCAGCACACTGCCTCTTCTCTACTCTTCTCTTCTAATAACTTTCGCGATACCCGCAGCCTTCTGAGCATTGCCATGGCAACACTCCACGCAGAATGCAGGCGGGTCTCGCAAGAGTTATTAGAAGAGAAAAGGCAGTGTGCTGGGCCCCCTCAGTGGTAACAGGAAGTCGGGGGGCCCCCTATGCCACCGGTCCATCAGGGATGGAATCTCCCCCCTCCCTGGACACAAGTAAGAAGCAGGAAGGGGGGAGAAACATTTATTAATTTAATATAAAATTTAAAAATTAATGTGAAAATGCCCATTCCTCCCCACCCCCAGATTGCACAATTACACACACACACTGCATCAGGGCCGGATTGAGAGCACCGTGGGCCTGGTGCTGACAATTATGATGGGCCTAATTACGGAATCTTATCGACCAAAAACACTAAAACAATCATACCTCCCAAGCGTCATGTATCTGATGGAAATGGTGTTGGAGGGAAACTCAAAGGTTGCAGCTATAAGAAAACACATACTCTATGCTAATCTCTCTCTAATTTATGCTTTCATCTTTCAAGTAAATCCATAACCCCTAACAGTGAAGCAGGAAGTCAATGGGCTGGGTAAAAGGGTGTGCCACTGGCGTGAATCATGTGACGAGACCTGCCAAAAGGGGTGAACATGCCCAAAAAGGGGGCATGTTTGTCCAAAGAATTGGAAGGTCAGTCTGGCATGAATGCATGTCAGGCTGCCTGCCAATCCTGCAGGCTGTCCAACTAAGGGCATACTATGCAGGCAGCACCTTGAGCTTGACATAAATGCATCTAATGATGTGCTCACTCCATTCTTTCTTAGGACTGTCCCCTCGCACTCGCTGGTCCACTTGTCTCCTTACCTTCTTACTAGCAGGCAGAAAAGTTCCTGGTATATAGTCTGAGACAGAGAAAAGGTGTCTGTAGTGAGTGTAGAAGAAAGGGAACATGCCACAGTGTTAGAGAGACCAACGTCTGCATTACCTAAACTAATTTTAATGTCAGCCAGTGCACACAAGTTTTGTTCCCATACATCCCTTTTAAGCTTCCAAACTTAAAGGGACACTATAGTCACCAGAACAACTACAGCTTATTGTTTTTGTTCTGGTAAGTAGAATCATTCCATTCAGGCTTTTTGCAGTAAACACTGTCTTTTCAGAGAAAATAACTCCACTGGCGCTCCTTAGATGGCTGCTAGAGGTGCTTCCTGGGGCAGTACTGCCTAGTGTGCAGCACTGACATTCAGTGTCTCCACCCTCTTCATGCAGACACTGAACTTTCCTCATAGAGATGCATTGATTCAATTTATCTTTATGAGGAGATGCTGATTGGCCAGGGCTATGTTGGACTTGTGCTGGCTCTGCCCCTGATCTGCCTAGTTGACAGTCTCAGCCAATCCTATGGGGAAATATTCTAATTTGCTCAGACCACCACTTCTGAGCCAGCAGCTGCAGAATTGAATACAAGTAATATTTTACTATATTTAGGGAGGCAAGAAGGGGCCAGGGTGGTGGTTTTAACATAATAGGGTCAGAAATACATGATTGTGTTCCTGACCTTATAGTGCTCCTTTAACCCCTTAAGGACCAAATTTCTGGAATAAAAGGGAATCATGACATGTCACACATGTCATGTGTCCTTAAGGGGTTAAGCAAGAGTATGTGAAGAGTAATTAAGGTTGCCACTTTCTTGGAAAAAAATTCCAGCCTTAATCATTTGTATAATTAATTAGTTATGCGTGACATCACATGATGTAAATCACAAGGAGTGACATCAGAGAAAATTCTGTAAAATCACCAACAAACTACTCACTGTTTGATTCTGCCGTATAGATGGATTGTTCCCAGTGTCTCCCTGTCTCCCAGTGTCTCAGTCTTGCAAGTCACCCAGTGTATCAGTGTCCCTATGTATCACTGTGTCAGTGTCCCCATGTCGTCCAGTCCCCTAGTCTCCCAGTGTCTGTTTCCCCATTTCTCCCAGTGTCCCAATGTCTCAGTGTGTCCCCATGTCACTAAGATACTGGGGACACTGAGAGACATGGGGACACAGAGACATGGGGACACTGGGAGAAATGACACTGGGACACTAGGGACACAGACACTGGGAGACATGGGGACACAAACATTTGGGGACACCAAGACACTAGGGACACAGACATGGGAACACAGATACTGGGAGACTAGGGGACACTGGGAGACATGGGGACAGTTGTGGACATAGACATGTGGACACTGGGAGACATGGGGACAGTTGTGGACATAGACATGTGGACACTGGGAGACATGGGGACAGTTGTGGACATAGACATGTGGACACTGGGAGACATGGGGACACCAGGCACACTGAGACACTAGGAACACAGACACTTGGAGACATGGAGACACTGAAACATTTGGGGACACTAAGACACTAGGGACAAAGACACTGGGAGACTAGGGGACACTGGCTCGGAGACAGACACTTGGGGAGACATGGGGACACTAGGCACACTGAGAGATATGGGACACAGACACTGGGAGACTTGGGGACACTGAGACACTAGGGACACTGGCTGGGGGACATGGGAACATAGTGTCTCCCAATGTCCCCATGTGTCTCAGCATCCTCATGTGTCCCAGTGTCCCCATGTTTTCCAGTGTCCCCAAGTGTCCCCAAGTGTCTGTGTCCCCATGTGTCCTAGTGTCTTAGTGCCCCCTAATGTCTTAGTGCCCCCTAGTGTCTTAGTGCCCCCTAGTGTCTCAGTGTCCCATATGTCCCCAAGTGTCTGTGTCCCCTAGTGTCTCAGTGTCCCCATGTTTTCCAGTGTCCCCTAGTGTCTCAGTGTCCCCATGTTTTCCAGTGTCTCCTAGTGTCTCAGTGTCACCATGTTTTCCAGTGTCCCCAAGTGTCTGTGTTCCCAGATCTCCCAGTGTCTGTGTCCTAGTGTCTCAGTGTCCCCTAGTGTATGTGTCATCATGTGTTCCCTAGTGTCTCAGTATCCCCATGTGTCCCCATATGTCCCCTAGTGTCTCAGTGTCCCCATGTGTCCCCTAGTGTCTCAGTGTCCCCATGTGTCCCTGCTGCCTTTCCCCTCATCCCTCACTTACCTGAGCTGTAGAGCTGCTGTCTGGACTGTCTGCGCTGTGTAGCTGCTCCCCCACGGATCAGTGAGTAGTAGAGAGAGGCAGGGATATTCAGTAACTTCCTATGCCTGCCTCTCTCCACACACAGTGACCCCTACTGGCCGGTGCTGGTATTGCAGAGTAATTTCCATTTATTCTGAGAAAATTACCTGCATTTGTACTGCTGGTATTACTGCAATACCGGCATGGCCAGGCAGCCTCAAATACCGTCTGTACCATTAAAATACCAGTCAGGTGACAAACCTAAGAGTAGTGTGTAAAAAATAAAAAAATAATTTTTCTTTTTTTTTTTTAAATTGGCCTATTCCATGGGCCTGGGCCTGGAGCTGCAGCTCCATCAGCCCCTATGTTAATCCGGCCCTGCACTGCATACACTAACACAACACACACACTGTATACACTAACACAACACACACTGCATACACCAATACAACACACACTGCATACACTAACACAACACACACGCTGCATACACTAACACAACACATACACACCCACTGCATATACTAACACAACACACACACTGCATACACCAATACACACACTGCATACACTAACACAACACACACACTGCATACACCGATACAATACACACACTGCATACACTAACACAACACACACATACACAATGCATACACTAACAAAACACACACAATGCATACACTAACAAAACACACACACTGCATACACCAATACAATACACACACTGCATACACTAACACAACACACACACTGCATACACTAACACAACACACACTGCATACACTAACACAACACACACACTGCATATACTAACACAACACACACACTGCATACACCAATACACACACTGCATACACCAATACAATACAAACACTGCATACACTAACACAACACACACACTACATACACTAACACAACAAACACTGCATACACTAACACAACACGCACACTGCATACACCAATACAATACACACACTGCATACACTAACACAACACACACAATGCATACACTAACACAACACATGCACACTGCATACACTAACACAACACACACTGCATACACTAACACAACACACCACACACACTGCATACACCAATACAACACACACACTGCATACACTAACACAACACACACACTGCATACACCATTACAATATACACACACTGCATACACTAACACAACACCCACACTGCATACACCAATACAATACACACACTGCATACACTAACACAACACACACACACTGCATATACTAACACAACACACACTGCATACACTAACACACACACTGCATACACTAATACAACACACACACTGTATACACCAATACAACAAACACTGCATACACTAACACAACACACACACTGCATACACCAATACAATACACACACTGCATACACTAACACAACACATGCACACTGCATACACTAACACAACACACACTGCATACACCAATACAACACACACACTGCATACACTAACACAACATACACACTGCATACACCAATACAATACACACACTGCATGCACTAACACAACACACACACTGCATACACTAACCCAACACACAAACTGCATACACCAATACAACACACACCTGCATACACTAATACAGCACACACACTGCATACACTAACACAACACACACATTGCATACACCAATATAATACACACACTGCATACACTAACACAACACACACATTGCATACACCAATATAATACACACACTGCATACACTAACACAACACACACACTGCATACACCAACACAATACACACACTGCATACACTAACACAACACACACACTGCATACACTAACACAACACACACACTGCATACACCAACACAATACACACACTGCATACACTAATACAACACACACACTGTATACATCAATACAACACACACTCTGCATACACTAATACAACACACACTCTGCATTTACTACACTGACACACTCTCTGCGTTCACTACAATAACACACACTCTGCATTAACTGTACACACAGCATCCACTACACAAACACCCTGTATTCACAGTACACACACTACATCCACCACAAATTGAAACACTCTGCATTCACTATACACAGACACTGCATCTAAGACACACACTACATGTATTAGACACTGCATCCACTAAAGACATTTAATCTAGTACACACAAACACTACATCCACTACACAAACACACACTAAATCACTGTACACACACTACATCCACTACTCAAACACACTCTGCGTTCACTATACACACTGCATCCGCTACACAAACACACACTCTGCATTCACTGCACAAACAGTATCTAATACACTCAAACACTACATCCATTACACACATTCTAATTCAATTCACACGTCATGTGTCCTTAAGGGGTTAAAATATTGCCTGCATTCACGCTTTTCTAACTCAAGCTACAACTAAGGTACTTGTTAATGCACTTATCATTTCCCAACTTGACTACTACTGGAACTCACTTCTTGCATTGCACCTCTTCAGTCTGTAATGAACGCTGGGGGCAGACTTATAACCCACACATCACCTCTTTGCCAATTATTACACTGACTTCCTGTACCATTCAGGATCCAATTCAAACTGCTAACACTAACCTTCAAAGGCCTCAATAACTCCACTGCTCACTTTATTTCCTCTTTACTCAACAAGTGATTACCTTTGCTCTACAAGTGACTTCTGCTTTTTTTTAAAGGGCTGCCCAATCCTTCTTTCATTACAACTGCCCTCCTTAGTTTCTTTGCCTCCATTGCCCTGCTCAACTTCCTTCCTTCCACTGTTCAGTTCATCCACACATCACTTTGATTAGCTTATTTTGTCGAAAGCATCATAACCATCAATCTCTCCTCACCTCTGACATGCTGTTATTCCTTTTTCATAGATTGTAAGCTCGTTTGAGCAGAGCTTCCTTCTAATATTGCCTTTGGTAATGTTTTGTATGTAAGCTAGTTGTTGTCAATCATCCCCATTTTATGACTGTGAATCTCAGAATATGTCAGCAAATAAAATAAATAATACAATTAATAGTAATGTATTTATTTTGCAGTAAACGGATTGGCCTATTTTCACAAACTGCCATATGGCCAAAATTCCGCTATCCTGAAAAAAGATTTATTTTCAGCAGAAGTGATTCAGCCAAAGCAAATTTTTCTGCAATGTCCAAGTCTACTAGCTATAGGCAATATACCTGCAAGATTGTTGTGCTTGTGTTACTTCCTTTTACTATCAACTGAAGAGAAGAAATCACTCTAACATAGAATGACCTCATTTAATATGAACATTACTGTACAGCGTTACTGTACAAATCTAAAAAAGTTGATATTGTAGAAACTTTGTTTAAAATCCACAATCACAAGCAAGTGTTGAATAATGCAAATATACGAAAATGCAGTGCATCCACCTATCTATCTGTTTTCTGTGTATCTGTCTCTCTATAGCTAATCATATTATGGAGAAATGTATAATTTAGATGTGAACAACCTATAGCTAGCTGGTTAGATACCATATTTCCCCAAAAATAAGATATCCCCCGAAAATAAGCACAAGCTTATTTTCGGGGATGCTCCTAATATAAGCTCTAATTTTTCCCAAAAATAAGATTCACTGAATACCATGCACGAGTAAGCTTATCTATGTTCGGGGAATTTTCCCGAACATAGATTTGCTGTATTCTATTAGCGAGTAAGCTAATCTATGTTTGGGAAAGTTTCACCAAACATAGATTTGCAGGATTCCATGTCCTAGTGAAGTGGTCTATGTTCGGGGGAATTCTTTGCTTTCTAGCACACAAAAATAAAGCCTCCCCCGAAAATAAGCGCTAGTGCGTTTTTTTGGGGGGGGAATTTACATAAGACCCGGTCTTATTTTCAGGGAAACAGGGTACTTATTTAGTTGATTCTTTGAGTTTGAAGAATGTACATATTTATTCAAATTTAGTAGGTGTTTGCTTACGCTGAGATTTCCTCTTGCATGTCTTGGGGTATAAACGTAATCAGTAATGATTGACAAACAAAAGTAAACATTGTGTTGGGTACTTTATGTACCATAAAATGCAAGCAGTTATACCAAAGCAAATGTCACAAAAGTATGCATTCCAATCATGTTGTGACATTTATGTTAGTAAAGAAACAATGTAAGTGAAAAATATGCATTTGTGAAGCATATTATTAATGTATAAACCTTTGAATATGACAGAATTATGACATTTGTTTCCGTGTATTTTATCTTTTCCTAAAGAATTCTGCATATGTATCATTTATGAAGACAATAGGTATTCTAAAATAGTCTCGCTCATGAAAACTGTGATCTGATTTTCTCCTAGATGCGGTAACTTTACGTAGAACCAATATGAAATTACGAAGCCTCTTAGGTGAACAAATTCAGCTCAGTCTCCCCCAGCTTGCGGCAAATAGTAAAATGTCTCATGCAATAAAATATATTATCTCTTTATCACAATTTTGCAGATGTGGCACAATACTTATTTCCCTAGACCTGCTGACACAAACATCCAACAAATGGAGTAATTTGCAGTAGAGCAGCATATGTTTATTTTTTTCCCCCTGCTATCTATTAGGTAACTGAATTAGATTTGGATGCCATCAGGATTGGCATATTCCCATTTGGATTATCATGCAGAATCTAGGTCATGATTTCCATAGTAGTGTTTTGAATTATGGGCATGACACAAGAAAGAGAGGTTGCTGAAACAGCGAGCAGAGTTAAAACTAAATTGTATTTATTTTATAGTTGTAATATGTAGGTGTAATTAAGAGCTGATACAAATATATTCCAAACTTTTTGTACTTTTTCTTCAAATTACTTAAATAGTAGCTTTATTGGGACAACAGCAGCAATGTTTCGACCCTACCAAGTCTTGATAAAGCTTGATAAAGACCCGGTAGAGTCAAAACGTTCCTGTTTTTGCCACAATAAAACTGCTATTTTTGTTATCCCGGAGTGCCTAAACCGTTATTTATTCTGCATAATTTGAATGGGAGGCCTGGCCAACACTGGCTTCAGAGCACCTGGGTTGTTTTGTGAGTGCAGTATCCAGTACGTCTCTACTATAAGACGGTAAGTTAACATTTTAAGGAGAACAATGATACAAAAAAGGGGAAAATAAAAAAATATCATAAAGTAGTGGTAAACTAAAAGATAAAAAGCATAGAACTGGATACAAAGGCAGAAAAAATGTGGACACTTTTTTATTGTTTTCTACATAAAAGAAGCCCTTTTCCTGAATTGCTCTCATTCTTTTTGATAAATAGGGTCCTTATGGCATATACACATTTTAAGGGGGTACTGTCTTACATACAATAGTTTATGTTACACTGCTCTTTTACATTAATAATAGAATACTCACGTAGCGTGATAGCAAATACATACATCTTGGTGACAATTTTTCTTTAACTATGATATCATTATCCTGTTTAGGATCACATAATACCTAAAAACAACATGATATAATTTATAGACCTCTTTCCAGACTATTGTTAGGTCTCGAGAAATTCTATTTGTCATTCAGAGACATTATGCTTACAGATGAAGGCAAAGACATTGGTTTTCAATTATCTGATATGTTTCTTATAACAAGAAACAAACTGCCAACCATAGCTGTTACAAGTCATGAAAAAAGACAGCATGGAGAGTTATTAAAACTACAGAGGCACAACATATTTATCATTAGTCCAAAAGACATTAAAGTCAGGATTTGCTCTGGTGAATAGAAGTTAATAAACTCAGAAAATCAAAATGTGATTTACACCGCAAAATTGCCAACTTCAAGCTGAATATAGTACATAACTGCAAGAATTGGCACAATTTCTTCTTTGCAACAAAAAGATCACAAAGTAACACCATGTATGATATTATTATTATGTTATTCTTTATATAGCACCAACTAATTCCGCCGCGCTTTACAGACATACATTTCAGTTTTGGTCAAGTTGAGTTTAAGAAAGTGGGTAGCCATCCAGTTAGAAATAGCAGAGAGGCAGTAAGAGACACTAGTCAAGAGGGACGGGGATAGATCAGGAGAGGACAGATAGATTTGCATGTCATCCGCATAGAAATGTTATTGGAAGCCAAACGAGCTAATGAGTTTACCAAGGGAGGCAGTATAGATCGAGAACAGTAGGGGACCAAGGAGTGAACCTTGGGGGACACCAACAGAGAAGAGTTGGGGAGAGGAAGCAGAGCCAGAGAAAGAAACACTGAAAGAGGGCTGGGAGAGGTAGGAGGAGCACCAGGAGAGAGCAATATCTTGTAGACCGATATTGCGGAGGATGAGAAGAAGCTGTTGATGATCAACAGTGTCAAAAGCCAGAGAAAGATCAAGGAGAATTAGGCTAGAGTAGTGACCACAAGATTTTACAGTGAGTAGATCATTGGATACTTTGGTCACAGATGTTTCAACAGAGTGACGAGCGTGGAATCCAGACTGAAACAGGTCTAGCAGAGAGTTAGACTCGAGGAAGTCGGTCAATCTTACATACACAACTTTTTCAAGGATCTTGGACGCAAAAGACAGTAGCGTGATAGGACGGTTTGGGGTTACAGTTGCATGTTTGAAGGGCGATGGAAATATGCCAGAGGAGAGAGAGAGATTGAGAATTTTAGTAAGAGGTAGAGAAAGAGGACAGGAGTACAGATGAGATGCAAGGGAATTGTATCTAGGAAGCAAGTGGTGGGGCAGGAGGACTGGAGCAGAGCAGAAACCTCTTCCACTTTAGTTTGTGTGAATGAACATAGAACAGCAGAGCAAGTGAGGTTAGGGGAAGTAATGCAAGGGGAAGAAGAAAAATTAAGAGATCTCTTCCCTGGTTGTAGAGATCTTGTCAGTGAAGTGAGTTGCAAAGTCTGAGGCGGTCAAGTTAGTAGGTGGAGGAGGAACAAAAGGGCAACAAAAAGAGTTAAATGTGTGAAATAGTCGTTTGGGTTCGTAGGAGAGTGTGGTTATGAGGGTATTGAAGTAATTTACTTTTGCAGAGGAAAGAGCCAAGCTGTGTGAGCACAGCCTAAATGTATAGTGGAGAAAGTCAGATGCACAGTGAGAATTTCTTCAACACCGTTCAGCAGTTCTGGAGCATTTTTGGAGGTATCGAGTCAGCTTGGTGTGCCAAGGTTGTCGTTGTGGGCCTTGCTGCATTTATACGTAGGAGGTGTGATATGGACAACAGGTTACATAATCAGGAATATGGAACTACTGGCATACCAGTTACTGTGAACTACATTTCCCATGATTCTTACCAACTCTACTGAGTAATAAAGATATAGCTCAAATTGTTATAATAGATATACAATACATAAGACACTAGATTAAAGTTTGCAGTTTTAAATGGCTAACCTTTGACACACCATCTGTCATAGATTTTTGAGGACTTTGTTTCACATAAGGCTCACCTAGCTATATAACTGACTAAAAAGATGTTTAGCTTTCTTTTTTATCTGTGGAGAAGGCTATACTGGTAGAGAATCATGGAAAAATAGTTCAATCATCACTGATATATATAAAGGTTTATTGGGTAGATTTTCAATTAAATATAGGTGATATAGACAAGGTTCCAAGATTTGTTACAGATATAACTCCAATAAAGATGTACAGGGTTGGACAAAATTCTGTGTAGAGTTTGAGGAGTCAATATCTTTTTTTATTATTGAACCGCTGTGCATGTGCCTAAAATTCCCATTGCTCCTTTTTGAGGATCATTGGATTAGAGCATCACGTTACTTGAGGTGGAGGTTACAGCAGCGTCGAGGGAGACTCAGCACTGGAGAAAAGTGATTAATTTGTTTTATTTTTATTTATTTAGTTTTTATTATTTAATACCTGTGGAGAGCCTAAACTAAACAGATGCATCAGAACTGTAGTATTAGGAATACAGATATGTATTCCTAACGCTAGAGTGTTCCATTAAATGCCCTGGGTTTAGTTAAATAACAGTCTAGTTCTTTGAAATAATCATTTAAATCTCCCATTCCAGCTTGTTATATTAACTTGTTCTCTGCTACCTTTAACCAGCAGGTTTTCTTATCCTGAAATACGGCTATCAAGGTAATCTGACCATATAAAAAAGAAAACCACAATGCAATTTCATCAAGCATATGTGAAATAAGTGATTGAAAATCCAATCACATGCTCCTTAATCCACACACCAGGAGACTTGTATAATATTTGCTATCCATACAACATAAATCAATGTACAGAAATGCTTTAGTTTCATAGTGGAGGAATTTGTATGCACACAAATTCTGTTTTCCATTGTTACTGTGTTGTTAATCCATCAGTATGTTTAGAAATTCATTATATATAATTCATTATATATTATAAATCTGCATAACACATAAAAATCCTGAGTTAAACACTTCTAATTAATATGATTTATACAACAATCACAGCAGGAATAAGCTTTTCTTTTTCTTTTTTTATTACTTTTAAAAAAAGATAGTTGCTCTGACTGAGCCAGAAGAATACTTGATCGGTTCAGAAAATGGTCCTTATTAGAAATAAGAATTCCACAGTATATAGGAAAAAGAGGAACGTCTCACTCAAAGGATTCTTTAATAAATAATAAGTAAAATATGTAAAAGTAATCAACAAAAAAATAACTATATTATATAACTTGAAGACAGGAGCAATTATCCCTTCCAAGTCACAATTATTCCATTCCGGGTAAGTAAAAAGAAAAAAGAAAAAAACTGTCACCAAATGTCCCCCCCAAAGAACAAACAAACAAACATCATCCCCACAAGAAAACACACACAGCAATAACAGCAATAACAAAGATTAGTTATTAGAAGTACATTTTTGTTTTACGATTTTATATCAGAATTTAGAAATATTCTTAACTTGCATCTATTCAAACATATTTATACAATATAGTTTATTTTTACTATAGTAAAACTATAGTATCCTAATATATATATATATGTGAGCTATGTAATCTCTATGAATGAATATGCATCCTTATTCACATTGACTATCTATATGTATGACTGTTAAAGGGTTAAAACGCTTCAATTTTATTTCCTTGTGATCATTTTGGAGTGTTAACACTCAAAAATGAAAGGAGCTCCAACAGCAGTATATGGTATTCTGGATTGCTGAGCAATCCATATCTCCATTAACAAGATGCTTAATTCCTCATCTTGATTATCTTGTTTGCATTAGATGGAATTAAACTCTAGAATCCCCACTGGAAGTATTTTGGTTTAATCAGCCAGGAAACATCTCCTTCCCTTCATTTATATTAACAAAGAAATCTCTAGTTCCTATTGTCTAAACGGGTAAATTGTTCGAGACAAATTCCTTTTATAAATGTTATTGAGCAAGTATTGCAGTATATTATTTACCTTCAGTAAATTATTATTTTAAATTTCAGTCACATACTTATTCCCGAGTGTCTATTGTATTTTACTTATGTATACAAGTTTTTTAGATGAGTAACAAGGGTCTAAAATGCTTAGGGTACCTTCTCCAATACATGAACATATCTGTAATCCATCACTTCCAGCAATTTCTTTATATATATATATATATATATCACAGTAAATAAGATATGTGTATATCCAAACAGTTGCACAGTCATAGATTCTAACTCTTGTAGAACCACCAGCCCCTAGAGGCATCAGGTGTTAATCAGTCTTGAATATCCTTTGATATTGCATGGTTAAGAGAATATTCTGTTATCTCAGAATTCTGGAGTGCCTGTGAGATTGCTGCTCAATCTCAGGGTTCTGAACAGGCTGTGATAATTATATGCTATCTGAAGGCTCTGGAGAGAACACTATGCAATCTCAGGAGAAGCTATGAGAATTATACTATCTCATGGTTCTATAGAGGTTATGAGAATGCTACGCTATCTCAGGAGAGGTAATGAGAATGCTATGTTATCTCAGGGTTCTGGAGAGTTTATGATAATGTTTTTAAGGGGTAAGGGTTCTGGGGACAGTCATAAACAATTTAAACAAGCCATGTGGATTATTAAAATATCTAGAGAGTTTTTTGATCACATCATTTTCCATTTATACAAGATTCATTGTTATGGGCATATATAAATATAAAACAGATTTTACCTCTTATTCCAACAGGTAGATCATGTTTTAGAATGCTATACCGCACATATGGTAACTCAAACCTAAAAATATAATATTACATTAAATATACCTAAGGGCAAAGTGTATATTAGGGAAAAATAATATCTAGGGATTCAGGAGAAATTTGTAAACTACCTTACCTCTGGTGTGGTGGTTTATTGTTATGTCTCCAGATCTCCCCAATGGCATTATTTTCCATTAATGCAAAAGTCCCCTCGGTTTCCTATGCATATCATGACAGTGGTCAGCAAATTGAGACTCAGCAGGTATGTATGAAAATTAATTAAATGACTGAATAGAGCAATGTTATTGGTTTAACATTTTGCATATAAGGTGTTCTTGAAAGCACGGGAAATAATTTACTTTGTTGAGTATTGATCTATTTGTATTCAAGCATGTTTGGCACTGTATTTGAAATACCTGATTCTTTTTCGATCCCTTTGAATTATACCAAGACTTGACAGATAATGCTAATAGAAGTTGCTTCATTTTAGTGGCATGATAGTGAGGTGTTTCCCTTTGGAAATTTTTGATATACTCATAAATATAAAAAATAAAAGAGTTACCCTACCATATGGGTAGGCAACCTTCGACACTCGAGATGTTGTGGACTACATCTCTCTTAATGCTCGTATAACCATAATGCAAGCAAAGAATTATATATATATATATATATATATATATAAAATACAAAAATCCCCTGCACTCACGTCCAAAATCCCACCGCCGGGCGCAAACACCAGGGCTCCACGTAACACAGACTCCAAAGTGGCAACGGCTGCTCTCCGGTTTTAGAAAAAGTTTTATTGAATCATAATAAAATCAATGACCGACGTTTCAGTCCCAGCTCGGGACTTTCCTCAGGGTCCAACAAAACAGAATAACAAATACCATAAATACAAATCCTAAATATATACCTATACAATTAAAATTGAAACTCACCCAGGTGTGCTACTGCCATCACGACCGGGATCGCCGAACTTCCGGGTATGCGCGCGCACCCGCACGCTCACAGTAGCACACCTGGGTGAGTTTCAATTTTAATTGTATAGGTATATATTTAGGATTTGTATTTATGGTATTTGTTATTCTGTTTTGTTGGACCCTGAGGAAAGTCCCGAGCTGGGACTGAAACGTCGGTCATTGCTTTTATTATGATTCAATAAAACTTTTCTAAAACCGGAGAGCAGCCGTTGCCACTTTGGAGTCTATATATATATATATATATATATATATATATATAATTCTTTGCTTGCATTATGGTTATATATATATATATATATATATATATATATATATATATATATATATATATATATATATATAGCAAAAAGGAAAGAGATGCACTCTCAGGTCTTTGTAGAAAAAAACTCGATATTATTTAATAACAGGTAACATACATCTGATCGACGTTTCGACCTCTTCAGGTCTTCCTCAAGATCTTGAGGAAGACCTGAAGAGGTCGAAACGTCGATCAGATGTATGTTACCTGTTATTAAATAATATCGAGTTTTTTTTACAAAGACCTGAGAGTGCATCTCTTTCCTTTTTGCTTTACATATCCAGCGTGGGATTGCACCAAGGCAGTCTTTTACTGATTCATTGAAAGGGTGAGTGCCACTATACTTGAATATCTATATATATATCAGTAAATAAGTTATGTGTATATCCAAAAAGTTGTCCAGTCAATATCTACAGTGCTGAAGTTTGTCTTCCCCTGCCCTTGTAGAATAGAGCTACATACCAAAACTTGCATTTGACATGAGGGGCATAGCCAAAAATGTAAAAACTGTAAAATGTATTACAAATGTATTAGATAGAGAGACAGACAGACAAATCAATGGATAAATGGATGGATAGATAGACATTCTAAAGCAAATGTAAATCAATAAATACAAAATATGCCTGCTATCACAGTGTAGGCATAGATGCTGCATTGCTGTTCTGTTTTATGGCTTACAGTTTGCTCTGTAATTAGGACAAATCATGTGAATCATTTATTGAAAAAAATGTGTAAAGAACATACTGACATACTGACAGATTGTGGGGGATTTTGTGCTATAGACTCTGGTAAATGCAATTTTCTAAGAGAAGAGTAGGTGGAAAATGGGCAGATATTTTACTTTAAAATGTAACTCTTGATAGCCTGATCAAACTAACAAATGCCATGTATGTAATAATATGGCAATAAATTGCTCATTACTTTGACCCTAAAATATATTGATTACAAAACACCATCTTCATACTCTTTCAAAGGTCCAGGTTTAATTAACAACCAAACTAGAAGTAATCTGGAACCCTCGGAATGTTTCGGGAACACTTTGGGAAACACCAATCTAGGCAATAAACCTTTCCTCATCAGTCACAAACAAGCATTCGTTTATATGAACTATGTTGTTATTGGTGTTTTTAATGATTGCTAATCAAGTATAGTGATACATATAGTCTATATGAGCTACAGTGACAATGGCTAGATATCATTTGTTTAATACTCATTTGAAATGTATATTGTATCCTGCTGGTCAATAGAATAGTTAAATTCTCTTACAGACACAGTCGAGAGATATGAGAAATAGATACATATTTTTGCTTGATATGTTTCATTTGTGATCATAATCTCTTCAATCTCACCAACAAGTCTTAAAATAAATTTAAAGGGTGTATAGGTCTTGAAGGACTATTATAAACCCAATACATTGAATAATCCAAACAAGTAGTGTTTAATTTCCAAGCTTTGATTACAGATACCATAGTCTAATTATTTTACGGTGACTGAACCACATAGACGAAGTATGCAGACAGAAACCCTCTAACAGACCAGATGGCCCCCTCAAATAGCCCACGTTCAGTGTCTATTTCTCCTTCTCTTCTCTCATAACTTTTGTTTAATTTCTTTCTCTGTTTCTTAGTTGGGTCTCCATATGATAAAATTGTGGGTTTTTTTATTTTAAAATAGCATATTTTATATACAAAATCAAATTTTGTAAGTTTTGATACTTCATAATTTCATAAATAAGTAATTAAATTTTGTACATACATATACAAAATCCAAAATGCTTGCACTCCTGGTGATAGTGACGCTATTGCCCGGTGCTGATCCAGCAAAGTGATGTAGATATTCCAGTAAATGGACAGCACACCAGGGTCTTTCAGGTGAAGTAAAATATAACTTTTAATTCATATTAAGAAATAAAAATAAACATCAACGTTTCGGCTCACATCTGGAGCCTTCTTCATGTTTGTTATCCTGAAGAAGGCTCCAGATGTGAGCCGTAACGTTGATGTTTATTTTTATTTCTTAATATGAATTAAAAGTTATATTTTACTTCACCTGAAAGACCCTGGAGTGCTGTCCGTTTACTGGAATATATACATACATATAAGTGTATTTATTAATTTGCTGCATCTGAATTGTTGATCATATATTAATATCTAGGAGGAAGCAACACATATCTTAAAGCTTAATGTACTTATTCTATAATTTACAATGATGGTAAGTATTCTAGAAAGGATGCTTTTCATTTGAGTCATGTGTTTTGCATTAAGAATTGCAATCATAAATTGCATTTAGATTTCTTTATTGTTTGTGTGTGGGAGAGATTTTCAATTACGTTTTTTTTTTATCTTTGAATTAACAGCATGAATACGTGTGCATGTGGGAATTTATGATTCATTTTGTTTGATTCATGTAGAATCTTCAATTCCAAAGTTCTAGTAAAAGTTAGGAATCCTTCAAACTTGAATCCACTCACAAATCACCTTCAGACAGAATTTAAAAAAACAAATTATTCAAGCAGACTTTGGTTGAAGGCTAATTAGCTTGATTGTCTTTCATCTTATTGTTTTATATTGTTTAGAATAGAAACCATTTTCTAGGTCATGTAAATGTAAATACAAAATGGCTGCCAATGTCCGATACACTTATCTATCCTCTGGGAACACAGCAATTTGTTTTAGAAACAGTTTCTACTCTGAATTTTTGTGTTTCTTCTTTTAATTACAAACACAGCAGGCAATTGCTGAATATAAATTTTTACATTACCACATTGCTTTCAGCCAGGTTTATAGTAGAGAGGCAACAAGACAAAATTACATTTTTGTTTTAGTTAAATATATATATTTACTCTGCTATTCTGCACCAATATATATTTACAGAAAATAAACCTATACACATGTAGACAAAGACATAAAGAACACGACCACTTGCCAAAAAGCTTCTACTTACCTTGAATGTCTGTCTGTCAATATATCTGTCTTTCTGCTTGTCTATCATCTGTCTAATTTATATTCCTCATAATGAGGGCTCAGTTGTGCCTTACTTCTAACCCGCTCTCTTCCTGAATCTGTTTCTTCTCTTCCACTGTTTATTTTCTAACTCTACCCTTTTACCCAACTCCATCTGAATTTTCCTTATTTAGCATTATGCTAATGTTATTGCCCACCATAATCCCTTCAGTCGCATTTCTCTTTTCTTCCTCTCCCCTTCCTCCTTAGTTTCTCTCTTATCTATTCTCTCTTTCCTCGCAGTTGCAGAATCTTTTTGACCTCATCATTCCAACGTACAGCGAGTAGGAAATTGTAATATAATAAAATAAGTAGGAGAAGCAAGCCTTCTTAAACTGGCACTGAATTTTTAACTAGTGATACGTGTCTTTACGAGTAGGAGGAGCAAATAAAATGTAGACGTATTACACAGCTTGAAAAGCCATGATAATGCTTTTATTAATCAAAGTAAATGTGGCAGTCCAGTGGTTCCTGATGTACTAGTCTGATTGGACTTATGCCCACTGAAACTGTGAGATTGGGGGATATGATATTAGGAAATAAAATTAAGTAGGCTCATTTGTTGCAACCACATTCAGTTCTGTAAGAGGTTAGATGGAATCAGATGTTTTACTGATAAAGCAGTGCATTTCTACTCCAATAGAACATCTAATTTCAAGCAGGAGAAATCAAACATTCACAGATTGTTCCACTACTGTACATTGTGACTGAGACAACAACATGGTCCTTGAATTTCTACAAACACCTAAGACTGCTACAGTATGTTATAATCTTGTACTTAATAATATGTCAATGCCTCAGTATGTAATGTCTTATTAATTTATTCATTTATTTAACGGTTACTATATAGCATTCTTATCCAGAACACTCTATAAAGCTGTAACATATGATGAATTTGTCTTACAGACAAAGGGATATATTAGGCATGTTGGCACAAAAGAAAAAACAACCTTGCCTGTGGACTTCAGTCTAATGTCTGTAGCACTTGTATGCCAAGTGTTACATAAGATCACCCAAGAGCTTACAAGAAGGTAGCAGGAGAAAATAAGGAAAAAAAATAAATTTTACAAATATGGGCAATTACTGCTAAAGAATTGGTAAAATTATTAGTTAATAAGTGGTGACATTACACAGATACAGAGATTAAGAAGTGTGGTCTATAAATTAATGTGTGGCTGGGTGGGTGGATGTGTAGGTGGTTAGGTAAATGTTTACAGTATGTTGCTGTGTGAGTATATAGTCTAAGACAGCTGTACCTGAAAAACATAGACAATGAAGTTAAAGACACCCTGCAATGATAAGTTACATTTTTATTATAGCAAAGGAAGGGGGGGGGAAACACATAAAAGTGTGAGGGGGTTGGTATGATGTTTCATCCATTATCAGTTGTTTTTTTTTAAACTTATTAATGGATAGCAAGTGGCAAATACATTGATTGTTCATGTCTGATAGTAATAACTTTGTATTCAAATTCACTCAGATAACATGGACTGGAAAGAAGTCTGTAAGTGGTCCTAACTGCACATACTGCTCTTGACTCTTCACATTGATTACCATGATTACCAAAAAAGTGGCCAGTAATTAGCCATTAATAATTTAACTTTAGAACTAAAACATATAAATACATTTTATTATTGTAGGGAGTTGTATGACTGTCCTGAAAATAATTAGTTTTGTCAGCTAGGGACCATTGAGTACCGAAAATAATAATCTCTGATTCCATATTACATGGCACTATTTCTATGCAACTTTTCAAATCCTAAAGCTAGATTTTATCTAATAACCCAATCGTATGGTTTACTTATTTCAGACTGCAGCTAAGAGTTATGTTTTGCCTATTTAAACTACAACATCGAAAGGTTCAAGCAAGCTCTAATGAATGAAGCACTAATTTGAATTCTAATCTTAAACAGTAATTGTTGGAATTAATTATATACCATACAGTGACAGTAGCATTTTATACATTACTTGCATTTGAAATATATATTTAAAAAAATCATCGTTTTTTTTTTATTTTATTTTTTTAAGTGCGTCGCTTATTCTGGATTTTTATTTGGCATTTTTGGGGCTGAAAAAAGAAGATTTTAGAAGAAAGAAGACATTAAATGGTAAGTCTATTTTTTTTACAGGTATTTAGACAAGGGTCCCCCTCTTTATTTTTAGGATAAGGGGGGTAGGTTGGGGTCATTTTTTTGGGTGGAGGGGGGTGACTAGGGGTTTGAGGACCCCTAGTCATGTGGGGGGGAATTTTCATTAGGTCCCCCCTTATTGTTATTTAGGGCCCCCACCCGCTGTGCAGGAGTGGGGGCCGGGGGGGAGGACAATAGGTGTCCCCCCCCAATTTTTATTTAGGAGGGGGGGATTTTTTTTTTAACAGTGAGCAGTTTAATAGACACGCCCCTACTCGTGGTATAGCGAGTAGGGCCATAATTTACTAATACTAAGTGACCAGCTTCTATAGAGGCTGGGTCACTTTCTGCACTGGCCAATCACAGCTATGCCATTAGTAGGCATGGCTGTGATGACTTCTAAGGGCACACGAGTCAAGCGCTTGTTGATTGGCTGCCCTGCAGCCTTTCAAAACGCGTCATTAAATCGCAGAACTCCGAACTCCAACCCGAACATACAGTGATATGTCTGTGTTCGGGTCCGGGGTCCAAAAAACGTAATGTTCGGTACGAACCCGAACTTTTCAGTTCGGGTTCATTCAACTCTAGTCATAGTACCTGGAGTCTGTATGTGCATCATTTCAGGATGATTCACTACTTAGTTAATGCATAAGATATTCTAAATATATATTTAAAACGTCTTCCCCTTGAAATGTGCACTCCTGCAGTTAGTCTAGACAATGCAGGGCTTAATTGTGCTCTGAACACTCCAACAGTGAAGACAAAAGCAGTAATCCCAGGCTTTTCTCTACATCTATGCTGCAATCAGTTAGCCATCTATACACACTTGTAAAATACAATAATGCCAAAGCTGTATCTGAGGCATGAAGCACAAGGAGGCAATCCTTTACCTGTGCCCCACTAATTCCATGACTGTGTAAGTTGTGTGTGAAAGGTGGCTACGTGTGTTGCTTGTGCATTGGTTGTGTGAGGTGTGTGTGAGGAGGCTTCGCGTATTCTATTTAAACTACACCATTGCTCCCTGTGGTCCAGTGGGCAAAGCGGGTATAGATAAATGTAAATGCTCCCTCCAACCCAGATTAATTTACTGAATGCCAGCTAAAGCTCCTAAGATAGCTCATTGGCCAAAAATGTCAGACAGAGAGCTTCCTACTCTCCACAGTGTAGTGAAGGTGGGGAGTGACGCCCGCCGGACACCAGGTAACAAAGTCATACCTTTTCAAGACCATGTGAATCCTTACAGTGTGGTGGCACCAAGGCAGCCCTGGGACCATAACCACTACAGCACATTGTAGTGGTTATGGTGCTTGAAGTGTTTTTTTAATAGCAAAATAATAGTGTTATTTTCTAGGGTACAACACTTCATGAGTTTACATGATACACTTACATGTAAGTCAGGAGTCACCCATAGGCCGGAATTTAATGATTTTATATATCCTTATCACTTAACCCTATATTTTGATATTTTAACCTGCTGATGGATATTGATGTGTTTCAGGGCAAGTTTATAGAAAAGTGTCATTGCCGTCTCTATACTATTTCCATAGTACTGTGTAAAAGGTTTTGTACTTTAGCTGGGAGGTCACAAAGATATACTGCAGTTTAGAACAAAATAAAAAATACTAAGTATGTATAATAAGTAATAAAGAATTAGATTTAATTGTATTGCATTTATACTACAATTTTTTGGAGTCAGTCATGGGAATGATGATAAATTAAACAAAAAAATTCATTTATTTCTATTACTTAAATGACAATTATAAATACATTTTTGTCAGCACTTTATAATCACAGGACAACGTTATTTAATTTCCAGTAACGTATATCACTACAAGCTTCTGTAATTTCATTTTTGTTGTTTTTTTAAAAGATTTAAGAGCACAAAGCCAATGGTGCCTGTTTATCAGGAGTACCTAGCAGAACTATATCGTGAACATGAATAATTCAAGAAGAAAATAAAACAGAACGAATTGTGTGCTGTAATTTTGTATTTATTATGTCCTATATTATTTTAAGATAAACAAAAATAAAATAAACTGTTGCAAAATGTAAGTACTAGGAACAAATAATCTGAACTCTGATCTTCAGCATTGTATCCTTACAAGACACATGCACATAAATTGTTGCAACAAGAAGTCCTGAGAATATAAATGCATACTGCCTTACAGAAGAAAGTTGACACAGCAGGTGGAAAATGCACAGAGATTGGCAACAAGTCTAAGAAAAGAAATCTTTCATATTACTTGTTCGAGATGAACTTAGAAGACACCGTGGGATGCCTTTCTGAAGACTCCAGGTAGTAAGTCTGTCCAATTGGTCTGACAATTGAACAGAGAAAAGAATTAATTCAAGAAGTGGTAGACAATCAAGGAGAAAGTCAAAAGTGAGAAGAAGCTGGGAACGTCAATATTATCTAATATCTTACATACAAAACCCAGAAAAGCTCAGATTTACTGAAAATGAAAATTTAGCAAAGAACCGCAGTCTAACACAGATTTCAACGCGTCAGATAGATATATTTTTATTATTTCTATTAGGATTTCACGTTGGTGTGAACTGACATTTTCGACCTCAATCTTTTTGAGTTTTTTAATATGTCTTGTCCACTTGGCAATCAGAAAAGAACAGGTGATTGAGAAAGGCATTCATCTTGGCACTCTGTTGTTTTGATAAACTAATCTGTTGAAATTGTGACTTTCGAGAAATAGAACAAATACAAAGAAAAACCAAGACATAAAAATAAAAATGAAAAGTATATCAGCTCAAAAGGGAAGCTGGCTTTATTAGAAATCCATTGGACATAGCCTTTTTACACTTTTTATTTTCTTATTCGTACATGACAAATATCTTATACCTAGGGCAATAGCAGCTATTTATATTTTATTTGATGACTGAATAACAATACCAGCCTATAAACTCCATGCATGATAATTATTTATTATTTCCCTAGAATATTTATTGCTAAAATATATCCATGGTGGCAGAGGAATCCAAACATAAGAAGTGCAAGACAACCAAGGGCAATGTGTGTTGATAAACCAATTCTATATGGCGGAAATAGATATACTCTACGTATTCAACACAAATTATTATTTTTTTTAAATGTCACATTACATCACATACATATAATTTGAGTTGTACACTAAGCAGTAGATCATAACGAATTAAAAGGGAAATTACTAATTTTATACCAAAAATCCCTGTGCTTGAAAAAAAATATATAAGATTATTTTTCCAATTCAGTTATTTTGGCTTATAGCTTGCAATTCCCTACTCAAATGTATTCCATACTTAGTTTAGTGAATAACAGAATTTTATATATTTAATATTTTTGGATCAAGTTTTCAAATTATTTAAAATGTTTGGATACATTTTTTTAAAATGTTTATTTTTTTAAATATTAAAATATCAAAAATATATTGTATGGATATATATCAATATACTGGATAATTTAAAACTTTAAAAATATATATAATAAATCTAGAAACTGATTTCTGAAAATATTTGTTATTTTTAGTAGAGGTTGGCGAATTCAATTTGTGGAAATATAGTAGAGCAGAACAAAATAGTTTGCCAGTGTGTAAAATGAAATCTGAATATAGTGAAATGTTGTACGTGAATATCCATAACATTAATACGTCTTTCATTATTTCACAATGTGGAAATCTTGTTATTCTGCTGCAAATGGTAGGTGACTTCTCATTTCTGCTAAATATACATGAGAAGGACTTGATAATGTCAACCACTTTAAAACATATGAAATCATCCATATCACCAAAACATTGAATATTCATATGAAATATCACACTCCAAGGTATACCTTAATTTACCTTTGTACAGTAGCCTTAAATGGAAATACACATATTAATGGCTGTGGTTTCTCTTGAAGAACTGACTTTTAAAGAACATGGATTGTAAATGAGTTTAGCTAAGTCACATCCAACTTCTATTACCATATTTTGTATTTATAGTAAAGTAAACACTAGATACACTGTTGCCAAGTTTATAAGCCAAAGAAGACAAATGTGTGTAAGAAAGATCTCGACAACTTTGGCTAAGACTCTTATTCCCAATGCCTTTGTTTGCTGCCAAAAATTAACGAGTTTTGAACACTGACATGACATGTGCACATTGCTCACCTTGTGTGTATTTGATTTAATAATAATAATAATAATAATATTAAAGATTTTTTACTAGTGAAGGTACATTAAGCTTTCATTCATTTTCAAGGCCAGTGCCTAGATGTTTTTATTTTCCAGCTATTCTCAGTTAAAGATCTCAACAGATGAAGAAGCCAAGCTAACCTTTAGATTTATAGAACGTGACTCTGATATACTGGGCTGGATATATCATGCAGGCATTTTATTTAAATGTACCATCGTCCTATGTTACTTTTAAGGGAGTGTTCTACATGAGCACATAGTGAATTATATAACCAGCAGCAAAGTAATTATAATGGGACAATATGGCATCTCGTTGAATACAGAGCTACAAAAACGTGAATGGGAAAATATCTCCTCTTTTAGTTACCATGGAGTCTTCAAGCATTTCTAATTTCACACTTGCTCCTGTAATTGAAATAACAACTGGAAATGTAAAAATAGTAAAATAACGTCTGGATTAACTGTGCCTTACTCACACACTTGTAAAATATGAAGCAGGGCACACTATGATTCCATCTTGTTAAATGTAAATTCAGCTCGCTAGGTAGAGATCAGTAACCAAAGAAAGGAAAATCGAATGATTATTTTCACATTTTTACTGAGCACCAGTTCAAGGAACACGCTTTCATAATAAAGATCTTTCAACTCATCTCTGACATCAGATTTAATTGTCCACCGTGCATTAAAGCAAATCATATTTTCGTATGACTTTATAATGTTAAATTGCTATTTTTGTCGGTTTGTTAAGACATGTTCAATGTTCAAGCTACGTTTAATGAGGACTTCCGAAACTATTACATCTTATTTATTTTTTTTAATCATGATTTAAACTGAGAATACGGTAAAGGTCTGTGCTTATAATTTTTTTGTTTCCCATTTGTTTTTGTCTGTCTATTTTCTACTGGGAGATGATTTTGTGAGTATGTCACACTCTTTCCTTGGATGTGGGATAAGGGCAAATACAAACATATGACTGAATTTATTGATTTAATATTTTTGTACAAACTTTTAAAATTATTTAATATTATGAACAATATTTTTATTTTATAATATTTTTATATTTTTTATATATAGATGTTTTATATATGGTATATTTTACAATATTTTAATTAAAAAAATAATTAAAAAATTTAAATCATTTGAAAAGCATATGCAACAATATTTAATCAAGGCCACATATAGTTTTCACTACAATTTAACACCTTGGAATAGCAAGGGGAGAAAAAGCACACATAGTAATACATACTGGGTACCTGTCAATTGATGATGGAAAATAACAGAAAATACAATGCTACCAGACTTATAAGATGTTCTGTGGAATTGTAAATCCTAGAGAGGCAGCACTCGGGATCATCAGTTAACTGGTAAGAGAGTTAAAGGCATCATTTAACCACTACCTCATAGAAACTATTCCAAAATACATAGGACATGAGGTCACACATTTAGACTGAAAGAAAAGAGGTTTAGTCTAAGGCAAAAGAAAGAGTTTTTTGGTTGTTTTTTTTTAAGTAATGACAATAAGTATGTTGAATTCTCTGCCTGAAGAGGTTGTTTTATCAGAGTCCCTACAGATGTTTAAACAGCAATTGGATAAATACTTTCAAAAGCATAATATACAGGGATATAATTTTTAATTAGTGAGGTAATAGCTTCTTGACCCAAGGAGACATCTGACTGCTATTTTGGGGTCAAGAAGGAGATTTTAGCTAGTTTGTTGCAAATTTGGAATCTCTTCTGACTAGTTTTGCCTTCTTTAGAATCAACATCAAAAAGAAATGTGAGAAAGGTTAAACTTGATGGACACATGTCTCTTTTCAGTCTATGTACCTATGTAACCACAGTGTCTGTTTTACAGTGCCCTCATTACAATGGATATGCATTCTTTATGTTTTTCTGTATATATTTTTTTCTACATGGGCAATGTAAACAGGACAGGATAGGTAAACATTTATCACATTTGACAAAGAGAAGAATGTTATTCATCATACAGAAGAAATTCTGACATATGTTTTGGTGACTGAATAGGAATTTAACAGAAGGTAATATAATGTTGTTCTATGTGCAAATGTATATTCATTTTGAAGAATGTTGTGTAAAGAATGCTGAGGTAAATAGAGCTCTTTACAAAGGACCTTGTGGCACCTCATTCTTATACGCCATCATTAAATCATATTAGAAACATAGAAACATAGAATGTGACGGCAGATAAGAACCATTCGGCCCACCTAGTCTGCCCAATTTTCTAAATACTTTCATTAGTCCCTAGCCTTATCTTATAGTTAGGATAGCCTTATGCCTATCCCACGCATGCTTAAACTCCTTTACTGTGTTAACCTCTACCACTTCAGCTGGAAGGCTATTCCATGCATCCACTACCCTCTCAGTAAAGTAATACTTCCTGATATTATTTTTAAACCTTTGTCCCTCTAATTTAAGACTATGTCCTCTTGTTGTGGTAGTTTTTCTTCTTTTAAATATAGTCTCCTCCTTTATTAGACCCCTTACCTTATTAAATAGAAAAGAAAAATAATATTATATAATCATTTACTCAGTAATATTCTGCTGAAGCTCCAAGAAACAAGAAAAGCTTTGGATATTGAGCAGAAGGGCTCCATTTCCTTTAGACAGAACAATAAATTCTTGTTATTGACTTGTACAATAGTCATTGTTAAATATTAGAATGGCCCCTGCCCACCTGATTAATTAGTTCAAGTTGGTTCAACCTCTGACTCTTTCAATTCAAATTAACAGAATACCTCAATGGAATTTGCAATGCTTCTACTAGTTGTCTAATTTAACAAAGGGATTTTATTTCTATCCGTGTAATAAAACATTATTAGGCAATAACATTTGTTTAATATCCCAATGGTAGTTATCTAGTGACTACATTTTGTAATTACCTAGAAAGAGATTAACCTATCTTCACCTTCATAGCATGAAAAGATGACAAGGCTGTAATTAGCTTCATGGTGTGTTCAATAAGTACAATCAAAATGTTTAGCACTTTGAGCCTAAATAGTAGAAAATAATGCAAAAAATGTGTAATCATTATTGTTAATAATTAAAACAGTAATTCTCAACCCAGCCGTTCATAGGCGGAATGCAATTAACTGTGTGACCACTTCCTGTATACTAGATTGGAGTGAACTGTGAAAGGGGCTTAGAGTGCACACAAAAAATGTTTATCGTAGTCTTCTAAAGAGAATTGTAATTTAAACACGTTCATATCCATGTTAACAGACAAGCAAAACAATGAGCGTTTGTGATATACACTGACAGACAGACTGACTGACAGATAGATGCCAGAATAGGCTTAGTAGACAAAATAATAATATTAATAATAATAATAATATTGTAAAATAATAGTAACCATAATGAAACGCAGTTAAGAATGCTTAGGGGTTCCTGCAGCCGAAGTCAGCAAGACAATAAGCTTTGCCTTGGCAACAGTGAACGTACTGATATTTAGCAACATCCATCAACAGACTAATGCATTGTGAAAGGGAAGGCTTATCATCATTTTGATCACAATAACAATGGCAACTATCTCTGCGTAATTTTCATTTGGCTAGCAGTGTATTCCTTCTGCTGCTTCACAGTCGCAGGCAATCATGCATTTCCATAAAGCTGTGCTGATGACCTTTTCACTTTGTGAGTGACTTAATGGTGACTTACAACACTCTCTAGCTGTGCTCAGGAGGGGAACATTTTATGGCATTTCTTCTTCTCCTTGGATGACGTTGACGTCAGACCAATAATAGATAAACATTTAAAACTGAAGACAAAAAGTTCATAACACATTATTCATTTCACTGCGGCAAGTTCCATGCCATTATATATCATACAACTTGTATTGTCATTAGCAATGTCTGCTTATAGTAAAAGAGTTACTGGGCTGTTTTTTCTCTCATTCACTAGCATTTGCAGCAATTGGAATAAATGTTGAAATCTTACAGTATCAACCTTTAGTTTCACTGTAACTGTAAGTATTTCAACAAGTATTTTTGTATATGCTCATATTTCAACCAATCTTCTACTACCAACTGCGGAAACATATTTCTATTCTATTTTGGGTTGTAATTATGAGCTTTTAATAGCTATCTATGTCATCTAATTACTAAATTTAAAACATGTTGGCACAGAACAGTATGATTTATCTAGGCACATGGATTTATAAATAAAATTTACTGGAGCTCTAAACTGCATTGTGATTTTTTATAGCTGTGGAATACTGTGATCCGGTCACATGACCTGCGCGTATTCTGAACTCCCTTAAAGGGACACCGTTGGCACTGTATCTGCTTTATCTCATTAAACTGGTTATAGTGTCTGAAGTCTTTTTGTCTGAAGTTTTAATGTTTTAATGCTAAACAAGAGTCCCCGGCAATCCATCCCCTCTGTGCTGCTTTGGCTAATAAGGAAGTATTAGCCTGAGCAGAAATGGACAGCTGTGATTGGCTGAGAGTGTCAGCTGACTTCTCTTAGCCTGTCAGAGTTCCAACTGACGGTATGAGTGGGTATGACAACAAGGAAGTGTGTAATCTCTGCCTTAGCTACACATACTGAAGGGGCCGGACTGTGGGTGGCCAGGGACTCTTATATTGTGGCATACTGCACGAACATGGTGCAACACTGAATGGAGGGACAGTGCCAGGGTACTCCAGGCACTATAACCAATTCAAAGAGATGAAATGCTTATAGTGACTACAGTGTCCCTTTAATAGAGGGCAACCACAGAGGCTTACAGGGATTTTGGTTCTAAGAGGGACTATTCTAGTAACACATTTATTCTCCAGTGCATAATTTGTTTTCATTAAAATAAATTAATTAATTAAATATAATAATAATAATAATAATAATAATAATAATATCATTGGTTATATTGTCTGGCTAGAGTAGTGTTAACTTCATGACTTTAGAACTGGAAAATCCAGGATTACATCCAGGTCTGACCACATCACCAAGGCACCAATATATATAATCTCAGGTCCTTATAGATTGTAAGATCATTTGAACAGGGTCTTTTTCACTGCTTAATATTCCCTTTCTATAACTGTAAAGTGTTGCGGAATATAGTGACGCTACATATTTAATAATAATGCACTAAGAAACTGAAATTAAATAAGTAATCACCTTAAAATGTTGCAAAAAGCTAAATAGTGAGAAGCAGAGGCCATGTTTGATCTCATAGTTATGACTATAATCATGCTTTTGTCATATAGATAGAAAGTAGATGGTTATGGAAATGTACTAAGCCGATGATATAGCAAGTCTCAGCTGAACACCCAGAGCATAAACATGTCAGGTTCAGACTCCCAGATTAACTGCTCCACATTTTAGGCTGCAGTAAGTCTCTTTCTTTTGGTTTTATTCTCAAGACCCAATTTTAGCAACACTGTATATCAAACTGCTTCCCGTCACCCCTTCTGCTCTATAACTAGTGAGAAAAACCCATAAACACTGTGTTTATTGCACGTGATGTTTGAGTGTTTCATTACGTACAGTTGGGATCTCACTGACAGCGTATATGTGGAATGCTTCCTATAAAGGCTGGATTTTATTAACTGGGGGGAGTGGGGGGGTGGAAGAATGTAAATGCATTTAATCTGTACCTTTTTTATTTCAGTTTTAAAGAAATGTGGTAGTTAACAGGTATAAACAGATAACTCTTCTAATAGTTATAGACTACTTGAGAATCCTGGTTCTGGAGCAACTGTTCTCATATAATATTCTACTCACTTTCAGGATATTTCTCTAATACCATTATTGTTTAAGACACAAAAGAAAATCTTGGAAAAATTGAAAAGTTTAAACATACAGTGCCATATTAGTGCCCGGCACACATCCTATGTGCTCTGATATGACTCCATATTTAACCACACCTCTCACATGATTCCATTTTAAATGATAGCCCCCATGGTTAACATCGTCCATATCACTTAAAAATGTAAATAAATTAAACAATTTGGTGTTATGTAAGGATAGGCTGCCAAATGATAAGAACAGTATTCACCAAATCTTAAAATATCCCATAGTCCCCTGGATTGTATGCTTTCAAATTGTCATTCTTAAATAAATGGTTAAATAGATACATAGAATGTAGATCAATACATATTAACTCTATGTCACTTTATATATGACTGCTGTTACACTTTGGATTTGTATCAAGTATATTACATGTTACATTTTGCATAGGAAAAACTTTTTAGTGCATAGTTTGCATCTGCAAATCTGCAATCTTTCTTTGAAAGAAAATCTATTTGGGTTAAAGGACCACTATAGGCACCCAGACCACTTCAGCTTAATAAAGTGGTCTGGGTGCCAGGTCCAGCTAGAGTTAACCCTTTTTTTAAATAAACATAGCAGTTTCAGAGAAACTGCTTTGTGTATGTGAGGGTTAATCCAGCCTCCAGTGGCTGTCTCTTGACAGCTGCTAGAGGCGCTTGCGTGCTTCTCACAGTGAATGCATGCGCATTCAGCCGAAGAGGAGGAGAGGAGGCGGAGAGGAGGAGGTAAGTTTAACCCCTTCCTCTCCATCCAGCCCGGCGGGAGGGGGACCCAGAGGGTGGGGGCACCCTCAGGGCACTATAGTGCCAGGAAAACAAGTATGTTTTCCTGGCACTCTAGTGGTCCTTTAAGTGTCCATTGTTTGTCCTTTGTGAAAATGCTCTACTGACTGAGAGATATTAAAAAAAAGGAATGCTAAAGAAAAACACTACTGACATAAAAAAGAATACGTTCAGTGCTGTTAAAACTATTAAAAAAAGTTTACATATTTTTCAATTAAAGTGTGTTTAACTTGCTCATGACTGATGATGTGCCAGTACCATCATGATATCATAGAATATGCCTATCCCCTTGTCCCAAAAACATTCCATAATTTCTCTCGGCATGCTGTGGAATGAGCTGCTAGTGACTGGTAGCCCTATACCACGGTCCTTCCTCTTACAGGACTGCAGTGTTAGCGCATTCAGCCGGAATGAATTGAATCTATCTTGTAGTGATTCCTGTAGTCACACTCTGTTCCGGCTGTTGGATGGATTGACTCTGGAAGAAAACATGAGTGACAGGGATTGCTTGGTCTCATGTATCTTTTTGTGTAAGTTTTATTACTTTCCCATGTGGACAAGAATGAAAAATGAACAGGACAAGAGATGCAGTCTTTCTAATTCTCAGGTACTGAAGCTTAAATATCCTTTGACCTCTGCTGCGACCTTGGTGGATGTAGTTTCATAAACCCTATTGTCTATATTATGTGCACTACTGCACTAGCTTTAAAAAAAAAAAATACAAGGTGAATAAAAAGCCAGGAGCCAAGTGTCATGACCCCCATCAAAAGAGGCATCAGAGCATTTTACACTAGTTCTACAGAGCTGGCATCTACAAAATCTGACTCCATAGAATCTGCTGAACTACAGCTTCCATGATTCTTTGGCCATCTAATGCATTCAGGAGTTGAAGGCAATCAACATCTAGGTTGTAGAGTTTGAGATATCTGCTATAGAACAACCCAGGGGTCCTTACAAGGACAATACACTATTGACAATATAAGATACATAAAAGAAATGGTTTCTAAACATCTTATAGGTATTAGGGTAATTCAATATAGTTATCATTTTGCTATAAGGTATGTTAAACGAAGAGAAGTGAGAGAGAACTAGAAAAATAGAAAGCAAACAACCAGTATTGGATTGGAATGAAAAGCAGCACTGGAAACAAATGAAACCAGCCTTGTAATGTGTTGCATCAATAAAGTGCACAGATAGTGGGAACAAATTTGCAATTACAATTATTTATATAATGCCAATATATTCCACAACACTGTACAATAGGTAATAGCATAAAATACAATTTGTCGATGGGGCATGGCTAACCAAGCAACGGATCAGATGTGTTTCTGTGGAGCTCCGTTTTCACCCAGAGACTTTAAGTCTAAAAAGCTGATACATATAATCAAAAGAGCCTTTTCCACTGCCTCACCCCACCAGAGACATTATGGGGACTGCAAGTCTCACGGGCCAGAACCCCCTAATCAACGAGATATACAGCTCTCGTTTGGGCGGCCTAGGCCTTGGCGCCTGCGACAAGCCCCATAGTCGACACCTCAGAGGAATCCGTGGAAGAGGACGAAGAGATACTTACCTCTCCCAGC
This sequence comes from Pelobates cultripes, assembly GCA_933207985.1. NCBI lineage: Eukaryota > Metazoa > Chordata > Amphibia > Anura > Pelobatidae > Pelobates > Pelobates cultripes. The sequence goes on along the minus strand of OW240914.1, from coordinate 90,194,228 downwards.
CCAGGCAACTTACACCAAGCAGCAGAGTCCTATGATGACTCGTCCCCTGCAACTAAAGGGGACATAAAGCAGATGCTCTTGGAGATGCACCAAATATGGAAATTTGACCTCCAGGACATACAACACGAAATGGGGGAGATGAAGATGCGGCTCCACGGAGTGGAAGAGCGAGACAAAGGGCAAGAAACAAGGCTGCAAAAGACAGAATCCACTATGGCTGAGACAGAGATGCAAGTGCAGAGGCTGAACCGTACAGTAGCAGCTCTAGAGTCTCGACACATACACCGCAATATACGTGTAAGGGGAATCCCCAAAAAGGTACACGGGGAAGCGCTCCAGCCAACAGCTAATTGCAACCATCAGCTTGAAGGGGAGACCAGACCCCAGCATGACAACTACTGCATTCTGAGCCAGAAAAGCGAGCACAGCACCACAGGCAGCCCCAAGGGACACCATCATTGTCACGAGACATGTTGCCATGTGCTCAACTATTATAACCAGCACTAGGGAGATGGGGAATGCAAAGTTTAAGGATGCCACCATCACCTTCTTCAGCGACATCCCATTTATCGCACTTATAGAAAAGCGGAAACTGTCGCCGGTCGCCAGGAGGTTACGAGACCACGCAATGCGGTACCAATGGGGATACCTGGTTGTGACAGCGGGCGACGTGACTATCATCCTCACCTGCAACGACGAACCAGAGAAACTATTCCACAACCAGAGCCGAGGAGATCCACCAAGTGAAGCGTTATCTAGCGGTCGCTGCAGGAAGCCGATGTGGGAGACCTCAAGAGACGGCAAAGTGTGGGCCAAGCAAAAGATTTCCAAACTGGGAGTTCGAAGACTCTGAACCAAGCAAGCCAAGTAGGGCGCCTACCATACACACCAGTCACATAGGCCCAGACCCTACGGCATCCCGGCATCCCAGCCTCCCAACCCAAAGCTGTCACTCAAGCCAACTTGTTTACACTCCTGACCACCACACAGACATGTCAACACACAATAAATCGGTACCCCTACCTTAGACAGGGGTGACAATAAGTAACAATATACATTAGCCGCACACAGCACGACACTAATACTAGCTCTCACCTTGAGACGTAACCCCACACACAGAGCCCTCACCCAGAGACATCAAAACTGCTAAAAATGAGTTATCATTTGATATGTTGTATTATCTTTTTAACCATCATACACTGACGGGAATGTCTGCTTTTTTGCCAGAAATTCAATAAAAAAATAAAAAAATTAAAAAATTTTAAGCACAATCCTTGCAAAAGAGTGATCCTAGCTAATAGGTAAAATAAGACAAACAATTCTAACAAAACACATTTGACATATGAAAAGAGTAACTGAAGAGGGCCCTGCCCATATGATGAAGGACAGATACAGAGATAATAGACAAATGCAGAGAGGGAACTGGCAAATCAAGTGATCTGGGTATATCTGAAAGGATAGGAGGGGTGTTTGGACAGAGGGAGTACAGCACATGGGAGACAGTAGAGGGAAGTTGTAAGGGATGAGGAGTTAAGGGGCAAAAATAGGGTTTTCTAAGAAAGTGGGGTTTTAAGGAATTTTTGAAGGATTGCAGAGATGGGAAGAGTTGGATGTCTCATGGGAGAGCATAAGGAAGAAGCAGCTCTAGAGAAGTGTTTTTGTTTATGGTAAAGTTCTATGAGCGCACTTCTTGTTGAATACATTATAGGGCTGGTGTTTGACACTACATCAACAATAACTGGCAGATTGCCACAGTAGCCAAGCTGTGACAACAGCTGAGTTGGAGAAATTTAAAAAAAACCAATCAAAACATTTTATCCTAATTATACCATTCAGATTTATATTTGTTATGATTCAGAAAACTGACACGGCCTGCCCCCTTTCTTCATATAAAACAAGAGACAGAGTATGACTACAGGTATCCCAGTAACCTTTATCTTTGTCCTTTGAGAGGAGTGCCACCCCTCACACCTCCTCATTGTCATCAGTGCCCATCCACTGCATAAACAATATCTTTTTTTTAAGTTTTATCTGCAGCAGACGCCAGTCGTCTGCCGTCTACAGTAGCGAACCAAGATATTCCCCAGTTTCCTGATGAGCCAGTCTGGCCCTGCAAACAGTAAAAGTGCATGACCCAAGTTAAATAAAATTAAGAAATGAATATATCAAGTAGAAAGTTTCAGCAACTGACTAAGCAGTTTTCAGTTCCATTTTATGACTATATTCTTGGATAAGTATCTGCTACATACAGTGGTAACTTTTAAAGATCTAAAACATTTAGATACATAAAATGAAACATCAATACATCAGTCTAAAATTATATTTTTATTGCTCATGCCATCAGTGACGATCAGACTTCTACAAATCACTTTCAAAGTGTTGAGTAATATTTAACATATGCAAGTTTAAAACAGATGGAATATGTTAGAAATCACCAAAAACCTATCAATGTTTATGAAAAATTCTCCTTGATTACAAGATCATGAAAAACAACTCCAAATACATACACACATACGAGAATCTACTGATCAACAGATAGGTACACAAACTGATTATAAGGCTTCTTCACTAAACAGTGTGTCAATGTGATTTGTCAACCATTTGATTGATTGATCAGCTAATACCTTTTAACAAAACTATCATCTCATTGGTAAGTCAATATAAAAAAAAGAGTTTGTGACATAATACAATATATTTGTGTTATATTTTAAATATTCTGCAGGACTAATAGTGGTAGAGTAAAGTATAAGGTCAAAACGGGGAAAAATCTAAATCAAAGTTTCATCATTGTAACATCCTCTGTCTCTCTCAATTAAAAATATATTAAATTGCATATGCCACTTTGTATTAAAACTGAGGGAGTTGGACACAGGCAGACGCAGAGAGTTAGATTTAAATAGAGGTTGAGCAGAGAGAGAAAAACATGTGGTGTAGGTTAACTGTATTTGTGATTTATGGAGGTGGCATACTGTGTCATTTGCTAATTATCAGCCTTGCTCTACATTAAAGACCATAGCATGCTTCACTGGTATATCTCTGGGACCACTGCCCCATGCGTTCTGGTGGTAGGAGATAATGCTGCAAAAAAATATAATCAATCCAATGATCCATCCTATAAAGTAATGAAAGGCGTGTGTGAATACTGTAGGATATTCTAACCTGATTTGGCCTGTATTTCTTCCTTCCCAACTCTTGCCTCCTTTTTCGAATGCTTGGCTACCACTTCCATCGTTTCATTTCCCCTTGGTGTCTATTTATTGTTAACTGGCTCCATGAAAAATCTGAACAGTCTGCATCCATAATGAGGTTTAGTGTTAGGTAAAGTAAAAAGCCATTATCTTCATTACACACTTCATATATAATTCTACGAATGAAAAAGCTATTTGGGGTAACACTGCAGACACTTCTGACAAAGTGGTCTTAAAGCAATAAGTGGGTTGAGTTTATTCTTAGATTATTCTATGAAACTTTTCTTTCTTATTTTCCCCCTGTATTCCAGATGGTAATATTTCAAAACCATTTAAGAACTGGCATATGATCAGCAAGCTGAATAACAAGAGGAAGAGGAATTGGAGACTTTCACATAGGATATATGAAAAATTATGTGTCAAATAATGCACTCGGAGACTATTAAGCAGCCAACATCTGGAACAGTTGATGAATATGTTGAGCTTTGCAGAGATATAGAAATGGAGCATGATCCAAGTGGAATGGTACGGTCCATAAAAACTTGCATGACCACTGCAGCTGAGCCCAAGAGTTCGTATATGGAGTGTGAAAGCATTAGATGGAAGTAAAGTTCTTAAGTAGAGATTAGTATTTCCTCTATGGTGTGGCTATAAAAACAATTCTTTTTGTAATGGTTGCAAGACCATTTACCTTAGAGCAGGAGTAGAATTCTGCCAAAGTTTTAATGTTTTTAAAATTAGCATATGGAACTATTAGCTAAGTGGTTTATTTACAAAGCTGTAAGTTGTGGTGACTTAAAAGATGATTTGAAAATTTTAGGGCAATAATGCTGAGGTAAGAAAACTTCGACATTGACTTCACAGGAGATTTTTTTTTTTTGTGACAACTCTGCTATTTTGTTCTGCCTTTTTGCATTTGCATGTGGCATTCATGCATTGTGGGTAAGAGCATGTTAAAAATTCTTGATAGTTTACATTGAACATTTTTAAATCTGTTCAGCAGTGTTTTCTGAGAAAAAAAAAATAGAAAAAGACATTTTCCAATAAGGCATTGCTTGCTTTTTTGACTTTAATAGGGAAACTCCACTGCATAAACAACCACAAAAAAACAAACACTATTTAGTTGATGTGCCCCTAATGAAAATACATTTAATTGAGCTTTTTTTCACGTGGGTTATTTCTAAAAACAGCTTGTGAAAGCTGCATATCTCCTGTCTGCAGCCTTTTCAAGCCCTCCCCTTTTTCCCCAGCCCAGACTTTCTGCTGCTGTCCAATCATAGATTTCCTAATGCAGCTAAATTAGAAGTCTTTGCAAAGAACAGTAACATGACTGGTTATCTTACTGAAAACCAAGGGGTGTAACATGGTAGTGTTAAATTATTTTGAAATCAGCTCTTTTTGCAAAATGAAAAAAAAGAGGACACGCTATTCACACATAAAGCACTCTAGCAAGCTAAAGTTTTTTACGTGTTTGAAGTGCTCCTTTAAGTAATTAAAGCTGTACTTTAACAAATGAATCAAGAGCAAATTAAAGTAAAAAAAAAAAATAACAACTTGGCAAGTAACAAAACCAGATTGAACTTCGCTATGAAGCGCATCATTTCTCTTCCAAAATATTCTGCTTATGAGTCAAAAATTATTTTTGATGAAATCTTTCACAATGGTTAATTTAACACAGCCAAACAGTGCAATGCAAATAATAGGATCTTCATTAGAAATGTACTGTTGACAAGTGGTTGGTTTCTATATTTTTTTTTAATAAACCGATCATTGTGTTCATATTCCTCAAAATTCACAGTTTTGCTCATCTACACCAAAATCTTTTTTTTTATTATTTTTTCCTTCCTGGAGAGAAACAAGACCCAGGTGGATTCAGAACATGTGTATGCTCATCAGATGCCTGGCAGCCTGATAAAATGTGCAGTCACAGCTTCGTACCAATAAAGGAGCAGGACTGAAACATTGAGAAGAATGAAAATGAGGATATATCTCAGTGGAACAAGATAACTTACCTGCAAACTCAGGTTAGGGATTCTTAGTTTAGTTCATTGATCAATCTTGTTCAACATCTTTATATTACAAGTTGTAATATTTTATACAGCCAAAAGTTCAAATTCTACTTTTATAAATGCAGCCCCTCAAGTCCTAACCAGCACAAGTGCAACACAATTAATTTTTCAAACACAAGTCATATCAGCTGACCGTCATCAACCAATGGATGGCACACTGTGACTGGCTAATGATGCCGCAATGACATAGCTGGAGGTGGATTTATACTTCTTGCAGCAAAGGGGTTAAACTATGTGTATCGGTAGTCACCATCACTGGGAGGCTGAAGATGGACGATTTATGTAGATTTCAAGGCTATTCTTATGTCTTAGTCACCCTGAGCCCATTGTAGGTGCAGGGTGTGTAAAATGTATTGTTTATTGTTAAATGTTTTGTCTGCTTTACTGTCCTGCTGATGCTTTTTACTAACTAGATGAATTTGGCTGTAGAACCTATAAAGTGTCATCTGTTAGTTGTAAATATATTGCAACAGTTATGTGCAGTTCCACCTGCTGGATGCAACAGTTATGTACAGCGCCCCCTGCTGGTTGTAACTGTATGTGCACTAACTGAATAGCAAGACTCTGTAATTTGCATATTCAGGTAGATTTGCATAATTTGGCTTTTGCAGGCAGGAGAGATATTTTTTGTGAATTATTGTTTTCCCCACTCCTTAAATAAAGGAGTGGGGAAAACAATAATCCCCTTCCGTCCGCTGTTCTGGACCCACTTAGCAGACACAGAGACCCATTTCCCCCCAGTAACTTGATAACACCTAGTTCTGGAGGTACAACACAATTTTATTGGTCACACTTAGAATAGGAAGAAGGGACGATGCCTGCCTAGAAGGAGAGAACAGCAGCCTGTTACAGGTGGAAGAAGTTCTCAACGAGCCTAGTCAAGCTATAGCGACTGTGACTGAAACACTACAGGGTCCCTGAATGAATCATACTGGAATGCTGCATATACATACTCCAGGCACCATGTCTACTTCAAATCACTTAACCCTTTAAGAAACCATAATTTCCCCTCTGTTTTACAACAGTTTGTATGCTACATACTTTCTCCACTGTTATTGACTTTTTTTTAGCAGTTTCATTCATACCGTGTAATGATTGAAAACTCCTGCAGAACAGGAATGCACCCCACAGACCAAAACGATGAGTTCCTGAATGATGAAGCCTCTTCCTTGCCTGGTTAGGGATCATTGGTGCTCTTGCTTACCCATGCACGCGCAACAGGTGTAAAAATGTTTAACATAAATGCATTTTACATATTTGTGTTTTAATATATATATATATTTTCCATATTTTTGATGCATTATCCATGTAATGGATTAAAAAAACACAGTGTTTCCAGACAAAAGAGCTCATTTGACCCTAACTTGGGCAAGCTCTCCAGGTAGTTAGGATGTTTTTAGTACCTCGGATATACTTACTATATATTTTAGGAAAGCATACTGGGTGCCACTTGCTCTGATACTACTAAAAGGGTTAAAAAAGTCATTGATTTAAGATATATAAGACATTATAGACTAACGACTCGGGTCCTGTAAACTAGGCCAAGTCGTTCAAGATTGATGTCTTTCTTTTTTCTCCTGCTTTCCCGGACATTTGCATATTTTACAGTAATAGGCTCGGCTCATACACCTCCTCGTTATGCAGAAGCTGAATTAGCTTTACAGAAAGTGCTGTTCCAGATTTGTAGTATATTAGCATTTATTAAACGCTGGCAGTAGCAAAACTATGTGGACTATATTTCATATATATTTTAAAGAAATGTTTATGATGTAAAATAAAACTGATAAGGAGATTGCATAAAATTATAATAATAATTTTCAAATATAAATCTATGATGTGAAGAATGGGAAGTGAAGAACGTAATCATATGTGCTTTGGGTTAACAGATGCCTATATTCCCATAGTGAGATCAACGTACAAGGCATCTATTTAGAAGAGCAAAATCAAAATGTTCTAAGCAAAGATAATCGTTACAGCTCCATTCAAGTATTTAAAATTAATGTTAAAGGGGTTACTCCAAGCACTATGGCCAATTCAGGGATTTTAAGTGGTCATGGTGCTTGGTATCTTCATGTGCAGAGTTGTAGAGATCTATCCCTTTGCTGTATAACTCCACCTGCAACGTCATTAGGGCCTCAATAGTCAGCCCAGAACAAGAGTTCCAGGTTGGCTAATGTAAATTATGTATATATTGGATGCAGTGGCGTACTCATGACCCATGGGGCCCCGGTGCGAAAATTGATCCGTGGGCCCCCCGCCCCCCACGCGCTTACTCGGCGCGGGTTGGGGCCGCAACACATGGCGGTGGGCACCTGGTCGCAGGGGTTGCAGTGCTGCGACCCCGCGACTGCAGTATGCACACACACTTAAAGGACCACTACAGACACCCAGATCACATCAGCTCAATGAAGTGGTCTGCGTGCCAGGTCCCTCTAGTTTTAACCCTGCAGCTGAAAACATAGCAGTTTCAGAGAAACGGCTATGTTTCACTGAGGGTTAATCCAGCCTCTGGTGGCTGTCTCATTGACAGTTGCTAGAGGAGCTTCCGCGATTCTCACTGTGAAAATCACAGTGAGAAGACACTGAACGTCCATAGGAAAGCATTGAGTAATGCTTTCCTATGGGCGGTTTAAATGCGCGCGCGCGCCTCTTGCCGCGCATGTGCATTCGGAGCTGAGAGGCGGAGGGATCCCCAGCGCCAAGGGAGTCCGACGCTGGAGAAAGGTAAATGCTGAAGACACCTACACACACTCTCACGAACAGACGCATACACACTAGCTAACAGACACACATTTTTCCTGACAGAGACACACTCAGCGACAGACATACATACACACTCACTTACAAAACATACACTTTCACTGACAAACACACACTCACTAACAGACATCAAACACACTCAGTAACAGACACACACAGTAACACACTCACTAGCAGACACACACCCAATAACAGACACACTCACTGACACACACACACGAACACAAACAAACACACACACACTAACACACAAACAAACACACACACTAACACAAACACACACACTAACACACAAACACACACACTAACACAAACACACAAACACACACACTAACACACACACTAACACACACACTAACACAAACACACAAACACACACACATTTTTTTTTTAAATTTAATCCTCCCAGCCTCCTTACCTTTTGGAGTGCTGGGGGGATTCCCTGGGATCCAGTGGTGGTGCTGCTGGGCTCCTGGGCAGGTGGCCGGTCGGGCAGGCGGGAGGGTGCGCGAGGGAGCACTCAGTGCTTCCTCTTCAGCTCCCTCGCGCACCGCATAGGGATGCCGGCGCCGGAAGGTGACGTTATCTTCCGGCTCCGGCATCAGTGCAGTGCGCAAGGGAGCTGAAGAGGAAGCACTGAGTGCTCCCTCGTGCACCCTCCCGCCTGCCTGCCCGGTGACAGCAGGGCCAGCCTCGGGGGGGGGCCCTGAGGTGGCTGCCTCCTGGGCCCCCCAGGGGAAGAGGCTGGCCCTGTGGGTACATACCGGGTCGCAGGGGCGGCCGGGCCCCCTGGAGGGCCGGGCCCGGTCGCAGCACCGACCCCTGCGACCCTGGTATGTACGCCACTGATTGGATGTCTGTCATCAGATCACAGAGCAAGATGGCAAAAGGTAAGCAATGGCAGCACGACTCCCCCTCTCCTTGTAGATCAAGTCTTCAGCCTGCTCTCCAAGTTGTGCATCCCTATGCGGAACCCGGGAGTGACGTGACCAGAGAAAGAGGTGAGCTATTGCTCTTGTTTTTAATTCTTTTTTGAAAGCATCAGCTATCAGATAATTTATTCAGACCAAAAACACTCTTTTAAAACATAACTTTTGGGTTGGAGTAACCATTTATGTTTGGAATATTAGGCACTTAGAAATAGGGTTCTCAGCTGATCCCAGTAGCCACACTTAGGGTTAGGGAAATTAAAATGTTATGTGGCACACATGTGATCAAGATGCTGCAGACTCTCGGCCATCATCATAGTATCTTAATCAAGCATCTTCAGGGTAAACATTGGTAACAACATTAACAAGTTAAATCAGGCATTTATAAGAAGAAAAAAAAAACACCTCAAGACATACTTTCATATTTTTTTCTCATATCTACTCTGGAAAGTGCCAACGCCAACCAAGTAGCATAAAAATAAAAAAAGTCCTGAAGAGTAAAGACTGTTGTAAATAGAAAGGAAAAAAAGAAGTTTGTTGGCTCACAGTGCTAAGCTTAGGTCATGCTGTTCTGTTTGAATACCACTACAATATATTAGCTCAGTGCACAAGACAAGAAGAACTTAGCAGTATAGCAGACTGTGTGAAACAGAGGGGTCCTGCTACAGAAAGCTTTGCTTTAACCCCTTAAGGACACATGACATGTGTGACATGTCATGATTCCCTTTTATTCCAGAAGTTTGGTCCTTAAGGGGTTAAAACAATTTTACTTGAGATGAAAAAGAATGAAATGCTTGGCAAGTGGCAGGAGACAAAAAGATTTACATTCGCTGCTATCCCGAGTTTAAAAAAAAAGAGAAAAAAGAAAAAGATGTTTACTTAAATAAAATGAATGGCTCTGCAATACAAAAATCTTCACTGTACCATATACTGATGATGGGCAAATAATGGAAGAAACAGGATAAGAAGTCAAATGTGTTATAGTACAGAATGTACTCATAGGCTTTCCTGGCTAGTACAGTGTGTGTACCTTATTATCTTTTACTATGTTTAGTTGATCTTCAAACAGGCCCGGACTGGCCATGGTGGCCATGGGGCCGTGGGGCCGTGGGGCCGAGGCCGGCAGGGGAGGTCCCAGGATCTCCCCTGCCGGTCTATGCAGGGCCGGCACTCTCCTAGCGCCGGCCCCGCTGTTTGCCACAATGGGCCGTTGGGGAGATCAAAGATCTCCCTCACCGGCCCAAATGCGGCCGCCGGCAGGGAGGGAGGGAGACGGACAGACAGCCAGGCTGGAGAGAGGACCCGGCGGAGCTCTAACTTGCAGCTCCGCCAGGTTCCTCTCGCGAGATCGGCGCGTTGCCATGGCAACGACCGGATCTCGCGAGAGTGAACTCTCACAGGCTAGAGTTCACACACCCACGAGGACCACCAGGGAACATCGCCACCCAGTCCCTGTGCCTGTTTTTTGTTTATTTATCCCCCCCTACACACACACAATAACATTTATACAGCACTCTCACACCCATCACACACAGCACTCTCTCACACAGCACTCTCACACCCATCACACACAGCACTCTCACACCCATCACACACTCTCACACACAGCACTCTCACACCCATCTCACACAGCACTCTCACACCCATCACACACAGCACTCTCACACCCATCACACACAGCACTCTCTCACACAGCACTCTCACACCCATCACACACAGCACTCTCACACCCATCACACACAGCACTCTCTCACCCATCGCACACTCTCACACACACAGCACTCTCACACAGCCCTCACACACAGCACTCTCACACCCATCACACACAGCACTCTCACACCCATCACACACAGCACTCTCTCACACAGCACTCACACCCATCACACACAGCACTCTCACCCATCACACAGCACACACAGCACTCTCTCACCCATCACACACTCTCACACACACAGCACTCTCACACAGCACTCACACACAGCACTCTCACACCCATCACACACAGCACTCTCTCACACAACACTCACACCCATCACACACAGCACTCTCACACCCATCACACACAGCACTCTCTCACCCATCACACACTCTCACACACACAGAACTCACACACAGCACTCACACACAGCACTCTCACACAGTACTCACACACAGCACTCTCACACCCATCACACACAGCACTCTCACACCCATCACACACAGCACTCTCACACCCATCACACAACACTCTTAAAGGACCACTCTAGGCACCCAGACCACTTCAGCTTAATGAAGTGGTCTGGGTGCCAGGTCCTTCTAGGGTTAACCCATTGTTTTATAAACATAGCAGTTTCAGAGAAACTGCTATGTTTATCAATGGGTTAAGCCTTCTCCCAAAGCCTCTAGCGGCTGTCTCATTGACAGCCGCTAGAGGCGCTTGCGTGCTTTTCACTGTGAAAATCACAGTGAGAGCATGCAAGCGTCCATAGGAAAGCATTATAAATGCTTTCCTGTACGACCGGCTGAATGCACGTGCAGCTCTTGCCGCGCGTGCGCATTCAGCCGACGGGGTGGATCGGAGGAGGAGAGCTCCCCGCCCGGCGCTGGAAAAAGGTAAGTTTTAACCCCTTTCCAGAGCCGGGTGGGATGGGGTCCCTGAGGGTGGGGGCACCCTCAGAGCACTATAGTGCCAGGAAAACGAGTATGTTTTCCTGGCACTATAGTGGTCCTTTAACATACACACTCTGGATCCCCTCTACACACACTAGATTCCTTGTAAGCAAACACATACTACACCCCTAAACACACACACACTATAGCCTGTATGCACACACTTGCTATATCCCCAATACACACATTCTTTAGCCACATATGCATCACATTACACCACAAACACAACACGACTAAAACCCACCTTATTACACAATACCACACCACGACCAGCTCACTCTACACACACGCAATACCACAAGCAGGCTCCAAACACATGCACAATACTCTTTCCTGGTCCTTTTGTCTCCTGGCATCCATTTATAGAGACACCAGAGACAAGTTGCAAGGAAACACAGTGCAAGCATGTTATTAAATTTGCTTGTACTGTGCAGAACAAATACAGGACTTTTTTCTCATGCTAGAGCTCTTCAGCAGAGCTCTGCGCATGGTCTGCCCTGGAAGAGCATTGAACCAACATGCTCCACTTTGAGAGGAGGCGTGTTTGTCATTGGTGATGACAAAACACACCTCCTCTGCCCCGCCCCCTTTTTAGTGGGCCGCTGTGTTAAAAAAATGCCCGGGCCGAATTTTTCTCCCAGTCCGGCTCTGTCTTCAAATACCGTCTTTATCCTCTGGACCACTTCCAGAACTCCACTGATTGACTGCTTATCCAACCTTCAATAAAAAAACAAGGTTCCGATATCATGTCTCACAAAGCTCCTAAAATGTGGAACCATTCAGAACAGAGAGAGAGAGCGAGAGAAAGAGAGAGTCAATGCTCAAAATTTCCACTCACCAAGGCAAGGCATGGGCAAGTTTAGCACTGACATGGTGAAATTCACACATGGTGAGCCAATGGAGGAATAACAATGCACAATGCCAATAGATACATTAGAAACAATTAATAGCAACGTGTATTAATCATCAGCATTTTTTGATTGGGCGTCATCACATATTGGAAGCTAACATTTACAATCCCCTATGCAGTCATCATCAATGATCCCAGAACTCTAAAGGGAAGAATAATGAAAGTAGTATGCACTAAAAAAGCTATCTAAAGAACTAAATATGGGAAAACCTCATTGAGATTTTGAGACATTGATTAGTCGGACAAGTGTATAAATTGAAAGGGGTCCTAGTAACTTACCTAATTGTGAACCTATCACAATTTATTTTATATTGCACTGCTGTGTTAAATGTCTGAAAAATAAGGTCTCCTGGATAAATAATTTTATTGTACCATATAGCTATTGTCCATGAGTTAAACAGCACAGAGAATCTGGACATATTTATCAATAATCGTTTCTGTTGTGAAGTCTGTTTTTCCCCCCCAACAACAATGCAGTTGATGGCTTGCTTTAATATCTGTTTATATTTAAGGATCTGCAGTTTTGCTTTGTTTAGACATTTTCTTCTTTGTTGAATTCCTTTGCTGAAAAATGTTGTTTTATATAAACAAGGTACCTTTATGGCTAGTTTTGTGGTTAGTGCACACTTGGAATGGAAGACTTAGTAGCAGCTCCTGTTTGAAGATTGTTATTTTTAAAACCACTTCTCTGAAACACACAGTCCTGACCACATTGTGTCTTAATAATACTGTTTATCTGAACTAGTTTTTCAGTCTTTTCTATAACATTTGTTACATGAAGGCAAAAGCCAGCATGAATACTTTGAGCTCTTAGGGATTTTTTTTTTGTTTCGTTTTTATACTGAAAACAAGAAACTATTATTTTGTTGTTCAAAGTTGGTGTATTTGTATAACAAAACGATTGCATTTAAAGTTATTGCAAAAGTCACTGGCTAGAGTTTGAACGTTACAAAGAATGTCTAAATTCTCTTGATTTCAATCGATTACCTTTTCCATGCTGGACATTTCCGAAATGCATTTGTCCATATAAGCCTGAATCAGCAAACACTGATTTATGCATATAAACCAAAAACAATGCTGTTCAAAAATTAATTCTTGAATATTATCCTTTAACAGCCCTATAAATAATTTTCCAACCACATGTTATGCTCACAAGTCAGCAATTTTCCTGCAGAGAGTTTGATCACTTTTTAAATATGAAAACAAATTTGGCTATTTTTCCTGTTCTTTGCAGAGACATCTTTGGCACGATTCCTGAGAGGCAATTATCCTGACACAATGTTTTGGTTAGTATATGTTTAGTATTACATTTAGCTCCCTAACTACTTGTGGGTGCTGGGGCTTTGTTTATGTTTACTTTATGAAATTGCTGAAGTACTTTGTCATTTGTTAACGAATCACAATCACATATTTACTATAAGTTTTCTTTTTCTAGCAGTTGCTGAAGTACTTTGTCATTTGTTAACGAATCACAATCACATATTTACTATAAGTTTTCTTTTTCTAGCAGTGATTTGCATATCTATAGTCATAGACTCTTTATTTTATTTCTAAACACAACAGTTTGCATGATGTGTGTCTATATACGTTCAGTACATTTTTATCCTATAATTACAATGCTGCCAACA